>JALGBA010000838.1:1880000-2480000 GCA_023970755.1 Azemiops feae
TGGAATCTGGTCACCGTGATGTCACGCTTTATGAGTGGGCTGTTTAACAATCAGGTCCCAATTACCATTGTAATTCAAGGGCTATCTGTAAGCTTTCTACATAATAATAATAATAAAGTTGGAAGGGGATCTTGGAGGTCATCTAGTCCAATCCGCTGCTCAGGCAGGAAAGCCTATACTATTTCAGACAAATGGCTGTCCAGTCTCTTCTTAAAAACTTCCAGTGTTGGAGCATTCATCGCTTCTGGAGGCAGGTTGTTCCACTGGTTAATTGTTTAACTGTCAGGAAGTTTCTCCTTAGTTCTAGGTTGCTTCTCTCCTTGATTAGTTTCCATCCGTTGCTTCTTGTCCTGCCTTCAGGCACTTTGGAAAATAGCTTGACTCCCTCTTCTTTGTGGCAGCCCCTGAGATATTGGAACACTGCTATCATGTCCCCCCTCGTCCTTCTCTTCATTAAACTAGACATACCCAATTCCAGCAACCGTTCCTTGTAGGTTTTAGCCTCCAGTCCCCTAATCATCTTTGTTGCTCTTCCCTGTACTCTTTCTAGAGTCTCAATATCTTTTCTTGCAGTTTGCTTAGTTTCATATGATTCGCCTTTGTTCTTTTGCCAGAAAGAAAATGCACTGATAGTATTCATTTGTTTTTTTCCTGTGCCAGAATTTATGACAACAGATGTACTGTGTTTTCATTATATGCAGCACTTAAGACATTTTTATTTATTTTTTCAATTGCTAGAATAATTTATAATTTTAAAAATCTCGTGTTCTTAATCCAATCTTTCTTTCTCGTAATGCAGATGAGAAACACAAGTTTCAAGAAGCTGTAGGATATTTTATCTTTATAATTTTCTCCAAAGCTTCACACTTTCAGCATAGGGCTGAGCAACCTCTACAGTTATGAAACCCAGCAGTGATGATTCAAGGTGGGGAAGGTGGGGAGGATGAAAAGGATACAAGTAGTCCTCGAATTATGGCCGCAATTGGGCCCCAAATTTTTTTTTGTTAAGCAAGGCAGTTAGGTGAGTTTTGCCCCATTTTATGACTTTTCTTGCAACTGTTGCAAAGTGAATCACTATAGTTGTTACATTAGTAACACTGTTGTTAAGTGAATCTGGCTTCTCTATTGACTTTGCTTCTCAGGTTACAAAAAGTCCCAGGACACTGCAATCGTCATAAATATGACCCAGTTGCCAAGAGTCCAAATTTTGATTACCTGACCATGGGGATGCTGCAACGATCATGAAGTGTGAAAAATGGTCCTAAGTCACTTTTTTTCAGTGCCATTGTAACTTCGAACGGTCACTAAATGAACTGTTGAAAGTCGAGGACCACCTGTATTAGATTCCTTAGAGTGAATTGGTATAATTAAAATTGACCAGAGAAGACACATGCAATATCCATTTCAAATAAAAGTCCTTTAATTAGTGGATTTTTTTTCTTCAAAAAATAGTTGATAAATATAAGCGTGCCTGGCTGAGGAATTCTGGGAGTTGAAGTCCACAAGTCATAAAAGGGCCAAGTTTGAAGACCCCTGCTTTAATGCAACTACTTCAGTGCTTTGAGGAGTGGCACTTGGCTTATAGTATTGCTGCAAACAAATGATTTGCATAGCCTTATTGAACATATCCAATTATTAAATACGTTCTGCAACCACTTACTTTTGCAGGGACCAAGACTTTACTTACTTTAGATACAATGATTGGCTCATTTTCTAACAATTGTTTCCCAATAATCAAGTCTGTGCTTCCAGCAGAAGCATTTCGCTCTAACACATGACCACTCTAAAGCACAAAGAAAAGAATGGAGTCAATTTTTGTCACAGAAAATAGTTCTCATACATAACTAAGATGCTTTGAGGGAATGGAAATACACTGTGTTCACACAAAATAGATATCGTATCATAACCAACCTTTATAATTTCAAAATATTTTAATATTAAAGCACAGAAATATCTTATGAGATATTGTTACCCAAGCTGATTCAAATGGAAAGGCAATATATATATATATATATATTCTAATAAGCAAAATAGACAAAGTATTTTCAAATTTTAGTTATTTGACTGAATGTTATTTCAGTCAGCATCCTAACATTCGACAGGCTTTTTCTGCCAACTTAAGGTATTACTGTATAATTAACTTTTTTTCGTAAAAATTCCAAAATTAGGTTGAGTTATTATAAAATGGCTTACATCCACAGCTGTCTTGTCTAAAGTTCAACAGGAGATTGTGTATATACTCTTCTTATATAAAGTGAACATATGTGAGACAAGAATGGATTCATGTGTAGGAATATTATAATCGGGTTGCAGAAATTCAGACCACCAATAACAGGGCAGCCAAGATGTAAAGAAAAATCTGATTCTTTCCCACATCTAATAGTTATCTGGATTTTTGCTCCCAGATGTAGTAACCCTAATTATGATGGTAGATGCTACCCATAGCAGAGCAGGTTCATTAGACTTCACAGATGGATATTTTAAGAAAAAACTTGATGAAATATCTGAGTGCATTCACTTATACACTATAACAATGTGAAAATTAATTAGATCAAAGTAAGTCAAACTCTCTCTCTCTATGCTTGGAAGATAAACATGAGTTTGATCCTGCCTTGAGCTCAATTGAAATAAATCTGTCAAGCACAGTACTATAAAGCAGAATAAATGTATTCTTGATATATGTGTTTGAAAGTACAAAGGTTTGAATATCTGTCTTGCAATGTTCTTTTGAAAGTGCTTTCTTTTAAGGTGACTCATCTGTTCCTTATCAAAACATAATTTACAGAAAATTGAGATTTTAAAAGAGCAGAATATTGAAAGAATCGTCTTTAGATGCTTGATATTTGCATAGAAAATCAGGCTTGGTTAAAACAATTGAGGAAACAATTACACAAATACACAATTTGTCAAAAGAAATTTACAGAAAGTTGGTAGTTATCTAGGGGAAGGTTGACAACAGTCTACTGGGGACACTTTAATTTGGATTTTTGCACTGAGAATAAGTTGGGCTCAATGGATTATTTGAGCTCTTCCACCTTACGATTCTAGAATTATACTGGTTAATCAGCTTCTGCCTGTTGAATGGCACCACTGAGCACAGCCCAACTGGCTTGTTTATATTTTTGATCCAGGAATATTTGTCAATATGCTACGATATATAAATCTATTTTTTCAGACCCTTGTTTTAAGATAATGGTTCTCTATCTATCTACCTACCTACCTACCTATTTTAAACAGTAATGAGCCTGACAAGAGATTATAAAATGAAAACAATCCAAGCAAACTGAGGTGTTCATTCTGATATGATATACTATGATCTGGAGAATCTGATGTTTCTTATGTTTGGATGGAGTTACATTGCCTCAAAAACAACAAGTGTAAAGTTTGAAAATAGTCTTGAATTTGCTGGTCTTGCCTGGGTTGTGTAAGATGAACACTTTCACTAGCTGTATAGTATAATGACAGCAAATGACATCAAAACATTGTACCAGTTCATAACTTTCAGATCAGATTACAGCAATGTGCTCTACTTTATACATAGTTTAGGAATTGCACAGGAAATGCAGCATCCAGAAAGGAGTCTGGGGCTAATAACAGAGAATTTTATACCTTTTTCTAAGCAGTTGAACTTGTTACTTGTATTTTTGAGGGGAATAAGTACTTTTATCAATACTTTATAAAGTTTTAACCGCTTAGGTCCAGCTTTAAAGATCCATCTTTTCTGACTGGCTTTTAATATTGCTTAATTGTCTCAAATGTTTTGATGCTTTTATTTTATTTTATTTAGTTAAGTGATTTACATTTTATTCTAATCACCCTCAGCCATTTAGTAAGGTAATAGAGAGACAACATCAACAGCAAAATAGATGCATCATGAAAACAATTTAATAGCAAGTGTGACTAATGTTTTGTGGGAGACAGAATTTTTTCTAATGACAGAATTTAAAATGATCAAATTAAGGTTCAAGAAATTAAAAGACTAATTAACAAATGATGAATGATTACTGGAGTACAATACTATCAATTCTGCATCTTTCTTAAACTGGAAATAATTACTAGAGAGTAATTTTGGCATAACCTGGGGGTAATAAAACAATTTGCAACTGCTTGTTTGTGAATCATGAATCTCATTTGCGATTGCCACTGCTGAGTCCTTATGTAAAAACAGAAAGGGTTTTATTTTGGTGTGGGTAATGTCACAATTCAAGACCAGGAATTAGTCATGCCTTAGATCACTTTTTTATAATTATTTTAAACAGCAATATTCCATATAAAATATAGTTATCTTTCAGCTAAATCATATGTTTAGATTTGGAATTAATAATTAATGCCCAATTCCAAATTACTTCTGTAAGTTGGCTCAAGTCACAAAGATATATTCTACAAAGAATGATATAACCATTTATGATCTCTTCCTTATAGACAAGCTAACAGCAAGGCAGCTCTGACAGGAAAATTTCCTCAGAACAGCAATGGGTCCCTTGTGGATGTAGAGGCATTCTTGGGAAGTAAAATGGCAGGCTTTATAGGACCAATATTTCACTTTGATACACTGTTAGCCATTACCATCAGTATTCCAAAAAAGAAAAAGCAAAGGATTGACCCTGCCAGTACTGTTTGATCATAAGGAATCAGGGAATGGCAGCAGAGCATCTGAAGGAGGGTTGAAAATAACTCAATATTGTTAGAGGTGGAATAAAAAAAACCCCATAAACTAACAATAGAACTGAACATGTTCCAACAGGGTAGGGGGAAGAATCAGAGAGACTGAAGCTTCAGGGATAAGGTCTCAAGATAGCAGTCGAAGGGATTAGGCAGACTGTATAATAATCCAACATGAGTGAATACACTAGAATAATGTAGGATAAAGTGGTAGCAGAAAACAAAGAACTAGAGAACTCACAAAGTATTTTGCCATTATTAATTGCAGCTATCTTTACAGAAGCCTAATTTTACCCATTGACTCACTTTTTTCTTTAACAGGTGAAGTAAATAAAGAACTTCCCAACTAATTTGCAGGATTTCTACATCCATAATTAAAAGACTATTCTTTCACTTACCTGTCTAGTATCCCACTGGGAATATGATGAAGAGGAGTCAGCTTTATGTGATGGTGTGGAGGTTCTGTGAGCAGGAGATATACCTTTCTCTTCAGAACTCATCACTGCAGCTAAATTCTAAGGGTCTCCTTTCACAGATTAACACCACATTCCATTCAGTTTTCCACGGAAAGAGGAAGCCAAGTGCTTTTCAGCATTTCTCCCAGAGTCTATTCTTTACATGGGCAGGTCAAATTAATGTAAAAGGGATCCAAACCAAATCTTGAAGGAGAAAGGAAAAGAGAGAGTGATGGTATACTATGTATTTGTGAGTTTGCATGAGTTACAATGTCAAACAAAAGCAGGTCTCTTAGGTTCCATCTATCAAACCTATGAAAAACATTTAATGTCAGTAAAATAAATGGCCGTTTCTATTCTTCATAATAATTACTACTTTTTTCAACAGCAGAATTCCTCCTCAGATGATATTGATTACTCTGTTCTGATGATTTCCCAAATGACACATCACAGTACTTTGCAAATGAATGGTTAAAATCTGTTTTCTCTACTCTATCTCATTTCAGCTTTACTTTTTTGGAAATACAAGTATTGTAAATGTAAAACAAGTGTCATTCACAGAACAGGTTGTAAGCCGAATAGTTACAATAATCATAGCATATTTATTTTCTCCACAAACACACCATTGATATCAGTATGAACATTCAGTGTTACCAACAAATAGCCATTTGCAGCATGTTCTCAATAAGTTTGGAAAAAATAGACACAACTGCCGGTGAGATGTATATGTGTATATGTATATGTATATGCATATACAATACATATGTATATGTACTGTATATGTATATACATAGGCATATACATAAGTATATATCGCCTTTATTATTTTTTGAGGCAAGCGTATCTAAGATGCCTTCCTCCTCCTATTTTCCCCACAACAACAACCCTGTGAGATGGATTGGGCTGAGAGAGTATTACTGGCCCAAAGTCACCCAATTGGCTTTCATGGCTAAGGCCATGACTTGAACTCACGGTCTCCCGCTTTCTAACCTGGTGCCTTAACCACTAGAACACAGGTGTCAAACTTGCAATGTCACGTGACGTGTCGCGACGTATCGCAACTTTTTTCCCATTGCCAGCAATGGGGTGGGTGCAGTTTTGGCGTGACGCATCCGGCCCGCGTGCCAGCAGTTTGACACCCCTGCACTAGCCAAACTGACTCCCAGTAACAAAATATATATGCTATGGACCATTTTCATCTTTACATGGTGTACTATTCAATATCTATCAGGAAATTATTAAATATACAGTACTACTTTTTTCTAACATTAGCTTCGTTGTTTAAAACAGACACATGTACAAATGCCTTTGATCCACCCTTTAAAAAAAAAAAGCAGTTAAAAAGTATAATTTGAGAAAGATCAAAGCATTCTGCAGCTTCAACTGATTCAACCATGATTTGCTTTATTTTCACCTATAATCTCATACATTGAAAGTAATGTAGTTGGCTATTTCACAAATTGCTATTAAAGAAATGAACAGATATATTATTTAGCTGATGTGAGTTTTAAGTCACCTCAACTCCCAAGATTTGAACCATGATTGGATTGCAAAAGACAAAACAATAAGGGGTAAAAGAAGACAGAATTTGACATTACATCTGAATGTAATCATGGAGCACTGAAATCCCCATTGTTGAGTTTAATAGTTTATGAAAATGATCCTAATTACTGGAAGCAGTTCTTCCTTATTATTACAATCATGATTGAATCAATATTAAAATTACTGATGAACATCTAACATGGCAGATAAAACTGATACAGCTTTAGCCTATAAATTTTATTATCTTTTAAAGCTAGTGCCCTTCAGTGGATTTTATTTTTATAAACAGAATCATTTTAAAAAAAAAATGATGGCTGACTCAAGTATTAGTCACCAGAGGTTATGGCTTCAGTTGTAATAAACAGCACAGCATACCCCAAAGGGCTACAAGAACAATTCTGATTGTACTTTTCAAGGCCACTTTCAGATGTGTTTTTATTACTAAGTTAACTCTTTCACATATTCCAATATTAATTCCCAATCTACCAACAGACACTTTTGTTATAACCTATATGCCAGAGGTGAGCATCATTTGCCTACATACAGAAAACAGACAAAATATGCCTAATATGCAGGCTAGGGCTAGACTTCAGCTGCAAAGAAAAAGAAAAGAAAAAAGCAACCCAGAGCTATGGAATGTCAAAAAGCTCCTTCACACCATACTCCTGGGTTGAGCATCCCAAAAATCTAACAGAGTTTATTAAATTCATTGAGTTGAGATGACTATTGGAGTAGAGGAAGAACTGAGTAATACGTTTTCCTTAACAGTCACAAATGAGAGTGAAGGTTACACCCCCACACATCTTTCTGTTTAATACCAAACTAATCTCCAGTAAATAATATCCTGCTGAATCTGTATTCATAAGTATATAATGAATTAGAATCACCATGCATAGCTTTTCAATGAAAGGTTGTATAAATTACTAGTATTATTGATAGTGCTATTTGTTTGTATGAGACTACCCAACAATCAGATAAAAGGTTCCAATCCTAGATTGCTGCTTGTTTATTACAATGGACACATAAGTAAAAGCTACATCATTAAATGTCACCTTCAGAATATCTATTTATTTTAGTATCAACCATAGATCAAACAGGTCTTTAAATAAATAAATCAATCCTCAGTTGTCTGTATGGTGTGGTATGCCTTGTCTGACACTAGCTTCCTAGAAGTCTGTGGCATCCATCATAATTTAAGTGTCCAAACAGAGATGATGCTTTAATTATAGACCACAATTCTTTTCAGTGCAAAACATTCCTTTCCTAATGTAAGCTTTTTAACAGCATGCCAACAGTTTCTCGCTCTCTTCCAGATTTCTGCCAGAGTGTATACACAAGTATTTTTGAAGGAAAAACCTTTGACTGCTTTAACACTATTTGAAAGTGTTAAGAAAATACCATATTAAGTATCATAGGAATGGCATAGATGAAACAGTTGTCATTACAGCACTGTAAAAATCTAAAAAGACAATCTCTATGATACTTACAACAGCTAATTCACCAATAGAGATGGATGCACTCCGAGTCTTGCCCTTTAAAAAAAAAAATTCAGACCAGTTTGGTATTCTTAATTGAATTTCTCCTGGAAGAAAATGATAAGACATTATGATATAATTGTCAACTCAAGATGCAGGGATTACAAACCTTATGCAGCCTATGAAATATGCAGAGACTAATCAGATTATTGATTGATCACTCTGATTTGATTTATATCCCACATGGCCTCCATTTTATCCCCCACAATAGAAATCCTGTACAATAGATTGAGATGAGTGTGTGTGTGTGAGTGTCTATTATTTTTTCAGCAGTGAAGGTAAAACCTATACCTCCCCAATTCCAGTCTTTAATACAATTCTGGACCACCTAGCTCTCTAAAACAAACATATAACGAATGAGTACAGGAGAAAACCCAGATGGACAGCAGAATGAATAGCATTGAATGTTGTATAGTATGTCCGGCAAGATTTTATTTCATCATTATGCTTTCTGATCTTCTACAAACTGTCTGCATCACCTATAGGATACTGGTATACCAAAGCTCTTCTGCACGTGAATTTTCATATTGAATTATAAATAGTCGGGGAGATGGAACTCTGCATCTACATAAAAATTAAGTAGTTGGTATAATTAATAATAGCGCCATCCAGGTTCATTATTACAGATTTTACCATGGTTTTTCAGGAGTGGATTTAGTCTGAACACAATAATATAGTGTGCATGTGCATGTGTGTGTGTAACAACTAGATGGCAGAAGTCTTGGAGTGCAGGCTGGTGAGGGTGACTGCAGCTGGGATTGGGCTGGGGCAGTTGCAGCCTCCCAGGGTAGCTGCTGGGCCATGCTGGGGCTTCTTGGGGCAGCTGCAGCTTCACACCAAGGTGGCCAGAAAGGCAGAGATGGGGGGGAGAGAAATAAGCCGTTGGGAGAAGTTGAAGGGGAAGCAGTGTCTTAACTGGGAAGAACCAAGGCTTGGGGTTGGGAGGGACCAAGCCTCAAATGGCAAGGATTTGAGTGAGTCCTTGGCTAACAACTGGTGGAATTCAGTTAATGACAGCAATGAGCAGTCCCAGGATTTTCATTACTAAGCAATGTGGTCACGTGAGATCACACTTTACAACTGCATCACATAGTGACAGAAATTCTGGTCCCAATTACCATTGTAACTCGAGGGCTACCTGTACAGAAAACTAGTTAAGTCTTTCTGACTTTGCAGCCGAGGAATGGTGTGTCTAGCGATAACTAATATAAGACACAGCCATGCAGACAGATGTAATGCACTGGGCCACCTGATTCCCATAAGTGATTCCCATAAAACAGGGGTCCCCAACCCTTGGTCCGTGGACCGGCATCGGGCCACGGCATGCCAGAAACCAGTCCACGCAAACAAGCAAAGCCCCATCCGCGGATGCAGGCAGTACATGAAACCACACCCCCTCTGGTTCACGGAAAAACCTCTCTCCATGGAACCGCTCCCTGGTGCTCAAAAGATTGGGGGCCTCTGCCATAAAAACCCTGTGTGCTCCCAACAATCTACTTTATTTGCAAGAAATCCTTTCTGCGCAGATTTACTCAGGACGTGGAAAGTGACAAACCTCCTACTTCCACAGTCCTTTTTGTAGCTTAATGGGAGCAGAGAGACCATATGACATTATAATCTGTTTAGAATAAGTGGCCTGAATCAGTAAGAAATTCACATCTTTATTATGTATACCAAGGTTAAGGACATGAACAAGAGTTAAAAATCAAAGAGCAAGAAAAAAAAGAGCAGCTGAAGTGTTCAGTTTTTATCTCTGCAGCTGCTGTCTTACACAGACAAAAGCAGAATAATTGGATAACAAAAACACCACAGTTTAGAATATTTTTAATAAAAAAAAAAAAAATTCACATCAAGTTTCCACTGATTCCTATATTGCTCTATATATCCTAGATCTCCAATTCTAGATTCCTGGGAACTGGATTCTTGATTTCTTGGCTTTGAACAAACTGGAAAAAACATGCTCCACTCCTCCCAAGGGAGAGAAGGCATAATAATAATAATAATAAAAAAAAATGGAACGGTCTCCTTCTCTTTTCACTCTTCATCTATTGATCAGAGTTTGAATTTATCAGGCTTTGATGCTCTCTGCTCAGTATCTCAGTTTTTCCCCCCAGACAAGTATGTTCTTTATCTTACACTTCTTTACTTTTTAAAATGTAAAATGCCTACAATCATTTAGAGTTGGGTGGCCCCTAAATTCAATGAAATATAGGTAGTCCTCATTTAGCAACTGCCTTCTTTAGCAACTATCCTCAGTTACAACACTGATGAAAAAATAACTTTATGACCGTTCCTTGCATTTACACCTTTTACAGGTCCGTAAAGCAAAGGAATGCTGAAGTAATAACATAAACACAATTGTGATTTCACTTCACGATTACTTAGCTTAATGGCCGAGTATTATTATTAAATGAGGACTACCTGTAAATAATGAAACAGATAATTTTGTCCTACCTTTTCTAGGTGATCTAGATCACGGGTGTCAAACTCGCCGCGTCACGTGGCGTGTCGTGACATATCGTGACTTTTTTCGCATTGCCGGAGCTGGGGTGGGTGCGGCCTCCGCATGATGCAACCAGCCCGCAGGCCGGCAGTTTGACACCCCTGATCTAGATGACTTGTGATTTTTTTTTTCTGACAGACACCTGATTTTAACCCTTTGAATCCTTGCTTTGTGCTCTGCAACCTAATCTTGCAGGTATGACTTCATTCAGCATGTGGCTGAACTTTTGGCAGCTTCTTTTGTTCTGCGCATCTTTTGACTTTTAGAGTACACATTTAGCTGCCGCAAGCTTCCTTTTAGAGCAACTATAATGGTGAACTGGACTGCTTAGTTCACATTATCAATAATAATCCATAATGAGTATTTATTCCAATCTCAGGAAAATAACTCAGAATTTAGCATCAGGTGTTAAATGGCCCACTTCATTCAGTGGTGTACAATAAAATCTACACAGGATTTTAAAAAATAAGTCCAAATTGTGGCCAAGGAATGGATACTAGAATTATGAGAAAATGCTATGACTACAACTTTGTTGGTTGTATCTTATCATTTAAGAGTGTATTTTATGATTTATGATTTATGACTTTGTTGTTTGTATGTATACTGAGAGCGTATGCACTGGAGACAAATTCCTTGAAGTGTCCGATCACACTTTGCCAATAAAGAATACTCTTATTCTTATTCTATTCTATTGGCTACAACTAAATGTGGAAATCATTCTAGAATTTTGGTGATCTTTTACCAGCTGGATGAAACATGAAGAAGGCATTGATTTATACAGGCAATGTAAATGTTAAATATGTTTCCTGCCTTTGCTTAACCCTTTTAAACCTTCTTTTACATTAATTTTGCATTTTTAGTCACAGCTAACTGCACCAAATATTATATATGCGCAACTAAGACAGAATATATAATGTAAAATAAATAAATTCCAATAAATGCCCCAGTGGTAAAATACTATATTAGCTGTATCATGTAAGCAGAATCTCTAAACGTGAATTCAAATACAGTACTAAAATACAAATCACCAGAAACATTACTGTGACAATAAGATTTTCAAATTAACAAACTATAATTCTATGGATCAAATAGTATCAGTATAAAACTTTGAATCAGGAACTCATTAATGAATGCTTCTCCAAGGAAACTAACAACTTTTTCAAAAGTGAAACACATAATTCTTGTCAGTGAGGCAAGAATGACCCAGAATAAGGAAAAAATTGTGTAAGATATTGGTTTGTTTCCAGTCTTTTTACTCTATCTGCAAGGAGGCAGTGACTCACGAATGCACGAATGGTTTGCATACAAAATGACAAAGCATCCAAAATATGGCTAAAAGATCCTGGCTCAGAAAGCCATTTGCTGTAATAGAAATAGCAAGAAAAAAAATTCTCTGCATATTTTATTCTGAAGTCTAATGATACTCATAATGCAACATCTGCAATCATATTTTGGAACAGAGATATGAATCCAAATCACTTAATTGAAAAGATTAAATGGACCATAGCATGACTAAGTGAATTGGAAGAGGGAATAAAGAAAGCAAATTATTATTATTGTCGCACAGTCAACTAGATGTTCAGATTGGATTTGGCATTTTTGTCCACCTATTGAGTCCTTCACAAGGACCTGGGATAGGCAAATGTCGAAATCTGTTGGTGTTACAGATATTGTCGCAGGATATAAGCTGTTCCAAGTAAAGCTGCCTTTTGCAATTGATTGATAGTGAATTTGTCAATATCGATGGTGTTCAAGTGATGCTCCAGTTGTTTTGGGATTGCATCCAAGGCAACTTATTACTATTGGTACTATCTTTGCTTTTTTTTTTTTTTTTTTTTGCCAAAGTTATTCTATCTCTATTTGCAGGTCTTTGCATTTTATTATCTTCCCCAGTTCCTTTTCTTCTATTCTGCCATCTCCAGGTATTGCCATGTCCATTATTCAGACCCGTTTGTCTTTTTCATTGACAATTGTTAAGTCTGAGGTGTTATGTGGCAGGTGCTAGTCTGTTTGAATACTAAAGTCCCAGAGCACTTCAGCTTTCTCATTTTCTATTATTCTATTATAGACCCACGAGCTCTTGCTTGCAGGCAAATGGTATTTCTTACAGATCTTTCAATGCACCATTGTTGCTAGTTTGTCATGCCGTCATTTGTAGTCAGTCTGTGCAATCTTCGGCAGCAACGAAGCAGATGGTCCACTGTTTCTTCAGCTTCTTGGTAGAGATGACATTTGCTATATGTTGCTGTCTTCTCAATTCTGGCTTTGTATGCATTTGTTCTTAAGGCTTGGTCTTGTGCAGCCAAAATTAGCCCCTCTGTCTCTTTCTTCAACTTTCCTGCTCTTAGCCCCTGCCAGGTTTTGTCATTATCTACTTTCTCTGCTATTTTTTTTAATGTACTGGCTATGTAATGCTTTGGCTTTCCATTCCTCCTTTCTATTCTTCATTTGGTACTTCTTATAGGCCAGTTTGGTCTCTCCAGTACTCAGTAGGCCTTCCTGGTATACCAGCTTCAGTGCATCTTATTCACTATCCTTCAGATATTCTTCCAATGCCCTTTTTTCTTCTTCAACCATCTGATGTACTTGCGACATTCCATGCCCACCCATTTTACTTGGTAAGTAGTCTGTCAAGGTCACTGTGTGGATGAAGGGCATGATTCACTGTCATTATTTTTCTGGCTTTCTTATCTGGAGCCTTTAGTTCTGCTTTAATCCAGTCCACTATTCCAGCTGTGTATTTAATGACGGTAACTGCCTTGATTATATATTTCCTCCACTGAGTTTGGACTTTAAGATCTTCTTCACTCTCTTGATGTATTCATTTCTAATCTTTTTCTTGACTCCAATGTGCTTGATGTTGTCAGCTTGAAGGATGCCCAGGTATATTTATAATGTTCATCTTCATCCAGACTCTTGAAGTTATTTCCATAGGACATCTTGATTCCCTCAGTTTTCACTATTTTTCGCCTATTGATGGTGAGGGTGGCACATTTGTCCAACCCAAATTCCATTGCAATACCTGGCTGTATATATGGACAGTGTTGAACAGCAATTCTATTTCAGATGATGTTTTTCCATACAGCTTCAGGTCATCCATGTAAAGAAAGTGGGATAGCCTGGCAGATATTTTTCTTATGTTAGATAGCCATGGCCTGAGTTATTCAGTATTGTTGAGAGAGGAATCTGTGCAATGACAAACAGTAGTGGCAATAGTGAGTCTCCTTGGAAGATTCTTCTCGATATTATCCTCTCCCATTCTATCACCATTGACCAGCAACTGTGACTTCCATTGTGCCATTGATCTTTGCACAAAGCTTCTGATGTTTTTACTGACCCCTGTTATTTCTAGGCACTTGATTTATCCAATCATCTAGCAGGGAATCAATGCCTTCTTGTAATCAATCCATGCTACATTCAAGTTGATCTTCTTTCTCCTGCAGTTTTCCAAAATCATCTTGTCAATTAGGAGCTGATCTGATTCCTCAGCTGTTGGGACAGTTTTCTTTTTGCTCATGGGGAATGAGCACGTTTTCAACTAGATGCTGTTGGACTGGATCAGCTACAACATAACAATTATACAAGTAATTAGGTTTCTCAGAGGCACAGCAAGAATTCTTTACTCTCTAGACCAGTGTTTCTCAACTTTGGCAACTTTTAAATATGTGGACTTCAACTCCTGGAATTCCCCAGCCTGACTCACTGGCTGAGGAATTCTGAGAGTTAAGTCCACACATCTTAATGTTGCTAAGGTTGAAAAATACTGCTTATCCAGAATATTCACTGACCTGAAACAGACAGGTCTAGAAAAAAATGAAGCAATATATGCATGGGATCTACCTACTGCAAAAATCAAAGCTGTGGGTCTAAGCTCCAGGATTTAAAAGCTAGAACTCTTCGTTCTACCTTTCTAAGTTAAGGAACTTTGCTGGCCCAAGAGATACCTGACCTATGTAGACATAGCAGTTTTCTCTTGTGGTGGAAATATTAGTTCCTGCATCACCAGCTTAATTCATTACAGCAAGCATTACACAATCATGCAAACAACGCATATTCCTCTTAAGTATCACCAACGAATTGTAACTTAATACTAAAAGTAGACAGGAAAAAAACCATGAATGATTAGCACAAGTAAACTCGAGCATTAACTTCAGTGAGACTGTCAACTTTATAGATTACTGCAGTTTTAAGAGTTTCATGAAGACATTTACAGATAGAATATTTATGCTTAGCCTTTAAAACAGGAACATCTTTCTATATTTTAGCTTATAATATATCCATATGAATCAGCTAGGGCCAATGAGGATGTGAGATAAAGCACACTTATCTGGATTTTATCTGTTTGCTTCATTGCTTAAAATGAATCTTGCATTCTGTTCCCACAGTGATAAATGCACCACTAAAAGCTAGCATGCCTTACAATGAACAAATGCTGGACTATCCAGCATTGAGTCAGAAGCGCTGAGGCACTTCTGGGTTGAAAGGGTTAGCCGTTGTTTATTCTGCTAGGCAGCATAATATTACATCACCATCTCAGGAAGAAGATTTTACTATTAAAAGTTCTTCTGCTGGACAAAAATGAAATTTGCACACTATGTTAAAAACTGCTACATCAATGGATTTAGAATGCTGGGATATTTTGCACAATATCTAAACAAATCTAAAATTAAAGGCCTGTTTTACATAACTAGAAATCTGCAAGGTCGCCTTGGGAAATTTCAGCTATCAGGCAAACTGCAGGTCAAACATTTTCCTAATGCTCCCCAGGATTCAATTGTCCACCAAATGTCTTCAGATTTGGCCGACTGCCTCCCATATCACAATCACAAGTAAGAGAATATGTATGAGAGAAATTCCTCCTTTTTTTGCTCATATGTTCCTTAAGTTAGTTTAAACCTGGAATGAAAATAATAAACAAGTATACAAACTTTCTGTCTTTCAAGAGACATTTTAACACTAGGAATGCCTTCAGTAGTGGCCTTTTAGAATTGTGAACTACACAGACTAGTTTGCATGTTTAAGATCCCTTTTTCCCCTAAATATTAAAAAATTAATTGTATAATATTACATGAATGAACGAGGCTTCTTTTTCTGTTTATTGTGTACTTATGTTAAAATACAGCACCTTGAAGAGTAATGTAATTGGAATGATTTAATTCAATTTTCCCGTTGCCTTTTAAAATGTTTTGATGTAGTCTTGTCCCCTTTTGCTGCCCTGGCATGCCACTGAAATGTTGCTACTGTTCTATGAAAGCTGAATACTATAGCAAAGAGATAATTTTCAATTCAGAGCCCTCTTTATATTTATTCTGAAGGAACTTAAACCAACCAACACAGTCAAATGTGTGTAGCTTTTTCACCTCTGTAATTGTAAAGAAGTAATTTTAATTCATGTTGCTGGCTATTTAGCAAAAATTGCACTGCCCTGTACATTACTGGATCTTAGAAATGGTTCGGAAGCAAAAACTCTGATTTTCTTGACAAGAAAAAGCCTTTCTTGCGCTCAAGACAAAGAGAATGCTTTTGTAATGGCTTTCAGAGTCACTATGTTCTATGTAACAGATTTCTTCCTATATATTACAAGGATGATTGCAGTCTTATGAAATACCAAGAATCTGCAACTCATTCTGGGAAATCATTTGGCCACACAATTGATTTAACATAAAGGGATAGCAGGCATATATATAGTTTTAAGCAAATGTAAGAAAAAGGTATTCTTTTTTTACCAGAGGATATTCCAAATACATGTAATCCTGTATGCGAGGCTGCTTCAGTTCAAACAATGCCAGATTTTTCTTTTGCCACATTAACTAAGAGACAAATCAGTACTTAGCACATCTTCATAGAAATGTAAATATGATGTCTTAAATTGGGCATTATATACAGGAACCATTTAGCCTAGGTTATTAAAGCAAGCTCATACTCATGATAGGTTCAAATTCAGTGCATTATATTTATACATTTTTTATTTTTTTAAAAAAAATCACAAGTGTCACTCACTACCTGTTGGAAGAATAGGAGAAAGAGGAAGAACTAAAAATACACACACAATGGAGTGTCAGGAAAACAAGATGACAATACGAGACAAAAATGAGCATATGTATAAGATTGGGATGCTGTTGGGCCGATTTATTGAGCTTCTTAAACCACAGCATAATATCTGAAAAACACTCCATCATAACAAGCATGCATTTTAATCCAGGGACAAAAATGTACGGTATCAAGTTATATTTAGTTCCAATCTATTCTACTCATTGATTCTTCCACTAAATGCAATTAAATATTTTTTAACTGAAAGCTCAATGAATAGTTTCTTACAGTCAGATATTATTAATTTCACTAACACTTATTTTCAAGTAATTTTTCTCTTTCCTTACTTGTTTGCTACATTTGCCAGTCCTCCAGAGAACTTTTAACAATTACATCGAAAGCAATGTAAAAAATTCTGACATAACTGATGATAAAATGTGTGAGTTCTGAAGATGTTTGCTATTTTAGTTGCAATGTTCCACGGAGTGTTTTGGCTGCACGTTTGATACTTCATTAAGAATACTATGTTGCTCCAGCAACCATTCCTATTTATTCTGGTCGTGGGCAAACAAGATTTCCATCCTAAGCTTGATGAAGGTCATTCTAGCAATTGTGATGCTTAAGCACAGGTTATTATTACAGCATGCCAAGCAACCGCTCTTAAGATTTCCATCCTAGCACAAAATCCTTATTTGCTACAATAGAATAATTCTGTGGGGAATGGTTTCTAACGTAGTTGTGATGTCTGAATTTATTGCTATTAACTGCATAGGAGATCTTGCCAAATCCAACACCTTTTAGCTAGATGTATATTTACATATTCATTAACACTCTGTTAATCACTTATTTAAAATACTAGTGTTTTTTTTTTTACAAATCAGAAAAGAAATGTAAATATTAGAATAGCCAATAGTGTTAAAAGAGGGCAGAAGATGGAACTTTGCACCAATGAATCCAAATACTCTTTAACAGAGGAAAACCTAACATTACCCTTTATTCTAAAGACTAATTCTGCACTTCAAGGACTCTGTAAAGCTATTAAGATATTTTTTTGTTGTTTCTAATTGGATTTTTAAAAAAATCTTCAAATGTGCTGAGTTTAGATTACTTGCAGTTGGAACTGGGTTTCAGACTAATATACAAGAGACATTTTGCTCCCAAAAATTCATTTTTGTTGCAGAAGTGAGGAAACAAGTTTAGTGAAAACATGATGATACCTTCTTTGGCAATCAAATAAAAACCATGCAGATCCACTTAACCCTAGCAACTTTTAGTATTTTTTTTCTTTGTATGTCAAATTATATACTGTCCATCTCATTCACACAGTGATTCTTAGTGAATATCCCCTTTTTAAGCTTATCATCCTTTTTATGCTTAAATGGAAGAATCCTCTTATCTAAACCCTTAAGAGCAACCCCAGAGCATGCGTGCAGGCATATGTTGTATTTCAATATTCTCTAAGGTAGCATTTCTCAACTTTGGCAACTTTAAGATGTGTGGACTTCAAATCCCAGAATTCTTCAGTGAGCATGGCTGGCTGAGAATTTTGGGAGTTGAAGTCCACACATCTTAAAATTGTCAAAGTTGAAAAAGACTGCCTTAGAGAATATTGAAGTACAAAATATGAATATACACATGCTCTGGGATTGCTCTTAAGAGTCTAGATAAGAGGCTTCTTCAATTTAAGCCTAAAAAGAAACAGCTGTGGCAGGGACAAGAGAGAAGTGGCTATACTAACTAAAGTGACTATTTCTGCAACCTAGGCTGGACACAGCAACGGTTCAAAAGAAATTTGTATCAAGCCCTATGAACTTCTCTGTTCTGACAGAATCAAACGGGACAATCAACTTCCAAGGGATTTTACAGCATCCAAGTGGTAGTAGCAAAGCTACCTTCCTACCATGCAGGATCAAAGAAATTATGTCTGATCTATTATTCATAGAATTGTTTTTTGCCTCCAGGAGCAGTTGTAAATTAACTACTTAAAGTTCCGTAAAGGCCATAAAGAAAAGAAAAGCCTGTCAATATGTTTAACTTACTCAGACTGAAAAATACATAAAGATGGGGTAGGGGGATTTACATTTTGAACACCTTCATCTGGATGTATGAATGTTCACCAAATGTGATCATTATACTGCTGACAATTTGGTCACATGCTAAGGGAGGTCAAGGTGAGTTAAGAGAGCCTTACTCTTTTTAACACAGAGAAAAAAGAAAGATTATTTTTCAGTCGAAACACAAAAAGGACAAAACAGGAAGCAATACTGCCAAGTTTAATGACCCTATTCTTACATCTGGGAGATACGGGTGACCTACCCAGGAATTTATCTCCTTTTATCCGCATTTTCCTTTGAAATAAACAATGACACTTTAAGACGTTAAGATGTTCAGGGCTCCACTCAGAACAAACATATCCCTAAGTGCACAAAATTAGATGTTCATGATTTGAAGTGAGTGAATAATACAAATGTTGGGTAAAGAAGGCACCCTCTACAGGACTACTAATTCTGGAGTCTAAAATGCCAGTATTGGATACCAGCTATCAAAATATAGCTGAGCTCTGTATGTTCTGTTCAGCCAAGCTAGGCTGAAACCTAAAAGAACTATTCCAAAATTCAGAAAAGATATTTTACTGGGCTGGTAAATCTGATGCTAGAATGCAATGTGAAAAAAAGACGACATGTAAGCAAGAGCTAGCATAAGAACTTATGCAAATAATGGTAGAAAGGGTTTGACCAACATTAGGGGGTAGGTCACATAGTTTTGGGGGATACCCGTGCAGCCTCTGAAGCTTCCCTTGGCATCAACCAAGTGACCATTTGGCAGGAAGCATTTCAAGGAGGGAGGGAGGATATCAAAAAAAATCAAGAGGCAAGTCTGCATGATCAACTCCCCTGCCACTATTTTTACATGTGATGAGGAGAGTAAATAGGAAAGGCATTTGTGTGCGGGACTTAAGTTACAGAAAAAGCATTTTTTGCTCTTAAGGTTTGCCCTTCAATTTGTTTCAGCCTCTGGGAGATAAAGAGGACAGTTTTGATTTCACCAAAGTTCACAAGGTAGAAATATTCAATCTTGTTTCATCTTCTGAGAAATTGGTCCATATGTACATACAATATAGTTATTAAGCCTTGGGGTTAAGCTTTAAATATTCAAAACTGAAAAACAATGTGCCACTGTAAATTAGTATTTTGCATATTTTAGTGACATGATCCTGTGACATAGGACTCAGAAACTGATTTACTCCATTCCCCAAAAGTAGTTTATTCTTAGTTTAATATTCCTTTCTTAAGAGAAGCAAATCAGGTATCCTAGTTTTACACTTCCCAAAAATAATGAGAAATGTTTCCAAACTCTTTACTTGCCCCTACAAGCTGAAGCAGCTAAGTATAAATAATTATAAGCATGTATCATCATCATCATCATCATCATTAACTAGAATTTGGAATTCATTCACAATATTTGAAATATAGAGAACAAAAAAAAACTTCTTTGCACACGGAAAAGTGTACCTGTGTACCTGAATTTGGTGTACTTTTTTTCTTCTCCGGTATATTCCGCTGTACAAAATCTGTTCATGTTGGATACTTCCCATTCCCATCGGCCCTCACTGTCATCTGAATTGATATCACTGTATACAGTACTGTGAAAGTACCGTGAAACTCATTTAACAGACTAATCAGATTGAGGGGGCTCATTATTCACCAGTATCATTTCAAAGTACCACATCATGACAAGTTATATAATTTGTATAATGAAATCATTATGTAAATTATATAAATGACATCATTACACAAATGATGTAAATCACTGCAGAAATCTCTGTCACATGAAATGTTTATTGTAACAAGGTCTATTAAATCAAGGTTTCACTGTGCTGAAAGGAAGAGACCTGCTGCATACAGCTATGAACGGTACAGACAAAAATAAGTAGTTTAGGAAGTATGTCCTCCAAGGTAGGTTTTTTCTTATTATTATTATTGAATTTCCCATTGAGAAATACTTGGTAAAGTGCCTTAGGAAACACTTGAAAATTCCTGATAAAGCTGAAAATATGACACTACTGTGTGACCACAAACACATGTTAAGCTGCCATAGTTCCACAGAATCAAAAGTAAATTATTTTTGTTAGATCAGGTTTCTATCAACATTTAAGATACCAGCAATTAAATGTGTTATGTGATCAGGGAACAAAAAATCCATATAAGCCTTTTAGTGTAAACGTAACCTCTTCCCTCTGCCATAGGGGAACATCCTTTTTTGACCTATCTAGAAAAGACAGCTGTTTCTTAAAAATGTAAGAAAGATAAATACTATTCAAAACTAATACAAGAATCCCCACTTTCTTCCAGGATCATTTACTGGTAGAACATTTATAACCATTCTTCCACTATTCAAATAATTTATTTATGTTCAGCTTTGATATCTTATCTAAACTGTTATATACTGTTAAACTGATATTTAAATTGTTAAAGCAGAAAAATATGCTCTTCTAGACCTGATATTTAAAAAATATGAATTTTCCTTTACCAGTTACAAGTAGTAGGATAGACACACCCAAGCATTTAAGATACAATAGCTTAAATACACTTATTTTCAAGTGAATATATTTTGCAACTTGTAGAATTTAATGCAAACTCAAGCAAGAGAGCTCAGATATTCTCACTGAATAGAACTATATACAGTATAATATTTCAATATTTGAAAGGAAAATACATTGTGGGATATTATGAAATTATGAAGTCTGCACATGATACTAGATTGAATTCAGCATAGTGAAAACCAAAGTGGTCTGTGAAGAACTCTAAACATTATTCCTCAACATTGGGAGAATGTACCATGCTTGCTTCCAAATAAAATCCTTAGCCCCAATCCGACAAAAGATTCTAATCCACATGTATTTTTACTTAAAAAGCAGAGTACAACATTTTAATGCCTCATGATGATTTGTAAATCAAAACAATTCTCACATTAAAAACGGGATAACAAAAGTAGCTCCCTTTCAATCATGAGATTTACTGCCTTCAGCATTAATCTCAATCTTTTATCAGAGGACTATAGCCCTAAAATTAAAACATAGTACACTTTTCCTTATTAGCATAAATTAGATGGACTATTTTGGTGGCAAAATTAGTTTGACTGTTTTCTTCTGGCCACGTAGATTGCAGTGGGAATAGGAAGTCTGGAACATGAGACATTAATCTGGGATACTGCTGATATTTTACAGGGCAGAGAAAATATATCAGGGAAGGAAAAAGGGGCAACAGATTCTGTCTTGCTACAGTCTGAAAAAAACTGAAATTACATTTACAGAATAGTTAAAAGTTCCTATTTGCAAAGCTTTCAGCAAGGAAACATAAAGTACCCAAATACCTCAGAAATATAAATGAGTAATAATTTATTTTATTTATATCTCACCTTTATTATTTTTATAAACAATTCAAGGTGGTGAACATACCTAATATTTCTTCCTCCTCCTATTTTCCCCACAACTACAACCCTATGAGGTGATTGGCCCAAAGTCACCCAGCTGGCTTTCATCTCAAGAATTCAAGAGTCTCCCAATTTCTAGCCTGATGCCTTACCCACTAGACCAAACTGGCTCTATATAGTTATTACAGTATATACTTGCATTTAGCATGAAGGTAGAAGTTACTGGACCTTTGAAGCCACTGCCTCTCTCTACTTTTCTGCATTTTAGTTGGAGATAAAATGTTTCCTGAGGGATTGCCTGACATTACATGACAGCATTATCTATCTAGCAAATGTCTGTCAAAAATTTATCACATGCATGAGGCAGTGAAAAAAAGGTTCATGAAAAAAGTTCAAGATGGTAATAATTAATAGTACAGAAGTGAAAACTCAACAGTAAATCTCTTTACTTTGTCCTGCTGACTATGTGCAACTAGTATGTCATTTTACTCCAGAAAGTTTTGGGGACAAAGGGGTGTACTAGCTTCATAAAGCCATATGTAACCCAATATGCAAACAGAGAAAAGATATCTGCTCAGGAATTAGTGAAACAAGGACTTAATTACCATGCAGCAGACACTTGTTAAAAATGAATTATGTCTAATAATGAAATTTGGAGGGAAATAATCCTCAATTCCTAAATAAAATCATTTTAGATTTCAAAATGAATCATACATCAGTACTTAGCTAACATTTGATCAATTATACTATTCTATTAAATGAAATAATAATAAATGCGCATTTTCCCACTTTTAGACCCTCAAACTCTATGTCTTCAATAAAGGTAGGGTTTCTAATATAGATCAGAAATGCCACCTCTTTATATGGAAGCAGAAAAGAGAGAATCCTCCAAGACTCTGCTTTTTCATCTAGCACAGGCCAAAAATATGCTACCAATGGGACTTCCAAAAGCCCACCATAGCACAAGTTATTCCATCTGTCATCTCCAGGAACAGCTGCAACACTTCACCCCAGCTGGAATGCCTACAGCCACAACTCTTGACTCAGGCCATCCTGCTCCTTCTTCAGGTTCTAAAAGATACCCAGAGAAGATATTCATGTTGTGGGTACATGGACAGATCTCCCTCAGAATCTCCTGCCAAAAAGGAAATCCTGATATCACAACTGATTAGACTAGTTGGCTGACCTTGCGACTAATTTATGTGCACACCACAAATTGTGTTTATTGTGTTATATATCAACAGATTAACTGCCAATGTCTCCTATCTCCAGTTTAAAACTGTGGAAATAATACATGAGGACCTCCCGCCATACTGTAAGTATGATCCCCACAGCAGGGATGCTGTGATAAGCAATGCTGGTTTGCTATGTAAGCTTGCATATAGAAACTGGCTGAGAATACTTACAGAATTGTACTCCGTCACTTACCATTCTATAATATTTTTATTCATAGGAAATTATCTGTGCATATGCATTCTTATTTTAATTACTCTTTTCTGCAAAGGTTCTTTACCCTTTTCTTCTTGAAGAAAAGAAGCATCCTTCACAATTTTCTTAGCCAATGAGAAAGACGTTCAGGGTTAATCTTGAGGAAGATAGTTCATTATCTACCCCAAATTAACTATAACAATTATTGCAGAACTTGCTGTGTGGAGACATCTTTCTGCTAGAGTTTGGGATCAGCTTCAGTTCCGGCACTTTGAAGAAACTCAAAACACTTGTGGGGTCTGGCCTGTTTCCTATATTAATGCTTATGTAGCTGTCAATATGTAAATAGGTTACTATAACTGGACAACCCATCCCCCCAAAAAATTCTCCACCCATTTCTTCTTACATACAACATACAAGTGTTGTCCATTTGTTATGAATGACAGAACAGCAGACTGCAGTAATTACAGAAACACAGAAAAAGCATGCTTTTGATCTGTATTTGTATAAAATTTAGGAATCCATAAGCTTCACTTCTGAAATATTCTTTCCGTTATCTGCTAAGTAGCACGTGGGAAGTTCTACAGAGTCAAAGCCTCATTGCTCATCCTGCATACCTGCAATGCCACAGATCATAATTCTGCTATAGGAACATAAGGCACTTGCTATCTCAGTCTACTTGACATTGACTAGAACTGGCATTTCAGGGTTTTAGGCAGCCAATTTTCTAGTTCAACCCAGAAATGCCAGGGATGAATTTGAGATCATGGGTATGCAAAGCAATGAATTACACAATTACACGGGTTCACAACCAGGCACAGGAAGCAGCGGCACATGAGATAGGAATTGCAAATCTTTAGACCTGATGATGTTCTAATCAGCAGAAGCAAGATGCAAGAGGGACCAGGGAAAAGCTATTTTCTATAGCATTATCGGTTCACAGAACTCCCTTCCAAAATTGCTTTTTCCTTTACCTGACTTATTTTGCACCTAATTATTATGTAACCTTAATTACTGTTCAGCCAAGTTTCAATTGCATTCTCCTCCCTGATAGTAAACAATTCTAATTAAAGTAGGAGAAGGACGCTACCATAAATATTCTCTAACCTACTAAGTAAACTAGTTTATGATAAAAAAAATTATCTAATCAAAATTCAGTTAGCTCAAGAGTTCTGAACATAATAGAAAATTGGGCAAAGAAAGCTTCCAAACAATGCTCCTGCAATCAGTTGAGTTTGGAACATTAAAGCTAGAAGTCTTTTTATTATAAATCAAAGGCGGTTGTGTTTTAAGAGCATTTAATATTAAAACTTTTCTTTTCCATTCTGCACAAACTGGACTTGGGCTGCTCTCTGCCTCTCAGTCCAACCTACCTAACAAGACTGTTGTAGAGAAAAATGGAGAGAAAGCACTATGCATGCATCTTCAGCTCCTGAAGTAAGTTGTAATGGTCCATTAAGTCAGTCCTGATATTTGGTGAATGCAGGAATGAGTCCATGCAATTTTCTTGGCCAGATTTTCTGAAGTGGTTTGCTTTGTGCCCAAGGCAGGACTAAAGCTCACAGTCCCCCAGTAGCTTTAACCATTATTGTGTACCAAACTGTCTCTCCTAAAAACAAAGGTAGAACACAAATCTAATAAAATAAATCAATAAATATGCAAATTCGGTCATATTTTGGGCTTTCCATTAAGAAACTCACATACAACTCTAATATTATATAGGTTGATTTCAGTTCATGTATAAGAAATTGCAGTTAATGTATCTCTTAAAAGCAAACAATAATATAAAGTGTTATTCCAACAACTTCAATTGATTTTACCTTCAGTTTGGCATTTTAGTTTTAGTTTTAATTTATGTAATATGTTTTTAATGTATGTTTAATCATGTTCTCATTCTAGTAGCGTATTCTAAAAGCATTTTAACTTCTCCATACATTCTGCAAGTGGGTTAATACACTTACAAATGGTTTAGAAAAGATCTAACCTACTTATTTTAAATTATAATCTTCACACCAGCATATAATTTAAACACATATTGGTAATTATATTTATACATGCGAACAAATATTAACAGTTAACACTGGAAGAAATGCTCAGAAGCAAAACATTTCAATCAAACAAATATATTTATAACTTTTAAAAGTCAAAGAGCATTAAAATGGCAATTAGGCAGCAACATTTTCGCTTCCCTGCATTGACAGCACCAAAAACTCTGTGTGCAGCATCCTAACAGTGTGCATCTTTCTCCTAAACTCCTGAGGTAGATTGAAGCATTTGGTTTATTATGGAAGAGAGTCATGCTACAACAATCTAAAATGTTATGGATGAATGGAGAAGCTGTGGTAGCAATATTTTCATTTCCTTTCTCCTCCTCAGCACATAGTTTGATTTTTTTTTTCCGGCACAGAACCACAATGTGCATTTAAATTTCTTACTTGCATCAATTTATCCTGAAATAAAATTATTTGGCAACTTCATTTAAATCTGCTCCCTCCCTGTCCCAATTCAGATTCTGAAAGTCAAGGATATTATCACTTAGTGAAACAACATTGAAATTCGTGTCTTTTGGAAATATGAGCAAATATTCAGCCTATGTACATATGTTACACAACTATTTCAAATCAAGCCAAAGAGAGACATGTTATTAACAACTACTTTATCTTTTAGCTAGTGGCATCCTGTTGCTAACCACTTAGAGAATAACAGCCTTTATCATTGTAATTACATGCTAGATTTTCACTAGAGTTCTGCTACTGTAGTTTTCAATAGTCAATGAATTTTGCGGTTTTTAACTTACTGCCAATATTTTAAAAAATATGTGGCGAGTAAGTTATCAAGTATATTCAATTATTTTCAGACTCCATTCAAGAATCACTGTAAATATAATCTTCCAAGCTGGCTCAGGCATTTTATCTTACAGATGACAGATTGCTAAATGAAAGCTACACTGCAGGTTGTTGTACGACCTTGGAAATGTGTTTTACTATGAAAAATACAACATAGATATTCTTGTTATGTTACCATATTGCAATAACCTGGTAGAAATATTTAATATTACCATACAGCATATTAGCGCTAGTAAAACAATTTAAAGCCATGTGAAATATTAATGTTTTGCACAACTTTGAGCAAATTAAAAATAAATAAAATGAATTTCTCTCATTCATTTAAATTTAAGAGAGATTTAGAAGATACTTTAATATGTCTGCCATTATCAAAACTTGGGATTCTCCAACACATAGGAACAATTCATTTGCCACATATTTCAAAATGATACTGTAGGTAAAGGGAAAAACCTCCTGATTTTTTTCCGGATAACATAAAAAGATTTTTCCAAGCCCTTTCATTCCATTTCATTTCAGCACCACTGAGTTATATAACATGCCCTGATGTCAGTTCCAAGTTTTTAAGCTTCATTTATAGGTTTATCATAGCACAGCCCTTGAAGCATGCAGCTTTTTTTCTCCCCTCATTATGCAAGGAAAAGTACCCTTCCCGGGCCCAGCTTCTCTGATGACATCGTTAATGCAGAGCAGCCCCCGCTATGCAGGGGACGGAGCACTGACTGCAAAACCAGAGGAGGAAAAAAAAAAGTCTTTGCCCCTCCTATTACTATCCATTTGCAGCATGAGAGAATTAAGGACACATATTATCCGTTTGTTTGTTTGTTTGTTTAAAAAAAGTAGGCTATGTTTTAAACTGCAGCGTTATTTCTATTGGCACCCATGAGCAACCCGCACTTTCCCGTGGGCTCCGAGACCCGCGCGCCTGCACAAACACCCTTCCCCCACAGTCAACAGCGTGCGCCCAAGAATGCAGACCTACTTCTCTTCCTCGGCCGGGCTGATGGGTGTGGACAGGGGCATAAGCTAAGCTAACAGCTGCTCCTCTCCCTCCCCTGCCAACAGGGAACCCTGGACCGCCGCAGTTGTCTGGCTCGCCGGCCTGTGCGCAGTTCTGTCCCCCGTCCGCACACAGCCATTGTCAAGTCTGCAAACGGGCCTCTCAGACCCGGCTCGCTGCTGCTGCTCTGCGGCGTTACGACGCTCCCGTTATCTGCATCAGTCGTTCTCCCTCCAGTTGCAGCGGCAGCCACTCTGACAGGGGACTGGATGTGGGGCGAGCCGCGGCATACCCCTGGTCGTTTTCTATCCTAACCCCACCCCCACCCCCTATCCCGGGGTCGTAGAAGGGGGCAGATAAATAAAGGGAAAGGAGTCTCGTCGCTACCCCTCCACCACCCCGGTCCTTCCCCGCGCAAAAAAAGCCTCCGGAAAGAGAGCGGCGGCAGGGGAGAACGCACCTGAGTTAAGTGAGCTCGGGGCGCGCTGCAGGAGGAAAATGCGGACACGCGTGGGGCGGTGGAAGGAGGAAACGGCGTGGAAAGTGGCGGCGGCTGCTCCGAAGGGAAGGCGGCGGTCGTGGCGTCGCCCGCTTGCTTTTCGCTAAGGAGACCAAGTCCCGCGAAGAGCACGCGAAGGCGGCGGCGCGCAGCGGCTCCTCCAGGCAGCTCCTGGGCCCTCTCCTCCCTCCTCCCTTCCGTGGCTGTGCAGTCTCGCCCTCCCTCACCGCCTCGCGGGCGCTCCCGCCCACCCGTCTTGCTCGGAGAAGGCAGGCCGGGCTGTGCCAAGACCTGGAAGCGTAGAGCCTGCCGGAGTCGGATTCAATGCTAAGTCATCCTCCCCCGAGCAGAGCCGAGCAGAGCCGGAGCAGGCGAGCGAGCGACCGTTCACTCGCTCCAGGCCCCTTTCCCTCCTTCTCCTTTCAGAGGGTCTTGGCAAAGGGATGGCAACGCGCGTGGGTGTGCTCAGCAATGCCAAAAAAGGACTCACAGCTTACTAGCTCTCTTTAAAAGGATACCGGAGTAGCGGCTCTTTACAAAGCAGTAGTATGCAGTCCTTAGGAGAAATGACCCTTGTTTTCGTTTCTCTTAAACCAACCATAGAAATTAATCCCGCTGGCTTTAGAATACAGTGTTTGCATGCACTTACGCATGTGACAGTTACTCGTACCTACTGTCAGTTGGGTAATAGAGGTGTATAGAGCCTGTTCCATGTATTGCAGAGCAGCAGAAAGACCGATGAGTATGTACCCATGGTCTGAGTTAAAACTAAATGAGTAAAGCTGTTATTCGTTTTAAATATTTGCATGCTGCCCTTCAAAATATTTTCCCTGAGGAGGAGGAGGGTAAAATAATTATAGCAGCAGTTTAACAGTTTGGGTTCCAACGGGGATGGGATGTGAAATATAATATGTGATATGAGGGTTTTCCAAAGAGAGAGAGACGCACACAACGAGGTCGTAGGAAGGCTATTGAAAACTTTAAACATTCTTGGCAGGCTGGCTGAAGAAACCAAACAGCCATTTTGAGCTCCTATAGATAGACCTGAACCTAGATCTCCTTGATGCCAGTTGTAACATGTAGGTATTGCACTGTAAAAGTTATTTAATCCAGTTACTAGAGTAAATTGAACACTATATTGAATAATGGCAACTGCAACAAATAAGTAAATACTCAGACTGGCTATAGGTTATGACCTTCTTCTATTGTACAAGGGTCATTAGATATTCTGTTCTGCAAGGTGATATTGGTAGAAATAACTCAAATCTTGTCTGGACAAGAAGTGATTGACTTCTGACATCAGAAGCATACATAATCACATGTATTTTAATATTAGGGTGATGGAGGGAACAAGGAAGCAAGACTCAAGTAACGAGAGACTTGGAAGCAACCCAGAGCACTCTTGAAATAGTTGTGATTTCTGGTATCCTCAATAGCATACTATGGTACATACAAAATACAATGCCTTTCATGATCTCATAACCACCAAATGGATTATTGTTTGAGTCAGGGTTTTTTTTCCCAAGGGTTCCACAAGAATTATTTATTAGATTTATATCCCTCCTTAGTTTTGTTCAGTGAATTTGATAGGTTTCCATTGGAGACTTAGGTAACAAAAAGTTAATTTGAATGCAGTCATTGTCCATCACTGCCTCTTGATCAGGAGTTCTGGGGTTTTTTTCTGTTTAACTAACAGGTTCCATAGTCTGAAACAGTTTGAAAACCCATGGTTTAGCGCAGATAGGGTGAGAATTGTAGGTATTGAATCCAGCAGATTTGGAAAGCAGTTGCTTTCCTAGCTTTATGGAAGAGTAATAAATTGTAGAAGTAATCAGCTCTATTCTGTAAGAACATCTTGCAATCCAGTGCAAATAATATTCTGACCTACATTGTGTAGAATTAGAGGGCAGAAGAAGAGAGCAGGAATGATGAATAATGCTGTATCTTTTGTAAAAGGCCAGATGACTCAAGCAAGTTATCCATCCACAAGAGAAAGGAAAAACAGAGTCATTTAATAAAAGGATACCTTGCCAGGAAATAGTCCAACTGCTATATCAAACATGTTCTTAATGTTGAGGAATGACCTTCAGCTCCTACTTGACAGTTGCAACAACAGTAATCTTCACTATAAGATTCTTACAGTGCAAACACTCGGATCAGAAATGTCACCAACTCTTTCAGCGATCCTGGAAGAATCTCTGCTAAATGCCGGAGTATTCAAAATTTCAGTATTTGGGAATGAGATTTTATCGAACAATTCTGAACATATTCTGTGGGCCCATCTACCACTCACTGTGATGTGCTTTGTTTCCATTATCGAGATAGGAGGAAAATATATCAATATAAAGCAGTCTGCTTTTTCTATGCCTTGAGAATGAGGCTGGTCAGTGCTGCTGCTCTAATGAAATATAAAATACTGTAGGACAATGATTAGTGGGTTCCTTGTCAGTCTTTCGTCCTCCAGCCTATCTTGCCACTGGTCATTCCCATGAATGCAAAAATGTTCCTCCAACATTTCTAGTGTTGCAGGTTCACTTCAGGGAGAATTATTCCAAACAATAGAAAAACAAGGAAATTGTCTAATCAATTTCTTTATCCACATCCCTGACAGTTGTGTTTTTGGATCCAGAAAAAGCAGTTATCAAAAAGTTGAAGAAAACTTATCCAGAAAATTTGTTGAACAGCTGCTTCAAGATTGTTGAAAAAGCTGGTGACATTTCTGATCAGACTGTTTCCACTAACAGTTACAGATTGTTTTCTGTACAGAATGGTCACAAATTAAATGTAACTAGTGTACATGGTAAAAATCAAAGGTAATTTTATTCAGTGGCATTTGTCAAGGAAGATCTTTCTCAATTGTCAGTTGTAGCTCATATATTGTATTCAGAAGAAAGCACTAGGACAAGAAGCAATGGATGGAAACTAGTTAAGGAGAGAACCAACCTAGAACTAAGGAGAAATTTCCTGAAAGAACACTTAATCAGTTGAATGGCTTGCCTCCAGAAGTTGTGGGTGCTCCAACACTGGAGGTTTTTAAGAAAAGATTGAACAACGATTTGTCTGAAATGATATACGGTTTCCTATTTGAGCAGGGGATTGGACTAGAAGACCTTCAGGGTCCCTTCCAACTCTGTTATTTTGCTATTCACTAATTTTGCAGTATAATATTCATTGGGGGAAATAGCCACCCCCTTCTAGACCAGCATTCAGTCTTATATGAGATTAATTATCCTCTCTCCACCACCACGACCACCAGATAAAAAGTTTGGTATTTCTCCTAATCACAGCTGAAAGAACCTTGGAAGAAAAGAGTCCACTGACCAGGGATGATTCCACAGCAGGCTTGCTAGACCAGATGGAGCCTAGCTCATTGCTCCTCTTCTATGGGCCATAAACTCTACATACGGGAATCTTCTGTTGCAATAGCAGGGATAATACTACTACTTTCACGCCAGAAATGCTTTTACTTTCCAAGGGCTCGTTTACCTGGCAATTTCTTGCACTACTGGCTTAGTATTTTGCCACACAAAACTAGAAGAATAGAATAGAAAGAATAGAAAGCAAATACAGAAGAGGAGGAGGAGGAGGAGGACGTAATCTTACAATTAATACATGAGTCATGACACTCAGCATATAGTTAATTCAGTTGAGATGGGAAGAAATGATGTGGCACCAATTGAAGCATATACTCTAAACAATGCATTGAAGCCTTCAACCATATATACATGGTTCTCAGTGGGTACTGATCTGACTCATTCCACATTTGTGATGATATCCTATGAGTATGCAGTATTATGCAGTATTTTCATGGATTTTTGCCTTATATCCTCCCACCTAGATGTGTGAAGATATGTGGATGGAGTCATTTTCCAGATAATAGGTAGTTAAAAGCAAATCCTGTCTTATCCCGACACAATACCTAGTCTGTTTTTCCTTAGTTAGAACTGTTACATTTAAGTTCTCCTCTAATTACTCCTTTCTCATTATACACCAGAATTATACTAGCAATAGTATTTAGACAACAAAAATCATTGGCTAAATTTAGAACACAACTATTAGAGAATACCTAAATTCTGTAAACTGTCTGTGAAAGCATAGGAGGTTGCATGGCAAAGTAAAAAAGAGAACCCAAACAGCATCTCTTGAATGCCATTTATATGATAACCCTGCTTTTTGTAGGATTAAGTTGAGAATCAAAGAAGTTAAATGTAACAAGGGTTGTTAATATAGTAGAGAATGAACAGATGCAAATCAAATACAAGTATAAGATATGTAGTCTCTCCATTTTAAAAAGTGAGCATTGCAAAGGTTAATACAGTATATTGCTTTCTTGATATTTGTTACAAATCAGTCACCCCCAGTCTTGTCCAGAATCTTTCCCAAATAACTCATTTTTTACATAATTAGAAAAGATCACAATAATTTAAATACTATACCATTATTATTATTCAAAATAAACTTTAATCTCCATTAGTCAAGGCCATGGTTTTCCCAGTTGCAATGTATGGCTGTGAAAGTTGGACCGTAAGAAAGGCTGAGCGCAAAAGAATTGAGGCCTTTGAACTATGGTGCTGGAGAAGACTCCTGCGAGTCCCTTGGACTGCAAGGCGATCAAACCGGTCAGTCCTAGAGGAGATCAACCCTGACTGCTCCTTAGAAGGCCAGATCCTGAAGTTGAAACTCAAGTACTTTGGCCACCTAATGAGAAGGAGGGACTCACTGGAGAAGAGCCTAATGCTGGGAAAGATTGAGGGCAATAGAAGAAGGGGACGACAGAGAATGAGATGGCTGGATGGAGTCACTGAAGCAGTTAGGAGTGAGCTTAAATGGACTCCAGAAGATGGTAGAGGACAGGAAGGCCTGGAGGAACGTTGTCCATGGGGTCGCGATGGGTCGGACACGACTTCGCAACTAACAACAACAAAGGCTCATTAGATGATACAGTTATAGAGGATACAGCAAGGAACTGAGAGCTCGTGCAATTTGGTAGTGGAACAGATGAGAAGAGTTAAGGGGAAGATCCTGTATCGTAATTCATAACTTATTCAAGGTACACTTTCAAGCAAGAATGAAAGGAAGTGGAACAGAAAGTAATACTGTACGAAGCAGCATCCTGCAAAGCAAATTCAAAAGGCATCTAATGCTACCTCTGAAATCTTTTAAAATCCTTAAAATATAAACTCATTTTTCAAAACAATAAAATATTTGCAATTAAATAAGAGAGGCAATCAATAGTACCTGTCTACACAATATAAATCTATTGTTTGTGTTAGGCTTATTATGTTTGGTAAAGCTGCTAATAATGATTGGTTGAATTAATCTATACTCAAGGAAACAGAGAACGATTAGGTAGGTTTGTTTGAATGTGTGAGCTGAACAGAAGAGCAAAGACTTTGGAAGATATCCAGGCCTAAGAAAGGAGAGGGCAATACTCTAATATAAGCTGCTTCAAGGAATATTTATTCAGAGAAATAGGACCCGCCAACAAAAGAATCAGAGGGGGGGAAAATAACTAGACAAGCAAGTAGGCAGACTCAAAATTACAGTGCCATGAAAGGGTGAAATTAATATATTGAAATAACTAATTGATTGGGAATGCAGTAGACATTTTTAGCAGACATGAATGAACAGTGTTTAAAACATTGTTTAACGATCTTAAAATTGCCCCATACACCTTTGCTCTCCTATTCTTATTGGATAAAATGTTAGAGGGGGTATATTTAATTTACCAATATTAAAAACATTACTGTTGACTAAAAGATATTCTCCAGATATCCAAGGATGATCTTTTCCACACAGGAATTAACTCCTTTCTCTGAGGTACTTTGCAGTGTCCTTAGATAAAAGTAGGAATGGATCCAGTAACTATTATATGGAGTCTCTAATACTGGTATCTGTTCCTGAAAACGTTACTACAATTTGAAATGTGTTACCTATCCAAACTTATTGCTCTAATTTTACACTTGAAGAAGCCATGCACATTTTTAAAGAAGAAAGGGAAACTCATGTCCCTTCATTTTACTATATCCATTTACAATATACACTACAAATAACTGGTGTTTTTGTTCAGAGGATCATAACTTAAATCAAGAGTGGGCAATTATTTTGAATAAGCAACACATCTTTGGAGGATGTTTCTCATTATTAGCATAAGGTGGCAAATTACTTTTTTAACTTTTGCCATTGACAAAAACTAATCTGTGAAAACAGATTGCTTCAGAAAACCACGTGTAGAAAATTCACTCTTAAAATGAATATAGTTTTGAAGTTCTGTTTTAATTCTGGGAAGTTTGCATAGATTTCCTGAAATATTTTTCAGAGAAGACTTTTGGATTCATTGAAAAAGAATACCCTGCATATTCTTCCTTTTCTTCTCTGACCAAAATTTGGAAGTCCAAGTAAAATATATGCATTTTTCAACTCCTCTAACTGTACCTAGGAAGGAGACACAAAAGTTATTGCAAGTGCTAAAGGATAAGATTTCTAAGGGGATATAATTTTTTTCCTAACATTGAATTACAGTTTAAAATTCCCTTACAGATTGTATAACCTTCAAATGACTGGATTTGATCTATTACAATGCCAATATATAAAAGAAGAAACAAGATAAACCTGACTAACATTCACTCATTTAACTTTCTTAGTATAATTAGCAACTTTCTAGACATCTCCATGGGAGTTTAATGAAATAGATGCAGCAGCACAATGTCCTGTTGGAGGAGCAAGTAGGGTTAGGGATGGTCAATGTTCAACCAATGTATTTATCTGCCTCATTTAGTGGGAAAGTACTACAACAGCTCTTGGGGCATCTGTCATGATATCTTGACTGATTTACATAAATTGCAATGTGATCTACATGAGGTTACGCTTGAAAAGTATGCAAAAGTTTCAGCTGTTACAAAATGCAGCCACATGGGCAATTTTGAGCACCCAAAGAATGGTGCATGTAACACTTCTGCTGTATGAGCTGCATTAGGTGCTGGTTTGCTTCCAGGTCCAATTCAAGGTGTTGGTTATGGCCCATAAAGCCCTACTAGGGCCAGGTTACCTATGGAACCATCTTCACCCCATCACATCAGCCTGTCTCACCTAATAAGGCAGGGAAGGTATGTTGTATATCAGCCAAAGAATTCCAACTGAAAGGATCCAGGAAGAGAGCTATGATAAAGTAAAAGTAGTCATCTTTTCTAAAAGTGCTGCCAGTCACTGCTAGAAAATTAATGGCTTCTGAATATGCTAAATTGAATTGAATGTCATCTTTCAAGCCATCAAGAATACAGTTGCTGTTACTGCTCAGGCCCATGGACCACCAATGCTACTTTGAATCACCCACCAAAATAAACAAGCTGCTATACAGTCTCCAGATATTTAATTATTATGATATAAGACTTGTAGAAGGGACTCAGTCAAATTTTTAAGAAGCTTATTGTAAGTCCCCTGGTGATTCCCCACCTATTTGCTTGGCATCAATGTTGTTAAAAGTCCTATATTTGGCTTAAATTCATCTTTACAGTGATTCTTCTGGATGGCTTTCTCACTTTCTTATGGGTTAATTTCTTCCACACCTGGAAAAAAGTATCCATTGCACTTAAAGGTATATGTTCTCCCCAACAAACATTTGATCTTACTTGGCTCTCAGAATGCCATTGTAGATTTCAAGCAACAGATATTTGATAACAGGTTTCAGAAAAATCTGAGTATAAGGCTCACCCAAAATTGTATGAGCTAGTACAAAAGATCTTTTCCCCAATTAGTCAATATTTGTTTGGAAACTGCCAGATAGGCTGGAAGGGGCGGGGTCAAGCATGGGCTTAGCTTAGAGTTCTTGCACAGCCACAAGAGGCATAAGCTTCACCTCTCTAAGATCCATGAAACCTCTCTGGTTGTTCCCATGGGAAAACAAGCTATTTGGGCAGATTCTTGCAAGTTAGGTCAAAAACAATAAAGTTGCTTACTTTAATTATGTACGAGTGGTTTTGGTTGCTTGCACTTGCCAATATTTGATGTTCATCTCAAAGGAGTCTTCACTTACCAGATGCAGATACTCCATATTAGTATTAATAGTTACATGCCAGAGCAAGAGCATTTCCCAGTTGGGAAAATGCAAATTGTCTTATGTGTACTTCTTTGCTGCCTTTTCAACAATTTGATGTTGAGATCTAATAATGCCTATTTGGAAGCTCACACAAATTTTAATACACCATCATTTGTGGATTACAGTCCATTTAAATACAATATTTGAATGTCCACTTACAAGAAGAAAAATAAGGCCAAGATTTTACTAGGAATTGGATTTTATTTTATTAAGAAGTGTAGTGGCTGAACATACCCTCTGCCTAGCATTCAATATTCTCACCAGTGAGAAATGAAGTCTTCTACAGTGGCAGGGTGGAAGGCCTGAGGTCATAAATCTCTTCTTATAGAAGATCTCTGGATCTATACTCGCCGTGCCTTCCTGTCTAATTAATGCTGCTATTCCCTATCTTTTATGTAGTATCCTCCCTCTTATGAAATAAATAAGGCTCAGAACTTAATAGCCTGTTTGGGGGGGGGGGGAATTGATAAAAATGAAATGAATTTTATAGTGCCATCTTCTGGTTCTATAAAATCAGATGTGATTAGGAAAATCGACACAAACATGCACAAGCCCTTTTATCTATTGCCTACAACTTGTCATTGCAATAAACATGTATTTGAGCTGGCCATCCCCTGAGATGAATGTATCCGGTGAAAGCATTAATGGAACTACTTAAAGTGATTCATTCAAAGAAGCTAAGATTCTCATTTAAAGGAAACATTGTTTTAATGGACAGCATTTTTCCCCAAAAAGTGTCAATAATTGGCATTATCTCATACTTTGCCAGGTAGAAAGATTTAGCAAGTTTGCTTGTTTCTTAATTTATTTAACTGCTTTGAAAAGAATATATGTCACTCAGAATTGAATTGTGGAGTTTGTGGTACCTCTGAGCTTGGTTGATTATTTGCAGACATTTCATTACCCAACTAAGAAAAAATAGTGCTAGTGAGGGTGGGGTTTATATACAGTAGTTTGCCCTGCCAATATTGGTGGGCATGTGGTTTTCTTATTGATAGTTTCTTGATTTAAGTATTGTTTTTTGCTTGGTTTTTGTCTGGTGTTAATCCCTTCTTATCCCTGCTTATCTGGGTGTTGCCTGCTGGAGAGAATGCCCTGGCACAGGTCAAGCACATACATAAATAGGCAAAGAGATGGGTTTTTTTCCTCCGTTTATTAAATGAAGCTTACAAACACACACACTAGACTAGATACGGGATCCATACTTTTCATTGTATGTGTGGGAATGCTAAAGATTCTAGACACTGCATTATGATCCGTTCTATGAGCCTGAAGAGTAATGATCCTATGGGTTTTCCTCTGATTTGTTGATGTATTTGTTCATCAAACTGAATGTAGGTGGTGAGGCAGAGGATGATGAGGTCCGTGATTCTGGATATTTTGATCTTAGTGTTTCACTAGATCAAGTGTGTTGTGTAGTACTGCCATCTTGAAGCCTTTTGCTAGTTCTAAATTTATGGACATGAAGAGTGCTATAACATTGAATGAAATCATAATTTCATCTTCTTCTACTTTTAGGTCTCAGATTTTCTAGAGACATTGTTGTGGGGAGTTGATAGAATATTTGTTCCCCTCTATGAGCCGTCCAAGCTTTTTTATAAGTTCTTTGGCTATGTTGCACATTGTGACCTGGATGACTGAGAATCTCCATAGACATTTAGCTATGCACTTTGTGATGAACACCCTTCGAATGGTGCGGGAGTATGAACGGATTTCCAGAAAACATTGCAGACTACAGGAACAGGGCAGAAAACATCCTGCAGCCAGAAGGCTTCACACACATTTGCACTACTAAGGTGACCCTGAGGACACAGAAAACCTCCAAATGATCCCAAGGAATCTCTAAAATAATGCAAATGACCAGCTGTCTACAAGGAATATAAATCCTTCCATTCCTCACCATCCGGTCAGAGCTGAAGAAACTTCTTGGATGAGAAGTGAAACGTCTTCAAAGAAAAACAAGAAAGTCCAGTTGCCTCCTGAAAAAGCAACTTTGGGACATCCATGACCTGGATGACTGAGAAGCTCGATAGACATGCAGAGCTACGGTTTTTCTGCATCTCCCTGCTGCCATCTAGTGATCGTCCCAACTTTTGCATTCCATCGTTCTTCATGCTATAGACCCCAACAGTTTAGAATGTAGGTACTTCAAATATTATCAGTCAAAGAATGTAACCATCTCACGCTCAGTTACATCAGTGCCGCGAGGTCCGTCACTTTACAGGCGCCGCATCCTTCCGTTTCTATTTACCGTAAATCGCCTGCATAGCCCCGCCGGCGAAGTGCAGATTTACAACGATGAGTGAGACGATAAACGGTCTTCAGAGTTACAGAATTCACGGAAAGGAGAGAAGATTCCTGGATCTTTTATTTCGGAGTCATTCTCCCAATGCGCGAAAGGCAATTGTGGGATGGAAGGGAGTTTTCAAAAAAGCTCAGAGGGAATGTGGTTCATCCTCCGGTTTCACCAGTTCTGGATAGCAACCGCCGTCATCAGCATCGCCATCTTACCAGGATCATACAGATTCATTAGCATCACTTCTTCCGCTTTGCTTTTCCGGGCTCCAAAGGTCCGAACAAACGCAGGCGCGGGGTATTTTACCTGGTCTGGAAAAATCCGCACGAGTTTCCGTCTCTCTGCTGACAGTTAGTGGTCAGGCGAATTTTTGCAGTCCAGTTATTGCAAGCCCTGCACGGATGGGAAAATAACCAGGCTTCTTCGCCTGATTCTCGATTCTTGTCAGCGATGAAGCAGTCAATCGGAAAACGGGTTTATAGTTTCCTGGAATTTCCAATTTGGGGGGCTCGGACCACTGTTGCAGCTGTTGTGGGAAAAGGTCGATATGATCGTTGGCAAGGGAAACTCTTTTGCTCTTGAACGTAAACATATTCTCCAGGTTCAAACACTTTTGTGACAGGACGACGTCCCTTTATTTACTGTTGTTGTTTTGTTTACTGGCCATTATCCAACTCCAGTGGACTCTGCGGTCCAATATACGGCTGGTACGTTAACAAAAAAAATAGGACAAGCAGCTGAGGAAAGATCTGACAACAGCGATGTTCCACTGACTGCTGAAAGCGCAGAAGTTCTTTTCTATTTTTTTCTTTCACAGCGATGCCGAGGCACGGCGGCGGTTCTTGCAGCCGATAGGTCGTTCGGTGGCTAAAGTGGCCCAATCGGCAGTCGACAAGCCATGGCACGTTGGCTCTGATTTGCCGATGCTAATTATGACGCAATTGGCTTCGCTAGCTTGGCGGCCGGCGGCTGGAAATGCGTGCGAAAAGTGTGATATCAGGGCCAGTTCGATTTGACGTGATTTGGCGGGAGGGTTCGGGCTTGAGCAAGGAGAAAAGGCCAGGCTAGCGTAGAAAGTGACTTGACCCGGTTCTGATTTAAGGTAGGCAGGAGGGAGAGAGAGACCACTGTTTAAAAGCGGGAAAGGGTTTCCTGCCTATTATTTTCCTGCTTTTGTGAAATGCTTCGCTCTCAGTATTTCGTCCTCGAAGAGAGGTGCTGCCTCTTTCTCCCTCCGTTCGCGGCGACCGATGTTCACAGCCGCACAGACAGAAGGCCCGGTTCCTGGGGCCCTTCCCTATTCTCTCGTTTCCTATCGTTTCTTTTTAATTGAACTAAAAGGCGTTCCGATAATTTTTTTTTAGCTTCCTACTACCCTTCGTGTTTGAAGCCAGAATCATCACTATGGCATTATTAATGCATCACTACATCTTAATTTTGAACAATGTGTATAGGTTTTTCACCTCAGGTGAGACTAATTCCTCAGATATACAGGTAGTTCATGACTTACAACAGTTCATTTAGTGACCATTCAGAGTTACAACAGCACTGAAAAAAAGTGACTTATGATCATTTTTCACACTTGGGACTGTTGTAGCATCCTCATGGTCACATGATTTACATTCAGATGCGTTCATATTTATGACGGTTGCAGTGTCACGTGATCATATTTTGCAATCTTCTGACAAGCAAAGTCAATGGGGAAGCCAGATTCACTTAACAACCGTGTTACTAATTTAACGACTGCAGTGGTTCACTTAAAAAATGTGGCAAGAAAAGTCATAAAACAGGGCAAAACTCACTTAACAAATTTCTTACTTAGCAACATAAATTCTTGCCTCAATTGTGGTCATAGGTTGAGGACTACCTGTACAGTGGAACAACCTGCCTCCAGTAGTTGTGAATGCTCCAACACTGGAAGATTTTAAGAAGAGATTGGACAATCATTTGTCTGAATGGTATAGGGCAGGGGTGTCAAACGCGTGATGTCGCACAACATATCGGGCCGGTTTTGCCATTGCCAGCAATGGGGTGGGCGCGGCTTCCGGATGACGCATCCGGCCTGCGGGCCGGCAGTTTGACACCCCTGGTATAGGGTTTCCTGCCTAAGCAGGGGGTTGGACTAGAAGACCTCCGAGGTCCCTTCCAACTCTGTTATTCTATTCTATCCTATCCATTTTATACAAAACACACTGTAGTTTTATGTATGGCTGTGGTATTTTGCTAGTAATCTTTCACAATTTATTGAAACTTGTTTCCATCTAGGAAAAAAAACAAGTCTGTGTATCCTGTGCATTTTTCAATAGTGCAGCAAGAAATGATAAATTATTTTTATGGTGCGATGAGGATTGTAGTGGTGTATATAAAAATCAGGAAGTCCTATGTAGAGTATACCATACAAGTCAACAAGTTTCTTCCTTTTTCCTCTGTTAAAATGCTTCAAATACACATTTTTTTCAAGATTTTCCTTATCTTGATTATTTCTAAATCCTTTGCAGTTTCATATTTTTTTTAAAATTATCATATCTATAATCTTAGGTATCGTCAAAATATCAAAGATAAAGGTAGTAAAATAGTGGAAGCTTTATTTTTAACTTTTTTATTATTTTCTTTAATTTTTTTCCACAACTAAACATTGAATCAGCTAGTCCCAGCACAACTTTCAGTTGTGAAAACTATCTGGGTATTTTTCTATGCAATTAATTACCAAATTAAAAGAGGACTATTCTTTAATTACAACTTTTATTACATTTGTTCAGGAGACTGGAAAGAAACTATGTGAAAGTTTTCTAAGAATCCACTCTTACAGAATTTTGAAAGGAAGACAGGTCTTAACCTATACCAGTGGTGGTGAACCTATGGCACGGGTGCCAGAGGCGGCACTTAGAGCCCTCTCTGTGGGCACGCGCGCCGTCGCCCCAGTCCTAGGCCTTCAGCTGGGTTTTATAAAACCTTTTCGCTTTAGGCCTCCGACGCCGTGTGCAAAAAAAAAAAAAGGTTCAATCAGTCAATTTCAACTTCTCACGGGAAAAAAAAAGATCTTGCAAAGTTGGAATTGATTGATTGAACTTTTTAGTCCCACCCAGTCTGCCGCTACCACCACAGCCACGCCCACCCAATGGGCCACACCCAGCCAATCGGTCACACCCACCCGGCACTCGATACATACGTGGGTTTGGGGTTGCAGTTTGGGCACTCGGTCTCTAAAAGATTCGCCATCACTGACCTATATAAAAGCCAAGTTATTTTTTATAATGGGACTTAGCCATTTAAAGAGTTATTCAAAACCCTTTCCCAATTTGCCCAGAACAGTGTTTAAATGATTCTATAACTTCATAGCCACATCTCCCTAAACTTTTTTAAAAAATATGCTACGCTAGTCACTTTTTTATCCTCTAAAATAAAGAATGATTTTAGGGATGGATTACAATGTTTTGTTAAAAGATTAGCTGAACACGGCTTGGATGTAGCAATATGATTGTTTTGGTCAAGGCACATCTCTGCTCATGCTATTTGCCTCAGACTCCTAACATACTCTTCTTAGCCCTAATATCTATCATATGTCTTCTGCAGTAAGCATTGCCATTTTGCAATTTCTTTTCCCCATAATAAAGTCTATCAAGTTCTCTAGAGATCATCCCTATGTTACATGTATTTAAAGATATTTTAATGTGGGTAAGATGCTTCTTGAAATCTATTTTTCCATATCTTAACTACCATTTCCTTTGTACAAGTTTCAGTTCTTTTTTATTTCCTGTGTTGGGGCAATATCTTTGTTTTCTGAGGTAAATTTTGAGTCTAGCTTGACTCTTGTTAACTACATGGGCACAGTCATATAGCTGTGTTTGTCTGTATTTTTATCTTTTACTTTCCATTCTAACCTATAGCCTTTGAATTCCTTGGAAGTCTCCCACTGAACCTGGCTCAACCATCCTGGCTTGTGAGTCCAGACCTGTGACTTGAATCCTCACATATATAACAGGCTCAATCCTAAACATTTTTATTTTGTAGTTAAAAGCATGTAGCTGAAACTTCATTTTAAAGGAAAATTAATTTTCCAGGAGAATTGGCGTAGATTTAAAACATATAAATAGAAGGAACAGAAAAACACTAAATAGTTCTTCCTCTATTTTACATTCCAGACTGTGAAATTATAATTGCAAAAAAAAAGCCTTTGAATTGTATTATGGATTGTATGTACTGTAGTGTGTACCAGTATTACTACTTTTATTCTTACAGTTAATTAATAGCTTGCAGGGACTTCAATAATAAATATATAGGATTAGATTTTCTGTATCTTGTTTGTCCCAATCTTTCTGTATACTCATTTGAAGAACTGAGATTCCTTTGGAATATATACACTTCCAAGAAATATCTTCGAATTACAATTAATTGCTGAATAATCTATATTTCAGTTCATATTTATTCCCATGTTGCCTTTGTATTAATATTGTTGGTATTTCTCATTTCAAGCTATATTTTGTTGTTTGAAAAACTAGATATTTATTTCATTTACCTCAAGTTTAAGATTATTAAAATGAAAAAAAAATGATACTCTTCTGTATTAACAGTTGTAATTTTGGGAAAGCCATACAGATAGTCCTCAACTTGCAACCATTTGTTTAGTGCGCATTCAAAGTTACCGTGATTAATGACCATTTTTTTACACTTATGACCATTGCAGCATCCCCATGGTCATGTGATCAAAATTTGGATGTTTGGCAACTAGCATGTATTTATGACAGTTGCAGTGTCCCAAGGTCACGTGATCACCTTTTGCAACCTTCTGATGAGCAAGGTCCATGAGGAAGCCAGATTCACTTAACAGCCATGTTACTAACTTAACAACTGCAGTAATTCACTTAACAACTATGGCAGGAAAGGTCATAAAATGGGGCAAAATTCACTTAACAACTGTCTCGCTTAGCAACAGAAATTTTGGGCTCAGTTGTGGTCGTAAGTCGAGGACAATTTGTATTTCAAATGTAACCTTTCCTCAAGGAACCTTTCTTTACACTGGTATCTCACTGTACCACTGTCATGGACGATATATCCTGGGGAAGTCCCACAGGGTTTCTCTACATTATCAAGCTCTGGATACCAAGTAAAAATGCTTGTACACACCGGCTATTAGAGTATAACATGGCAATGGTTTTTATCATTTTGAGCTTAGGATTTTCAGTTTGATTTTTTTTTCAAGAAGAGAAGCAATATGCAATTAAACCAACAATAATTATGTATTATTTTAATCATACATTTTGGGTACCTGCAAGAATGATGAGTAATTTAAAATTACTGTATAACTAAATAATGGTTCACATGTGGGGAAAAAACCTAGTATTTGGATATTTCTAAGAAAAACCTATTCTGAAACTTTGGAAGATAGCATCTTGTTGGTTTTGAAAATTATGAACTAGTTATATCAACAGTCTGACAGTAAGATATCTTCCTTTATATCTATATTCAGAATCAAGTGTGGTTGTCTACAGAAGTCCCTGACATACAAACAGTCGTTTAACAACATTCAAAGTTATAACAGATCCAAACAAAGTACTTACAACCTGGATTCAAAGTTCTAACAACTATTTCCTCCCTCGCAACCACATAACTGCATTTTTGGCATTCTGCAACAAGCCCACATTTACGATCATTTGCAGCATCCCATAGTCATGTGATTGATTTATGATGTTTTTGGCTGGAAATCGGCATTTCTAGTTTCTGGCAAAACCTGCCCATTTCGGACAATAGGTTCATTTAACAACTGCAGAATTGCCTAACAACCATAGTGATTCACTTTATATTTGCTATAAAAATGTCATAAAATTAGGTCGGTCATGTGATGACCCATTTAATGACCAGCATAATTTGTGACTATAATTCCAGTCTATTATGGCTGTAAGTCAAAAACTACCTGTACAGGGAGTCCGTCTCTTTGAAAGTATTGTTAAAACTCCAGCCTACATGTAATAATTTGACCCAATGTACATTTTATTTGGAAATAAATCTCATGAATCTTTCTTTAAATAACCTGAGTAGTATCTAACTGCTTGGTTTTAATTTTTCACACTGATTATAGAGATTTGTTGTACCAAAATATTAGATCTTGTTTCATTTCTGGTTTATACCATAAATGAGGTTTGGGGGAATAGATACATTGAAATAATGGTTTAAAATTTTGTCAGACTTTCATTTCTATACATTTCCCCCCACAGATTACCATGGGTGATTTTGAAAAGGGTAAAAAGATCTTTGTTCAGAAATGTTCACAATGCCACACAGTTGAAAAAGGTGGAAAGCACAAGACAGGCCCTAATCTCTGGGGACTCTTTGGCCGGAAAACAGGGCAATCTGCAGGATTTTCTTATACAGAAGCAAATAAGAATAAAGGTAAATTATGTAGATGAATAGGCATAATAACGGTGGGAGCAATTTGATGAAATTGGCATTATAAAAAAGTTGGGTCAATATTAAGTTATTTTAAAATTGGCTCCACAATCAGGGAAATAAAAATGGCAATTAGTGATTACTTCCCATTTTAAAATAGAGTTGCTGGATGTCTTTCGAAAATGACTTTCTAATATACTGTATATAATGCTAGAGTAAGAATTTCCTGCACTCTTAATTTTGGCAAACTATATCCCAAACATCCTTGGTTAGTATGCTAATAGTAAGGGACGCTGGAGTTAGTCACCAGTATCTGAGAGGTTCTTCATTTCTGTGGAGGTTTCTGTTTCTTTAGGGAGTATCTATGATTTATGTTTGATGTTTAAGATATTATTAGATTAATAGTTCATTCTATTTATGGTGTGCTATGCATCTACTTAGGCCAAGGCTACAAGAATTTGTGTCAGAACGGTGCCTTGCTTTCAGTCCTATGTAGCAAAGATCAACGGTGGAGCTTGACAGTTTGTAATATACTAGGGGTAGTTTGAGCTGGCCAGGAGCCTATGTCAGTGCAGATTTTTATTTGTTTACAAATGTCACTTAATGGGAAAATATTAGTTATATTAAGCTGCAATTCTAGATCCATCTGGGAGGAAATCTTCACTGAACATAAAGGGGCCTGCTATGTTTCAATCATGGTGCCTGACTTAAGCTTTCTATATTCAGAAGCTAGATACTGGGTCCTCTTTATATGGAGCTGCCCTTGAGGGCTATTCAGAATAGTGCAAAATGTAGCTGCCTGCTTGCTGACAGACGAAATGCATTACAGCACAATAGCATTTTCATCAGGAGATTTGCACTGGCTGCCAACTTGCTTTCAAATCAAGTTGAAAATGCTGGTTATTACTTATAAAGCCCTTTATAGCTTTAGGGACCATCTTACATTTGGGACCATCAGCAGAATCCTCATTTAATATGGGGTGGCCAAGAAAGCAAGTAGTAGGTACCTACTCCTCAATATTATGCCCCCACCCAGCCAGGACATGATCCCTTGGAACAACTTGCTCCCTACCCAAAGTTAAAATCGCTCCTTCCCTTTTAATATTGAGGCAGGCTGTTTTTCCTTATCCTGGAGCTTTGGATATTACAGAATGTGCCAAGACTTGGCTCTTCCCCCAAACATTAGGCTAGGATGGGATTGATCTGGGAGACTGTCTGGTGCCTGGGGTGTTTTTGTTTTTATGGATTTTTGTGAGCCTCTTAGAATCATTAGATGAGATAAGCACCATAAAAGTCTTTTAAAAGAATGAAAAGTCTTGCAATTTAAGAATAGCAATTCATTGGCCGTCTGATTGTTAATGTTGATGCTATTGTTGGTATGTTTCATAATGTTACAAAGATATGATGTTTTACATACTGAATATTTTTGGACTATTATTTTTATTATGCTGTGAACTGCCTTGAGTCTTGGATGGAGGCAGTATACAGAGATTATATAAATAAAATAAAAACATTATTGGAATGTAATGAAAATAAAACTTATTACAATTTTTTTACAGTGCAGTGTCTTGTTGTTCTTTCACTGTTGTACAGCAATATAGAACTATATCATTATTCACAATATATACAGTATATATATATTAATATATACATCATTACCTTAAGCAATTTCATGGGATGGATATGTGTGCTTCTGTATGTGTGTGTGTATCCCATGAAATTGCTCAGGGTAATGGTTTATTTTCATATACTATATCCCTACAAGAAACTCAGCTAATTACTTTAATGACTGAACAGGAATTTGAACTGGGTTTCTGATCTCTCCTAACTACAACATTTTTTTCTTTTTGTGCTGTAACGGCTTGCATTGTGATAGCTAAATCAGATTGCTGAAATTCCCCTGCTGTCATTGCTGGTTATTTAGTTTATTCTGACAACTTATACAGAAGGTGGCTAGATTCTTTATATACCAGTACCTATCTATTTCAGTTTTGTACTGACACATCTTACATTGGGCATAGCCCATGGCAGTTGGGTTTTCTTTTTCTCTTTTCATTTACCTATTTTCAGCTGTTGAAGAAGGCAGATATTGTTAATTGCTATCACTTAAGTTTGCTTGTCTAGAGAAAGTTACTTGAATTGCATAAGATTATTCGCATGTTTTGCTGAGCAGGAAGCACTCCTTTCATGTTTTTTATGTTTGAGTTCTAATTCTAAGGGTATACCGGTACTTATTTGAAACATTTACTTGAACATAAATTTAAATTAAATAAGCCTAAATATGGATAAGAAGGGAAGTTATAGATTTGATTTAGAAAGAGTTGGACTATCCAACTTTATCTGTTTCTGACAGAATAGCGCAATAGGTGCTTTTCCTCCATTTTATATCATATTATAGACTGTCATACTTAATTCTCTCAATTTATTCTATGTATGTCCCTACTGTACTTATTTATGAGCACATTATAAATAAATCTACTAGTATTTGGGGACATATACAGGATTGGAGTGAAGAGGCATCGAAGGGAAACTCCATTACATGGGGGAGTTCTAGTTGTATAATATTGAATACAGCATTAAATATATATCCCATATATTTAGGGGAGGAATTGAGTCCCTAATCAGCATTTTAACAGAACATTGGCTGCGAAATCTGGAAATTGTACTCCCAATATAATTGAAGGGCAACAAGTAGGAAAAATATGTATAGTGTGTGTTATATTTTAAAGCAAATATGATCCTACTTAACGAAAAAATAAGTGAAAGGTTTGACACAAAATAAATAAGATTAGTTTGGTTGTCAGTCTTGACAATTTATTCTAGTTATGTTTTGTTAATTATTACTATTTAATGCTGATTATTTTATTGTGTAATAACAATATATATAATTGTTTATATTAGAAAGATATGCCATAAATCAAAATCATAAACCTAGTTCTAGATACTGAAGTGTTTACTTAAATAATACAACTAAAACATTGACTAGTTCAGGAATCAGCATTAACCAGTTGATAATTAAAATGTGCTTCAAAAGCTAAACAGAGTACCAGATATGTACTGAATGTTAAATGAGATCTTACAGTAATCAAAACTGGAATTTGCTTGACAATCTTTTTTTAGCTTTTGAATTAATTTTTTTGTAGATACTTTGGTTTAAAACCTGTAACTGGTTGGTTACTATTATGATATTAATAGAAATAGATATTGCATAATTATGTATATTTTTCAGGTATTGTCTGGAATGAAAATACACTGATGGAATATTTAGAGGATCCAAAGAAATATATTCCTGGAACAAAAATGGTCTTTGCTGGCATTAAAAATAAAAATGAAAGAGCAGATCTCATTGCATATTTAAAAAAGTCAACTTCATCATGAAACATTGTAGTTTCTGAATACCAAAATTTTCAGTCTGGTGTTTTATTATTGTTCTGGCAGGGTCTTTCTTATTAGTTATTGTCTTAAAGAAAATAAAAATATTTCTTTAAAAAATAAGGGAAAATAGTGTCTTTTCTTTTTACACACATACTCATATCCCAATGAAAGTCAGTTGTTCCTTTTATTTGTTTATAGTATGCATAGTTGTTCCTATTATAGACTTCTCAGTTTCAGATTAAAAAAAAATAAAGGAACTGGAAGTTTAGTAATGGTGGATAGACAACTTAGCTTAGATAAATCTCCATGGAAGTTGACTTTTGAGAGTGATTGTGTGTTATTTAATAGAACAGAAAATAAAAAATAAGTTCATGGAGATACCTATTATTTATTACCTTCTCCAATTGTTTCATCATGTTTTTTCTAATAAAGCAATTAAAAAGCTTTTTTAATTTTTAAAACAATTATTAAGTTCTCCAGAAATGTTAAGTCTTGAGTAATACATTTTGCTGCAATCAGTCCTTATTTTTAAGTGAAACATTGGATCATATTAATAGATGCAAATACCTATGTCTGAAGACCCTTTAACTAAAAAAATCTGAACCAAATTCATTAAAAATTCTGTAGCAGAAGGTTACTAACTTATTGCATGTCCATAAAAGAGGTCCCTTTTGTGTATAGTCCCTCCAATAGTTTGAAGTCTGATTGTATAGTGTACATGCTAATTAAGCAGGGATTAAAAGCTACCTGTGTAACTTCTTCAGTTGCAAATCTTGGATAGTGACCAAAAGAAAATCTAATTTCCATAACAATTGTCATTTTGGTTTATCTACTGAATTGCTTAAATCAATATCCCAAGCACTGTTTCAGCCAAATAAGCATCCCCATCTTGATTTGCAATAATAGCATATAGATCTTGGACATTGCAATATTTCTTTTGATAGTGCCAAATAATTTTATATTAAGTTCTCAATGAATAGGCAAGTAGCAGAATGCCTAACATTTTTATCCAGGGAAGTGTTAAAAGTGATGCCAAAAAACCAAGGCAACTTGTATTGTGTTCAATTTTGCCTTTATTACACTGGCTGGTATCAGTATAAAACCATTTATCCTATAAAAATATAATTCTTAGATAATTTTAATTGGGTTAATCCATATTGATGTTTCCCTCAAAAAATAAATGTTGGGATGCTAGAGGGGAGATGCTACCTATCAAATGTATAACACTTCCCACTCCCCATTTGAAAAATAGCCTTGGTAAAGGCATTATTACATTTTGCTTAGTTTAGGCTGAAAAAGTACTGTATATCATTTTAAAGATGTCAGGCAGTGATTCAATGCTTAGGCAGTCTTCTAATACAAATGGAATCGGATGATTTGTGCTGCTTGGTAATAACTTTTAAAATTTGGAACCTCCCTGCCTCCTTGTTTTTGTGGTCAATATAAAATCTTCTATTGATTCTTAGTTTCTTAGAAGTGAAACAAGCTTCCAATCTTTTTTTATAGTATTACTGTAAAGTTTCGTCTGGAAATTCTAATGGATGGGATTGAAACAAGAATTTAAGAACGAACGTTCATTTTAACAGTTGCTATCCAGTAAAGTATTCAAATTTTGTTTGGTCTGACTTTTCATTTCCCCCCCCCCAGGCTGTATTAAAATTATTTATTTTGTTTGTTTAATTAATTAATTTGCTGCCCATCTTGCCACAAAGTGACCCTGGGCAACTTAATGTAAAATTATTACCAAATACTTTTTAAATATTCTTAGTAATGTTGATCCATGGGTATTTTTAAGGATTTGAATGCAGTTGGGATTCTTAAAGCATTAGATATCACTCTCTAAGTGGAAGTACATCAAATATTTTTTGAAAATTCAATGAGCAGCCTAATACCTGTGCAGTCCAAGGTTTCTTCTTAATATGTTTGGCTGAAGAGCTAGGAATCAACAATGTAAATACCATGTCACCTGCAAATAAGATTAGCAAATATCAATTCCCAAATTTAATCTCTTGATTGTTAGCCTGCCATGCAATTGTTAAGACTTCTAAAGCCAAATTAAATAAAGAGTTTATGGCTGCCTCCTCATTTAATTCCTCTCAAAATCACAATCATAATTGCTGAGCCTCATATGTGTGCCTGTGTTAATGTAGAATTGATTTAACCGTGTTAAGAAAATAAGGTCCAAATTTAAATTTCTTTAATACCTGCTTTAAAAGATATTCCCCTCCTGAGAATTCAATACCTTCAATATATCCCGTGAATATTTAACTAAAGGAATCATATTTGCTTTCCTAAAATGTATGATATTTAACCTTTTCTTAATAGGTATACATATATATATATATTTGGAATAAAAGATCTAAAAGAATAACCCAAAGTTTAAATAATCGTATTTACAATAGATTTGTACGTAAGTTTGCCAGCACTTTTTGCATATGATTTATAATCCACATTGAGGAGTGAAATAAGTCTGTAAGAAGTTAGCTCCTGTGACTCTTTTCCCAACTGGTATTCGTTGGCAATGGTGGCACCCAGCAGCACTGGAGCTGAAGTAGAGGCCCAGGGCTTCAGCAATCTCAGCCAGCTGCCACTACCCCCAGGACTCTGCTTCAACTCCAGTACTGCCATTGCTGCCAAGGATTGCCACCTCATATGCTGCACCAGAACCAGCTACCTCAGTGCCATGGTGCAGAGCCCTACCTACCCCTGCCACCCTGCGCTCTACAGGGCCTAGCACCCCCAGCTGATCTTTGCCATCGTCTTCCACCTGTTGCTGACAAGGCACATCCGACCTGGCCCTATGCTAGGTGGCTGCTGGCTGCCCCAGGCCTTCTTCTTGAGGCCATAAGCACTTCTCTCCAAATCACACGCTGCCTTCTCACAATGCTTCAGAGGACTTCTTCGTCTTCGAAAAGCTTACAGTAAGGCCACACCTGCTCCTCTCCAAACTGAGGAGGAAGACAATTGGAGGAGTGCTCAGTGATGTTGCAAGGAGGGATGTATACTGTCTTACCTATAAAATGACACATGCAGTTCAGCTTCCTTTTTTTTTTTTTTAAGTTTTCAGGTCACACAAAAACTGGTTGATAGAAGTAAAAACACCACACAGGATAACACTACTGTAAAATTAAAGACATTTTCCCTCCCCTCCCCTTCCCCAAAAGGTTGTAAGTGCAGGCAGCCTGCCAAGTGCCCGAATTTTGATCATGTGACTGCACTGTCCTTGCAATGGCCATAACTGCAGGGTCCAGGCGTAAGTACAGGCAGTCTTTTGAGTTACGACCACAATTGAGCCCCAGATTTATGTTGCTAAGTGAAACATTTGTTAAGTGAGTTTGCCCCATTTTACGACTTTTCTTGCCACAGTTGTTAAGTGAATCATTGCATTAGTTAAGTAAGTTAGTAACACGATTGTTAAGTGAATCTGGATTGCCCATTGACTTTGTTAGTCAGAAGGTCGCAAAAGGAGATCACATAACCCCAGGGCACTGCAACCGTCATAAATATGAACCGCTTGCCAAGCATCTGAATTTTAATCGTGACCATGGGGATGCTACAATGGTCGCGTGAAAAACGGTCATCTTTTTCAGTGCCATTGTAACTGGTCACTAAATGAACTGTTGTAAATTGAGGACTGTCTGTACTATTTGTTTAGCGCTGCCATAACTTCAGTCGCTGAGTCATTAACCGAGGAATCCATTTATGTTTTAACCTGTTTACATTTGTTTTTTTTTTTAAAAAAATTGTTGTGACCTGCCCAGAGTTACATAGGTAAGATGGGCTATACAAATTCGAATATATGAAATAATGTAATATCCATATATCTGTTTGGTCTGAGAGCTTAAGAAAATGAAGAGATCTGTGTATATCATTCTAAATATGGCATACTGTATGTTAAAAAAGTCTAATTTAGGATCATTAACTTTGATTATAACCATAATTAAATTAGAAACTTTAGAACCTTTACCAGCATTTTCATTTCTTCTGGTCAGGGTTGCGTTGTCGCAACAGAACCACTGCAGACTGTTCAAAGAACAGTGGCAGTTGTGCCTAGGAGGGCTTTTGCATAGCTTTGTGTTGTGCATCACAATTGCATCCTTCCCTGGACAGAGAGGCTCTGCTCATACCTTTGTCACCTGCTGAATGGACTACTGCAATATGTTGTAAGCCCTTGAAGAGCATCTGGAAGCTGTAGCTGGCATAAAATACGTTGGGTATTATGGACGTTTATTGACTTGTGCACATTACACCTCTGCTCCATTAGCTGTACTGGTTGCCAATGTTTCTGCTTTAATTCAAGGTGCTGATTATCATCCGCAAAACACTGTAAACCGAGAGTCACCTTGTGGTTGAGATGGGCAGCAAATAAATCTAATAAATAATTCCAGGAATAGGGCAAAGTTATTTGCAGGACCACCTCTCTCTTGATGTTTACCCATCGCATGAGAACCAACTGGAGAGGCATATTATGGCTTCCATTCATTAAAAGAGTACAATCATTCTAGCAAGACCCAGGAAGGGAGCCTTTTTTGCCATGGTACCCACCTTATGGGACATCACTCTCTGGGAGATCAGTTTAACCCCAACCCTGTTGGTTATTTCCAAGGCCCTGGAGATGTGGCTATGATCCTGGGCATGGGGCTCAGTCAGTTGGGACCTGTGAAATGGTTGTATTGATAGCTTTTCTATTTGTTGCTTTTATCTCCACTGACAAGTTCCAATTTATTTTGTACTTTGGGGTATTTTCTACTGTTTTTTTTAAAATTGTTGCTAAATACCCAGATTCACATATTTAGCATAAGTGGACATATAAATTGGAATAAATAAATACACTAGAATCAATAAATGATGACTTATGCCAGTTATAACCCTGGACCTCTAGAGAGAAATATTACTGAACTAGAATGGTATGCCCTTTGCCCTGGTTAAAACATTAGTAATCATAGTGAAGTTGATAATAATAAAGGCAGTATTGCTCTTCCCAACTTCAATAATTGAGAATAAAATTAAGTCATGTTGACTTTAAGGTCCATTTAAAAGCTGAGGCTAGTACAATATTTGAATTTTTTGCTTTCTGATATGAAGTGTAGAAGAGCACATAAAATATTGCAGGTGCAGAAATATAGCAAGACACGGGGCTTTTGAAAAGCTTCTCTTAGTAAACATCTATAGTATAACCCAGATGGATATATTTTATTCTTCTTAAGACCCTGCTCTAACTGAGATTTCACTTATTTTTTATCTAAATCTATCCAAAATCTCTTTTATAGGAGCAGGCAGAAATTGAGCAACAAAAATGTTTGAACTAATCCTAGTCCCTAATTATCACCTCTTGAAGATTTTGTTCACATGTTCAATTTCAATTAAGAAATCATCAGAAAAAGAAGAAAAATTCTCCATTAATTCCATCAAGCAAATTTGATTAGGAACATTCTTAATGCCAATCACAAAACTTTGTTCTGTTCTGTATAGCTGAGACACCAGGAAGCTAATGCAATTTTTCACAACATTGATTATCCCATATTGTTTTCTCTCCGGTTTTCATTTGATCCTGTTGGTTAGAGACTTTGTATTGGATCTGCTTAAGGGTGTTATTAGTCTCTGTAGTTGTTGTTTGAAGAAAAGAGACAGATTCAGGCTTTCCTGCCACATAAAATTATAAATTGTCTGGAAGATCTCCTGCTTTTGAAAGAACAGATGGGATGACACAGCTGGAGCTGCAATAGAAAATTTCTTGGCTTTAGTTGACATAATAAGAGCAAAGCAATCAGCTATAGTGAAATATTACTATAAACATCCTTAATTTACCAGATTGATGAAATATTGTACAGGCAGTACAGGATTTAATGTAGTTTAAGGAGAAAATAATCAGAAGAGGAGAGACATGAGCTCACATCACTATCTCCAACCAAAAGTCCTACCTCAGTGGAAGGGTACTGTGGGGTTTCACCAAGATACATATGACAGACCATCTTATTTCTGAAGTCTGACAAGGACTGCAGAAGGAATCAGAATACAAGGCACCTTACAGGTAACACAGTAGCACTTGCAAGTTTGCTTTACATGCAGAGAATCTGTACATTTCAACTGTTACCTTTTTATTCAGAGCAGGGTTTTTTGGTGAAATCAATGGAACAAGTGACTATCCTGGTAAAATAGTCCTGTTTGTCCAGTTCTTTTCTAGGGCTAAATATCTGGAGTGTGGATGAAGATCAGTAATCCTTTTTCCTAACGTGCATTTATAAGCCAGATTATGAGCCTGCCAGTTCTATATTGAATTAGCTATCACATCTTTCAAAACTCCTGGAACACCGGGGAAGTACCTGAAGATTGGAAAAGGACTGATGTGGTTCCCATCTTCAAGAAAGGGAAAAAAACGGACCCAGGAAACTACAGACCATCAGTTTAACATCAATACTTGGGAAGATCCTAGAAAAGATAATCAAAAAACAGATCTGCGAACAACTAGAAGCAAACAAAGTTATAACTAGTAGCCAGCACGGGTTTGTTAAAAACAGATCATGCCAAACCAATCTTATTTCATTCTTCGACACTGACTAAACTAATAGACCAGCGAAATACTGTGAATGTAGTATACTTAGACTTCAGTAAGGCATTTGATAAAGTAGACCACAACCTACTCCTTGGTAAGCTAGAAAAAGCTGGAATAGACAACATCACTATCAGATGGATCTGTAGCTGGCTGGAAAACCGTACTCAAAGAATAGTCCTCAACGGCACTACATCCACATGTTGAGAAGTAAGCAGTGGGGTACCACAAGGTTCCGTCTTAGGTCCAGTACTCTTCAATATCTTCATCAATGATTTAGATGAGAGAATTGAAGGGGAACTCATCAAATTTGCAGATGACACCAAACTGGCAGGAGTAGCCAACACCCCAGAAGACAAACTCAGGATCCAAAAAGATCTTGACAAACTTGAACAATGGGCCCTATCCAACAAAATGAGTTTCAATGTGGAGAAAAGCAAAGTTTTACATTTAGGCAGGAAAAATCAAAAGTACAAGTACAGATTGGGCGAGATCTTGTTGGGATTTTTATGGTTCAAGCTTCTATAGTAAGACTAGGCCAGTGGCTAGCTTGTGTATTAGAGGCCTAGGACAATAGTAGCATAACCAAATCCTCTGACAAACAATGACTATGCAGCAAGTAGGGCAAAAGGCAACTACCATATTAGGCAATGTGCCAAAAAGTAACCTATCATGTATAAACAGCTCACTGCAGCATTTGTAAACCTATCATATACTTTGTAACTTACTTCCTTGTAAACCACGCTCAATAAAAGGGTCGCTCAGAACACGCCCTGGGCGGACTCATCCCGAGGAGAACCTGTGTGTTGTCTATACTTGCTTGCCAAGATTCATGAGTAGCCCACCCTGATGTGGCAAAGCAAAAGCCACATTCTGGTGACCCCGACGTGATCGTCTCGGACCGTCCTTACTCATTCGCCTGAAGGAGGCTGCGCGCAACTCGTCCCGTCTGAAACACGGCTGGATTCTCGTGAGTATGGGCGGAAAGTTTTCCCAACAACAGGTGGTCCACCTGAAGGAATTGGGAAAGCTAACCGAATCATCTATCAAAATTTCCTCAAACGGTGGAAGAACACTTCCTCGTTTGAAAAAGAAAGATTTAGTCTCTCTTTTATTGTACATTTGGCAACAATGTCCTTCTTACCCCGAAAAAGGCACCTTAAAATTAACCACGTGGACCAAACTTGGGGAATATTTCCATGCAGCCCCAAGAGCCCCAATACAAATTTTAACTACTTGGCGCGTGGTAATGGAATGCCTTATGATTCATCATAAATTTGATGTTCAACAAACTGTGGACTCTCCTCCTCCTCCTCATGAATCCACAAAAACCATCCCAAAAGCCCTCTACCCTGTAATGCAAAAGGGAGAAGGCAATGATCCATCTGCGCCCCTGTGTCCGTGCCCCCCTCCAAGGCAGCAAAGTGTGGGGGGAGACATTATTCGGACTATGATAGAGGCACGGAATAGGGGTGAATTAGACTCTCAGGAAATGGAGGCTTGTGCTGCCTTTCCACTTACTTTTGTTGTGCCCGTGGGAGCAGCCGCCGGGGCACCTGCAGTCCCGGTACACAATCCTATGTCCATGAAAATTATAAAAGAACTAAAAACTGCAGTATCTACTTATGGCTTGCAATCTCGCTATGCTCAAGGCTTGTTGAACTCTCTTTCTACTGCTACTACTGTGATGCTTTTGGCTGATTGGCAATTGTTGTTTAATATGTTGTTAACTCCTGCTCAATATGTGATATGGTGGTCAGAATACCAAAAACAGGCAGAGATTGATATAGCTGCGGGTTTGCCCAACCCAAATATCACTCGAGATCATATTTTGGGTACTGGTACTCTCACCACCATAGCAAATCAGGCTCAAACAGACCGTGCTGCTTTTACCATCATTGGTCGTTGTGCCATGGCTGCTATAAAAAAGGTTGATGATTCATCGCCTACTCAGACCCAAACCTTTTCAAAAATCATTCAGCAGCCCACAGAAAATTATGCGGATTTTGTTAGTCGTTTGCAATTGGCGATAGAGCGACAAATTGATAATGTTGCAGCTCAGGAAGAACTGTTGATTAAATTGGCATATGAAAACGCTAATAAAGATTGCCAGAAGGTACTGCAACCTCTGGCTAATAGACCAGGTATCACTATGGCAGAATTTTTGCAAGCCTGTCGCATAGTGGGCACAACCGGATATAAAATGGAGGCATTAGCAGCTGCACTACAAAACAACAACTCATTCCCTCCTTCTTCTTCCTCCTCCTTTTCTTCCACCTTCCCCTCACCTTATTCCCGCCCAACAGGAAACTGTTTCAATTGCGGGAAACCTGGCCATTTTAAATCACAGTGCCGCGCCCCTGGGGGCGGTGCTAACAAAAAGGGAGGTCTTCAATCAGCAAAACCTAAAACTGTTTGTCCAAAATGCAAAAAGGGATTTCATTGGGCTAATCAATGCCGTTCATTTCCTTTAAATTCTTTGAACTCCCCGCAATCGGGAAACTAATTCAGGGGCTTTCAGCCAGCCCCGCTATAAAGGTTGAACCCTCAGATAATGAATACTTATCCCATTCCTTTGAAATGACAGCCAATGAAACAGTTACCTATACTTTGCCTGCTCACGTTTATCTCCTTTTTATTTCACCTCGTTTGCCATTGAATTTACCTGCTGCTTTACCTGTTTTAATTTTCCCTCATCTTGACCTGGTGGCACAAGGTGTCATTGCTGCTCCTTTTTTACGCAGTTGTGATTCTTTTTCAGATTTGGCATTAACCATTATGGTAAATTCTCCAGTCACTATTGACAAAGGAACAATAGTGGCAACTATGATTTTGCTTGAAACTGCTTCTGATGCTTTAGCACTGGAACACACCGTGCAAGGACCTCGTCCTACTGCAGAGTTTAAACTCAACGGACGTATTTTTTCTGGTCTTTTAGACACGGGAGCTGACGTCTCTGTCATACGATCTACAGAATGGCCCGCCCATTGGCCAACTGATGACGCCCCGTCCGTCAGAGGGGTAGGAGGTGTCCAGCCAGCTAAAATTAGCACTAATTGGCTTCCTGTTACTTCTACCTCTAGCACACTCACTGCTTTTATTAAACCTGTTATTCTTCCTTTGCATACTAACCTGTGGGGCAGAGATTTGATGTCCCAATTTCAGGCAAAATTGTCTCTACAATAATGCCTTGCTCATTTACATTACGCCTAACTTTGACCAGTCACAATCCTGTTTGGATAGATCAATGGCCTTTACCCAGGGAAAAGTTGGAAGCTTTAAGATCTTTGGTTAAGGAACAATTAGACAAAAATCACATCGAACCTTCAGTCAGTCCGTACAACACTCCAGTTTTTGTCATTAAAAAGAAATCTGGCAAATGGCGTTTATTGCATGATCTTAGGGCCATCAATTCCATCTTGCAACCCATGGGGGCGCTACAATGTGGTCTTCCAAATCCGAATCTCATCCCTCAGGATTTTGACTTAATGATAATTGATTTAAAGGATTGCTTTTTCTCCATTCCTTTGCATCAACAGAATAAACATTTATTTGCTTTTACAGTGCCTGAGTTGAATAATTCTCAACCAACTCAGCGCTACCAATGGAAGGTTTTACCACAGGGCATGCTTAATAGCCCTACAATGTGTCAGTTTTTTGTTTCCCATGTTTTGCAACCATATCGAGACCTTCATCCCTCCTTTTTGGTTTACCATTACATGGATGATATTTTGGTCGCAGCACCAGGCCCAAAGGGTACTGTTTTTGCAACTCTGCCAACCCTCACAACAATTTTGCAAAAAGGAGGTTTGCACATTGCTCCTGACAAGGTCCAAACCTCCCCTCCTTTTCAATATTTGGGCCATAAATTATTGGCCTCCCATGCTGCACCACTTTCTCCTTTATTAAAATTACCACACCAACCAACTTTACTTCAATTACAGCAATATTTAGGTGCTATTAATTGGATTCGACCTTATATAGGTCTCACCACTTTTCAATTATCACCTCTTTTTTCAGCCTTAACCAAAGGCAAACATCCTGCAGATGTTATTCCACTGCAGGACAGTCATTTAAAAGTGATTCAATTGGTCAACCAAGCCCTACAAATTCAGTGGGTTGACCGAATGACCCCAAACATTCCCTTTTCTCTTTTATTGTGTAATACTATTTCTTTACCTACATGTGCTATTGTCCAAACTATTCCCTCCTTGTTGATTCTTGAGTGGCTTCACCTACAACACACACCTCGCTCCACTATCACTACAAAGCCTTCCCAACTAGCTTTGTTAATTCAAAAGGGACGTTATAGATCCAAGGCCCTTGCAGGTGTAGAGCCTTCAATCATATATGTTCCCTGTTCTTTAAATACATGGGAGAATCTCCTGTCCTCCAGCGAACAGCTCCAATTTGCTCTTGCCGATTGGCCAGGAACCTTTTCTTGCCATCCACCCCCAGACCCAAGAATACAATTGTTAAAAACAGTACCATTCATTTGGCATTCTCCCTATGCATCGTTTCCTATTCCAGACGCCATTACTGTATTTGCTGATGGCAGCAAGAAGTATGGTGCCTGTGCTTGGCAGTCAAATGGGGAATGGTGCACAAAAATAACACCACCCCAAACTTCTGCTCAGCGTGCAGAACTCGTTGCTTCAATCCTTGCCTTTCAAACCTTTTCACAACAACCTTTCAATTTAATTTTGGATAGCTTGTATGTTTCTCAAATTGTTTCCTCAATATTTCAAGCCTATCTTTCTCCTTCTATAGAACATAACCTCTTGTCTCTTTTTCTCACTTTACAACATTTGATTTCTGCACGATCACACCCTTTTCATGTTTCTCACATTCGAAGTCATCAGCCCTTCCCAGGCTTTCTTCAGGAAGGCAATGATACAGCTGATGCTGCGGCGGCTGCCGCTTCTTCTGTTTTACCTGTTACTCATTCTCCAGTGTCTTCTTTGACTCCATGGGAAAGTCATTCCTATTTTCATCAGAACAAGAAGGTGCTTATCAAACAGTTTGGCATCACTGCGGGGGAAGCCACCGCTATTTTACAGCAGTGCCCCACATGTAGTAAACAGGCACATTCCATCCCAATGGGTGTCAACCCCAGAGGATTGGAATGTTGCCAGATTTGGCAAATGGATGTAACCCAGTATGCATCCTTTTCTCCATGGAAATACATTCACGTTTCCATTGATACATTTTCTGGGTTCATCATGGCCTCCCCCCAAAGGGGAGAAGCCACCAAACATGTCATCAATCATTGCATTCGGACCTTTGCAACGCTGGGACGCCCATTAGAACTTAAAACTGACAATGGCCCTGCTTATACTAGCACCGTTTTTGCTACCTTTTGTCAAAAATGGGGAATCATCCACAAGTTTGGCATTCCCTATAATAGCCAGGGCCAAGCAATAGTAGAGAGAGCGAATCAGACATTAAAAACCTCTCTTGACAGACATATTGAATCAAAAGGGAAAGGACCCCCTAGCCTCCCAGCTGTGCAAGACATTTTAAATCTTTGTTTATATACATTGAATTTCCTTAATCTTACTGGAACTCCACCGATGTCTGCAGCAGACAGACATTTTTCCTCTCCTCCCATTACCCCCTCCCGCCCACAGGTCTGGTATCGCCAACTCCCAGATCCGAAGTGGAAAGGTCCAGTTGACTTGATCACTTGGGGACGTGGCTACGCTGCTGTTCAGCTTCCTGACAGAGTTCTGTGGGTGCCGGGTCGCCATGTTCGCCCATTTCATCCCAAGCCTGATCCAAAAGACGATGTTCCTAACAACGCTTTGCCTACTGGCGAAGAGACAGCATCCTGACGCCTTTCTTGCCCTCCACAATCCTCACCAGCCCCAAACCTTAACGTGGGTGGTGTTGGACATCCGCGCAAACATCCTGAACTCCACTTCGTCCGTGGCGGTGCCGGGATCCTGGTTCCCTGACCTGTACTTTGATTTTGGCATAATGGTGGGGGCCACCACCATCACCAGCCACCAATGGATCAAGAGATGGCCCCTTTATGTTTGCCCTGGCTATAGGAAAGACATAATATACCGGAAGAAATGTGGGGGGGAAAGCGTATACTTTTGTGCAAACTGGGACTGTGTCTCTACGGGAGAAATAACATGGGACCCCCCTCTCAAAGATGATTTTATTACGCTCAAACGGACTGGCGAGAATGTTAAATGTGAAAAAGACCAAAGACACTTTAACTGTAATCCGGTTAAGATTTCCTTTACCACCCAAGGAAAAAGGCACGGGGGGTGGCAGGCAGGAGTTACTTGGGGAGGTCGCGTTTACGACAACAGCAACAAGCTAGGGAATATCTTTACCATAAAACTGATACAAACCCCTATCGGACCCCCGGTATCGATAGGCCCCAACAACATATTAACTGACCGTCAGGCGCCTCCCCCACAACCCACCGATATTTCTGAGAAAAATCCGCCTACTCCTATTGATCATTCTTACTCTCCTTCACAGAGCCGCCCTGGGAACTCTCTTTGGGACATTGTTACTGCCACCTATCGCTTGGTAAATAGCACCCATCCTAACCTTACTACAGCCTGCTGGTTTTGCTACAATGTTCAACCCCCATATTATGAGGCTCTAGGGTTTGTCTCTCCCTACAATACTTCCTTGGATGATAAGGTATGCAGATGGAAACATGGCTCACAAACACTGCAGTCAATGTCCGGTAAGGGAACCTGCATTGGACAGGTACCCACGCAGTATAAACAATACTGCAACATAACACATAGTGAGATTGACACAACACTTTTTTACATACCACCTAGGGAAGGATGGTGGGCTTGCTCTACAGGCCTTACAGCCTGTGCCCACGGCCATGTGATAACCACCAAAGGCTTCTGCATCCTTGTCCAGGTCTTGCCACGCATATACATCCACACAGAAGAAGAAGTTTACCACACCTACTCAGGGTCAGGACTCATAAGACACAAGCGAGAACCTATTTCCACTCTCACAGTAGCTCTTTTGGTAGGACTTGGCCTAACCGGAACAGGAACTGGCATAGCTTCCTTCGCACATCAGTATACTCAATACCACAATCTTAGAGCAGCCATCGATGAAGACCTAGAGAGAATAGAAACTTCTATATCTCACTTACAAAAATCTTTAACCTCCCTTTCTGAAGTGGTCTTACAGAACAGAAGAGGACTTGATTTGCTTTTTCTAAAAGAAGGGGGGTTATGTGTGGCCTTAGGAGAAGAATGTTGCCTCTATGCAGACCACTCTGGCATAGTGCAGGACTCCATGACCAAACTCAGGGAGGGCCTGAATAAACGAAAGAAGGAAAGGGAGGATCACCAAGGATGGTTTCAATCCTGGTTCAATTTTTCTCCATGGATGACCACCCTGATAAGTGCCATAGCAGGACCACTGATATTGTTACTCCTTGCATGTATATTCGGCCCTTGTATTTTATCTCGCTTAAAAAACTTTGTGGAAACTAAAATAGGTAACTTGGAAAATATGGTATTAGAACATCACCATTATCAACCAATACAATCTGGAAAAGATATGGAAAACACGTCCCTCCTCACACTAGACTCTGACTATGAGTTGGAATTTATTAATTCTATACAATTACGTAGGTCAATGCTAAACCCTTCAGACGCCAAACACCCTTTTGTCATGACCAGCAATGAGGAGGATGATGTCACCCCACCCTCTCTTGGTACCGACAACGCCGACCCTACTTCAGATGTTGACAGCTTAAACGGTACTACACACTTCAATGGCAAGTGTTTTCCCGATGGACAAAATCTGATGACAAATGACACAGCTTTATAAAAGTTAAAACAGAGGAGATGTTGGGATTTTTATGGTTCAAGCTTCTATAGTAAGACTAGGCCAGTGGCCAGCTTGCGTATTAGAGGCCTAGGACAATAGTAGCATAACCAAATCCTCTGACAAACAATGACTATGCAGCAAGTAGGGCAAAAGGCAACTACCATATTAGGCAATGTGCCAAAAAGTAACCTATCATGTATAAACAGCTCACTGCAGCATTTGTAAACCTATCATATACTTTGTAACTTACTTCCTTGTAAACCACGCTCAATAAAAGGGTCGCTCAGAACACGCCCTGGGCGGACTCATCCCGAGGAGAACCTGTGTGTTGTCTATACTTGCTTGCCAAGATTCATGAGTAGCCCACCCTGATGTGGCAAAGCAAAAGCCACAAGATCTGGCTTAAAAACAGTAACTGTGAGAGGGATCTCAAGAGTCCTAGTGGACGATCACTTAACCATGCGCCAGCAATGTGCAGCAGCAGCCAAAAAAGCCAATACAATCCTGGGTTGTATAAACAGAGGCATAGAATCAAGATCACGTGAGGTATTAGTACCGCTTTATAAAACCCTAGTACAGGCGTAGGCAACCTTGGCTCTTTTATGACTCGTGGACTTCAGCACAGCTGGCTCAGGAATTCTGGGAGTTGAAGTCCATGAGTCATAAAAGAGCCAAGGTTGCCTACCCCTGCCCTAATAAGACCACACCTGGAATACTGCAGCCAATTTTGGTCACCATATCACAAAAAAGATGTTGAGAGTTTGGAAAAAAATCAGAGAAGAGCAACTAAGATGATCGAAGGCCTGGAGACTAAAACATACGAAGAACGGCTGCAGGACTTGGGTTTGGCTAGTCTAAAGAAAAGAAGAAATAGGGGAGACATGATAGTAGTATTCCAGTATTTGAGGGGCTGCCACAAAGAAGAGGCGGTCATGTTATTCTCCAAAGCACCAGAGGGCAGGACAAGAAACAGTGGTTGGAAACTGATCAAAGAGAGAAGCAACTAGAATTAAGGAGAAACTTCCTGACAGTGAGGACAATTAACCAGTGGAACAGCTTGCCTCCAGAAATCATGGATGCTCCATCACTGGAGATTTTTAAGAAGAGGCTAGACGGTCACTTGTCTGAGATGGTAGGTTCTCCTGCTTGAGCAGGGGGCTGGACTAGAAGACCAAGGTCCCTTCCAGCTCTATTCAAGTCCATTTAAACCAACTAATTTAAGCATGCCTATTTCCAGTCTGCACAATAGACTTTCTATGACAAAGCATAGATTCCTGCTGTAGCCATACAAATATGTTTTGCAACAAAGAGAGAGGCAAAAACATGATAAATGGAATTTGGGACAAGAGATCGTAAAAGACTTCCAAAGACCATGCATCACAGGCCATTTCTTTAATTTTCAAATACACTGTATACTTATAAAGGGAAAATGTTGTATTGGAATCAGTGGGGTTTTTTTCCCTTAGTAAAACCACATTCAGTAACTAGGTGTTCTTGAAATCCACTGTCCAACAAGCATCTATAACCCTCCTAGCATAATCAGAGATAATGACTAAATTTAAGGTCCAAGATGACAACAAAGCACTAAGTGAGAGAAAGCTGGAAAAGACTTATTGTAATCCAAACTTTAGATAAGTGGTTCACTTAATGGCTTATGCAATCACATCCTAGTTCCAAAATACATCTGCTCCTGGGTGCCTTAGATTCTTAAAAAGAGCAGAAGCAACAGTATCTTTGGTTTTCCCGAGCATATTATCAATAAATGTGTCTTGGCAACTGTTTTTTTCTGCTATATCCTCAGGACCCATATCTGAGGCACCTTTAGCTGTGCATAACTCCTTTCTGCCTTATTCTAAAATCATCTAGGGCAAGGGTGTCAAACTCACAACGTCACATGACGTGTCGCGACGTATCGCGACTTTTTTGCCATTGCCGGCAATGGGGTGGGCGCGGTTTAGCTATGATGCATCCGGCCCGCGGGCCGGCAGTTTGACACCCCTGATCTAGGGCATATAAAATCCATTAAGCTTTGTCATCCGTTATCCTGGAGGAAAATTGTATGTGAGTGATTGAGAACAGAGAGAATAGACCTGATCAGAATCAACAGTGGGGGATAGTCAATTCCATACCAAAGCAGTTTTCTGTCTATTCCAACGATGACTGGAGAGGCACTTGAACATCTATGGATGGGGAAAATGATTCTGGTGAGAAAAGAATAGGATGAAATGGGCCTGCTCTTGCAGAAGGTCACAAACATTGTGGCATACAAAATTTACCAGCAGGGCCTGTTTGGAACTTCTTTCCACATCGTGCAAGCTTAAAAAGGAACCCCCAGATAGTACCAGCAACCTTCTGGAGGCTTTTCAGCTCCTGCTCTGTTATTCTCCAGGAAAAGCTAATAGCTGGAGAGGGGGTTACTTTGCAAGCCCATCATCTTGCAGTGAGCAAGTGAGCCAGCCAAGCAAGCAAAATGGAAATGATTCTTAGCAATATAAATAGGGCAGATATATAGATCTGAGTTAAATCTGATTGCAGTGAAATCACAAATATTGCAGCGCTGAGAAGCTGGTATTTATTTCGTTCTTTCTTATATCTGTTTTGCTTGATTCAGCTATATAATCTGGGACGGATATTTAGGTCAGAGTTTTTGAAGTGACCATTATTTTGTTCATTTCAATTATTGTTACTGACCAAGTTTGTAGACTGCCCTGTGCTCTTCCACTAAATATCAACTCAGTTACATCAAGTTCCATATGTCCATCTTTGATCTCTTCATCATCTCTTTTTGTATCTGTCCTCGAGTTTATTATTTTAAAATCTGGAGCTCAATCTGCTTTGTGAACACATTTCTTTGGTCAGGCAAGTGTGGACTCTTCTACAATCACTGGTGAAAAATCTGAGAAAGGAACTCTGCACACGTACTATTTGCTTAATAATAACAACCTGTTCTGGGATTGAGCTTTAGCACAAATACACTTCCCGGTGAGCTTCAGTCTTATTTTCTTTCCCTTCCAAGCTGTTAAGTTCTCAGTTATTTCAACTAAAGGCTTGCTGTGTACTGGGCGCCTGTGGAGAAGGCCTGACATCTCATTCATGAATATTGGAAACGGCTTTCATTCATGTCCTTGCAGCCTCACATGCTGAGACCCATAACTTCAATTTAGTTATGAAATGTGCTCCTCCACATGTGGATAAGAATAACTCCACGTCAGTCCATCTCAATGGAAGCTGCCCAGATTTTTAACTGCATGGTTGCAGTTCCTTCAGCAGACCTTAGTACTCACACATTTCTGTGGAAAGACAACCACATGCTTAGCCAGCTGGGGGAGCACCCAGTTGTACAAGCCAGTCAGCTGTCCCTGACTGGGTTTTTGTTATTATCCTGAGGTATTTGTGAGAACTGAAGAGAAAGCCACTGCTTCCAAGATCTTGCCTCTGCCTTCTCTTTTAGGGGAAAAGGAGGCAGTGATATTTATCAGCAATCATTTTGTGCAGGAGACATTCATTTCTAAATAATAATAATGATGATGATGATGATGATGATGATGGAAGCCCACGCCTGCCTTCTTGAAAGGAATTCAATTCCATTTAGTGGGGTTATTTTTGAGGTGACCTACCAGGGATTCCTGCTGTAGGATTCATTTCTTATGAGCTATGTCTGCACTGGAGGATGGAATTATACACGGTTACAGGAAAGTGAGAAGAAAGCAACAAACTACTGCCATTAACCCACAGATTGTCGAAGCTTCTGCTTTCCTTGAAACATCCTACATACAGAACATTTTAAATATTAATGGCAACGTAAGGGGGCGGGAGGGGGGAGAGTTGTCCAATTTGGAATCATTCCATTAAAAAACAGCAAGGTCGATGTCTTCATAATTGTATTTAAAACGGGTGTGTCGGGAGGTTTAAAAGGTCTGACAGTTCCTGAAATCCCTCGGCTTTTCCTCCCCCTAACAAACTTGTGCACAGACAGAAGAACTCACAGCCTCAAACATACGCGCGCGTGCGGTAGTTACAAATCGCATACGCGCGCGCACACACACATCCCTAGCATCTCTACCAATATTCTTTTTACCCGCATTCAAAATATTTCCTCTCTTGCCCCCCCTCCCCCCGGTACAATTCCATCTTTTGCTCAGCAGCATCTAATCGCCGAGCTTGATCGTCTTAATGGAGCAACGCCGAGAATTATTTGCGAGCCATTAGCCAAATACTCTACCACGGCGGTGCAATCTCTGCTTCGGCTTTATGAGAAGAGGGGTGAGGGGAGAACAACGGTCGATGCCCGCCCCTCCCCTTTTGACGCCTTCATTCATTCTGCTGCACGAATTCCAGCACACACCGCCTCGAGGCAGAAGAGAAAGGCGCTGCCTGTTTCGCCGCCGCTGCTTTGTAGCTCTTCCCCTCCCTCGGCTCGTGCGCCCTTCCCTCCCCTCGCCGCCCTCATTTGTTCAGTGCTCCGCTCTCGCCGGGTTACGCAGCCGCCGTCGCCGGCAGGAGCAGTTAGTTAGTAAGCAGGGCTTGACGCCCGTCCCCGGAAAATCCGCGGCAACTCCGGTTGAGTATTTGGGGAGCAGAGGGACGGGCAGAAGTCCGCAAGAAACACCTGAACGCGAGAAGCAAAGGGTGCGTGTGCGTGTGTGTGTATTTGCGCGCGCGCGCGCTTGCGACGAATGTTGACACGCCGAAGTAAAATCGAGAAAGAAGGAGACGAGCTTGCAGAGGGCAGGGAAGAGGCAGATCGCTAGCAAAATAAAGGAAAAGGAGCGAAAAAGCCGAGCATCGGCCAGCAAGATGCAGAGCTCAACGCTGAGTTTCTCCATTCGTCAGAGCGCACTGGACGGCTTCGGATGTACCGCGTGAAGGGGTTAATGCCTTGTAGCCAGCTTTGGTACCTTATCGGGACGTGGGAATTAATGGCTTAAGAGTTCTCACCGCCTTCATGATAAAGGGAGATTGCGGCATGAGGCATAAGTAGCGCCAAAAAGTTCCTTCGGGGGGGAAGGTGAGACTACTGGATCATGGCAAACCCCGCCGGCTTAGACTTTGCTGCAGTGGAAGGCTTCCTAGACAGACACCCGGAGCTGGTGGAGAAGTGGCTTAAGAGGAGAACCGCCCTCCTTAGCAAAGGAGCGCCTGACTTTAGCGACGGTGGGGCGGAAAGGCAGCTAAGTAGACATCACAACGGCCTCTCGCCGCGGAGCAGCCCCTCGTCCACAGCCCTCCCTGGCCTGGAGCCGACGGCCGGCGGGCTGCAGCACCGAGCGTCCCAGAAAGAGCTGAGGAAAAGTTTCGCGCGCTCCAAGGCGATCCACGTGAACCTGACTTACGACGAGCACCTCCACGCCAGGGCTCAGGAGCCGCTGAGCAGCGCCAGGAGAAGGGCGCTGCTGAGAAAGGCCAGCTCCCTGCCGCCCACCACGGCGCACCTGCTCAGCGCTCTGCTCGAGTCCCGGGTCAACCTGCCCCAGTACCCGCCCACAGCCCTGGACTACAAGCGCTACCTGAAGCAGCACAACGAGCGGCAGTTCTTTCTGGAGCTCGTCAAGGACATTTCCAACGACTTGGACCTCAGCGCGCTCAGCTACAAGATCCTCATCTTCGTCTGCCTTATGGTGGACGCCGAGAGGGGCTCCCTTTTCCTGGTGGAAGGCGGCGGCGCCGGGGGGAAGAAGAGCTTGGTCTCCAGGGTCTTCGACGTGCACGGCGGCGCCCCGGTACTGCCTTGCTACAGCACGGAGAGCTCCAACGAGATGCAGCAGCTCTGGGGCAAAGGCGTCGTCGGTTATGTGGCCGAGCACGGCGAGACCGTCAACATGCCCGACGCTTACCAGGTACGGCTGCCGTTCAGCAGACCTTTTGGCGATTCGCCGCACGCGGTCTTAACGATAGCAGAATAACTTTATAAAACTTAAGGTCTCCAGTTAGACGGTTAAAAAAAAGCAAACAAACCAACAACACCGAAACAAAATCCTGCTCAAATTCATTCTGTACCTAATCAGAACGGCATCGTGGGAAGAAATCTGTTTAGGTGAAAGCATAATGTCTTGCAGAAATTGAGGGAGGTCTCCCCCTGGTGCCGGTTATCTAGGAACTGTTCTCCATATTTTATGGCGAGTTGGGGGGGGGGGGGAGAGAAATTTCATATTTACGTTTAAATATGCGTTCATGTATAAATATAACCTGCTGTCAGAGAAGGGTGTTTGCAATCAGAGTAGCCAAAAAGAGGGTCCCTGGCCCATTTGTGTGTGTATTTGTATGTCTGTATGAAATTACAAGGGGTGTGTTGTGTTTGCCATCAGACTAGCCAAAATAGGGTCCTTGTCCCTCTTTGTATGTGTGTGTGTGAGAGAGAGAGAAAGAGAGAGAGAGAATATCCAGGGGTTCTGTTGTGTTTGCCATCAGAGTAACCAAAAGAGAGTGAGTGGTCCCTTTGTGCATGTATGTGTATGATTAAGGATTCAGATGAGTGAGATATAGATGGCAGCAGTTGTGTAATGATTTATGGCCAAAGAATCGTGTAGATTAAACTAAAGTCTCAGATAAGTCATGCTTATTTTTTCCTCAATGGCCAATCAGAGGCGGAAGCAAAACACAAGTAGTCCATTTTATTCTTAAACAATTAGTATTGAGAAGTTTATTCTTGCTTTGTTTGCTAAACTTAATAGGTTTCTTGATTAATAATCATTACAGTCTTATCATCCCTCAAAGAAGTAAATGTTGGATCTCTAGGTATAGTAATCTTGGACCCATGAAGGTGCCTATCAGTGTATCCAAAGCAAACCACAATGATGCCAAAATGACAACATGCATGTAATAACCATTATGTAAAAATAAAAGGCTCAGTTTGCCCTTCTGATTGCATTTATTTGTATTTAATTCTAGCTGTAGGGATGGGATAGTTTGGCCAGTACATGGCATGTAAAGGGCACATAATGGATTTATATAAAAGCATTTTGGTTCTGATTATTTTATTTTTAATATTGCTAGGTATCATTCCAGAAAAGATGCATTGGAAAATAGGGGAGTGTAAACATAGAACTCTTGTCTGTAGGCATCTAGAAGAAGCAAGGGACAAAACATCAATTGCAACTTAAGCTCTACTGTTACATGCAGCATCATGATGCAAATACGAAAGGTTGGAGTTCATGTCTTGATGTCACAGCGCAAAGGTAGTGTTCTCACATCAACATGATCAGCAGCATCAGGAGCAGATATCTATGTCCTTGAGAGTAACTTTTTAAAGCAGCCATCTCTATTCCCAGGATCACATGCTCTCTACAGCTAACATATCCCGGGAAAAGATTTGACTGCTTTAAAGAGGTGCAGATAAATTCACACACCCCTTTTAAAATTGAATCCAAAACATTGCACAGAACTACTTTTTAATCCTTGCTTTAATGCTCCTTAACATGGTATTTGCTTTTTTAAAATGCTTTGTACATTATGTAGATGTTTTCATTGACCCTGTGAATTCTTATCAAATTAGTCACTGCCGGAATTTAATAATCCTGGTTATTTGTACAGACAAATCCACTTGTAGAAAAAAACAGGTTTCCTTTATGTGGGACCGATTAATAAAGACATTATTAGGTAGAAGTGCCTAGATTAGTATATAGGACAGTGCTAGTAAATATGAGAAGCTGGCTCAGTTGATCCTCCTTAGCAGGAAGAAAGACAGTCTTGTAAAGGGATATTATTATACCATACCTCTTGAATTATAATTGGCAATAAATTAAATCTGATCAATGAAAACACTTTTTTATGTAGAACAGACAAGATAGTTGGCTAGAATAAGTGGCTTTCATGTAGATTACCCTTATAGTAATGGGACTGGAGGGGCTATATCTTGAATTTTCTGTAAATCACCATCCAAAACACATTGTTTTAATTTTGGCTTCTTATTGTTTAGTAATCTATATTAAGTCATTTTCATTCCCAAATATAGTTTGTTTTCCTAAATGCAGATAGTGTAAATTTAATTGATTATGTGCTATTAAGTCGTTTCCAACTCTTAGCAATCACACAACTACATTTTCTCCATGATGATCTATTCTTAACCTGTTCTTTCAGGTCTTCCAATGGTGCACTCATCACCATTGTAACTGAGTCCATCCACTTTGCTGCTGGTAACCTTCTCTTTCCTTCTATCTTCCCCAGTCTTCACCAGAGAGCTAGATCTTGGCACAATGTGTCCAAAGTAGAATGATTTGAGCCTAGTCATTTAGTCCTCGAGTAAGAACTCTGGGTTCATTTGTTCAATGGTGTATTTGTTTTCTTGGTTGTACTTGTAAATTTAGACTTATTAGTTAGAAGGCTGACTAGTCTGTGAAATTACTTGTATAGAGCTAGCTATTCCTATTCTACTTACAATTTTAATAGATAAAATTATGGGAAGCAATATGAAACTTAAACTGATTTACTGACTGATAGTCTCACTGTGAATGTAGGTGCTTCTGCTTTAAGAGACAGAAAGGAACAGATGGATTACAAAATACTTGTGATTAAGATCTGGGGCAAGTTACAATATTTATTAAATCTGTTCTGCCGTATGTTCATTTTTTATAAGGTCAATTGTTAGGTCTTGGCTTTTCATCTAATAGAATAAGGTCATTGATTTAACCCAACCCTATAGCACACTCTGTGTATTATTCTTGTTTTGGAACTATATCAAGACTCATTTGTCTCTTAATTATTCACCTGCTTCTACACAAAGAGCTGTGGTCTTAGATCTTAGTCAGAGATTCACTGTGGAAGGAAACTGCTGTATATGATAATTTATCAAAACTGCTTTCTTCTCCTGAAAGCTGAGTGCTTGATCAATTTTACAGCTTTTTTCTCCGTGCTAAAAGTAAACCTGTGGATTTACTTCTGTGCCTATTGTTTGCAACCAGTAGCATTATGTTTATTAAAACGTGTTTGGTTTGACTAAAGAGGACAAATACTGCTAGGTCAAGCAAATATGAGCTTTCCTATCATAAAGAGTATGGAATTACTCTACATCAGGGAAAGGAATTTTGCTCAAAAATTTTCTGTTCCACTAAAAATAGCTGGGTTCCAATAATAACATGTCGATTACAATGGCAAAAGAAAGACCAAATTTGGATCTTCATTGTGGACATTGTTTCCATCCAAACATCAGCGTACTCACTAATTATATGTCACACTACATCTCTATTGTGATTAGTGTATTACTTCCTTGCAGGTAACCAGATAGTGCCTGGATTGCAAAAATCTAGCCCAACTTAGTATCCTTTTAGTGCATTGTTGTTGCCCAGCGCATATGGAGGACTGAGTTATTAGTAATGTTAGTAAGTAAATTTCTACCATGGGGCACTTATAGGTACTGACACAATTGAGTACAATAGCTAAAAGACAGAAAATAACTAAACTTAATAGGCAAATACCAAAATACTTTACTGAGATGACAGAAGTCTAATGCTAATTTATAGGATTGGTATACCTAGTCCAGTGATAATAGTAAAAAGGAACAGGTATGATCAGGAAATAGAAACCAAGTTTCAGTTTTTACAAGAGAAATTCAGCAATTTAGGAATATTTTGTTTTGAGAAGAAAAAAGTGGAAAAAGAAATTACCATAGGCATCTGTTCCTAAACACTGTTAAGTCAAACAGGTAAAACGTCTTGTGAAATCGTCCCACAAGTTTCACCCTTATGCATTATAGGGTAACTTATCAATCCTCAACATGCAGAGTTTCCATTGTGATACATATTTTGTCACTTGCCCCTTATCTTCTGTAGTCACTTATGGACATGACATCATAGAAAATAAAGACTATTATCTATTGCTTCAGAATATAGGAAATAAAATAATAGATTTAAGTTACAGGGAAGTAGATTTTTTTTAATGTTGGGGGAGATAATATCCAAATATTTGGAGCAGTTAATAAGGAAAGAGCAGGAAATAAAACAATTATCTTGGAGAGGTAGTAGGTTCCATTTTACTGAATGTAGTCAGATGGAACTAGTCAATTTTGTCTCATGGATGCCTTCTTTTAAATTTCTGCACTTTGATAGACAGTTGGTTTTAATGGACCCTTTCAAACCTTAACATTCCACAAATTTAATTTTAACTCCCATTTTTCCTACTACTAGTTCTGTAGAGCTACCAGCAAAGAGTTAGTTTTTTGTACCTTTTTGCTGCCATTGCCACCCACAGATTTGCAGTCGAAAATGATAGGGTTTTTCTCCAGCAGGACGATGGAGAATCCACCAATGGGTTAGGACTATCTTCCTGCCCAATAAGAGACTAAGTTTGCCAGAGTTAACACGCCTCCTGCTGGGCTGATATCCCAGACACGACTTAGTCTTCAGCCCAGCTAGGACGTTGTGTTGGCTCTGGACAGGTCGTATTTCTTATTATTATTGGTGGATTCTCCCTCATCTGGACTGGAAAGCAATTCGGACCCTATCTAAATTTTAAACTTCCCCGGCTACAAACAGCTGAGCGTCGGCCTCCGGGTCGCTCAGCAACGTTGATTCGGCGATCGGCCGGATCGGGCCGATTCGCGGAGCCAGCCCTTAGAGGGATCTTGCCGACAGACAGCTGATTGTCGGGCCGGAGCTAAGCAGCCCCACAGCTGACTGTCGGCCTCCGGACCTCAGCTCTCGCATCCGCCCTCGGCATCAGGAATTTCGGAGGACGATCAGCTGATCGTCGGGCCGGGGCGGACCACGCGCAGATGACTGTCGGCCTCCGGGCTCGCTGAGCGAAAGCGGGAGCCGCGGAGCTTTAGCGCGGCTGGAGGCTTGCTTTTTGAATTTTGCGGAGAGTCGGAGCTTGCCGCTCTCGCGGCATCGCGAAACGCCAGCCTTCGGGTAGACGGCCCGGCCGTTCCTCTCCACGGCCCTGCAGCCTCCAGCAAGGATCTGTTGCTCCCTTTCGGGGCGCGACGCGCATTTGAAGCCGCTGGCTCCCAGATACTGGGCAGCCAAGAATTTAGTCTGAGGGCCTCTTTCTACAGTGGGTGATTTGAGGCCTCAGATTTTGGCGCGCAAATCGCGGACGCCATTTTGGAAGCCAAGGCCTAGTAGGCCTGACAGGGACGGCCCCAACAGGCAGCAGCCACGGCACAAAGCCTACAGACTGCTTACTGCTTACTGCTACTGAGGCCATTGGTGTAGGCGCCGGCCCTCCCTTCTCCATCCTTGCAGGAGATTGACTCAGGTCTAGGCTCCAGGCCTAACAAGTCGTCTCGCCATTGCAGCGGCAGCCATTTTGCGGACTGATTACAGCCTCCATTTTGCAGCTTCAAAACTGCCATTGACACCCTGCTCAGATTCTGATCTGGCACAACCAACCCCAGGGCAAAACTTGGCAAGGATTTCACCTTTAGCGTGAGCTGGCACGCCTTCGGGCCCCGCCGCCACCACCTAGGCTTTGTGTGCAGGCACATATCACTCAGGTGATTGCCGCCACCAACAAGGAGAGGAGTGCGCAGGCACATATCACCAAGGTGATTGCCGCCACTGATCGGTCAACGTGTGTGCCGGCACTTGCCGATTGCGACTCACCCATCGGGTCTCGTCGCCACAAGACGCCTAAATAATCCGTCTCAGTGCATCACTGGGCATTTTCCAGCCTCTCAGAGCTCTGCCTAGGGCAATCCACTCCGGCTCCTGAGTTGCAACAGGCTTCAGGCCTTCCTTGCAATGGCTGACGACGCAGCTAATCAATCTGCGCAGGGCGCTTCCGGCACTCCCGTCTCAGGGAAGCGCAAGTCCTCTAAACTAGAGGCAGCAGGCAGGATAAAGGCCAAGGCCAGGTCTAAGGCCATAGCTGGCGAAAAGGCCTCAAGGGCCGCAGAAAAGGCTGCCGAGAGGCGTAACACGGCTCTAGAGAAGCAGTTCTCCAGGGCACAGCGTATGTCTGCGGGAGACCAACCCCTGGTTCCCCTTGCCCCTCAGGAGAGCTCACTATTCAATCCCCAACCGGCCCTGCCAGGTCCCTCTGACTCACGGGCCCTTTTCCATCAGGGCCCCATGCCACAGAGTACTACTCTGTCCCCTGACCAGGGATTGAACCCCCCAATGGGGGCTTCACCGGCTAGATTCCGCCCCCCGCCCGAAGCCACGTTCACGCCCACAGCGGCTGGACTTCGCCCCCCTGAACACCAAGGGGTCGGGCCTGAGCAACCTGAAGTACTAATTGCCCAGGCGTATGCTCAGGGCAGGGCCTCCTCATTCTATGAGAACAGGCCAGAATATGTCAGGCCCGTGGTACCAGCTCAGGCACGGGCAGAGAGGCCGGATTACCCAGAGTCCGTTTATTCGGACCATTCCTCCCGAACGCGGGACTCTGATCCTGAGGGTTATGGGTCAACTGACTTCCAGCTGTCAGAGGATGAGGAGTCGGGCCCAGACCCGTCGCCTTTCATAGGCCTATTTGACCCGGGCCTATTTAGGTCTCTCCTGCTAAAGGCCACCACGTCGGCCAACATTGAACCAGAGCAGGAAAAGCAGCCGACTGCCTCAACCAGTCAGGACCCCAAGCCACTCTTCTCCGAGCCTACGGTGACGGAGCGCTATATCCCTTGCCCTCCCTTTTTCCTGGAAACTATCAGGAAACAATGGGGAAATCCGGGCACTCTTCCAACGCCAGGGGGAACGGATAAGAGACTCATGGCCGTCTCCCCGGCCTTGTCAGGTCTCCTGGAGGTTCCCAGGGTGGACGAACCACTAACCTCTCTTTTTTCTTCCTCCACCGTGTCAGGTGACACGTCTGAGGTCTTGAGGGCAGAGGACAGGAAGTCCGAGCTCTCTCTCCGTAGGTCTCACCTGGCATCGGCATGGGCCGTGCGTGCGTCCACCTCTACTTCCTTCTTTGCCAGAACGTCAATTCTCTGGCTCAGGGAACTCCAAGCGTTGCTTCCCCCGGATCAGGTTCGTGCCCATCAGAATCTGGGTAAGTTGGTGGCATCGGCAGAATACATGGCGGATACTTCCCTCCATGCCGCCAGATTCTCAGCGCGCTCCATGGCCGCTAATACTGCAGCCCGCAGGCTCCTATGGCTGAAACAGTGGCGAGCGGACTTGAAGTCCAAGTGGCACCTGGCTTCCGCTCCCTGCAGGGATGGACACCTCTTTGGGGAGGCGCTAGACCCTTACCTTATTGAAAATAGGGATAAGCGTAAGGTGTTGGCCCACCTTACTAGGAGGCCGGATAGGCGAGCTACTCCGTACCAACGGGGACCGCCCTTCCGCCAGGGACCAGGATCGGTGTGGGGCCCTCCGCCTCGTCCCTCCTTCCCCAGGCCCGGCCGTCAGCCTGACCGCCCGGCTCCCAGAACCAGGCAGCAATATCACGGCAAGAGGCCCTTTCGGGGCAGGGGAGGCCGTCCTTTCAGAGGTCACAAATGACTCAAGGACGGACCTCCCCATTGGCGGCAGACTCACTATGTTTTTACACGAATGGGAGGCCACCGTCACAGACACCTGGGTGCTCAACACCATCAGGCACAGCCTCACCTTGGAATTTCTGTCACAGCCACGGGATCGATTCATTGCCTGCTCCGCCCCAAGAAGCCCGACAAAGATAGGTCTCATGTCCGAGGCCATTCAGCATCTGTTGCAGCTCAAGGCCATCGAGCCGGTGCCCGCTGGCCAAACCCATCGAGGGTTTTATTCCATTCTCTTTGTGGTCCCAAAGGCCTCGGGAGGGTGGAGAGCAATCCTCGATCTGCAGGGATTGAACTCTCATCTTGTCTACAAGAGATTCAAGATGCAGACGTTGCAGTCCATCCTGGCCAGCATAAGGAGGCACGACTTCCTCGCCTCCATCGACCTTACGGAAGCATACCTTCATATTCCCATATCTCCCGACCATCGGAGGTTCCTCCGGTTCTGTTACGGGTCCCACCACTTTCAGTACAGGGCCCTGCCATTCGGTCTCTCGTCCGCTCCCAGGGTATTTACCAAGGTCCTGGCTGCACTGGTAGCCCACCTAAGATTGATTCCTGTCCGGGTCCAATGCTACCTGGACGACATCCTTATTCTGTCCTCCTCCCTACAGCAGGCCCGGTCGGACCTGGAATTAGCTGTCCGGCTCCTTCAGACTCACGGCTTTTCGATCAATTTCCGAAAGAGCCTGCTAGAGCCCTCCAATCGCATCCTACACCTAGGAGCGATCATAGATACAGACCTTTTAAGGGTCTATCTATCCCCGGAACGCCGGAACAGCATTCGCTCCCTGATCATACAGATACGGAGGGAGCGGAGGATCACTCTGGCCTCACTCTCCCGACTATTGGGCAAGGTGGTCTCTTGCATGGGAATAGTGCCATGGGCCAGACTGCACTTCAGAACCCTGCAATGGTTCCTACTCCCATACCAGAGGCAGGGCACCAGTGCATCCAACCAGAGGGTCGGGGTCACACCCCGAGTTCTGGATTCCCTTTGGTGGTGGCTCTCCCCTGCTGTAGACAGGGGCTCCCTATTCAAAGAACCAAACAGACTCACCCTAACGACGGATGCAAGTCTGTTCGGATGGGGTGCGCACCTGGGTTGTCACTTAGCACAGGGACGATGGTCACCCATGGACCTCAGTCACAACATAAATTGGCTGGAGCTCAGGGCCATTCATCTGGCACTGCTTCACTTCAGCGACGAGGTGGTGGGTCGACACGTCCTAGTGCTCACAGACAACGTGGCTGCAAAGGCCCACGTGAACCGGCAGGGCGGCACTCGCTCCAGGACTTTGATGTCCGAAGCACGGTCACTAGGTTCCTGGGCGGAAACCAATCTCTCCTCCTTAAAGGCGGAGCACATTTCAGGGCAGGCCAACCTTCAGGCGGACTCGTTGAGCCGGTCGACAGTGGACCACTCCGAGTGGCGCCTGCATCCCAATTTATTCAGGGAGATCTCGGTGAGGTTCGGGCCTCCGGTGGTGGATCTATTCGCCTCGCCGGCAAATGCCCAACTCCCGAGATTCTTCTCCAGGTTTCCGTCCCGGGGGGCGGAGCGGACGGACGCGCTCCGCAGCTCCTGGCCCACAGGTCTCCTCTATGCCTTTCCCCCTCTTCCTCTGCTTCCGGCTCTCATCCGGAAAATTCTGCAGGAACGGGCGGAGATCATAGTGGTTGCCCCACATTGGCCGAGACGGCCGTGGTTTGCCGACCTAGTGGACCTTTCCGTCTCCCCTCGGTGGAGGATTCCCCCGGATCAGGTCGCTCTCAGTCAGGGGGTTCTACAACACCCAGAACCTCAGGGCCTGCAACTAGCCGTCTGGCACTTGAGAGGCGGCTCTTAACACGAGACTCTTTTTCAGAAGGGGTGATCTCTATGATTCAGGCCTCCAGGCGTCCTTCCACCAATAGGATCTATGATTCCTCGTGGAGGAGTTTTTGTGCCTGGTGTTCCGGGAATCACCTGGACATCTCGGCTGTCACTATCTCACACATCCTTGAGTACTTGCTGGAGGGATTTAACAAGGGCTTGTCGCCCAATACCATCCGTAGGCAACTGGCGGCTCTCTCCACAGTACTCATGTGCCAGGATTCCATTCCTTTGGCCCAGCATCCACTGGTACGGTCCTTCCTCAGGGGTGCTACCAACACCAGACCTCCCGTGGTTCACCGTTATCCCTCTTGGGATCTCCCACGGGTGCTACAGGCCCTTACCTTGCCGCCGTTTGAGTCGGTCAAGACCTGTTCACTACAGTTCTTGTCCATGAAGGTGGCTTTTCTTGTGGCGATCACATCCGCTAGACGCATCTCGGAACTCGCTGCTCTCTCAGTCAGGGAGGACCTATGCGTCTTCCACAGCGATAGGGTAGTCCTCCGACTGGACCCGGCCTTTGTGCCAAAAGTGAACTCGTTGTTTCATAGGGCACAAGAGGTGGTCCTACCGGACTTTTGTCCCCAGCCTGCTCACAATTTAGAACGCCAGTGGCACACCTTGGACGTTCGTAGGGCGTTACGCCACTATATTAAGAGGACTTCTGCCTTCCGCAAATCGGAAGCGCTTTTTATCTCCTTCCAGCCTTCTTCGATGGGGAAGAAAGTCTCCTCATCCACGGTTGGCAGGTGGATCAGATCCTGCATCGCAAGAGCCTACCAGGCACGGTCCCTGCCACTGCCAGGCCGTATCACTGCTCACTCTACCCGCAGTGCCGCTACTTCAGCAGCGTGGGCTACGCAGGCACCCATCGGGGATATTTGCAGGGCGGCGACTTGGTCTTCGCCTTCCCCCTTTGTGAGGCATTACAGGCTGGACAAATTCTCCTCCGCGGAGGCATCATTTGGCCGGAGGGTGCTACAGCAAGTGGCATCTTCAAGTGGGACACAGGCCCTGACTGATTCCCTCCCATAGGGACAGCTCGGCTTTGGTATGTCCCATTGGTGGATTCTCCATCGTCCTGCTGGAGAAGGGGCGTTGTCTTACCTGAACGCCTTTTCTCAGCAGGACGATGGAGAATCCACGCCCATCCCCTTTGGACCGTCAGGTCCTGTGTTAGGGGCACAGTGAGCCAACACATCAGTCCATTGTCAGCAGCTTCGCCTTCGTCGTGTCTGGGATATCAGCCCAGCAGGAGGCGTGTTAACTCTGGCAAACTTAGTCTCTTATTGGGCAGGAAGATAGTCCTAACCCATTGGTGGATTCTCCATCGTCCTGCTGAGAAAAGGCGTTCAGGTAAGACAACGCCCCTTTTCCCCAGAAAAGAAATTAAGTTAAATGACAGAATAGTTGTGTAGTGATGCTTGAAGATATTGTGAATTCTTTGTCTGAAGGCATCTTTAGCACCTACAAGAATAAGAATTAACCCTTTACCTTATAGGTAATTTCTAGCCAGCTCACACTTACTCTCAATACACTAAGGAATAAATGAAATATTAAAAGAATCACAGATTTGAAAAAGTCTCAGAATCTCAGAGTGGTCAGTGAAGGAAACCAGGTATTTTTTGTTTTGTTTTTATTGAGTGTTTGTTTGAATATTGTTATGAATCTAACCCTATGTTCTTACTTTAAAGGAATTTTATAGAATTTGACACTCTTTCCTCTCCTACTTAACATCTACATGGAACTGCTAGGAAAGTTCATCCAGGGACTTGGGTTTAGGTATCATCAATATGATACATCCAGTGGTGGGATTCAAATATGTGAACAACCGGTTCTCTGTGTGGATGCCACTTACGGAAGTCCATTCTGGGCCTGGGCAACAAAAAATTAGCTACCGGTTCTGCTGAACTGGTGTGAACTGGCTGAATCCCACCACTGGATACATCTCAGCCCTTGGTCATCCAAGTGATACTGTCAGTGTTTTGTCTCAGTATCTGGAGACTATGAGGATCTGTATAGAGAGGAATAGGCTTAGTCATAATCCTGATGAAACTGAGTAGCACTTACACAGATTTTTCATCTTCTAGATGAGGCCATTCTCCCTAATCAGAAATGCTATGCAATCTGAGGCTCCTTATGGAATCATAGTTCCAGCTTGAGCGGTAGGTGACAAGTCGTGGTTAGGAGGGCCTTTGCACATATCCTTCTTGTGTGCTATTTATACCTGTCCCTGGATCTGGAGGCCTTGCTCATGGTCATCCATACTTCGGTGAACTCTTGCTTGAATTAGTGTAACATGCTCTACATGAAGCTGCATTTGAGGACAACTCAGAAGCTATGGCTAGTCCAGGATACAGCAGCATGAGTAGTTTTGAGTGTGCCTCGGTATATCTGTGTAGCACCACTACTGCATGAATTGCATTGGCAAATATTTTGCCTTCTCCAGGAAGGCTACCTTGTTTTTTCTTTGTTTTCTTTGAACTTCTTTTTTAAAAATAGAAGCCAGCATTGACCTAAATTTATCTTCTCTATCCCATGTAGAATGTTATGCACAATGTTTCTGAGGGTCATTTTGATTTTTTCCACTGCATTACATTTTTTCTTACTCTGTTTTTCATATATTCTTGCCAAGATTTGCCATCAGTGTGATAGATAATATGAGGCTCAAGGCTCTGTGAAGCATATGGCATATCAGCCTAATATTTTATGAAGTGCCAGAAAGGACAAAAGAAAGAATGAACACATAAAGATTCAAAATCAAGAGAGCAGAAACTATTACATCAGAATACACCTTGGTTCAGTCTTTCGCAACTATTTATCCTGGAGGAAACCTTGAAATATAATGTTCTGTTCTGAAGAAATCCCTGCATAAAAAAATATCTCTACAGCTAGCATTGCACAGTGTATTAAGTTTAAAAAGCAGTGTTTAAAAAGCAATGTTTTTTGTACAAACTCTCACAGAACCCCTAATGAACCAGTGAAAGCCTGCCTTCGCCTTGATCTAACGCAGTTCTACTCTGATAAATTATTAAGAATTTTTATGCTCGATGTCCTTGTTCATTGTAGTAATTTTCATTTGATCTAATGTACTCCTGGAAAAGCCAATATATTTCTATGCGCCCTGCATTTCACATATGAAAGTTGTTTTTAAATAATCAAAGAAAAGGCTTTATTTTTTGTCAACTGGCAATTTTTAGTATGCCCCAACCTTTTGGGCACCAGGGACCGGTTCCGCGAACTGGAGGGGGCGTGGTTTTGTGTGCTGCCTGCATCTCGCGGATGGGGCTTTGCTTGTTTGTGTGGCCTGGTTGCTGGCATGCTGCGGCCCGGTACTGGTCTATGGACCGGGGGTTGGAGACCCCTGTTCTACCCCCTTAACAGATATAGTAGAACTGACAGTTATGTAAACGAGGAAATATTGTGTACAAAAAATGAAGAGGTTTAGTTAGAAGGACTCTCTGGTATTGAACAAACACAAATGAGCAAGAGATGTTGCCATTCAGATCATTGTTAATCTCATATTAAAAATTAATAGCAATTGTTATTTTTTTTAAATATCCTTTAGTACTGAACACAGCTAATTGCTTATCCATGAAATGAATATATAATCAGAATAACAGATAGATATGGAGAGAATGTTTAATATTTTCATTTATTTTCCATGAAGTTTAGAAGAATAATGACATTGAAAATAAAGCTCAAATGTTTTGGAAGAACAAACATTTCAGCATTGCTGATACCTAAAGACATATTGGCAAAAATAAAAAATCCCAAATTCTATCTTCTGCCCAGGATAGTTATTTAAATTTAAACTTTAAATATGCCTCATAACGTAAATATGTTTTAGGGTGCTAAGTTTAGAATAATAGAGTATATTATCTTCTATTGATAAGATAATAAATATTAATGTTGAATATTTAGTATTCCACAGAAAAATTGACAGACTTGGACACATTTTCCCATTTTTAAACCATCTGTTTTTCTTCCTCAAATCCTGATGAGTTTGGCACTGAAACCATCACAGGTTTTACACTTGATTCAGTTAGATTTGGATTATATTTCTGCTGGCATATGAAATTGTTTCAGAGACAGGTGAAATAAAGTGTACAAAAATATTCATGGCAAAAGGATCTCTTTATGTACATATTTTATGCCTTTAACTGCTAGAAAGCAGTTCATTTGTGTATCAATATAAATATCAATTGATCCCAGATCATTAAAGTGATTACTAATAAAGAGAAAACTCTTTGGAAACTATTTGATACTGATCTCATAATAAGGAGCATAAAACTCCTGGAATCTTACGTTTGGTGTTTCTTTCCTTTAGGAGCTTGATTTACTACATATACCCAGCCTAAGTCAGTGGTTCTTAAACTGTTTGACCCAATTAATATTTTCCTGGTCTCAAATAATGTTGTTATGCCCACAATAATACCCAGACTCTGTTATTTCACGCCACATCTTCATGGCAGCAATCCGAAAATGGATTCTTGACTCACTAAAAAGCAATTACAAATTGCCCCATTACTCTCACAGTATGCCCAAATTACACCCCTGGGGGGAATTACATCCCAGTTTAAGGACCACTAACCTAAACTGTTGATTTACCAATACATTTTATACATAGTGTAGGTAATAATAATATGCTGTCTGTAGAATTATAAAATGGATTGGACTACACACCATGCATAATGAGCAATTTTGTTTAAAATAATAATAAACCTTCCTTCTACTCACCTGCTTTTTGCTAGAAAACTTGCTTTACAATAGGGGGCAAAGAAAATGAAATGTTTTTTGTGTCATTGGTCCATTTCTTCCACATATCATTCCTCCTGTCCACTCATGAAATTTCAGAATGGAGTTTGAATGACTTATTAAATCTGGGTCACAATCATTCACACACATGTTTGTGGATGTACACACCTCTATTGCTTTTGATTGCCAGTAAGCGTAAGTAGTTTCAATTTGGCCTTGATGCTGTTTGTTGCTGGTACTTATGAGAGACAATATTGTTTAGCCAACAGTAAAGCTGGATTATATTTTCTATTGTTAGTTTTGTCATATGAAGCCATGAAATTAATATTGTGTCACTATTTTTATCTTAGCAGCTGTGCTTTATAGTAAGATTGGCAATTAAACCTGTAGTGTTGGGGTTAAAACAAAATGGCTCACCCAGTTTACTTTCTTAGAAGGGGTGATGAATTACAACTGCTGTTCCATTTTTTAAAAAAAACAACTAGAAGGTTTGAACTGAACTACTATTGTTGGAATAGGGCATCTCCTAATGGAGTTGCTGTAGCTCCTCCTCTCTATTTAAAACATTATTGCAAAGGTTGTTACTAACATGGATGTTTCATAATAGCTCACATTATTCCTAGTTGCATTCTTCTAATTATATCTTGACACAGGCAGTGGGTACCTCTAAAGTCTTAACAAAGGACAAAGCTTTTGAACTTCAGTGATTCTGAAGCAAATTTACACTTTTTAGATTTGTCTTCTCCAATCAATTTGGTCATTGAAATTATGGGGACTGATCCAACATTTCTAAAGAGTTCCAGATTGGGAAGGTTATTTAAAAGATATTCTTTGTTCAACAGAGTATTACCTTAGGTTTCAACATTTACTGCTTTTTAAATTATATTTGTGTCAGGTAGAACCTAAACCAGAATGGTTTTAATTTTATACAAAGGAGAGAGCAAGAAACAAAAAAAACAGCAATTCATAGGAAATGGCTTTTAAAAAATAGGGAAAGAAAAAACATTCTGTAAATATTTATCCACTGTGTATAAAACATTCTTTTTCTCCCCAAGCAACATGGATATCCTAAAGGGCTATGAAATAAATATTCTATGTGTCAAGGTAAGCCAGGTCAGGAAACAAATATGTAGTACAAGACATATTAACTCTCCAATTTATTGAAACAGACTACAACAACATAAACCTTGAAAAAACTTGACAACATTTTCCCTTCCTTTCCTCTTATTCCAAAGAAAGTCAAGATGGGACAGTATTGAGATTCTATATTGCACTTTTCTGTTTTCCTGAACTAAGCTTTTGTTTTACTAATGGTGGACACATATTTTCTTCTCAACCATCTTTGTTTCCCTCTGCAAAATTTCTTCAAACAGGATATAAGAACCTCAGCATTGCTTTAAAAAATGTTATTTAAGGAAGCATTAAAAACAGCATCTGCACTTGTGGTTCACAATCATGTCTTGATTCTGCTGCAAGTGCTAAATTTTTTTCCTCATAGGTATAGTTGAAAGTAGCTTGGAGATTGTAACTGAACAGAATGCAACAATAAGGCTCCCATCCATACCATTCTTCCAAGATCGGCTTGAATTTCAACTTTTCATTGATGATGCTGAGGACCGTTAACCGCTTCAGATGTCAGTATATAGAAGCAGTTCTAGGATGTATCTGCTGGTATTTTAAGATATACACAGGAGGGGGAGTTCTTAGCGTCCCTTGACTGGGATAATTATGTTAAGTGGAGATATGGGAAATCCATTTAGTGGCACCATGATTTTGGAATATCATTTCCCTGAAGGACAGGCTAATACCTGACTCATCCCCAGCGTTTTGGCTCTAGGTGAACACTTGTTTTTTTTTCTTATGTTCAAAATGTAGCATTCAGAGCCAGATCATGCTTTTGATCAGTTAAGTGCCTTTCTATTAGGGATTCTTGTTAATTTAATTAATTTTAATTTTAATTTTAATTTAATTTAATTTAATTTAATTTAATTTAATATTTAATTTAATTTAATTTAATTTAATTTAATTTAATTTAATTTAATTTATATCCTACCTTTACCATTTTTATAAATAACTCAAGATGGCGAACATACACAATACTCCTTCCTCTTCCTATATTCCCCACAACAACAATCCTGCGAGGTGAATTAGACTGAGAGAGAAGGACTGGCCCATCATGCCTAAGGCGAGACTAGAATTCACTGTATATTTTATTTGGTGACTTGTAAAGTGCAGTGGGATCCTCTGGATAGCAGGCAGATTTAAGGATATGGTGTGTAAATAGCAATAGCACTTAGACTTATATACTGCTCCATAGTGCTTTACAGCACTCTCTTGAGTGGTTTACAAATATCAGCATATTGTCCCCAGCAATCTGGGTCCTCATTTTACCAATCTTGGAAGGATGGAAGGCTGAGTCAACCTTGAGCCAATCAGGATCAAACTCCAGACTGTGGGCAGAGTTTACCTGCAATACTACATTCTAACCACTTCGCCACCAGTGGTTAGAATAATAATGTATTTTCTGTTAATATGACCATTACAGTTTATTTGGTTTTGTTTTGCTGTAACTGTACAATGTATAGGCAATTTCCATCCCTTTTATTTTCTCTTTTAAATCAGAAAAAAAGTCATATTTGGGCTTATATTATATTTCACACTGACTTTGTTTCATGCAATCAAATCTGAAAATCTATTTTATAACAGTAAATGATCCAGACAACTGTAATTCAAGAAAGAGGGAAAGAAGAAAACAAAAATAAATTCCTTATACTTAATATAGAAACCAAAGCTTGGTCTCTTCCATAGGAACTCCCCCAGTTATGTTAGTTTCATCATTTAGGGTTACTTCCCTTTCCCTTTTGGGGTGTTAAAAAAGGTCCATCGTTTAAAGCAAAGTAAGAGTCGTTCTCTCTCTCATTCTCTTTTTTAGTGTTACAGCAGTACATTTCATATTACCAGTGGGAAACACACCTATATATGTAATCTAGTCAGACTTGCATATCTCAGAGATACCATAAGGTAGCCTGTTGCCACTATCAGGAGAGCAAAACATACTTAAGTGATTATTGGTTGGAATCACAATACCTTTTGCACTAGGAAAAGAAAATGCTATATGAGTATTAATTTCCACATTAATGCTGTATATAACAACTCTTTTGCAATGGATTGATTTCTCCCCTCCCCCATTTTTCTGCAAGCATGACTAAAACCTGAATGCATGCTGACGTAAAAGGCAATCCTTTTCATTTGTGTATTGATTTTTTCATTTTGACTAGTGAAATGGCAAAGCCCATTTATGCAGTATGAATATGGCATACTACCGGTAGTTGTAAGTCATTTAAAGGCCAAGTACTGGGAAACGTAGCACTTCTGCATTTTTAGAGGCATATTATAATTTGAAGAAATAAATTTTCCTGAAAAATAAAATAAAAGGCAATGTTTGCAGCTCCCTTTTTACGTGAATGCTATGTTTCATACTAGCAACTGAGTTTTCTTTTTTGGAAAAAAGAGATCCTTTACCATCTTCAAAAAGAAAATATTTCTTACACACTGTTCAGTGATGTAATCAAAATGCAGGAGACGTATAGCATTTTATTGACTTAAAAGAAAAGAAAACCTTAGAAACCTTAATGCATACTCTGCAAAGAATTCATTTAAACTTCTCCATAGTATTAACTAAATATATTGCCAGGACCTTCAAATGCCATAATCTTTTGGAAAGGTACTTTAAAAGGAGCGGGGGGGGGGGGAAAATATACTAGTAAGGTGTTATACCCTAGTATTCTTTATTCCAGCGGTGTCAAACTGCCGGCCTGCAGGCTGGATGTATCATAGCGAAACCGCACCCACCCCATTGCTGGCAATGGCAAAAAAGTCACAATACGTCGTGACACATCACGTGACGTTGCAAGTTTGACACCCCTGCTTTATTCATATGTTTGAAAATTTTGATGACAAAATAAAACTTTTACGATGACAACCATTCAAACAAGCTAATATCAAAATCAACAATAGGAAAAGTCCCCCCCCCTCTCTAAATGACCATATTTTAAATCAAGTCTGAAAGAACACAAAAAGATATATAACCTAATCTGTGATCTACTGTACATTAAGCAACTATCTTAATAATGCAATTTGAAGTTTAGTACTGCCAATCTACCTCGTTGTTTGCATCTTGTAGGATCTTGAGATTCACTTTCAGTCTTTTACTGTACTTGATCATGTAAAATTAATTATATTGTATGTCTCTGCCATCAGTTTAGAACCTTATCAATACTTATCGGAAAGATTTGAAATAAGTGAAATAAATATATTCATATATTCAAATATATTCATTTTTACCATTGCAATTCTTCCTAACAAAGATCACGTTTAACCTTTTCTACCTTATCTGCCATATTTTTTTTCAAATCTCATATCTTTTGAAAAATATTTATTTTTTCTAAATTCCAAGATAGCTCATCTTTTTTGTAATAACATCAAACCATTTGCTTTCTGTAAATACTGTTTTTCATATTCAGATAAATTTCATGTCACAATTTCATGTCATACTTCTATTAATTTATCTATCTATTCATTCATCCATGCATCCAATGGTTAAGAGTCAATACCAATTTGATGGTAGATAGTCTTGTTAACCTGACATCCTGATGATGAACTACATTGCTGTAGGTATTCCAATGTCAAATCTAGAGAGTGTTTTGCATGGATAATTGCAAGTACATCATCTGAAAATAATTTATGTACTTGATTTGAGGGTTTAATTCCTGAAATTTTATTTTCCTGTTTATCTTCTTTGCCAATGGTTCTAATGACAATAAAATGAATGAAAGAAGAAACAGAATTATTTTACGTCCTTCCCATTATTTTACATTTTTATGCCAGAAGTCCATTTACAATTATTTTTTTATTTGTCCTTTATAAATACTCTGAATCCATATAAAAATTTAATTACAATTCATGATTTTCAAAAATAAGAGAAAGACTTTAAATAAGAAATATAAATTATCAGAATCTTTCTCCACATCAAGAAAAGACATAACTGTTTTCTGATTTGTTTGATTTATATTATTATTACATTCAAAATATATCTGATATCCTCATGTATTTCTTTGATATATAAAGATAATATCAGATTTATTATCCCTGGAAAGTCTTGTATTAACTGCATAAAAACAATAAAGTCCTGGAGATTTCTTCTATTTCAATCTGTTCTGCTTATCTTTGGTAATTGGTTTATTAAGAACTTCCTGTGTTGATCTATAAGTTTGGTGAACTGTCTTGTGTTTAAATATTTTTCAGTTTGTTCTGGATTTGGTATGTTTGTTGTATAATAATAGAATAATATTTTATTTAATATTTAATAAATTGATTTATCTTCTCCATTGTTGAAACATCCGTTATCATCTCTAATAATGTTATTACGTTTGTCTTCTTTTTTCCACTTGATAAGCCAACAGTTTATCTAGTTTGTTACATTTTTCATGGTATTTCTGTCTAGCAAAATTCATCTTATAGCTGCCATTTATATCCATTAAATCCAGTTGGTAAAAAATCACTTTGATCCTTTGTGCTACATCCAAAAGTGGATTCTGCTTATATCTTATTTCTACAGTAGTTGTTTTGGTTCATTTACTAATATAGCTTTCTGATTTAATACAGCTTTTTATTTGATGCTAAGGAAATAAAAATCTTCTCATAAATGATTTGCTAGAATTCATCAGAGTTAAACTAGCTTGGAAGAAGCTCTTTGGTATATGTTGATATTTTAGTTTAATATCTTCTTGCTGTAATGATAAACCATTAAGTCTGCACATTTTCCAGGCAAAGAGTTCCTCTGTGTAAACTGACAATTACTGGATTATGATCTGCTAAGTGAAAGGTGCATTTTCTACATTTATAAGGTTAGTAAGCAATGAGCAAGAAATCCAAAGCAAGTCTATTCTTGGATAAATTTTATGAACAAAAAAATTGTAAACCAATTTCTTTTTGAGGGGATATTTGTATCTCTGTGCATTTGAGGGACAGAATAGCAAAATATCATCTGAGATTTGGGGGGGGAATTTGGCCAAAGTCCTTTTAGATGATCTACATTTGTTGAAATATAAAGAAGGGATTCTGTTGCTATTTGTAAGAATCAAACCTCTTCCACTGCAAACTCAAGAAGAAATTAAAAAAAACCCATAAGATTTTGTTTATGATAATTTAGAGCATAAATTGAAACAATTGTTATTTTCCCATGTTTGTCCTTAGAATGAAATTCTTTGTCTTGCATTTGTTTTTTCCAGAGTCCATGGTAAATTTCTCACATATACGAGTACTCCATTTTTTTTCACCCATGTAACGCCACAGATTTTTAAAATAAGTTGTATACATTCTAATAAATTAATACTTTTTAATACAAATTTTTGAAGATATATAATTTATACATTATCAATAAAGGAGAATATTTGTAGCTTAGAATTGAAATGAAGGTCCTTAGTGCTTCCAGAGCTGTTTGTTTTCTTGAAGATATTTCATTATCCAAACTAGATCACATCATTAGTGCTAGTGCTAGTAACATCACTAGCACTGACGATGTTACCTAGTTTATGTAATGAAATGTCTGCAAGAAAACAACAAGCTCAGAGAGCACCAAGGATCCCTCAGTTTATGCATCACTTTTTATTACTTTCAGAAAACCCTTTCCTTTCAAATACACTATTTAGTCCATTGATATTGGTTGAAAATACTTAAATAACTCAAGTAGGGTGGGAAGGGATGCATGTGTGGTAGGGAAATGAAATAATAACCATAATGAGTCGAGTAATAATTCTGTTTATATCTATCTACCAGTTATTCCCCTTGACGTAAGAGGAAACAAGTTAGAATCAGACTAAATTTGTAAATGTTGCTAAAAACTGTTAGCAGCTGTCGGTGTTTGCACTTCTATGGTTTTCTTCTTGCATCAGCAGAAAATTGTACCAGACGTGAGCTTTGTGGCCATCATCGCTGATCCCTATTATGCTTCTATTGCCTCTGTAAGACAACTTTAACTGTAAATACTATTTGTCATTCTTCAAGATTTTGTTTTCTTTCCAGAGTATATACAATAGGCATTATTGTATACTTCCAAGTAGAAATTTGATGCATTCTTTTCTGCATTATAGATAATTGAAATGCATTAGTATGAATGATAAAATCTCATTCACTGCTGATTCACATATTATTGAGGTTCTGCTTTCTATTTCTGTGACATGTCGAAATGCTTTCAGATGTGCAGCTTTTAATCCTTTATCATCATTGCTGTTTTGCTGTGAGTTACAGCCAGAATAGCAGCTAACGTTCTACAGTAACTGAGATGTTGCACTTTTTTCATACGTACATCTCACTGTGATCTGTCCACCCTAGTATCACATGAGTAAATGTAGACAGCTTGAAGCCTTCTGTTTGGTTTGGAGTCCAGCTGCTATCAACCTCTAGCCATCATAGCCAGGGGCTAACAATTACAGGAAGCATAGTCCAACCATCTGGAGGAGGATGATATTTTTCATACATTCACAGACCTCATTGGACACACAACTTAAGACTATTATAAAACCCAATAATTTACAATAATATAATATTAAATGCAGTTTATATTAATTAGGTTTAATTAATATAATTCTTCAGGAGCATATTCTTTTGAAAGTCTTGATAGAACTTCTCTCTCCTGTCTAATTTCGTAGCTTTTTTTCTCACATGTCACCCAATTGTTTCACAGGTTGTGGCTTTCTGCCCTTTCTTGGGTATAGATTTTGATAATAGTTTAGATTAGAAATGTATTTTGCACAGCAGGGTGAGCTGCTCTTTTCAGTTAATTCCCACCTAGATCCTTGCTTCCCCATCCACTCATATTTTATTCTTCTAACACTGTATCATCGTTTTCTTTTTCATTGTTTATTCTATTGTTTCATTACTTTACTACTGTTAGGTTCACACTTCTTTTCATTTCTCAAGTACTCTACCACAGCAGTAGAGTAGCCCCATAGGCGGCAAATAAATTTAACACATAAATAAAATTCATCTTGGATTTTTATGTGGCTGGTCATTTTGTTCAATTTTGATGTCTTCATTAGTACAGGTAGAAGTATTTTGTTCCTGGAAGTACTACAGAATAGTAGAGTAAGAGAAGTTATAAAGAGTAAGGAACTTTTTCTACCTGCTGTATAGCCCTGAGAAGTTTTGAAAGCTCCAGTGGATGATTTAAGCTCCTAGTTAAGTGTGGTAATCTGCACATATTTGTAGAAATCTAACATTCACATATCTTTAATTTGTATTGTGAGTTGTTTCTCAGCCTATGTTATTCAGATAGAAAGTTGGGAGGGACTTTGGAAGTCATCTAGTCCAACCCTCTGCTCAGGCAGGAAACCCTATACCATTTCAGACAAATGGCTGTAAACATGTAGACACAGTTGCAGTCGTGGATCTTTTCACTCTGTTGACCGCTTCACTTAATGAGATTTGCCTGTCTCAATTATGCTCATTAAATGAGGACTACTGGTATGTGGAGATTGCATTTCTGCCTGGCGTTTAGAAGAATATTTTTATTGTTCCCTTGTACAAAGGAAAAGTTACGAGAGTGAAAGCAAAAACTTAGAAGATTAGTTTGTCATGTGTGCCTGGGAAGATGTTCTCAGAATTCTGATTGAAAGCATATAAAACATAGTAGAAAGCAAAATTTGGGAAGTGCAATATGACTTTATGTTAGGTAGGGTAGGTATTGGACAAAGGTTCACTTCTCAGCAGATTATGGGGAAATATATGAATGTGAGAAAATTTACTGCACTTTTGTTAATTTAGAGAAAGTATATGCTGCATTCCAGTTGCAGGATATTTTGCCCAAATACAGAATTGAAGTTTAGTTACTGAATGTGATGAGAGTAAATATATAGTATATAAATGCATTGTTTAATGAATGTCCAACATTGAGCTGGGAATAAGATTAGGATATGTAATGTTTCCTTGGTTGTTTAATGTATTTATGTATTTATGGATGAATACAAAAATAATGCTTATGCGCTACAATCTGTAATTTTAGAGAGATATAATTAGGGCATTCCATTTGAATCTAGACTATGCCCAGATAGAGCAGGAACCATTAAAACCACTAGACAGATCTTATTATATTGCTTGCTTTATGATGATAGCCATTGTTAAGTACACATTTAAACAAATTTCTTAGTCATTCGGATCAGTTTTATTTACAACTCTTTAAGGCTGAGGTGGTGTTTTTTTTTTTTTAATGTAATCAAATTCTGTCATGCAGTATGTAACATGTGCGACATTGAGATTGGCATCCTTAATTAATTAATATTATTTTTATATATGCAATGTGTTTAATGGTCTGGGCATTGACCATAATTGTCTGTCTGTCTGTCCATCATCCATACATACATCCATTCATCCTTGTGGTGTTAGAGATATATTGGACAGAGACATGAATGTGCGTGCAGATAATGCTGTTATTGACTGAAAACAAAATGATTTATAGTAGATATTAAACTGTATGATGCAACAAGAATATGGATCTGGAAATTAATGTATTGAAGACTGAGATAATTATGCTTGACAAGGAAAATGGAGTGAATGATTGCAAATTATATATAAACAGCAAAAAACTAGAGCAAATAGATGAATCTGTGTCTCTTGGTAGACCAATAAGAATTTTAAGCTGTGCAAATGTTGATAGAAAGATAATAAATAACATGTCCTTTATGAAGAATGAATATTTCTTGAAAGACAATAATACGTTGTATATAAGAATGTGCTCCTGCCCATTTTATTATATAAAGTTGAGTATGTCATGATAAAAAAAAAAAGGAATGCAGTCGGAATGGGGTATTTCAGAATTTGCACCGTATAACAAGAGGTAAGTTCAAGAATGAATGGGAAATGAATACACTGAATTCAAAAATAAGTTACTGATATGAAGGAAATACATTGAGGTAGTTTGGCCATAGGGAAGAATGCACAAGGATCGGGCTTGCTATCACTAAGTAATACAGTTGTAAAGCACAATGTCACATCATAGCATCACTTAGTGACAATAATCTTGGGCAGTTTTTAGTTGACATCATAGCCCCAAGATGTATGAGTCGTTAAGCTGGAAGAGATGGGAGTCCCAGGTAAGGAGCGTGCTATAGGGCAGTGATGGCGAACCTTTTAGAGAACCAGTGCCCAAACTGCAACCCAAAATCCACTTATTTATCACCGGGTGCCGGGTGGGTGTGGCGGCGGTGGTCATGGCAGACTGGGTGGGTGGGGCCAGGGTGGTGGGGGCCAGTCCCTCACCATCTCTGGAGCACAGCATGGGTGCCCACAGAGAGGGTTCTGAGTGCCGCCTCTGGCACGCGTGCCATAGGTTCGCCACCACTGCTATAGGGGGTTCTGGAAGTCAGGAAGAGGAGTGGTGGACCTGGGATGACCAGCACAGGCCTTGTGGGAGACCAGGGGATGGCTGACATAAGCTGCCCATGAGTTACGGGAGGCTGGTGGAATAGGCATGTGGACAGGGGTGTATTGTGGCCTGGAGAAAAAGCAGGAATGATTTGCTGGAGCCTTCCTTATTGAGTTTGCTTTTGGGAAGCCAGCAGGGAAGATTGCAAATGGTGATTATTTGACTGTAATTTTCTGCAAAGTTGTAATTACGTACTGGGCACCTTAGCACACATATCGCGATTGTGTGATTGGTTGCTGAAAATTCAAGGACCAATCATATGTCAATTTTTTAAACACCATCGTAACTTTGATCAGTCACTGAATGAATGGACATAAGTCAAGAGCTACTTATACATAAACAAAGAGGTAATAATGGTTGAGAGAAAGGAGAAGGCTGAGAAAATTATGGTTGAAAAGAGTTGACAATGGAAGTGGAAAGTTAATTAACAGAAGGGAATATGTGAATTGGTAGAGACGTGGTAGCAAGAATGGTTTGCTTCAGAAAGGAATAAAGAGGTATAGTAAGTGGTGATTTAGCTATATTTCTTATTCTTTTTCATATCATTCTAATTTCTTTGTTATTACAACATTTCCCTTTTGTGGTTTTTATAGTATTTCTTACCCCAAAATAGAATGCCGGTCATAAGAATAGTATGCATATACAGTATGTACTCCCAATCTTTTAGTATAATGTTAAATTTGAGATTCTGAAAATACATATGGCCACTTTTACAAAGGTAATGTGGATATGGCCAGTTAGAAAACATTTATTAACCAGAAAGGTTGCTTTCTAACATTGCCTCTTGTCCTCCAAAACCCCATTCAGTTGTGGTTTCTTCAGTGACTCCAGATTAAACAAACCCATTTACCATTTATCAGATTAAATATCTCCCAGGATTGTTTGAGGATAAAGATAAGTGCAGTATACATTATTTAGAAAGAAATAAGTATACAAATTAAATAAAAAATAACAAACCCACATTCAATTGAAAGGATTTTCTTTGTTTTTCAGGGAGCTTTTATTTAAATCCTTCACATGCCTCATGCTTAGTTTAATTTGTTTTATGATAAATTATTTTCTTCTATGTTGTTTTTAATATGCTAAGCCAATCCTGATTTCATAACTATATTATTAATCAAAATATGAATATAAGTTACATTGTTTCTCTTCTATATTAGATGGCATATTTAATACAATTAAGATAAATTAATTAAAGTGCTGCCATCCTTTGCAAATTAGAGGACACAGTGTTACAGGCCTAAGTAGTAAAATCTCTTTGGAAACATGGAAAGTAAATGAAGGCTCTATAATTGTCGTTAGAATAGTTTTATCATATTTTTAAATATCGTATTTATGATTTAATGGAAGCTCTTATTCTCTCTACAAAAGTATGCATTTTGTTGATAATTATTTTCTAAAAAGTTATCAACATGTATAATCAGTACGATTCATTATTGTCATTATTAATGGGCCTGTAAAATTTGTATGGAATGAGTTATCAACAATATGAAAAGATAAGTAATTAATTGAACATAATGCATCTAGCTAGCTAGCTAGTTACAAAAGATCAGTTCCATAAAACACATTTCAGTTCCTAATTTATTTATTAAACATATTATAAACATTTATTTTCTTAAAACTAAAACAGAATGCATCATTTCTGTCTTGCAGAAATACTAGAGATTTAAGACTTCATAGCTGATACTGAAAACATAGTATATATTATTTTAAAGTTGCTTTATTTTCATGCTTTCTCATGGTGAGGCTTCAAGGCTTCACCCTGTGAAGTAAGTAAGCAGTAAACTTCCTCAAATAGATAAAAACACATTTGGGCAAAGAACATGCAGTGCAATCTTATCTTCACTGCCAAGCTATGACTAAACAGATTTTCCTCAATTATTTCTCTAATATAGAGTCTTTACTTTAAGAAAAAGTTTAGGCATAGAAACTAATGCTGTGGTTTCTACACCTAAAATTACTCACCCTTTAAAAGATCCTCAACGTCTGCTTGAGCAAATTTTTGGCACTGAATTTACTATCAATGCGGAGTTAAGCTCCCAAGATCAATATGCGGGTATGGGTTAAGGATGCCTTGCCTTGGCTGGTCAATGCCGTGTGAGAAGCATGGATTGAAAGCATGCCAAATGTTCTGTAGGTGTTTTCATCCAACTTAAATGAAATGTTGGCAGTATTTCCTCTGCTGAGCTCCATACTGATTCGTGACTTAGTAGAATTTTGATAATATAGTACAGTGATGGCGAACCTTTTAGATACCGAGTGCCCAAAAACCACCACCCCACCCCTGTCCCCGCTCCGCTGTGCCCGCTGGACCACCCACCACCTCCACGGCCCGCCACAGATCACCCAGGCAGCCCTGCAGCGCCATGGTGGCCACACCCTCCGTCCGTGCCCTGCAGCAGCATCTACGCGTGATGGGGTGCAAGGGCGGAGTCTTGTCCCCGCTGCCCGGCTACATGTCCTTGGTTGCACAGCATTGCGTGGGCCGTGCCCAGGAGCGACTCTCCTCTGGAGGGCTGCTGGTGAGGAGGGGGCCATGGGAGGAGGCGGGGCTGGGGCGACGGTGCATGTGCCCACAGAGAGGGCTCCAAGTGCCGCCTCTGGCACACGTGCCATAGGTTCGCCACCACTGATATAGTAGTTAAATTATATTGCAAATATGAAAAAGAAAAAGAGATTAAGAAATAGCTCAAGTGATAATATGTCTTTGAAATTGTAAATGTTTCCAAGGCAACCCAAAATTGACAAGTACATGAAAATGTAGTACATTGGACTCCCTTGAAATGGCTAACAAGTATGCTGTTTTAGAGTTAAATTTGCTCCTAATCAGTAAGGCGACTACTATGATAAGGCTACACTGAATACAACTGCATTCCAGACAGAAATTATTGCAGGCGTTGTCAAATTTGGATGATTCACATTCTTTATATGTGATTATGGAATCCTTATGCCCTACTGAAATGAAGCAAAAAAAATAAAAATAAAGACTGTTGGCTATCCTAAGTCCATTCTGATATATCTGATACTCTCAGCCTCAGCTTAGACAAGTGGAAACACTGGTTCCTCAAATTGCACTAAAGCTTAAATCAGGCCTTGGCAGCATCAAAGTATCTGTGACAATATATGAATAAACAGTTCAGTACCTCCCCTTGATAGGAACAGACATGTTTTTCTTGGTCTATGTCAGGGGTGTCAAACTGCCGGCCCGTGAGCTGGTTTCATCATACTGAAGCCGCGCCCACCCCATTACCGGCAAGGCAAAAAGAGTCGTGATACGTCGCGACACGTCACGTGACGTGGCGAGTTTGACACCCGTGGTCTATGTTTACAAAGGTTGTTCCCAGAAAAGGAAATTTAGTCCAAGCATCTTGTAGAGCTATGTCATTTGAAGGAAATGGTCCTTTTAGTTTAAAAGAACAATACTATACTAGATAAGGAATATCTGCACATAGTGTACCATATAGGTTTGGATATTTCATATAATTTTTATGGCTTGCTAAATCATGCTCCTGGATGCTGGGAAATTCCTTCTCAGCTGCCGCTTGATTATTTTGCCTCCTCTCAGCAGAATAAACAAAATAAGTTCTTTCCAAATGGAGAAAAATTGTTACCAAATGGAGAGTTGCTAACACTACTAAACAGAAGATATTATGCAGCTATTGCAATGTGCTCTCCTTAATGGATTTCAATCACAAGGAAAAAGGATGAAATAAGTAGTGGAAAAACACAGGAGGATTAAAAATGGAAAACATCATTTGGAGCATTGCATTAAATTCCATTAATGAGTCAGTGGGTCTGCACATAAAAGCCTTGTCTAGAAGCACTCTTTCTTACAGGAACTATTAAGAAGATTTCTTCAATTACAAAAGAGTGATTGGTAGACGTGCTGAAAGGCTTGCTGGTAAAAGATCTTTCATAATAGGTAGTCCTTGTTTACTGATCATAACTGAGACGGGCAACTTGTTTGTTAAGTGCAATAGTCACTAAGTGAAACTGTGTTTATGATCTTCCTTCAACTTTCCTTTGCTTTACAGACCTGCAAAGGTTACAGATGCAAGGAGTGATTAACAAAAGTGACTTTTTCATCATTGTTGTAACTGTGAATGGTCACTGTATAAGGCAGTTGCTAAGCAAGGACTACCTATATTCAGAACATTTCAGTAGACAATAGTATGTTCTAATACTGGCATGAATAAAGGAATGTATAGATAATAAGGTAAATACAGTTATTAGGACCAGTGTCAGGCTTCCATTGATCAGCTAGTAAAAAAACTGCTGAAATTTCCAAGGAAATAAAAGATTTATTGTAATGTCTTTATGAAAGAATTCTATTGACTGTTGTCTATCAAATGCAAGTTCTACTTATAAAATCAAGGTTCACCTCTTTTTCCTATCCGTGCAGTATAACAGACTAGAATCCATTCATTTGGGGGCAAGTGATGAATGCAGTTTTTTCTAGGCTCTGTTTCAGTAACAGAAGCTGTTTGCTTGTTTCTATGCGAGAATTTGTTTTTTATAGCTGACCACTCCTCAATCATTATTTGAAAAAAAAAAACCTTGAGTCTGATCTTGCATGAGCACAATACCTCTCTTGTTAAATCAGTCCAATTTATGTGTGCCTGAAAAAAAAAAATGTGGCTGCTTTAAGATCTTGACTCAAAAGCTATGCGTCCAAGCATTCATGTCTTCTTTTTTAGATTTGCACAGAAACCTGGAAAAAAAAAATCAGCCTTCTTTAGTATAATTAGCCAATATAGAGTGAAAACCATAGGGATTTCCAATAGTTATGCTTATTGCTAGTCAGGCAAGAAACATAATCTTGAAAACAGTAAACTTCCCTTATTTATAGTGAGTCAGTTAAGATGGGATCTCTTTGTAACATGTTTTCCTGTATTTCCTATATCTGGGCTCTGTTGTCTCTTCTCACATAATCTGAATTCCTCCTTCCCATAGTCCAGTGGTGGCGAACCTATGGCACGGGTGCCAGAGGCGGCACTCAGAGCCCTCTCTGTGGGCACGCGCGCCGTCGCCCCAGTCCTAGGCCTTCAGCTGGGTTTTATAAAACCTTTTCACTTTAGGCCTCCGCCGCCGTGTGCAAAAAAAAAAAGGTTCAATCAGTCAATTTCAACTTCTCACGGGAAAAAAAAAGATCTTGCAAAGTTGGAATTGATTGATTGAACTTTTTAGTCCCACCCAGTCTGCCGTTACCACCGCAGCCACGCCCAGCCAATGGGCCACGCCCAGCCGGCACTTGACGATGCATAAGTGGGTTTGGGGTTGCAGTTTGGGCACTCGGTCTCTAAAAGGTTCGCCATCACTGCCATAGTCTCTCACAAGAAAATAGCATTTACTTAAAATCATTTTGTATGTGTGTATAGGTTACCTGTAGCACAACTTTGTTATTAGACAAACAGTTCCAGTTATATAAAAGTATGGAGAATGAGTTTAGGCAACAATAAGAGGAACAGAAACTTTTCTGTTCTTGGAGAGACCATGTAAGTCTTTGTGGCATTTTGCTACTTCCCCAAGTCTAATGCATAATAATTAAGAATGCTCAAATTATTTTTGAGTGCAAGTTCTGTTTCTGAAAGTGCAGATATGCATTACTTAATTAAAAAAAAATTGACCTGTATTGACAGTATTTGAGATGTAAGGCTATGCCCTCAGGTAATCTAATGGTAAGATTGGTTTTCATGTTGCTTTTTTTAGCGTAAGCATTGTTATTTTTGTTGTAAAACAGATATTCAGGCTTGTTCAGTTCTTCAGAGCGTTCTTTATTGATACCAAATTAGAACCCTTAGTTTTGGAGTGCTTTAGGTTTTGAGAACTCGTAACATGAATTTATTATATATGGGCTATTATATGTCTATGGAGATTCTCAGTCATCCAGGTCATGGTTGTCCCAAAGGTGCAACTTGACTTCAGTTCATGAACTGAAGAAGCTTCTTGGATGAGAGGCAAAACATCTTCAAGGAAAAACAAAGAAAGTCCAGTTGCCTTTTGAAAAAGCACCTTTGGGATGGGCTATTTACAAATTATAGTTGATGCACAATATGGCAATGAATTTGTATAGTCATCTCAGGTTCTTTTTCATTTGTTTTTGAGGCCTGTAATAAAGTCTTAATTTTGATCTATAATGTTCTACACGGGACCTTACAGGAACACCTTTTCTCTCATAACTACTTCTGCTTTAAGGTTATTTGCAGATGTCTCTCAATCTGCAATTTGGAAAGTAACTACAATGGACAGGTAGAAGCTCTTTTGAGAAAGGTTAATTTGATACCCGCTCCTTTCAGTTCTAGACCAAGATATATATATTAAACACCATATTAATTAACTTATTAACTTTTAATAATGTAATTGGTTGTTTTTCATTTTTAGAGGCCTGTTCTCCAGCGTGAAAGAATGGAGAATCCACCAATGGGTTATCTTGGACCTCCTGCCCACTTAGACCAAAACAATCAAAGCTGCCACGCCTCTCTGGTTGAGGGCACGCCCCCAGTTTCGTTTTGGTCTTCAGCCCAGACAGACGTGGTAGTTTTGGCTCCCAGCGATTTGAAAATCAGGTTTTATTTAAAACTATTTGAGAATCAGGCTTTATTTAAAACTATTTGAGAATAAGGCTTTATTTAAAACTATTCCATTGGTGGATTCTTCATTGTTTTTTCTCCTCTGGACAGCGCTGGGATCAGCGCTGTTCTAGAAGGGAAAATAGGTTTTTATTCATTGTGAATGCCTTTTCGTTGAATTTGTGTTCCCCCCCCACAGCTGATCGTCGCGGCTGCCGTTTTGGGCGCCGCACAGCGATCCTATCCCAATCGGTTTTTTCCTACTTCTCCTTGCTTGTTTAGCCTTCTAGGCTTCTCTGGGGGGTGTCCCCTGGGGGTGGGAGTGCATTCCCCTCCTCTCCGGACTGCTTAGAGCCTTGGAAATTTAGGTCAATCGGCTGCTTTATTACAAGCCTGTGAGGTGCTGGGTCAATTTGGGAGAGCTGTGGATGTAAGGGGGCTGCTCCCTATTCTCCAGCTGTCCCAGGGTGCCCAAATTTACCTGTGAGTTGCGGCCTCCGTTTTTGGACCGTGTGGAGCACAGACTGAATTAGTTTCGGTTTCACCTTCCCACCTCACCAGCTTTCAGGCCGGCCTTCTCCTGACTAAGAAGAGGCCGATCAGCCTACTTTCGTTTTCCCTTGGCCCAAACATAGAAGCATTTACTTGAGCTTGACTGAGCTTAGAAGCTAAGAAGGATTGTGCCTGGTTAGTACTTGGATGAGAGTTCCAGGTCTTTAAACACAATCACAGCCATTGAGCATTGCCAGTCATAGCCTGCTGCCATAGTCTGCATCTAGTGAACGGTCAATACTGAGCTTGCCGTCACTAAGTGAGACACGTGTTGATCCCATCACTAAGCGCGAAATTGGCCTCAAAGTAGGTCTCACGCTCAGTCTCATCATCGCTGGTGACCCGCGACAGCCGTCGCTAAGTGTGAGTCCGCGCTTGCCGGTGGGCCGGACCATCACTGATCCACGTGGAGGCAAGTCCCACTCAGGTGGGGAACAGCCGCATCTCTTGCAGACCGAGACGCTTCAGCACCCCACTGAAAAACTCTCGCTTTACAATGGCAGATAACACCGAGCCACAGGCTTCCACCTCCAGTGGGCACGGAAAGCGTAAGTCCTCTAGTCAGGAGGCAGCCGCAAAAATCAAGGCCAAGACCAAGGCCGGCCCAAAGAAAGCAGCCTCCAAGGCGGCCGACAAACAGGCCAATTGTAGGCATCGTGCCCTGGAGAGACAGTTCTCACGTGCGCAATAACTGGCTGTAGGGGAGACGGTTAAGCCGCCCCCTACCACAATGGTGGCACTCCCTTGTGACCCTCAACCTGAGCCTCAGGCCCCATGGTCACCAGAGCGGGATTTAGAAGGGGCTCCTTCAACTGGTCCTTATCAGGAACTCCTTTCCCTCTTTGAAGAGGAACAGGGACTTCAGGACCCTAAGGCTCCAGAAGCCACATTTACATGGGCCTTGCCAGTCATAGCCTGCTGCCACAGTCTGCATCTAGTGAACGGTCAATACTGAGCTTGCCGTCACTAAGTGAGACACGTGTTGATCCCGTCACTAAGCGCGACATTGGCCTCAAAGTAGGTCTCACGCTCAGTCTCATTATCGCTGGTGACCCGCGACAGCCGTCGCTAAGTGTGAGTCTGCGCTTGCCGGTGGGCCGGACCATCACTGATCCACGTGGAGGCAAGTCCCACTCAGGTGGGGAACAGCCGCATCTCTTGCAGACCGAGACGCTTCAGCACCCCACTGAAAACTCTCGCTTTACAATGGCAGATAACACTAAGCCACAGGCTACCACCTCCAGTGGACACGGAAAGCGTAAGTCCCCTAAATGTGCAACTGGTAGGATACACTCGGCTCAGCCTTCGGTACCTGAACAGGTGCCTGAACAGCTTCCTGGCCAAGACACGGATCCGCTGCTTTTAGAACCGGTGGTGTTACACAAACATATACCTTGCCCCCCCATGTTTAAAAAAAAAAAAAAAAATTAAAATAATAATAATAATAATAAAAATTTAAAAAAAAAAATCCATTAGGGGTCAATGGGAGGCCCCAGGTGCTCCCCCCTCTACTGGGGGAATAGACCGCAGGCTGCTTGACACGGAACCAGCTCTGAATGAGGCCCTGGAGGTGCCTGAGGTTGATGAATCCTTACTACCCTTATATTCTGATTCCAGGGTACCTGGAGATATGGTGGAGGCGTTGAAGCCCGAGGATAAAAAATCCGAGGCTTCTTTCCGCAGGACACACCAAGCTTCAGCTTGGTCTATAAGAGCTTCTACCCCGGCCTCATTCTTCGCCAGGGTCTCTCTTATGTGGCTCCGCCAATTGCAGGCTAGAATTCCCCCGGAAGAGGTAAGAGTCCACCAGGACTTGATAAAGCTCATGGCCGCATCACAGTACATGGCGGACGTGTCCTTGCAGGCGGCAAGATTTTCTGCCCGGGCCATCGCATCCAACGTCTCCGCACGCAGGCTTCTATGGCTTAGAAATTGGAAGGCTGAGACTAGACACAAATGGTGCGTAGCTTCCGCCCCGTACCGCGGTGCCCGCCTCTTTGGGGAGGTCCTGACCCCCTACTGAGTTGAAAACAAGGAGAAACGAAGGGTTCTCTACCACCTTTCCAGGAGACCTGGCCGTCGTTTCTCCCCGTACACCCGTCGGCAGCCCTTTCGGACGGGATCAGATTCGGCCTCAGCACAGGTCGCCCGGCCATTTCCCGCAGGCTCGGACCGTTCTTTTGACCGGTCCAGGGACAGGGACAGATACAGACAGCAGGCTCAGGGTAAGAGACCCTTTCGAGGCAGAGGCGGCCGCCCCTTCCGTAGATCCAGGTGACTCGGGGAGGGAAGCTCCCATAGGCGGCAGACTAACTTACTTTCTCCACCAATGGGAGACCACCACCTCGGACTCTTGGGTGCTAAGCACCATCAGGGACGGGCTGTCTCTGGAGTCCGTGGCCAGGCCACCCTGGCGCCTTGTTTCCTGTCCCCTCCTCAGGAAGCCAGTCAGGAAGACCCTCCTGGGGGAGGCCATCCGGCATCTATTGCACATACGAGCCATAGAACGGGTTCCAGTCGATCAGCTGAAACAGGGTTTTTACTCCATCCTATTCGTGGTTCCAAAAGCCTCAGGGGGACGGAGGGCGATACTAGACCTCAAGGGCCTGAGCTCTCACCTGTCGTACCGAAAGTTCAAGATGCAGACGCTTCGGTCCATCTTGGCAAGCATACGACGGGGGGACTTTCTATTCATCCAAACCATCGGCAATATCTCCGGTTTTTGTTATTCCAACAATCATTACCAGTACAGGGCCCTCCCTTTCGGCCTATCCCCAGCTCCCAGGGTCTTCACCAAGATCCTGGCGGTACTTGCCGCACACCTACGACTAGTACCGGTGCACGTCCAATGTTACCTGGACGACATTCTCATCCAGTCATCCTCCGCTCTGGCCGCCCAAGCGGAACTGGCCCTCACCATAAGGACCCTCCAGGGTCACGGTTTCTCAGTCAACTTTCACAAGAGTCAATTGACTCCCGCAACACGCCTACTACACTTGGGCGCGATAATAGACACAGACCTTTGCCGGGTCTATCTATCTCGAGACAGACAAGACGACATTCGAGACATGGTTCTCAAGATCCGCAGGGAGCGTGTAGCAACACTGGCTGTCTTCTCCCAGTTACTGGGAAAGATGATATCTTGCCTAGAGATAGTGCCTTGGGCCAGGCTACACTCCAGACACCTTCAATGGTTCTTGCTCCCATTCCAAAGACTGGTCACAAGCTCTTCCAACCAAAGGGTACGGGTCCCCCTTCAGACCCTAAGATCCCTTCTGTGGTGGGCCTCCCCAGAGGTGGCAAAAGGGTCACTATTCAAGGGGCCCAGCAGGCTGACATTGACCACAGACACCAGTCTGTTTGGTTGGGGGCCCCATTTCCAATCTCAGTTGGCTCAGGGTCGGTGGTCCAGAGCAGATCTGGCACACAATATCAACTGGCTGGAACTGAGAGCCATTCATCTGGCCCTTCGCCACCTCTGCAACCAGGTGGCGGGGCAGCACATGCTGGTCCTCACGGACAACGTGGCGGCAAAGGCCCATATGAACCGTCAGGGCGGTACCCGATCCCGATCTCTCATGGCCGAGGCCATGTTATTGGGGTCTTGGGCAGAAAGCAATCTCCTCTCCCTGAAAGCCGAACACATCTCAGGGAAGGCAAACCGTCAGGCGGATTTTTTAAGCTGGGCATCAGTGGACCATTCGGAATGGAGCCTACATCCGGATCTCTTCAGGGAGATATCGGACAGATTCGGGTCCTAGACTTATTCGCCTCCGGCGAACTCCCAACTTCAAAGGTTCTGTTCCAGGTTCCCCTCTCCGGGGGCGGAGAGGATGGACGCTATTCGCAGCCCTTGGACAGGGGGACTACTGTATGCCTTCCCACCTCTCCCTCTGATCCCAGCAGTTATCAGGAAGGTATTGCAGGAACAGGCAGAGGTCATATTCATTGCCCCGCACTGGCCGAGACGACCGTGGTTTGCCGACCTCGTGAGCCTCTCCATGGTCCCTCCATGGAGGATTCCTCCAAATCGGATTCGCCTAGTGCAGGGGGCCATACAACAACCGGAGCCTCAGTGGCTGCAGTTAGCCGCTTGGCACTTGAACGCAGGGCCTTGACCCAAGAATCTTATTCCTCGGGAGTGATTTCTATGATTCCGGAGACCGGCGACCAATCGCATTTATGACTCCACTTCGAGATATTTCTGCCGTTGGTGTGACAGCAATCACTTAGCTATCTCAGAGGTAACCATTCCACGGATATTAGACTATTTGTTGGAGGGTGTTGATAAAGGGCTTGGCGCCCAACACTATTCGCCGACTGATCTCGGCTCCAGCCACGGTGTTTACCTGTGACACCTTAGAGCCACTGGCCCATCACCCCAAGGTACGATCCTTTCTAAAAGGGGTCACCAACAGTAGACCGCCGGTAGTACATAGATATCCCTCTTGGAATTTGCCCCGGGTCTTACAGGCCCTTACTCAGGCGCCTTTTGACCCCCTTAGGTCCTGCACTTTTAGGTCCTTGTCTCTTAAGGTTGCTTTCTTGGTTGCAGTTACCTCGGCTAGGCGCATCTCGGAGCTTGCAGCTCTTTCTGTCAGAAAAAACCTGTGTGTCTTTCACACGGACAGAGTGGTCCTACGCCTGGACCCCTCATGCGTTCCTAAGGTGAACACCATTTTCCACAGGGCACAGGAGATCGTGTTACCGAACTTTTGTCCTAATCCGTCTCATACTTTGGAAAGGCAATGGCACACTCTCGATGTTCGCAGGGCGTTGCGCTGTTGCGTCAAGCGGACGGAGTCCTTTCGTAGATCTGAGGCCTTTTTTTGTTTCCTTCCACCCGGCCTCCAAGGGTAAGAAGGTATCTTCCTCTACCGTTGGCAGGTGGATTAGGGCCTGTATTTCCGAAGCGTATCAGACATCTTCTTTACCAGTTCCAGGTCACTTGACGGCCCATTCTACTCGCAGTGCTGCTACCTCAGCAGCATGGGCCACACAGGCCAGCATTGAGGACATTTGCAGGGCGGCGACATGGTCCTCGCCTTCCCCTTTTGTGTGCCATTATCGCCTTGATAGGTTTGCCTCGGCAGAGGCATCCTTTGGCCGCAGGGTACTGCAACAGGTGGTGCCGGCGGCAGGGACACTGGCCCAGTCTGCTCCCCTCCCATTGGGACAGTAGGGCTTTGGTAAGTCCCATTGGTGGATTCTCCATTCTTTCACACTGGAGAAGGGACGTTGTCTTACCTGAACGCCTTTTCTCAGCGTGATGAATGGAGAATCCACGCCCATCCCTTGGACGCAGTCAGGTCCAGTGTTTAGTGTCTGGGAGCCAACACGTCGTACAGTCATTGGCTTTGCCCTTTCGAAACTGGGGGCGTGCCCTCAACCAGAGAGGCGTGGCAGCTTTGATTGTTTTGGTCTAAGTGGGCAGGAGGTCCAAGATAACCCATTGGTGGATTCTCCATTCATCACGCTGAGAAAAGGCGTTCAGGTAAGACAACGCCCCTTTTAGCTCTCTTGTGTTATTGACTTTAATGCTAGCACTTCCTTTTATATTGGAGTCAATTATTTTGTATTGTTTTATTTTGTATTCTATACGTGTTTTGAAGAATTCTGTTTTATAAAATGACACCATTATGAACAAATGCATTCTAAATGATTGCATTCATTCTAGTTATTTTCTTTGGAACTTATTTTTCCATTTTTTGCTGGCTACCTTTGTATCAGCCATGTTCATAACAGTTTATCAATTATAATTTGCTCCACTTGGTTAGTTTCTTTTTAATTTCACATTCATTACTTCTACTGTATGGGTCTTTTTAGTAGTGAGCCTGCCACACCCAAACAGGACAACCAAGGATTTATTCAGAAGTTTTTGCTTTTTTCTATATTTGCCGGCAGCTCTGTTTTTAATCTCCCCTCAACCAGAATTGTAGTAGCTAGACTTTAAGGAAAGGGTTAGCTATCTAGAGGAAATGTAGACAAAAGATGGAGATTAGACCTCAGGGAAGATTAGTTTAAAGGTAACCAGACAGGGATGCTTTAATTCAAACAAATGCAAACCCTAATCCCAACTCAAGCTCTCAAGAGTCACACCCAGATTTAGGGAGTAAATCACAGATTCTCAGACACTTAATCCTTAATTCACTCCTCAGCTAGTCTTAGGAAAAGACTTCCAGACAAGAATCAACAAGATTACAAACGGTATTGCATACTATAATGGAACTTCAAACACAACAGTTGATTGTCCACTGTAGTGCATAGAGGTCAGAAATTTATATAGCTTTAGGGCTGAAATGTTCCTCCTTTCTTCTTAATTAACAAATTCCTAGTAGGATATTGAGAAGTAGTTGTGATATGTTTATGAAATGGTTCTCTTTATCTTGGAATTATTGGGTCCTGCCTTACCAGCTTCAGTCCTGTCGATATCTAATTTCTCACTGCATGTAAACGTCTCTGTGGCTTAGAAGTAGTCCTTGACCTATGACCATTCAACGATGTTTCAAAGGTATGATGGCACTGAAAGAAGAGACTTATGACCTGTGCCCAAAGTTACAACTGATGTAGCAAACCTGTGGTCATATGACCAAAATTCATGCACTTGGCAGCTGAGTGATTGTTCATAAGTCAAGGGCTACATGTAAGTTTTTCATACTCTCAAGTGAGGAAAAGATGATGGAAGGTGTGACAGTAAACAAATGGGACGGCAGCTTTATATCCATTCATCTCATTTAAAGTGTTTAAAGAATAGCTGTTATTGTAATATCTAGCAGTTATGAGTCTTAGACATTATAATTGATTTCTAGAATTGGGTGGAGCAGAATTGTACAGTGATGATAGATATCAGTGTGGATAACAGATTGGGACGGGGAGTCCAAAGAAACGGCTCAAAATATTATTTTTAAAAGTCTGTTAAAGTCAGGTCCATTAAAATAGCCAAGAACGAATGAAAAAGCAGAAAAAATTACTCCTATTGTACATGCCAAGCAAAAGAAGCAAATAGAAATATTACAAAATGTATATCAATTTAATGTGTACAACATAAAACAACATGCAAAAATCTATCTATCTATCTATCTATCTATCTATCTATCTATCTATCTATCTATCTATCTATCTATCTATCTATCTATCTATCTATCTATCTATCTATCCGTCATCCATGTTCTAAATTACCATCTTTCAGTAGTGTGCAATCCATGCCAGATTGTAGTTCAATCTAAGAAATTCCTGACAAAAGTGATATTGAATGTAGAGTAGAACATTTTAAAAGCATATAAGTTTTAATCTTAATATTTTCCTTCTCCATTTTGTTAGGACCACCGCTTTAATGACAAGATTGACAAACTGACAGGATACAAGACCAAGTCATTGCTCTGCATGCCTATAAGAAACAGCGAGGGCGAAATCATTGGAGTTGCACAAGTGATAAATAAAACTTCTGGAGGTATTCCTTTTACTGATGATGATGAAAAAGTAAGATTTTCTGCCCTTTTTGTTTGATAATATGGAAAAGATCTCGTACGTAGTACTTCTCTCAAATGTGTATGCAGAGATGTATTTCTTTATGTATAGAAAAGTATTATTTTTCTATAGGATATTAATAAGCATTGCATTATTTAATTTGAATTTTGCTGGAAACCTGGTCATTCTCCCAGATCCTGGGGTAAGATGGCTGGTTTAACCACTTCAGTTTTTTGGTTTAGGTATTTTTTTACTGTTATGGATTGATTTTCTGGTTAGTCTTATCTTTCTTCCTTGATTCTTACTTTATTTCGTTTTATTTCCTTGTAAACTACCCAAAGTTTTGTGTAGACAGACAGCCTTAGAATTGGGACATTAAATTAGAATTAAATTATTTAATAGTCAGCCGTTAAGTCACTTATTTGTTGAAATTGTTCTATTCATTAACTATTACAAATTCTTTATATACATAGATCAGGTATGAATGATTATAATAAAATATGGTCACCCTTTATTGAACACATTGTGTAAAATTTTAGATACCTCTGTAAGAGGCCTTCCATTATTTACTTTTTTCTTTTTCTGTCCTGTTTATTTAAATAAAGATAGCATTTACAAACAGTCACCCAATAAGCTGTTCTTCTAGAGATACCTAAATTCGCCAACAACCAACATACAGTACCTCTTGACCCATTACCTCCCAAATTGTAAACCAGAGCAAGAGAAAACCATTTTCTGGGTGAAGATAGCAGTGGGCAACAGCAGGCACAGGTTAAGTAGTTACTTTTTATAATACATTTTTAAAATTTAAATTCACAATTCAGGAGCAATTTTCAGTGGAATTTCGGAGCGTATACCCATGTGCATCTAGATCAGTGGACTTCAAAGGTTCCAAGCTATCTGTCCTGGATATATCCAACACTTGATCCAGGAAATGTTATTATTAGAAAAGAGAAATGAAAACGGATGCACATATAGAAATGAATCAGAAATGGAAATCTGGAGATATTTCAATTTTTAACGGTATATTTTGGATAGGATAGGAATTTAATTTCTTAACAAATATCTTAATTAATATCAATAACCAGATCCCACTGAAAGTATGCATATATTTATGATGACTGAAAACTTCTCCGGATATCGTTGTTCTGTTCTGTTGTTCTGTTCTGTTTATTTGCCCCCTTGAAATGAAAGCTTAATTTGGAAACAAACCAGTGAAATTTGGATACACTAATTTTTTTTGCACATGTTTCATTCTCCCTTTGTTTAGAGCAATTAAGACATGGTTGTAGTAAGAACATTACAGTCATAAACATTTTTTTAAATTAAAAATACACAGTATAGCAACAAAATGTACGCATTTAGGTCCTACAAGAAACTTCTTAATAACAAATACTCAGGAGTATTGGATGAAGAGTTACTTAATGTTATTATGTTCTGAGCTAGCCTCTGAAAAATAGGGAGGGGATATTGATTTTCCATTTTTAGCATGCCACAATAATTTGTAGTGTAATTATAACAATCTCAGATTGTAATGCAGTCAAGTGTCCTCATTTTATCATTACCCATAATCTCTTTGCTCAAATTTTCAGTGATACTGGTAGATGAAATCATTTAAGATTTTTTTTTCAAATTCCATCATGATATTTTCAAGAGCTTCAAGGAATAAATAAAGAATTGAGCATGGTTATTTTTATGGCTTCCTATCATTTTGGAGGACCAGTTCAGCAGTGGAGATCATGCTGATGCATAAAAGAAAAGCTGCAGTGGTAGTCTGGGGGATACCTTTAAAGTAATGTGTTTTGCAATTATGTGCCTTAAAAGTGGAATTAATCAATCGGTGAAAAGCTATGGACTTACTAAGCATAAACTTCACACATTTTTACAACAGAAAGTCAGTGCTACCCTGGGTTATAAAAATTGGAGAATTGTTTGCTCTCTGTGTATGAACTGGCTCTTTATCAACATAATGGAAAGATCAATTAATATTATTTCATGTGGCTAAGCTTTAATGCATTCTTTAAAACCGATTTTTTTATATATGAGTTTGGTCTTTATTTTTCCCTTTCGCTTATTTTTATTTTGTTTTAGATTTTCTATCTTTTAGAAGACTGACGCTATGTACACCTGTTCAAGAGGCGCATGGCTAGCTTAGTGGGTAGGAAAGTTAGGATGCTGGCTTATCAAACTTTCCATAGTGAGAATCAAAGTCTTATAAACATTTGTGCTCTTTTTCATATAAATCAGGAAAAGGAGAATGAACATGTTGAGTAGAGAGAACATGTTTCTGTGTATTGGATGAATCAGTGCAGTTGCTTCATGCCAGAAATATCAACTCCCTGTGGTTATATTCTAATGCCAATACAGATTGCAATTAGAATAATTATATGTTGCTATGTAGCTATGCTGGTCTGATCTCCGCATAGTTTGCCCCAGCTTTAGAGCCCTTGTAAGCTAGAATTGGCTTACAAATCATATCAAAAGGTTTTAGGACTTCTACTGGTGACCCCCTCTTTTTCAGGTCTCTTCTCAAAGTTAGATGGACAGCATATAAATTACATTAAATAAATAAATAAAATATATCCTTTGTGACTAGTTCATGCTGTCCTCCTGACATAAATATGAATGCTATCACATGAATGCTATCTTTATTCCTGTCCAGATGTTATCACTAGGTCCCATTCATTTTAGGGCTTATCAAATTTAGTGATTCTCCTTTCTGTCATCCAAGTTAAACCATTGTTAGCTTTGTCACACATTTGCAAATGCCTCATCAGTTATATCTAAGATTTTCAGACCTTGGAGCTCATAAACTTCCTTCCGTAGTAATCCAGGAAAGCAGTTTTCATCCTCATTCTGTCCAATTCCTGTATTTCTCTAACGAATCCCAATAAAACCCTTCAGATGCTGGCTAACATTTGACAGGCAAGATAGGAGGGGGGAAATGGCATAATCAGAATAACATCTCAAGGAGCAAATTCTTTGGACATGACATCAAAGAAAGACTTAACCTATGGGAAGATAGCATTGTAAAATGGAGGAGGAGGAAGATATTGTTTCTGAGTTAAACCAGATTTTCTGCTATGTAGACAGAATGAGCAAGCAATAAAATTGATATAAAATCTATTATGTACAGATTTGTTCTGGTGGCACAATAAAGTTGTCTCCAAAAAGTGAGAATCAGTTTGTTCCAGTGGGTAAGGCACTAGACTAGAAAGTGGGAGACCATGAGTTCTAGTCCTGTCTTAGCCATGGAAGTCAGCTGGATGACTTTGGGCCAGTCACTCTCTCTCAGCCCAACCCACCTGACAGGATTGTTGTTGTTGTGGGGAATATAAGAGGCGGAAAGTGTGTTGGATATGTTGGCTGCCTTGAGTTATTTATAAAAATAATGGCAGGATACAAATAAATAAAAGTTCTTTGAATATTGATAGTACTGGAAACATAACAAATTGTAAAAAAACAATCCTATTATATATTACCAGTGTTGATCTTTACTTCTAGAAAATAATTGATACAAATGAAAAAAGCATTGTAAAGAACTTTGTTCCTTAAATAATATAAGTGGAGAGAATAAACTTCAGTCTTAGATGTTGCTGATGCTGATTATGTCAACAATTGTATAGTATTTTGAAGATTAAATTCCTGTTTAGGAACTAACATCTCTTTCAAGAGGAAATAGGAAATTTAGTGATGAGCTCTTTAGTTAAGAACACACACAGATCACTATATTTTCTCTGTGGGAATGGCTTATGAGTTGTGGTGTAACGGCACAAAGTTTACCATATTACTCCAAAGAAAAACTGTCTGAAACTATTCCTACTTGTCCCACCAGGAATAGTTTATGGTTTAGCTGATATCTGAAAAGAATTTTTACAAAATGCTAGAATAAATGTCTCTGTTTGCTTCAGTTTTCAACATTTACAAAATGGGTATATCAAGAATGTTGCCTTACCATGTGTGTTGCTTAGCTAGATGGCTCTACCTGGCTGGTCTCTGGGGTCAGTAGCTAAGCAGGACTGAGCTGGGGTAGAATTTAGAGCAGGGATCTTCAAATTTGGCCCTTTTATGACTTGTGGACTTCAACTCCCAGGATTCCTCAGCCACTCTGGCTGAGGAATTCTGGGAGTTGAAGTCCACAAGTCATAAAAGGGCCAGGTTTGAAGACCCCTGATTTAGAGGGAGTCTGCCAGAGAATCCCAAAACTGTAGGCTGGGTTGGGAAGCTGAAAAAAAAATCATTTAAAAAGAGAATGGAAAGGCATTACTGTTGCTGTGGTAAGAAAGTCTTGTCTATGAAATTATCAGGAACTGGGCTCAGGACAGAGTCCCTACTTTTTACAGCAATTGTTTAGGCAAAGATGCTTCTGGTTTTCCCTTTCTTGAGGGCAAAATTAAGGCTTTCAAAAAAATTATGATTTGTTCTGATCACTGGGTTTTTTTAAAAGATCTATAATGTTTTTTATTTACTTTTAACATGTTTCTTAACAGGCAAGGAACAAGAATAAAAAATAACATCCAAGAATGGTTTATTTTAGCATTGTTATATTTCCCATTTATTGCTAGATTACTCAAAATTAGAGCTATAATCATTAACATGTATATAATTTTTCAGAACCAATAAGATATACTAATCTCTCTGTGAATTTAATATCAGAATTTTATTGGTGATTTTTTCCAAGAAGTAAAATTGACCATACTTTAATGTGCCAACTATCAAATGATAAATTATCTGTGATCCCTCAAAAACACATAATAATCACAGTTCTGCCACACATACTACTTGTTTAGTTATTATTAGTAGTAATTCAAATATTTTTTCCCCATAAAGGAACAACTTCACAAGTTTACTGCATATGAACAGTTGTTCCTTTCTGATTACAACTTCTCCAACATTTTGATATATGATTATGAGCTGTTTGTACTATTCTAATTGAAGTTAAATGCCAACAAGGTACTATCTTCCACTGCATCTTTTGTATGGACGATGATAGAGAATAATTTCATTTTTTGTATTTGTTTTCCTAAATTAATATGACAAGATTTGTTTAAAACTCCTGCAGGGTTCACCTAATTCTAATTCCAGTAATTGAGATTGTTCTTTTAGATTGGGAACAATAATTGGTTAGTCATTTGTCAAAGGTAGCCTAACACCAAGATGCTGATTCCTTTATATCCTTCCTATTAAGAAAAAATTTAAGATAGAGTCATTTGAGCAAAGACAGATGGCAACCTGTTTGTAATTCAATCTCTACTGTGTAGTGCCTTCTTATTATAGAAGCTACTGACTCTGCCAATTGATTCCAAGGCTTTGGTTATGTTGACTGATCTTGATTATAGAATTCTTAATATACCAGTAAAGATATTGAGAGATAAATTAATAAATTGTAAATTATATAATATTGTATAAAATTATATAATTAAAATGCCAATAATGAGTAAATGATATCTATTTGTCCAAATGAAATCTCAAAATTTCTGATCTTAAATGTGTACTGATACAATCTCTAACTGGACTGATTCAAATATACTTTTGGAACCAAAATATAATTTATTGCTTTGCCTACCCTAATAATATACTATTTTATAGAAATTTTCTGTCTAACCTGTGATTAACTTGTGATAGATTAAATTAGCAGCCAAAAAAATCTTTTAAGATAGTGTTCAGGAAGCAGTCTTTGTTGTGCCGTGTATCCAGTTAAATCAGTATTTTATCTAATTCTCAAATTATTTCTTCTCTTCTTCACTTGAACATTAGTCAAGTCCAGTCTAATATCTGTAATATCTTTTTGCACTTTTCCTGTTTCAAGAAAATTCCATTGTATATTTTAATTGAGTAGATGATTCTTTTAGCTGTTTGTTGACTTGTTCCAATTACCTCCCATATTCTCTTGGATTGTATTAGCTACTTCATTCCATTCTACCTTCAGTTCTTGTTTTAGTTGCTCAAAGCATTGATTGGACAGTGCTCAATTTTCTCCTGCTGTGTGGAACTATATCCTCCTCTTCCATTTCTTATTTATTGCTAGAATGGGGTGTAATTTCAGCCTTTTGGGGAATCACCTTTCTTAAACATCTTTTATTAGTTATCTTGCCAACTGGATGTCATTTTTTTGTGCATGTGGCTCCAAGTCAGTGATTCCTGGCAACTATCTGGATTAGTCCCTGCTGTTTTCTTGGCAAGGTTTTCAGAGGTGGCTTGTCATGACCCCCTTCCGAGGGATGAGAAAGAATGACTGGCCAACCAGCTGGCTTTATGCCTAAGGGAGGACTAGAACTCACTATCTTCCAGTTTGTACCCTGACGCCTTAGCCATTATACCAAACTGGCTCCCTAATAGTCAAATACAGAAACATAACTTATCAAAAGAGCTGGGTCTGGAAGAGATCAATTTGTTCAATATACCATCTTCTCTGTTGGCTAGCCACACACCCCTGTCCCCCTTCTTTTATAAGTGATTGTTTTATATTCTTACAGATAATTGCAGATAATTATTCTTACAGATAAGTATGTTCTTGAGATAATTCATGAATAACTGAAATGTTTTGAATTCATTCAATTTAACAAAAACTAAATAACAGTCTAAAAAGCAACTGTGTATAGATCAGCCACCTACATAACAGTAGTAGTAGCACTTAGACTTATATATTGCTCCACAGTGCTTTACAGCATTCTCTGAGCTGTTTAAAATGTCAGCATATTATCTGTCCCCAACAGTCTGGGTCCTCTTTTTACTGACCTCAGAAGGATGGAAGGCTGAGTCAACCTTGAATCAGTCAGGATCGAACTCCTGGCAGTGGGCAGAATCAGCCTACAATACTCCTATGCATAGTTATGTATAGTAAAATATATTTGGCATAATATTACATAAAGTCTAGAGCTCTATTACCACAGCTCATGGATACAGTTCATCACAAATATTTTGAAGAGGGATGCATTCAAAATAAGACAATAATGTAGTATTTACAAATTCCACTGGCTTCTAATTATGTAAGAATAATTTATCATTGGCAGCCAGTGGGGAACATGAAAAATATAAAGCTTTTAGAAAGCAAATTACAGAAACTTAAAACTGGGATCGATATGCAAAAAGACTAAATTGTTCAGAGACCTTGGTTCTTTAAAGAAGAAGGAAAATGACAAACATGTTTTTCAAAAAGGTTTTGAAAAAATGAATATGATTTAACAGGAAGTACATGACTACTAGTAAAATTATGTTGTGGGTTTCTCTATCCCTTATTGAACCTGAGCAGGATTAAGGTTAACTCAAGAAGCTTGGGAAATTTTGAAAAGTGAGATAATAAAAGCCCAGTCTAGCACAATACCAACAAAGAAGAAAAATAACAGCTCTCAAAAGAAACCAGAATGGCTGCATAAAGAACTCTGATAAATTGAAAGATAAAAAGGATAAGTATAAAAAGTGGAAAGAGGGGCACATAACTAAAGCAGAATATCAGCAAATAGTCCGAGCCTGCAGAGATGAAGTGAGGAAAGCTAAGGCTCGAAACGAACTAAGGCTTGCGACCAAAGTCAAAAATAACAAAAAAAAGCTTCATTCAACATGTAAAAAACAAGAAAAAAGTTAAGGAAATGATTGGTCCATTAGTGGGGGAAAGTGGCAAGAAGGTGACAAGCAACAGGGAGAAAGCAGAACTATTTAACTCGTCTTTTGCATCTGTCTTTACACAAAGGGAAAAAACAATCCAACCTATCAAAAACAGTACCATAAAAAACAGATTAGAAACACAAGTTAAGATAGGCAAGAAAATGGTAAGTGAGCACCTGTCCAGCCTAGACGAGTTCAAATCACCAGGACCATATGGATTACACCCCCAGGTTCTCAAGGAACTAGCAGATGTGATCTCAGAACCACTGAACTATATTTTTCAAAGATCCTGGAGCACTGGGGAACTACCAGAGGATTGGAAAAGAGCTGATATAGTTCCCATCTTCAAAAAAGGGAAAAAAATAGATCCAGGAAATTACAGACCTATCAGCCTGACCTCAACACCTGGGAAGATTCTGGAAAAGATAATCAAACAACGAATCAGCGAACACCTAGAGGCAAACAAAGTCATTACTAAAAGCCAACATGGGTTTGTCAAAAACAGATCATGCCAGACAAATCTTATTGCATTCTTTGACCAAGTGACAAAATTAGTGGACCAGAGGAATGCTGTGGATATAATTTACTTGGACTTCAGTAAGGCATTTGATAAAAGTAGATCACAACTACTACTTGATAAGATAGATATCAAATAGAGTAAGGAAGATTAGACTTTTGTTGTAATGAAGACAATGCATCTCTTGTACCTCTGTTTCAGACTAACCTCTAAGGAATTCCATTGCAGTGTTAGTATGGCTATATTAACTGGAAGATTTTAATTCTAGTTATACCAATCAGTTATATTTTATCTGATCTAACATGTATTAAGACCAAAAAATTGAATGAATGAATGAATTCTAGAATATTGTACTTAAACGTGCTTTATTGGCAAATAACTTTGAAGACTACATTTCCATTGCATAAAATATATTTCTTGTTGACAAATTAACATAATAAGCCTGTTTTGCTGATAGTTTAATTTTAACAACTTTTTTTAAAGTGGCCTTTATAAACTATTCCAGTTCTCCCTATCTGTCATGCTTGCAACGGACAAATAGAAAAAAATGTAAGACCTGATACATCAGCTTTGTACTGCAATTTAGTCAACTAAAATAAAACTATTGTCTAGCTAGTTTGCTAATTGATGAAGTTCACTCCGCTGCTTGGCATAAAAATGAAAGCCAATTAAGCTCCCTGTGATATTTTCTTCCCATGCAGCCATTTCTTGGCATTATGTTTATTACTGCAGTCATAATAATTTTAACGCTTTAACATGTTTGGAGAATATCAAAGATAAGTGTGTGCCATTGTTTACAGTCACATATGCTAATTAAAAATAGCAATATATTGTACAGTTTATAATTAATGTTATACTCTGAAACAACCTGTGTCTCTCAGTTCTACTGATACATTAAATATTACTGGAATAAGGTTTTATAATAGAAATATAATAGAAATGCCTTCCCATATTACCAATTCTATTTCAAACCTTATTTCTGTTTGAATTGGTTTTATCATCGAAGCAAATAGAAATGTATATTAGTATACACCAACGTGTGACAATTAACCCATATTATAAATCACCATATTATAAAAAAGATGTTGAGACTCTAGAGTGCAGAAAAGAACAACAAAGATGATTAGGGAGCTAGAGGCTAAAACATATGAAGAACGGTTGCAGGAATTGGTATGTCTAGTCTAGTGAAAAGAAGGACTAGGAGTGACATGATAGCAGTGTTCTAATATTTGAGGGGCTGCCACAAAGAAAAGGGGGTCAACCTATTTTTCAAAGCACCAGAAGGCAAGACAAGAAACAATAGATGGAAACATAATCAAAGAGAGAAGCAGCCCTGAGCTAAGAAGAAATTTCCTAACAGTGAGAACAATTAATCAATGGAATGGCTTACTTTCAGAAATTGTGGGTGCTCCATCACTGGAGGCTTTTAAGAAGAGATTGGACAGCCACTTGTCTGGAATGATATAGGATCTCCGGCTTGAGCAGGATGTTGGACTAGAAGACCTCAAGCTCCTTCCAACTCTGTATTTCTGTTATTTGCCTCCTATGTATTCAGTGTTTTTGAAGTTTGGGAAAAATCAAGCAGTTAATTTCTTACTTCTTACTCCAATGCAATTTTTCTTTTACATTAGTGAAATATAACATACTTGCTAGGAAGAATGCTGAATTGTTCATTGTTATGTAAGCCATTTATTTATCATGCACTTCACAGAGGAGCTTGCACATGACCCATCCTTACAGCTTACATCCAACCATAAGACATTATTGTTGATGTATGCTGGATAATTGAGAAAACCAAAGAATACCAAAAAGAAGTCAGTAGGTGTTTCATTGCTTATAGAAAGGCATTTGTGTCAGTCTTGTCAAACTGTGGAATGTGCTTAGAAAAACCATCTCACTGTCTTCATGTTAAACCTATATACAAATCAGGAGGCCACAGTGCAGATAGAACACGGATAAACAAACCAGCTCCAAGTTGCCAAAAGAATAAGACAAGGCCATGTATTTGTACCGTGTATTCTTACCATATGCTGAATACATATTAAGGGAAATTGATTGAAAGAAGATAAGCTTTAAAATTGGAGGAAGAAACATAAATAATAGTGCTATGCTGACAACACTATTCTGATAGTTGAACATGCAAATGAGCTGCAGGCTCTATTGAAAGTCAGTGTCCTCAGTATTAAAAAAAAAACCAATGACAACAGGTATAGCAACCACTGTCTGGGCAGCATCTAAAGTAAATGAATTAGATTTAGTTTAATCAGACTTAGAACTGACATTTTGTTATTTAGTTATTTATTTAGTTATTTAGTCAGTCAGTCAGTCATTCTATCATTCATTCAATTTATATAGCTACCCATCTCACAGGTAAGTGACATTAAGGACACTGAAATGAGGAGTCAAGAAATATACTGCAAAATTAGAATATACCTACAAAAACAGAATAGTGCAAGTGATAGTTCACATTTAGGGTAAAGTTTTTGTTGATTTTCCTTTGGATTGGCATATTTCTGCTACTTGTTTTATGCTTGCTACTGCCAACTTGTTTTATATGTTTTAGGTTTTTTGCTGCAAATGTTGCTTTTCTTTATTAAATTCCATAGCAAATTGTTGCAAAAGTTGTATTTTTCCAATTTGGATTCCTTTTTAATATATGGGAGGGTAATGTTCTATTAAACCAAGCATTAATTGAATGTCCAATAAATGTTAGAAATAATATTTTATGTGTCATTTTGGATACTTTTAAAGTGATTAGTGATTCAATTATTGTAGCATTTGCTTTCCTACCAACTTGTGTTCTGTAGATTATTTAAGCACAGAAATCTGTGCAGCATTTCTGTTACCTGTTGCCACTGAGAAAGGAAGTAGCAATTGCTACACCTGACTGTAATAAAAAGATTCTACATTCTGTGGCTCGGCAGTGTATATAGCTTCATCATTATAGCTACAAAAGACTGCCCTTTCTAATCTTATTGCAACTTTCATCATAACCTTGTGCTGCTGCTGGCTCATTTTTCTTTCCCAGTTACTGTTACTGCCAAGCAACATTAATTGCAAAATTGAATAAGTAAACCTAATAGAGTAATTTGCTCTGCAGGTTTTGCCAGGTTTTGTGTGCAAAAACTGAACTGTTATTAACCACCTAAATGTGCCAGTGGAAAAGAATGAACTGGATGCACTGAAATTCCTAGTTGGATAATGAAATGTCTGCCTGAAAACAACCAGGCTCATAGAGCACTAAGGATTCCACAGATAAACAGTTACTGTGCTTTCCAGACTCAGGCCTGCATGACATAACAGTATGAAGGTGCCTTTTTGCTGCTTGATGAGATATTCTGCTTGAAGGTTGGAAGTTGAATGAAACAGGTTCCCCCATAGACATAATTTCTTGACCATCCTTGTTGGCTTGTCAACTTTGAAGAGACGCCCCCGTTGGGTTATTCCTAACTTGAAGGAAGCAATCTTAATTGAATAGTAGCAACCAGGTAGGCAGGTTGTAATAATTTGATTAGATATGCAGAATAGTGACCTTTATTAGAGATCCTGAACTTGAAATTTGAATGTTCTTACAACCCAAGTTTGTGCTCCATGACTGATACAGAGACTGGGGAGGAGGCTGAAGGAGCCAGGTAGAAGTTGTGGAAGGAAATAATGTTAGTGTTTATTTTAGGTAATTGAGATAGAATGAAATGATTGTAGGCTAATATTGGAGAGCTTCTCCTGTGGAACAGAAGTCTGTCTTTGTTTGTTTTGCTTTTAAAATTTCTGTTAGGCTTTATTCGCCGTGATGCTGAGCTATAAACTGCTGGATTCAGGTTGTTTATTGTTTAGTTATTTATCATCTTTAGGAACCACCCATCTCCCTCATTGAGGGAGATATATGATAATGTTTATTGTTGTTATTATATTATTACTAGATTAGTCTTTTAATATGTTGTGAGATACTTTGGGCATAATCTTAATATACCAAACTTTGCCAATAAATAACAAAGAGAATAGAGGTGAAGATATGTCAAGGTGCAGGGCCATGCACAGTGAAATGCAATCAGATGTCAGATTCAGCAAAGCTTCAGCAGGTTTGACATGTTGGTATTAGACTAACCCTGGGGAGACCCAAGTTCAAGTCTCCACTCAACCAGAGAAGTTTACTGGGTAAATCATTGGGCCAATTGTTCTCTCTCAACCCAACTTACCTAATAGAGTTGTTCTTATGAGGATAAAATGCAAATGTATCTTGATAGATAGTGGACCAACCTCTCCTTAATGATCATCCATAATCAGTGAAGGAGGATGTATCACTTAGCAACAGCAATCCTGGCAATCCTAGTTTCCCCAGTAATCTCAAGATACACAGGCTGGTGCAATGAGTCCTGGGAGGCCGGGGAGGGCTTGAGAGGACCCGCAAAGGCTGCCTGTGAGTTGGGGGAGGCTGGGAGGATCTGGGAAAGTTGGCGACGATTGTAAGAGTGACTTATCTTGTCATCATCCCTGCTGGCTTCCCCATTGACTTTGCTTGTGGGAAGCTGGCAGGGAAGGTTGCAAATGGTGATCATGTGACCGGTGATGTTGTAATGATGTTGTCAGAAACTGTGGCACCTGAGTGTCCAGATTGCAATCACATGACCGTAGGAGTGCTGTGACAGCTGGAACTTTGGGTACTGGTCATATGTTCATTTTTCAGTGCCACTGTAACTTTGAACAGTTACTGAATGTATGGATGTAAGCTAAGGGCTACCTGTATTTTACTTTGAATGTTTTGTACAACCAGTTTTCCTGAATAATTTCTAAAAACTGATGCTCAAGGAAGGTCTGACCCCAAATAAAGGGGAGGTATCATTTCCCTTGATTTTGGAAATTAACTTATGTTGATGCAGCCTAAAATTTCATTTGCCATTATTGCTGCTGTTAACTCATACCAGGTTTGTTACCAATTACTATTCCTTTTCATAAATACTGTTTACATAAATAAATGTGCCAAGCCACATATCCCCAAGCTGTGCCTATTAATTTGAATCCTCTATACTATGTGAAGAACTTTGCATTTATCTTTGTTAAATTTTGTTACCTTAGTCTCAGTTCGTTTTTCCAACCTATCAAGATCATTTTGAATCTTGTTACCATCTTCTAGGTCAGGATATTAACTCCCACACAGTTTCATGCCATCTGGAAATTTGTCAAGAATTCCCTCTACCTCTTCATTAAAATTATTAAAATATATTGGACAGCACAAGGCCCAGGATCGAATCTTGTTAATAAAAATGATAATGAGGCAAGCACTTTTTGGGATATGATTTTTGAATCAGTTATGTATCTGCTTAATTATGCTATCTAGGCTATACTTAGCCAGCATACTAATCAAAAAATCATGGGCTATTTATTAAATGGTTTGCTACCATGATGTGTTTACAGCTCTTAAACAATATGACAAGGTAGTTACCTAATAGAAAACTGGGATAAGGTTAATCTAACATCTCTTCTATTCATGCTGACTTCTAGTAATTACAGCCTTACTTGGTGTGATACATTAGCATTTGCTGATTTAGTGCATTTTAAAATATAAAATTAATAAATGCAGTTATTGGACTGTAACTGCATCGTTCTAATTATGCTGCATGAAATCTGTATCCATTCCCAATAGGTATGAAGCCAATAGGATTTTTTTTTACCCAAATAATGCCTATCAAGACAAGATTCTTTTAAGAATAAGACAGAGATGATTCTATATAAACTTTTTAAAATAAGGGATGAATATAGTTCTCTCTAAGCTGAGATTTCAAAATGTGGGAGATGTGTACTTAATAAATTTTAACTAATTGGATAGTAAGGTAGAATTGATGAAAGGGCTCAGTTTATTAACCAATCAACAGATCTCTCAATTAAACCACTTGTGTATAATTTTAAAATACAAATTGAAAAACTAGAAATATAGAGTCTCTATGAAACATTATCTTTGTTAATAATTTTTAGAAGTTTCATTTTTAAATGAACCATTCTCTCTGAGGTTAAGTAAATCAGGTTAAATAAACCTGGTTTTATTATTTTCAACTTAACTTTTCAAATACTGTTTCAAATACTTCGAAGTAATATGAATTCTGTAATTATAATGACATAATGTATGGGATTTGCACAAGTTAGCTTGGTTATTTCCAATAATCTAAGAATTTTGGTCCAGTTTTTTATTAGTACTTTGTACCCTACAGTTCTCCCTGACATTCCCAGCTTGAATAGAGGAAACAGGCCTAGCCTGTTCACACTGCCATCAAGTGGATGAAAGCTATCATAACTCAAACATTTTCACTACTCAGAGTTTTACAAATTACAGTACTGTCACATTTATTTCAGCAACATGAAATTGAAAAGTCCACTCTTCCTTTGTTCTCAGTAAAATACAATACAATACAATACAATAAAATGTTACACGTAACCAGAATGAATCCGTGTAAAATTAAGTTGATTTTTCCCCATTAATTATTCAATCCAACTCAACGGCTTTAGTAGCAGTGAATTGTTTCAATTTCATCAGCATTTATTAGACATAATGCAGTAGTTGATGTGAAAAAAATTGCACTCAACATGGTGAACTTAAAATTCCATGTAAATTTTAGGGATGGAATATATTGCCACATTTTATTCTGAAAGGATCGCTTTACACAAACACTTTTCTCACTATCTATCTTTTAATTCTGTACCAGTTGACAAACTACAGCTCATTTATTTTTGTTCTTTAACCTAAAAAAAGATATTTTCCGTTATCTCGTATAAGAAGATATAACAGAGTCGTGTATGATAACAGCTTCCTCTTTCTTGACAGAAGTTATTCACAAGAGATGTTTCATAAAATAGGTAAACAAAGGGTGAATCAAGTGTTTCTATAGAAAACACTTGATTCACCCTTTGTTTACATATTTTATGAAACATCTCTTTAAAACAGCTGTGTCTATTGCAAAGCCCTCTTCCCTGATCTGCAAGATATCCCTCGTGTGCACGTGCATAGACTGGCTATGTTTCTACAAGACTGCCCACCAAGTAAAGGGGCTGAACACACACATATATGCAGAGCTGTGGGTGGCTTGCGATTTAATGTCCCTGTGGAACATCATACACATGGAGATAACATTGGGCTCCAACTTGATACTCTGGAAAGGCCCTGAGGTTTTGCCAACAGGCCTGGGGAGCCCATCAAGTGGTGTGTTTGATTGTTGTTGCCAGGGGGAATGGGGGTTTATTGGGTTTTGTATATGGGGTTTTACTTTTGTAAGTTGCCTGGAGTCGCCATGAATGAGTTGGGCAGCTAAATACATTTTCAAAATAACAAATAAAATAATTTTGTAAAAGATATTGCATTTCAACACATCCAAGGGAGGTACTTCATTCTTTCTGGTGCATTTGGCAAAGTACATACTTCTTTCATGTGCATTGCACAGCCTTGAAAATTAATGTGTGAAATAAGTCCCATACAGCCCTCTTAATTATTTTTGTAAATGCTTGTTTTTTAAAAAAGTGTTTGGAAACAAATATATATAAGTACAATGAAAATGGACACAATGCACTTTTCTGATTGCAAAATAATTGTAGTAATAAAGTTTGGAAGCATTTGCATTTTCCATCAATTATATAATGTTCTAAAGAAGTCACTTCTCTTTCTGTATTAGAACAAATGTTTTACCACAGTCTTCTTTGGGGATTGTTTAGCAGTTTGGACAATTATACTACTTTGGATATATAATGGCCCATTTTTTAATGTGAAAGCAAGTGGATTTAACTGTTATTAATTTAATTTTAACACATCACATCAACATCATCCCCGCAGTCATAAATGCAGCTTCCCAAAATAAAAAAATATATACAAAAATGATTAATAATGAACTGATTAAAATACAAAGAAAGTTTTAGTTCTATAAGTTTTATAACATGTAATAAAATAGAAATAAGACCACAAACACAATGATGTGTTAATTTGTTTAATGGTTTTTCCTTTAAACTCCAGGAATACAGGTAGTCCTCATCTTCCAATTGGAATTGGAATTGGAATCTTTATCACTAAACAATGCAATTTTAAAGCATGACCAGATAACTTAGCAATGGCAATCCCTGCAGTCCCAGTTGCCGTGGCTAACTGAATCCCATGGTTTTTGAGCAAGGCAACTTCCTGCCAGCTTCCCAAAAGCAAAATCAGTGGGGAAGATGGCAAGACGTTGCAAGTCCCAGGCTGATAGGCAGATAAGTGGCTACTTCTGGACGTGGGAGGGAACAGAAGGGTGCCTGGACAAAGGGTGGGTCAGGGAGGGCATAAGAAGGTGTGTGAACGGCATGGAGAGGTCCGAGAAGGGTGTGAGGCAGTGCATTGAACGGTGCTGTGTGGGTTGGGGAGAATGCAAGGGAGTGTGCGAGAGGCATAGCACAGGTTGTGGAAGTGCATGGTAGTTGAAAGAGGCATGAGTTGGGAAGGTTGCCCAGGGGTGCACAAGTGGCCAGTGCAGCACAATCGCAGAGGGGCTGAGGGAGACTTGCCCCAGTGATTTGTGACCTTCCCTGCTAGCTTTCCCATTGACTTTCTAGGGAAGCCAACAGAGAGTGTTGCAAGTGGCGATCACATGATCATGGGATGCTGGCAACTGGATGTAAGTGCAGTTTGGTTGCTAAGCACTCAAATTGCGATCACAGGACTGTAGGGATGCTAGGACAGATGGAACTTCAAGAACCAGTCATAATGAGCAGTGCTGTTGTAACAAATCTTTGCAGTTCAAGGACTACCTGTAGTTTATAAGCTGTTACAAATGTTATTGTGTAAGATGCTACTAATTTATTGGCTCCCATAAAACAACTCTACAGCCCAACCCTGTGATCAATTACACTCTTATATATCTTTATATCTGCTACCAAAAAGTTAGCAATGGATTCAGCCACAAGGACATTGCACAGACGCTGTGGCAAAGCTTTAGAAACTTGGCAAGGCTGCAGGTATAAACTTAACCCTTTTATTTATTAAAGAAGAAATGACTGATTGCCTTTGCACCATTAAAAGTGCTTGGTATTATAAGGGATCCAGTTTCCAGAAATAGAGAAGAATGAAAAATAGCCTTTTTGAGGCATTTTAACCTGATCATCAACAAAAGTACAGTGTTGTCAGAATACAGTAACAGTAGGATTCTACATTCAGAAAGAAAATGGGTTAAATAGAAGAGATAAAAGGGTTATGAATATGTAAGATAAAAACATTAGGAACAAGGATACAACTTATTGAACTTCTCTTCTGGCATTTAGGGCACACCAGAACCACATCTGACTTGAATCTTGGCACTCTGATACAGACAAGTAATTAAGTGCAGCAATCTTTTATCAAAAGGAAGGTAATTACATGTTCTATCACAATTTCTCTCTAGAAATAGAATCAAAAATAAATTTCAAATGAGTGAACACGAAATACAAATTTTTATATGAAACTAGCATTTATTTCTTGGTTAAAGATTTAAGACAGAAGTGCGGAATTGACTCTCCTTTTCAAAAGCTGGCCTGTTTAGGACCCAGAGACATCAAACCCACATATCTGATAGCTTCCCAGTTATTGACAGCAAATAAAAGACCTATAATAGAAACAATATTTTTTTCAGGCATTTTATAATTAGGAGTTGCTGTGTTCAGGATGAAGTCCAAGAACTTATTTTCTTTGTTGTATAAATAATGCTGCCAAAAGAGTTGTCCACAAGGACACATTGACTTTCAAGATCTTGGGCATAAAATGGTCAGACTTGGGTGTTTTCCTAGGTTTTCAAAGATAAACCAAAGAGCTTACATTGGATTGGACTGTAAAATCCCAAGCTAAGTGTTCATACATTTTCAGTAATAATGGAAACAGCTTTGTAGGTCCATCAAAAATTCTAAAGAAATAAAAGTCCCAGACACTGAAAAGTGTAATACAACATATTGAACCAGAAGAATTACCAGACTGTTTCTCAAAAAGCAAGCAAAACCTACCCCATCCCTTTTGATAATATGCAATGTATAGAGATAAGGGACAATTTTGGGTTGTTAAAAATGGGATATTGAACAATTCAAACATGAGAACAACCTAAAAATTCAAAGCAACTCATTTTATTAAGGATGTTAATTAGTAATGATCATGTTGATAATTGCCTATACTGTCTGATACAGTGGAGAAGAGTATGGAGGTCATCTCTGAAGATAAAATATTTCTTAGCATAAGTGGAACTTATCCAGCTGCTTTTTATATCCCAGCTATTCTGTAACTTTTAAAAAATTATTTAGCTTACAGATAATATTTTAGAGATCTCATTGTTGCTGTTATCTTTTTGGCAGCCCAGCTTCTCTGAATGTTCCCATTAATCCTATTTTCCTATAGAATCCCTTTGTTTGCAACTTTTTGACCTCGGTCATGATTATTGCAAATTTTGTCACTCCTTCTTACTCCAAAATGCTTACATTCAGTTTTAGTTGTAATCAATGAATATAGATGCTAAGAAGTAATGATCAATAAATATGTGTAGTTACAGAAAAAAGAATAAATCAAATGATACACATACACTGTTTAGTATTATATGGGTAAAACCAATATGCGTTTTTAAAGCTATGAAAGAAGTTTAGTGTATTTTCAGTTGGTAATATAGATAATGAACACTTTTCTTAGTGTATTTATACCAGTATTAATTGCTTTTTGGTTTCACAATACTCATTTTCAAAGCATGACATCTGTATGGTATACTGCAGAGGTTCCCAACCTATTGAGCACCAGGGACCGGTTCCGTGGAGAGCGTTTTTTCTGCGGACTGGAGGGGGCATGGTTTCATGTACTGCCCCACTCATGGGCAGAGCGGTGCTAGCACCGGCGGGATGCTCGGGGGCGGGGTGATGCTAGTGCCGGCGGGATGCTCGGTGGGGTGGCGCTAGCGCTGGGTGGTGGGGTGGCGCTAGTGCCAGCGGGACGCTCAGGATGCTCGCCGCTAGCACGAGTGTGAGGGTGTGACTGCAGCATGAAGGCCATCCCTTCATGCTGCCTGGTGGCCAAGCGGCCGCGGCCCACAGGTTGGGGACCCCTAGTATACTGTATACACCTTCTACCTTGGAGTTCTTCAACTACAGAGATAAAGATGTTATACGTGTCTTACAGTATAACAGAGTTGGAAGGGATCTTGGAGGTCTTCTAGTCCAACCCCCTGCTCAAGCAGGAGACCTTATGCCATTCCAGACAAATGGCTGTCCAATTTCTTCTTAAAAACCTTCAGTGATGTAGCACTCACAACTTCTAAAGGCACTATTTCCACTGATTAATAGTTCTAACTATCAGGAAATTTCTCCTTAGTTGTAGGTTGCTTCTCTCTTTGATAATTTTCCATCCATTGCTTCCTTGTCCTGCCTTCAGGTGCTTTGGAGAATAGGTTGATCCCCACCTCTCTGTGATAATCCTTCAGAGATAGAAAGACTGCTATCATGTCACCCCTAATCCTTCTCTTCATTAGACCAAAGGTAAAGGTTTCCCTGTCAGTTGTGTCATGTCTATATGCCAAAGGCATATATGTTACCTTCCCACTGAAGTGATACCTATTAATATACTTGCATTTTCATGCTTTCGAACTGGTGGGCAGGAGCTGTGCAATTCAAACAACCGTTCATCATATGCTTCAGCCTCCAGTCCCCTAATCATCTCTGTTGCTCTTCCCTGCACTCTTTCTAGAGTCCCAATGTCTTTTTTGTATAGTGGTGACCAGAACTGGATGCAGTATTCCAAGTGTGGTCTTACCAGTGCAGTATATAGCGATACTAATACTTCACTTTATCTTAATGCTATCTCTCTGTTGATACAGACTGCATTGGCTTTTTTGGCAGCTGCAGCACACTGCTGGCTCATACTTAAATGATTGTCCACTAGGTAGATCCGTCTCACAGTTATTACTGTTGAACTAGGTTCCACTTATTCTATATCTCTGCATTTGACAACAATTCTTGCCCTCATACTAGAGGTTCCAAGACTCTACTGCTCCAGAGGAGGACTATTTCAGTTTAAATTCTTCCAGATTATAATGCATAATAATTATTAACACTGCTTTTTTATAAAGTAATCATTAATTTATTTAAATAAATGAGTACTGTATGAAAAGGCAACCTTTATTTGTTGCGGCAAAGCATGCATCAAACAAACATATATTTATTTATTTATTTATTTAAATTTGTCATGGCTGTCCATTCCAAAAGTCTCTGGATGACTATAATGTGTTGAATATATGAGTTCCAAATAGCCTGCATATACAGATTTGTGTAGGTATTTCTAATTTAATTTGCGGTTGGAAAGACAGCCTTAAAAATACAGGTTATAAACATTGTATTTGGTAGCTTTAGTACTGGCACCCTGTTATGCTTGTATAACAGTGTGTAACGTTTTGCAGGATGTAAGCTCATAACATTGCTCACAGTGCTGTACTCACAGAATGTTCATCCAGTCATTTGTTCTATTTTGCTGTTTTACTCTGTGCATTTCATAAAATTACCCAGAAGAAAGGCAAATAGGCTCATTAGAAATCATTGTAAATAAACTTCCAGTCTGCTTAGTTAGTAAGGAGCAGAGGAAAGGGATAGAAATGTTGCCGTTGCTTCAGTGCTCCAAAATTCAGGGGTCAACTTTCTTTGTCTCAAGCTTTACATAAACTAGATGCTGCAAGCTATATGCCCTGCTGTTGCACCCTTCTCTGATATCTCTGTGTTAATTAGATGGAATGTGTGATGGGCTATCACAGTGGGGGCGAATCTATGGCACGCGTGCCAGAGGCGGCACTCAGAGCCCTTTCTGTGGGCACGTGCACTGTCGCCCCAGCCCCGCCTCCTCCCGCAGCCCCCTCGGAGGAGAGTTGCCCCTGAGCGCGGTCTGCATGGAGCAGTGCAGCCAAGGACATGGCAGCCGGGCAGCGGGAACAACACTCCGCCCTTGTGCCCCATCGCATGCAGATGATGCTGTGGGGCGCGGGCGGAGGGCATGGCCACGGTGCTGCTGGGCTGCCTGGGCGATCTACGACGGGCCTTGCGGGGGGGTGGGGGCGGAGCGGGGCAGGCGGGGGCGTTTTTTGGGCACTCAGTCTCTAAAAGGTTGGCCATCACTGGGCTATCATCCCATTTCCTGTTGTTATTCCTCTTCAGGGGTTGCCACTGTGCAGGCAGAGAAATTCAGAAAAAAAGGAGATTTAACTTTATGTTGTCAAAAAGCAAAGAAGGGGCCAGACCAGTATTGCTGAATGCCCTAAAAAAACCCACTTTTTGATCAATGCTGCATATTATAAGCTGCTTTAAACTCTTTTTCTTTTATGAACCAATATTTTATGTTTAAAAACACAAAACATTTATGTTATTTTAAATACAGTCATCTTCCAAAGACAGGGGGCATGTATAATATGTTCTTTGCATAGTTTTAGACCATAGAGATGAGCTATAGCTAAAATACTTGTCACTTGACAAATATAAATCCATGTTTTAAATCAGTTGCTACCCCACTTTGAGTTAGAAATGGGCAAATTAGCTTTTAGAGTTAATTATGTATTTTAAATTCAAGGTTGTGTCCCTTTGAAAACCTCTGTTTCTCTCCCTCCCTCATAGAGTTTTATCATCTAGATTTGTAAACTTTATTCATTGATCCAGGAAGCACAGTATGCTGTGTGGGATACTTGGAGCTCAAACCATTCATACAGTTTCATTTTTCTACTGAAGTGCACATAGCATAGATTCAAATAAATAAAGCTAATAATACAAAGTCAGGCGGTATTAAACTAAACTAAAAGGGGATTATGAAGATTTCTCCTTCTTGAATTCAGAATAAAAAGTATGTACTGTTCTAAGAAGGTTTTTGTTTTGTTTTTAGCTCTTGATCTGCCCTTTTAATGTAGAAGTGGGCATTCCACTGATGTGATACACAGAAGGTGCCACCCTCTCTTCTAAGCATTCCCTGGAAGCTTCCTACTATGAAAGTGGGACACCCTGTTTGGAGTCAAATCTTTTCACTTTCTTCCATGTTCCCTTCTATCACTGCTCAAGGAACGAAGAGAGTTCTGCTCTTTTGGGGACTATCAGTTTCTTGCCCTTTGATGAAGGGGTTATACTATCAGTTGTCTGCCCTGTAGAGCAGGGGTCCCCAACCCCCGGTGCGTGGACCGGTAGCGGGCCGCAGCATGCCAGCAACTGATCCGCACAAATAAGGAAAGCCCCATCCATGGGATGCAGGCAGCACACAAAACCATGCACACTCCGGTCCGTGGAAAAACCTTTCTCTACGGAACTGGTCCCTGGTGCCCAAAAGGTTGGCGACCTCTGCTGTAGAGAACCTCATTGAAGAGCTTACTAACTGGGAACCACCAGTTTCCTGCCCACTGGATTCATTATTGCTATCAAAAGACTGGAAGTCTTCTGCCCACTAAATGAGGACTACCAGTTTCTCATCTTCTCATCTCAAAGAGCCGTGGTGGCGCAGTAGTTAGAATGGAGTACTGGAGGCTAACTCACTGCTCACTCCAGGAGTTCGATCCTGACCAGTTCAAGGTTGACTCAGCCTTCCATGCTTCCGAGGTCAGTAAAATGAGGACCCAGATTGTTGGGGACAATATGCTGACTCTGTAAACTGCTTAGAGGGGTATAAAGCACTGTGAAGCAGTATATAATCTAAGTATTATTGCTATTGCTATCTTCAGGGATTGTCATTGTTATTGCCCTCTAAATTACCAATTTTCTGCTGTCTATGATTGCCTGTTACTAAAACACCAACACCATAACGTATAAGATATGCGCCATTCATCACTGGCATGATCATGCCACACATGCATCCAAATTTTATACTACATTTATACATCTCATATTTTATATCACTTCATGGCATAATAATTTTATACCACCTCATGATTTAATAATTTTTTCCAATAATTTATCTATTTATATATATAGCTGCCTATCTTACAGAACATGACTTGCATTCAGTAAAAAAAATAAAAATGATACTAAAACAATCAACAGTTTAAAATATTAATAATATAATTAAAAAGTCAAGGAGAGAGCAACAAACAACACTGGAGCTGCTTCAACAACTCACCAATCCCTTGGGGCCCTCAGACCTGATCACAAAGCCAGGTTTTGAGGCACTTGCAAAAGTTAATAGGAATGGAGCCAACATTACCTCAGGGATGAGGATGTTCCATAAGGCAAAGACAACACAAAAAAGCCCCTCTCCAGGGACCCACCAGATGCTGCTCCTTATCAGATGGCTGTGGCAACATCTTCCTTCTTCCTGATGGACAGGCAAATGGAATTGGGATGAGGCAGTCCCTCAAATAATCCACCGTTATTATCATCAACGTAGCAAAATAATATCATTTGTTTCAACTGCTGTTTCATTTTTAAAGACCTAAAAAATATGCAACATAAGGTGGGCAGGCCTCTCTGCCTTAGGTTAAAATCAGAAGAAACAGGACATGGGAAAAGGAGTACGTGTAGTCCTCAACTTATGACCACAATTGAGCCCAAAATTTCTGTTGCTAAGTGAGAACATTTGTTAAGTGAATTTTGCCCCATTTTAGAATATTTCTTGCCATAGCTGTTAAGTATGAATCACTGCAGTTGTTAAGTTAGTAACCCAATTGTTAAGCCAATCTGGCTTCCCCATTGACTTTGCTTGTCAGAAGGTCACAAAAGGTCATCACACGACCCTGGTTTGCTGCAACCATCATCAATATGAACCAGTTGCCGAGCATCTGAATTTTGATCACGTGATCATGGCGATGCTGCAAAGATCTTAGTATGAAAAACAGTCATAAGTCACTTCTTTCAGTGTTGTAACTTTGAACTGTCACTGAATGGACTGTTGTAAGTCAAGGACTACCTGTACTGTAAGAGATATATGAAGTCTAATGACAGCCTATTTTAGTGGAATATAGGAAAATGTGAGAGGAAATTTCTAATAAACAAAACTGTAATGTTTTACTAGTAGTCCTCGACTTAGTTCATTTAGTTACAACAGCAGTGAAAAAAGTGAGTCATGATTGTTTTTCACCCTTACGACCCTTGCAGCATCTCCATGGTCATGTGATCAAAATTTAACCGCTTGGGAACTGACTCAAATTTATGACAGTTGCAGTGTCCCAGAGTTGGATAATCCCCTTTTGTTACCTTCTGACATGCAAAGTCAGTGGGAAAACCAGATTCATTTAACAACTATGTTACTAACTTAACAACTGCAGGGATTCACTTAACAAACTTTGGTAACCTATAGTAAAAATTCACTTAACAAATGGACTCAGTTAGCAACAAAAAGTTTGGGCTCAATTGTGGTCGTAAGTCAAGGACTACCTGTATTCAATCAAGTTTCTGTTTGGTAGCAATAGCAATAGCACTTAGACTTATATACTGCTTCATGGTGCTTTACAGCCCTCTCTAAGCGGTTTACAGAGTCAGCAATATTGCCTCCAACAATCTTGTTCCTCATTTTACAGACCTCCGAAGGATGGAAGGCTGAGTCAGCCTTGAGCTGGTGAGACTCGAACTGCCGAACTGCTGGCAGTTGACAGTCAGCAGAATTAGCCTGCAATACTGCATTCTAACCACTGCAGCACCACTGGTTTGGTAGGAAACATTCCCATCCTACTAGTTATTTTATCAGCTCCTTTGATAAGCTAGGAATGGACAGTTTGTCTTATCAGGAAAACAATCAGCCTGCACTTGCAGCAGGTATATAATTCAGGGCTTTAGAAGTCAAAAAACATGGTGCATTCCTGGGGGAGCAGTTCTTATGCCTTCATATCCCACAGATCAATTACAAGCAAAAGAATGGCCCCTCCCCCCAAATCCTGTATGCACTCCCTTTTTCCTTGTTTGGTGCTTATGTGATTGAAAGTTTCAGTCTTTTCTATCATACATTAACTACGCCCACATACAAATCCTGGAGAAGCAATAACTTAGAAGCACATAAAAGGAAGCTAAGAGAGATTTATGTTCTCAAACTCCAGTGGCATTAGTAGCAGGTTTAAAAATAGACCTTGAAAAAATATTCATTACAAGACTTGTTTCAAAAAGACTTTAACAATAATTTAGTGGTTATGATTCAAAATCACAGGGAATAAAAGTTGTGCCAGATAATGTTTAAATAGTAAAGCCGTGCATCAGTTTAGATAGTAAAACAATGGACCTTGAGGCAACACATTTCACATGCAGGAACCAAATTTCCACTTCAGTTTCCATCACTAGTGTAATGAGGTTAGCCTGCCATTATAAGAATCTCTCTGATCTTGGTTCTCTGATTCAACACACCATCCTCAGTAACAGAAACATAGTTCTTCCAATCAGTCCATTCATAAGATTTAAAAAAGGCACCTTGTATTTGTTGATCAGCTTCAACATTTCAAAATGCCTTGAGGCAAACCTATGTGCAAACCAATATTGTAAACTGTTTGTAGATTATTATACCTAAGGCATCCCAGAGAATTACTGAGACCTTCTTAAGCATACTGATTCAAACCTGGCATTCTTGCAAAATGACCCTTCAGGTGGTTCTGCCGTAGGGATTATGATCTCTGCATTCCTTCAACAGTCTCCTAAGGGGTTTTCCTGAATATCTTCCTGGTGTCAATGCAAAAACATCGGATGTTTTTGCATTGACAACAGATGGAAATGTAGCCATCTTTTCCCTTTTGCTTTTAGAGTTAGATGATGCTGGGAGGGGGGATGTGAATGAGAGTCCAGTTAGACATAACAACACTAGACTTAGCGTGAGAATCAAGGTTATTGAGCCCAGAGCTGATAAAGAATTGGAGAGCTGGAGAGGAAGCCCATGCTTCAAGCTAATTGGGGAATGTGATTTATGACTGTTAATTGGAGGAGGGAATTGTCCTTTGATACTATGTGCCCAGGGGAGGGGAATTCAATTTTTGGCTTCGATTATGTAGTGCCGATATTATGCTACTCGAATAAAAGATTCTTTAAGGTAAACAATGCCTCGAAGTTCTTTGAAGAGTTTCATCTGTCGGAACCATGACATCTGGATCTTAAAATCTCAGGCAGGAGAGATTGAGTTAAGGTAGAGATTTGAATGAAGAACACAAGCTGGCATAACACATTAGCTAAGATGATATGAATCAAGATTTCTGATGAAATAGACATAAAAAGATTAATGTGTTGCTCTTTATCTACAGGACTAGTGGACTTGAGTTTAAGACTCACAAGTGCAGGTTAAACAGTTGCCTTGGTGGCTTGAGAATCAAAATAGGGTTCTCCCTAGAGACATATATTTGTTGTGTGTTGATTTCATCAGAGGTCTTGATTATGATGGCTGCGAAAGTTGGACCATAAGAAAGGCTGAGCACCAAAGAATTGAGGCCTTTGAACTATGGTGCTGGAGAAGACTCCTGCAAGTCCCTTGGACTGCAAGGCGATCAAACCGGTCAGTCTTAGAAGAGATCAACCAGGACTGATCTTTAGAAGGTCAGATCCTGAAGTTGAAACTCCAGTACTTTGGCCACCTAATGAGAAGGAAGGACTCACTGGAGAAGAGCCTAATGCTGGGAAAGATTGAGGGCAATAGAAGAAGGGGACGACAGAGAATGAGGTGGCTGGATGGAGTCACTGAAGCAGTAGGCGTGAGCTTAAATGGACTCCAGAAGACGGTAGAGGACAGGAAGGCCTGGAGGAACGTTGTCCATGGGGTCGCGATGGGTCGGACATGACTTCGCAACTAACAACAACAACTTGATTATGAACATTGCCAGTAACACACAGTGTAGATGCCATAGAGTAATGCAGTTTGGTTGAATGTTCACATCTAACCACATTGCAATTGATTTCCAGCCTCTGGATTTTGGATTTAGGTGATCAGTGGATATGTATTACTGTATATTTATTTTTAGGAAGATATTACATAAAGGAGTGGGCAAGTTTGGACAAGTATGAATTAGTTATAGAGATAATATATTTATGAAGGAAAATTAGCTTTCTGCTAGCATTCTTCCAAATCCTTTTCTTGCTTTGTAGCAAACATAGCACAAAAGAAGATTACTCAATGTATAAAAAAAAATAAAGGCAGCTGCTCTTTCAAATATTTGAAAGGGAGAAGGAAGCATTACTTTCTTTGACTGTTGTATTGTTTACTGATAAGTTTAAGGATAGACTTAATAATCCTTTTTTTAAATTTAAAAATATTCCTAAATCCCCCAAAGCTTAAATAGAAGACACAATAATTATAGCCCCTAGCAATATATAAGGCCTTAGCTGTTACTGGTACAAAGGTACAAAGCCTTAGAAATGTATTTCAGCATGTAATATATATTTTATGGTATGTGAATCTTTTATAAAACTAAGAATGCCTTTTTCCATTATTCAAAACTCTCTTCACTGCCAATATGATTGTGTAGTCCTCTGAAATGGTAAACTCTACTGGCTTTGTAGTAGTTTTAGAAAGTCACACGCTACTAATCTTTGTAGATAAATCAAATTCTCAATAAACATCTATTCTTCAATATGTAAATAGCCTTTTTGTATCCCTAGAATTTCTCTTATATTAAAGTGTGCTTCTAAGCTTCCTATATTTGCTGCTGAACTGTACTTGCATACATTAATTCTGTACTGAATTATTTGTAGGAAATCATATAAAGAAAACAATTAGAAGTTACCTAACAAACATTAACAATTTCTGTACATTAACTTACATCTATTGAAAATGTTTTTCAACACTTACATGGGGATAAATAAAATAATATATTTTAAAACAGAAACCTGTTTGTGCTTTGATTCTTGATATTACTGTATAGTAACTTCAATTCAAACCATTGGAATTATTTGATTAAAAATTGAGTTACTAGACTTGTAGTGAAAACTTTGATTTTAATAAATCTATCCCATTAGTAACATAAAAGATATTGTTTATCATTGTGTTTCCCTTTGGGGAAAATATTTGGTGTAAAATATTTGGGGTCAGCTAAGATAAAAAGATGACATTGTAGAACTATCATTTCATTTTTAACCCATTCATTTGCTTTCATGATCATGTTCTAAAATAAAAGTCACACAAATGAAAAATATCAAGTAAACCGCTAGAGTTGGAAGTTTTTATTCTGGAAATTTACTTTCCAAATTAAATGATGAAGACTAGAGACACTAATATAGGGTCTCTCCCTTCCATTTCATTTGGAAATGATTCTAAGCAATTTGTACACCATATTTATAAAAATAAAATTAAAAACTACAAATTTTAGCTGAACAAGAATGAAGAATAGAAAATAACCAAACTTTATAATATATTAATAATAATAATAATAATAGTAATAATAATAGTAATAGTAATAAACAGTAGTTTATTACTGCAGTAATAAACATAATGCCAAGAAATGGCTGCATGGGAAGAAAATATCACAGTGAGCTTAATTGGCTTTCATTTTTCTGCCAAGCAGCGGAGTGAACTTCATCAATTAGCTAACTAGCTAGACAATAGTTTTATTTTAGTTGACTAAATTTCAGTGCAAAGCTGATGTATCAGGTCTTACATTATTTTCTATTTGTCCGTTGCAAGCATGACAGATAGGGAGAACTGGAATAGTTTATAAAGGCCACTTTAAAAAAAAGTTGTTAAAATTAAACTATCAGCAAAACAGGCCTATTATATTAATTTGTCAACAAGAAATATATTTTATACAATGGAAATGTAGTCTTCAAAGTTATTTGCCAATAAAGCACATTTAAGTACAATATTCTAGAATTCATTCCATTTTTTGGTCTTAATACATGCTAGATCAGATAAAATATAACTGATTGGTATAACTAGAATTAAAATCTTCCAGTTAATATAGCCATACTAACACTGCAATGGAATTCCTTAGAGGTTAGTCTGAAACAGAGGTACAAGAGATGCATTGTCATCATTACAACAAAAGTCTAATCTTCCTTACTCTATTTGATATCTGCTAGTATTAAAACAATATAAAAACAATATTAGGTTACAATAATAATAGTAATAGTAATAGTGATATTAATAGAGTTGGAAGGGTCCTTGGAGGTCTTCTAGTCCAACTCCCTGCTCAGGCAGGAAACCCTATACCATTCCAGACAAATGGTTGTCCAGTCTCTTCTTAAAAACTTCCAGTGTTGGAGCATTTACAACTTCTGGAGGCAGGTTGTTCCACTGATTAATTGTTCTAACTGTCAGGAAGTTTCTCCTTAGTTCTAGGTTGCTTCTCTCCTTGATTAGTTTCCATCCGTTGCTTCTTGTCCTGCCTTCAGGCGCTTTGGAGAATAGCTTGACTCCCTCTTCTTTGTGGCAACCCCTGAGATATTGGAATACTTCTATCATGTCACCCTTCGTCCTTCCCTTCATTAAACTAGACATACCCAATTCCAGCAACCGTTCTTTATGTTTTAGCCTCCAGTCCCCTGATCATCTTTGTTGCTCTTCTCTTTACTCTTTCTAGAGTCTCAACATCTTTTTTACATCGTGTTGTCCAAAACTGGTTGCAGTATTCCAAGTGTGGCCTTACCAAGGCATTGTAAAGTGGTATTAACACTTTACGTGATCTTGATTCTATCCCTCTGTTAATGCAGCCTAGTACTGTGTTGGCTTTTTTGGCAGCTGCAGCACACTGCTAGCTCATATTTAAGTGATTGTCCTCTAGGACTCCGAGATCCCTCTCACAGTTACTACTATTGAGCAAGGTAGCACCTATACTGTACTGTTTCATCAGTCACAAAATTTGAAGCCATCCTTTTCGAGGGAAAGAAGAGACGAATCTCCTTCAAGTCAAGCTCTACTCTTGGTGACTTCACAGACATCCTGTACAACTAGTTTTCTTTTAAGAAATATAGAAGTGATTTGCCATCTCTTTTTTCTTGATTATTATTATTGTTGTTGTAGTAGTAGTAGTAGTTTCCTAGTCTAGCATACAGCACTAGTATTTGTTGCAGGTCTCCTGTCCAAGCATTAACTGGACCCAGTATTGCTTAGTTTCTGAGCCCAGATAAAGTTGGTCGAGTTCTATTACCTGTTGAGAGTCTTCTTTGGCAAACTGTATCAAAGTATAATGTTTAATATATTGTGTGTCCATTGAGCAGCTACTGAGATATTTGCAGAATTTTTTTCAGGGAGGGGACTATGATAACTTTGATGTAGATATAAAAAATGAAATTATTTTGCTGCACATTTTTTTCTAATGAGCTCCACTACATTGGCAATGGCAGTGCATGAAGAAACTTAAGCTAAAACTGCAATGTTCAGTTATTTTGCAAAGCTTCAATTATCGAAAGCAATCAGTGCAATCCTGTTGACTACCATTCGAACAAGCTGGGACTTTTTTCATGCTAGTATCCATAAGGTAAACATTTTTGATACAAAACTAGTAAAATTGTGACCTAATGGCATTGCTAATAAAGTTTGCAACTGCATATTTTATATGTTATGCAGTTTACAATTTCACTTCATTTTCTGTATGGCAGTTTGTATTAGCCTTCTGTGAAACTTCACCTAAAGACGGAAAATAAGCAATGTAATCCTATACATCAGAAATAAGCTCCTTTGATTCGGATTCTGATGTGACTTATTCCCACATAAGCACATATGTGATTTGCATCCTATAGTATTTACCTAGAAAATTGTATTTATTTGATAAATACAGTAGCACCTTAATCAAAAACATCTCAGGTAGCATTAAAAAATTCTTTTCCCGTTTAAATATTATTCCTTTTCTTTAGAATAGTATGTGTTTAGTATACATCTCAGTTTTCTGCAGAACAAGTTCTGTTTTGCTCTGCTTTACTGGTGTTTATTAATCAAAAAAAATCCGTTCTGACCTGCTTTGCACTCAGAATGAGATTTTCTTTTAACTTTTTAAAAACTCAATATAGGGGAAAGCTGGCCAAGGGGCCTTCTCTTGGATCAGTTACTTTTTGAGGTGTTGTTTTGGAGCACAGTGGCCTAACATCTTATTTAAAAAAAATATAGTTGGTTGCATAGTCAACCAGATGTTTAGACTGGATTTGGCATTTTTTGTCCACCTATTGAGTCCTTCTCAAGGACCTGATGGGATAGACAGATGTTATTTAATAATAAAGGTATTGTTGCAGGATATAAGCTATTTCAAGTAAAGCTGCCTTTTGCAACTGACTGATGGTGATTTTGTCAATGGAAATGATGTTTAAGTTGTGCTCAAGGTGTTTTAGGATTGCACCCAATGCGCCTATCACAATTGGTACTATTTTTGCCTTCTTTTGCCACAATAATTCTGTTTGCAGATCTTCGTATCCTGTGATTTTCTCTAGTTCTTTCTCTTTTATTCTGCTATATCCAAGTATAGCAATGTTCACTATCCAAAGATTTTTGTCTTTCTTATCAACAATTGTTAAGTCTGGAGTGTTGTGTGGCAGGTGCTCTCTGTCTGAATTCTAAAGTTCCCAGAGCCCATTGGTTTTTTTTTTATTCTTTATTAGCGTGTCTATTTCGTGGTTCCACCAGTTCTTGCTTGTAGGCAGATGGTATTTCTTGCTTGCAGGCAAGTAATATTTCTTGCAAATATTCCAATGCTCCATTGTTGGTACTTTGACATGCTGTTGTTTGTAATCAGTCTGTACAATATTCTTGCAACAGCTAACTAGGCGTTCCACTGTTTCTTCAGCTTCTCTGAAGAGACAGCATTTGTTCTCTGTTGCTGCCCTCTCTATTCTGGCTTTATATGCATTTGCTTTAAGCCTTAAACTTTGCAGCCAGAATTAGCCCCTCTGTTTCTTTCTTTAAGTTTCCTGCTCTTAACCATTGCCAGGTCTTGTTGTTTTCTTTGCCTATTGGTTTTTTTTTAATATACTAGCCATATAATACTTTGCCTTGCCATGTCTTTTTTCTATTCTTCATTTGGTCTTTCTTATACGCCAGTTTGATCTCTTTGGTATATACTAAGCCTTCCTGTGTACTAGCTTCAGTGCATCATTGTCCTTCAGATTTTATTTCAATGCCCTTTTTTCTTCTTCATTTGTCTGGTGTACTTGCAAAATTGCATTCCCACTTATTCTCGGTAAATAGACTCTTGTCAGTGTCACTGCATGGATGAAGGGCATGGTTCATTGTGATTATTTTTCTGGTCTTCCTATCCAGAGCTGCTAGTTCAGTTTGAGTCCAGTCCACTATGCTAGCTGTATATATGTTAATTGCCTTGATGGAATTCCTGCACTGAGATTGGACTTTAAGATCTTCTTCACTCTAATGATATATTCAGTACTTTTTTCTTGACTTCAATATCCTTGATGTTGTCAGCCTGAAGGATTTATTTTATTTTATTTTTTATTAAATTTATTTATTGATCAGGTGTTCTTTGATCTCCTTATTCTTCAGCTTCCCCCCCCCCCCCCATGTGTTCTAGCTTGCTCGCATCCAATCTTAGCACACTGATCTTATTTTCTAACCTGATCTTCTATTTTGGTGATTCACTGTTTGGCTTTTTTCCTTGTTTGTTGATTTTGCATCCAAGATCTTCAGTTATAACTGCAGCAGTGCTCTATATCCCTTGGTTTGTTTATTCCAGTAAATTGATACTTGTATTGATATTACAATATTGGCATCTTTTAATACTACTGTATTTGGGGCTTGATTTCTTTGTAACCAGATTCAATTCAGGTAACCATATTCTGTTGATTTTGTGCTGCTCTAGAAGCTCAGTTATTCTTCATTTAAGATCCTCTGTTTTTTTCAAGAACTTTGTTCTTTTTGAGAAGGTAAAAGAGAAGGTGCCTGGTTTGGGAATGAGAACAGTTCAGTAGTGATGCTGGCTTCCTCTACTACTGATTCCCCCTTAGTTGTCTCTACTGTCTAAGCTACTTCTTGCAAAGCTTCAATTTCTTTGTCCTGGGTAGACCATTGATGTACTTCCAGTTCTACTTCTGTGAATACTTTATTTCATGGAATAAACTGATGTAGATCTGTTCTGTTACTTCAGAATCTGAATGTTGTTCTTTCAAGAACTGGTTTATTCTTTCCAGATATCAGCTTCTCATTGTACTTGATTTATAATAGCAAATCATTATTTTTTTGTTTTCAGTCATTGTATAATTGTGGTGAGTAAGCAACTTTTTTCCAGTAGTCCTACAGCTGCTAGCCCTGGTTGCTCAGCTAACACTCATGAGTCTTGTAGCCCACTTGTCACCAGATGTCTAAGAACTCCTACACCTAGCATGGTTCTTGTGGACCCATGACTTGTCTGGTATAAATTTCTGTAGGTTATGTCTCACCATATTGTTTACGGGAGAGACACTCTTTGTCTGGCTCCTCTGATGTGACCTATCCATGATGGTTGAACCTCTGACATAGTTCTCATAGTTTAGAGTGTCTAAAGTCACCCAGCCATTTTTTAATGCCTAAGGTAGGATAGAGTTCACTGTCTCCAGGACCTTAAACATTACACAAATTGGCTCTCTTGCCAGAGGTTCCCCCCCCCCATTTCCTGAGATCTGGGAGGCCTAGCCTAAGATTATGCATTTTAGGAGGAAAATTCTTACCATTACAATCTTGTCCTGGTGAATCATTGTCATAATTAAGAAACATCCTCTAGAAAACATCTGCGGAGTTGAATTGCAGTCTACAAAATCGGGTACAGAAAGAGCTGGGCCTGATTCTCCTTCCATGGTTTGTAGCAGTGAGTCGGGGGGGGGGGGATCCTTTTATCCAGGAACTCTAATTTTCACTCTGCAGAAAGCTGTAAGTAAGTTTGATGTCAGACTCTAGTTGATATTCTGGTATATCTTTTGTGAAAATGAGATTGTGGATACACATGTAATTTCAGAAAAAACATTTGATGGCCTTGTCTTTTTCTGTGTGCTAGGTAATGGAAATGTACCTTCCCTTCTGTGGTATTGCCATATCCAATGCTCAATTGTTTGCTGCTTCCCGGAAGGAGTACGATAGAAGCAGAGTAAGTCAGAATAACAACAAGAATGACCATCATTAATATTATTTCATATGCCATCTCTTTTACCATGTGACAAAAGATCAAGACATGATTTGCATAACTATTTGCACTTTATAGTTTCAACAAAAATGAACATAATCGATATTATTCCTAATTTGTATTTATATTTATATTTTAATACTGCTATATTTATTTTTATCCAGTGAAGTGGTGTGTGCAGTTCTTTAAATTCAGTTGGGAAAAATGTGCTTTGAAACATACAGGAGCACAACTGTAGCACTCTGTTCAGCTTATTAAAGCAGCCACATTATTTTTTTAAGATTGTGTGGTTGCCGCAGAGAGATTTGTGCTACAGCCGCATGATCCTGAAAATAGACGTGGCTGCATCAGTAATGAGTTAGCATCTTCGTACACATTTTCCTGGGAATAAACTGTACTGAATGGTGGAATGTGCTTGTTTATAAATATGAATAGGTCTGTAGAATATCTGCTTCCTATTTTCTCGTTCTTCTCCTTACACCCAAATGATGTGTGTATCTTCCTTATATTTTTATTTGCTAATATTTACAGCAATTTCTATTTCTATTGTGCCAACACTTTTAAACTAAATAACAACTGATAACATTTTATCAAGATTTTATAGTGCATAACCTAAGAGAATACAATATACACTCTGTCCAGAGAGTGTTCCTATTAAGAAATTGACTATAGCAGAAAGAAAAAATTTGGTCTTATTTTCTTGACATTTCAGCTTCCTTGATTTTCCCGTCTCTTTACCAGATGGGTGATATTTGTGAGCGCAGTGGGAAGCAGGGAGAATAAGATGGGGGGGGAAGCCTTCTAAAGTAAGCTTTCCTCATGCATTTGCTTTGCTATGCCTCATTCGTGAAATTTATGTGGATTCAGACATAGTCATGTTCATCTTGTTTAATATTTCATTTCCCCCCCCCACTGCTGCTTGCTTTGTGTTTGTTTCCAAAAAATAAAAATAAAAAAGGAAAAAATTCCACAATAGTAATGTTAGACAAGTTGAGTTGCGTGTATGCGTGCTCCGACCAGCCACTTGCATTGGCCAATTCCGAATAGGCCACAGCCTTGTGGTGGGCTCCGGCCCAGGGATTGGGGACCTCTGTTCGAGGGCACAAATGTACCAAAACTTGGCCTTGCATATTTTTCGGTGTAAATCTATCCTAGAAATTTTAATATTAAACCAAGTACCATTCTTTAGAAGGCTGTAAAGATGATTCTAAAGAAGGCTCTTTGGAAGTGAATACCTGTAACAAGTCTCTATATACTCTGAAAGAACCCATAATGTAACTTTTGGCATTCTAGATATTGCTCAATTCTAGGAAGTAGTAAGGAACACTTGGAGATGTAGTTCAGAAATACATGTTATGCCTCGGGTTATATTTTCCTAGTGCAGTCAGGAATTTTTACATGTTTTTTTCTTATCACTTTGTCCATGCTCAAATCTAGCAGTCAGGTAGTGTATAAATTAAATAATAAATAAATATATAAATCTTGAATTACACTTGCCTTGGAGTTGGGCCCTTTCCAACTTTTACAAATTTTGCAGGACCCCCCAAAATCTCTTGTTTGTATGGGTTATATTTTTGCCATATTTACCATATTAAATATCTCATGATCTTTTGGTGGGATTTTATTTAATATGGTATTATTTTTTTAACATAGGGTAGCAAATAATTGATTTTGATTTTATTTTGCTTAGAGAGTGTTGGGGGACCTCCCCCAGGGCTCCTAGTACCACACTTTAAGAAACACTACCCACGAGAAATAAGAGAACGATATCTTACTCTGTGGAAACAGCTTTAAAAAAAATAGTTATGTTGATATATCGCTGACATATATTTTTGTGAAATAGAGTCCACTGAACCAAAACTGACTACTGAGAATAACATTTTGTCTTTTAAGTAGTGGACTTTAAAACACAAGAGTTTATATGATAATAAATCTACTAGGCATTAAAGTGCACTTTTTAAATTTCTAGTTTGCAAAATGTTCATGCTCCTAATACCTAGAATTTAATTTATTTCTTCTTCAACCTACAAGTTGTCCTGGGTGATCATAAAATCATAACTAAATGAACATGGTAGAAAGTTATCCCTGTGTTGACTTTTTTTCTATGCATTAGGAAAACATGAGGAAAGATAGGCTTTTATTTTCCTTGGACATACCATTTTGAAAATTGTATATCTCCTATATCAGTGATGGCGAACCTTTTAAAGACTGAGTGCCCAAACTGCAACCCAGAACCCACTTATGCATTGTCGAGTGCTGGGTGGGTGTGGCCCATTGGATGGCCGTGGCCCATTGGGTGGGCGTGGCCCATTGGGTGGGCGTGGCTGCGGTGGTAACCGCAGACTGGGTGGGACTAAAAAGTTCAATCAATCAATTCCAACTTTGCAAGATCTTTTTTTTTCCCGCGAGAAGTTGAAATTGACTGATTGAATCTTTTTTTTTTTTTTTGCACACGGCGGCGGAGGCCTAAAGCGAAAAGGTTTTATAAAACCCAGCTTGAAGGCCTAGGACTGGGGCGACGGCACGTGTGCCCACAGAGAGGGCTCTGAGTGCCGCCTCTGGGACCCGTGCCATAGGTTCGCCACCACTGTCCTATATAATAATGAAATCACAAATTTTTAAAAAGGAACATCTAGAAATTGTCTTTGACCACTCGTGTGACATATCTCATCCTTTTTGCAGCCCTCAGTCCCTCCAAATGTATTAAGTGCAGAACATGAATCCTAAAAGTTTATTCATCTGCCCAGTCACTTGCATTTATATTAGTTCACCAATTTTTCCCTTTCATATAGTAGTCGGAAGTTCTGGGCCCAATCCTACCCTTGAAAGTACCCGTAAAGGGGGGAAAAACAGGATTAGAGAATTTTCCTCTGCCACTCCTAGCAGTTTTAGCATCTTTCTGTAAAAAAATCTTTGCAGTTCTTCAACTGGTGATTGCCCACTTTTGGGCAATTAGTGCAGTATGAATAAGAGTAGAAATCAGCATCAGTACACTGTTCTGTATTCACACTGGGTTGTGTCCTGTTTGCTTACTCCTTGTTTTCTACAGCACTCTTAACTGAAATAAATCCCATGTCAAATGCATGGTGTTGGTTTGCCTGAAATCTATTCAGCTTCACTATCATAATTATCAAGGCTATAATTCTGTTTGAGAAAAAAATTCTTTTTTCTTTTTTTCACATAATTACTTTGAAACATGCAGAAAAGCTATTCTGGGCTTTTTTCTTGTTCTTTACTAATACTTTTCGAGATCACTTAATATCTAGTTTATCTCAAAAATTTAGTAGACTGCCACTGAGAATTAATTTGTTATATTATAATTTGCCTTATGAAACACCTAAATTAGACATTACAATCCGAAGCTAAGTAGCTGTGAGATTAATTAATGCTTTGCACCTTTACTTTCAAATTGCCATGAAAGAAAAAAAAAAATTATGATTTCATGTTCAGCACAAGGTCACACAGGTTTAGATCAAACTTGCTTGATTATACTTAAGGTTTTTACTTGGAACCAGATTATAGTTTTTATTATTATTTTCTTGGAATCATTAGGATATGTCAAAATATTTTTGCTAGTTCTTATAGAAAGCTAATATTCCCTTGAACACGGGTGTCAAACTCACCCCGTTACGTGACGTGTCGCGACGTATCGCGACTTTTTTTGCATTGCCGGAGCTGGGGTGGGCGCGGCCTTTGCATGATGCAACTGGCCCATGGGCCGACAATTTGACATCCTGCCCTAGAACATTCCCTAGTCAGAAATAGTTTAATCAATAGTTGAAATATATTCAAGCCTCTTAAAGGAAGCTAAACTGAGAACATTCCTTATGTACAAGTCCTGGTACATATGGAATGGCTGTGCATCTAAGTTTAATTTACAAGTAGCCAGTATTCCAGAGTGTTAGTAACTGGTTCTTTTCACAGCTCTTTTTTTCAAAAAATATTACACAATAATTTATTCATTACTTTTGGAAACCAATTGTGATTAATTTCCATCCCGTGTATGAAGGCCTTGCTGGAGGTGGTTAATGATCTCTTTGAAGAACAGACAGACTTGGAGAAAATTGTGAAAAAAATTATGCATCGAGCCCAGACTCTACTCAGATGTGAGCGTTGCTTGGTATTGCTTCTTGACGACATTGAATCACCAGTAAGTAGATATTTCACATTTTGGAAAGTGTATTTTATATAAGTGTCATGATGTTTGCATGTATTTATTCAGCATGTACTTAGTAGAAAGTTTAAAATTTGTACAGTATTAAGTTTTTGGTTCACTAAGCCGAAACAGATAGTTGCAAAGCTAGTACGGTGGAACAATCATGAACAATTGGATACTCAAGGTACCTGGTATTGCTGAGAGAAAAGCCTGAGTGGAATGGGAGTGTAGACTCCTGAACACAATTGTTCTTTATACAGTAACATTCCTATTTCATAGGAAAAAGGGAGATGGGTTGTTAAGAAATATGATAAACAAACAAACAAATATTCAGTAGAAGTAGAAGTGGAATGAAGCGTTGCTCATTTTCTATTATACAGTTTAGGTTTTGGGGGTGTTTTCACTTAGCCCACCAATCAATCTTTATTCTTTCCTCCACTCACCTTTAACTCTGGGGAAATGATAAGTCCAAGAGAGGACTGAATGTACATTTCCAGCCCTTCTATAATGTTAAAGTAGAGAAAAAGATTAGCTTCTTATCATATACTTGGTGGTATTTGTTGAAGCCTATCTTTTTAAAAACATTTTTGAAGGCATTGTAACTAATTATTCAACCCGTTAGACCAGAGATCCCCAAACTATGGGCCGTAGCCCACTACCGGGCTGTGGCCTCTTGGCCACCACGCCGCATGAGTGGCTGGCCAGTGCGTGCGTGTTCACCCCTCCTTGCGCCAGTGCTAGTCAAGCTGCGAGCCTTGCGCCAGGGCTAGCCGAGCCGCGAGCCTCGCACCGGCATTAGCAGACCCATTTGTGGAGCGCGCGTGCTTGCAGCCCCATTCATGTGCACTCGCACACAGCCAGATTTGTGTGCGCGTGCATGCGTGCATAAAGGTGCCTACCTCTCCCTTTCCCACCGGGCTGCCAACCCAGAAAGGTTGGGGACCCCTGCATTAGACCCTTGACCTTTGAATATATAATCCACTGAAATTAGTTGACAACCTTTGTTTTACTGAGCTTTGGGAAAGGGTCATAATTAGAATGACCGTATGTTCTGTATTATAAAGGATACTCCTTTATTTCAGAAAGCTGTCCTTTAGATTTTTTTTGTTTTGCTCTTGAATTTTCCTTTGTAAAGCAATGTTACTGTATAAACAATTTTATTTTGATCCTTATGAACCTCTTTCAGATTTGCCCCTTTTTCAGGTTTGTCCTTTATTTTTTCCAGGAAAGTATGGTCAGTGTAGTCATAGTTTAATGTCAGGATGTACATAATATTGCAATTACAATTCCTGGCACATCTGAATAATTCTCTGATTGGTACCTTAAAAGCTACTTTAAATTAGTTTAAAATTTGATACACTGGTAGTCTAACATTTAGGTTCAGACTCCAATTTATTTATATATTTGGTTCACACTACAGTAAACAATATAAAAATAATAATAGAAACCACACACAATGAAACCAGGTTTGGAAAAGAAAAAGAAAAAAGACCAAAACAGCTAACCCCCAAACATCCCACCAGTAACATCCTGCAAATGGTACATCAGCCACTCTAGCCCAAGGCCTGGGCGGAAAACCAGGCCTTTATAGGTCTTTGGAAAGCCAACAGGGTGGGAGACATTCGGATCTGAGGGGATTTCATTCCACAAATGAAGGCAAATATACATGTCCCAGGATAATGTTCTAGGATCCAATTTCGGTTGGTGTACACATTCTGGTGAGAGAGAAGTTCCCTGAAGGTGGGTTCCAGCACGAGTCCGAAAGCTCAGAAGACTAAGCCTCTGTTCTCGGTGACCAAACCAGATTGGATCCTACATTTTCATTCCAGGTGGCAGGCACTGTGACAGAGAAGTTGTGTTTCCTGGGTCCTGATAGATGACCTTGTTTAATTGAAAGAACCTGAAATGCACTAATATTGTCAGCTCAAATTGGCCATGCAGACACCATAGGCGAACCTCTAATAAATAGGCCCTATGCAGTGTAAGGTCATAACTGGCACTTTGATTGCACCCAGAAGCAAACTGGCAACCAATGCAGCTTGCGAAGCAGGGTGTCACATAGACATATTGAGACATGCCCATAACTGTGCTTCCTTGGCTGCTTAAAGCTTCTGACTATTCTTCAAGGCAGCCCCAAGTAGCCTTAAATGTCCACTCAGTACTCCAAACTTCAATTAACATATCACAGTCCCTTATAATGTACTGCTATAAAAGCCATAGGTATCTGCAGCAACCATGGTGATAAAGGAATGATTATATGTGTGCAATACATAATGAAAATCCTGCTTTTTAATCCTGTGTCCTGATACCTGATAACGTCATGTAAATCATGGGGATTGTATTAGGATGTCAAAATGTTTTATCACTTACTTCCCACTGTGGATACTTACGATAAGAGCTAGGGTATTGAGCATATATTGTGTCAGTGATTGTAAAGAATTTCCCTATTAAAGTCATAAGTTGTTATTGAGAATGGTTAGAAAGCACAGTGTAGAGTAAGTTGAAATTAAGCTAACTTTGGATCTGGGTGTGATTGACAGAATAAGATGCTGTCTGGGAATTTTATATATGCTCTTTTAAGTGCTAAATTGAAGAAAAACATAAGTGTAATAAGATATGGAAAGAATATTTTAAAATGCTTTTTAAAAGGAAAGTACTATAAAATATTTCACTTCACATTACATGGAGGTACTCAAGTAACAAAAACAATACTGAAGACAGACTTGGTTATCTTGAAATCATACTTTGGAATAATTATTCTGTTCTGTTCTGTTCATTACCTTTTTATGCCACCTTTATTATTTTATATAAGTAACTCAAGGTGGCAGATAAACAGTACATAATATTCCTGAAGTGGGTTGGGCTGAGAGAGAGTGACTGATTCAAAGTCACCCACCTGACTTTTTTGCCAGAGGCAGGACTAGATTCACCGTCTCCTGGTTTCAAGGCCAGATTAGTAATAATTTCACAGTAGATAAGGATTATGTTACGTAAATAGGATTAAAAGAATGTGCTTTGTGATTTAAGTATAAATAGGGCACGTGTTTATTTGTTATAATATGATTGTGTATTTTTCTAATGTTGTATAATAAATTTGCAATGTATGACATTTACACATTTTTTTATCTTAACAGGAGGTAAAATTTACCAAGTCCTTTGAATTGATGTCTCCAAAGTGCATAGCTGATACAGAAAATAGGTTAGATTTTATTCTTTTATAATTAATCTTCTTTTTCGGAATAAACCTAGATTATAGGACAAAATTCTGTCTGTGAAAAGCTCTTTCAAGTTCACCTTCATTCTAGAAATCCAAATAAAAGATCCTTTTTATTTATTTAATTATTTGCACAATTTTTCATTTGTTAACACCCAGCTACCATAATTTCCTTCCTTTTGTTCTACTGTTGTAAGAGTATCATATATTTTTATGCACTTGAGCTCAATATGTTGTAGAAGAGAAAATATTATTATTCTTCAGATGGTTATAATTGGTTGAATTTCTGTTATGTGGGAAACAGTTGCACAACTGTGACATGATTACATGGAATGTTATTTTAGCATAATTAGCGATCTAAAAGATTTGATTAAGTCTCCTTCTGTCAAGGGCATTCCATATGGACTTCATCCAGTTTATTAATCATATCCATGTTACTTAGCTTCAACAAATTGAAGATGCTTTCACCGTATCGATAGGTTGATTGATGTGATTATTGAAGAGCTATACAATCTTCTTCCTTCCAGCCAACTTTCATGTGTTTTGGGTTATTTCTATTTCATTTTTAGCAGTGAAGATATTATTTAGCTGTGCAAACATTATCATGGTAGTTTAAAACTTTGGGCTGTTTCTTCTCTCCTGCCACCACCACCACCCCCCAGCTTAAATAGTGGACTACCTTAATGACAAGATGAGTAGTAATTAAATCACCTCTTTAAAAAATAAAGCCAGATTTTTAATACTTGAAATACTTTTAATACTTATTTGGCCAGGTTTATGTAAGGTCTCTGTATCTCATATATAACATATTACAAAGAGAGCAGTGGGGAGAAATGAAGATATGTTTAGCATAAAACAAAAGGTGCAGATCTAGGGGTTCATTGAAATTTGGGAAATTGTTGTAGTATGTAGCTTGACTTATATAATTCCTAAGAATGTTTAGCATGTACATTTGGTTCTAACTTTTATGTAGAAATAAAAGTCCAGAAATAAATTTGACATGGATACAAGCTGAGAATGTTGGGCTGCTATTCACTGCAACATAAAACACTGTCTGCAAAGTAGTGTTGAATCTGAAAAATTTGCCTTGACCATGTAATTTTTGCCCTAATCACCTTTTTCCCCCATGCGTTTCTTTCTGTTTTCCTTAATTTTTTTTACCAACGGAGATTCCAATTCTGCTCTAGCTAAACCTATTAGGGATTCTGATGTCTTCTAGATTTGGTTATTGTAATTTTCTTGAATAATTTGCATAGGAAACATTTGACATTCGTGTTATTTCTACATTTCTTTAGTAATATGCAGTAATCCTTGAGTGTGTTATGTAGAGCAATCAATCATGGAAAGAAAGTTGTTGAAAAAAACAGATTTGGAGTCCTCTTTTTCAGGGTCCCGAAAATGGAACTGCAGAACGTAATATATTTTTCTCCTAGTTATTCTTTCTTTTATTTAGACATTGTGAGGGAAAGAAGGAAGGTTTCAGGATAGAAAGAAGTGGCTAGAGAAAACTGTAGATGCATCTTTTATGTTATTTTTGAGACTAGGTTTTGTTTTCAGTAATATTTTATTCAAGTACAGATTTCTGAGTTCTTTATTTGAAAAGCAAAGGATACAATTTAGATTATGATCTGGAGTTTATTGATGGGGCATTGGGTATTTAAATGAAAAGCCAAATTCCATAAAGAAAGCATCTCAGATCCAGTAAGTCTGGCTGGGAATTGACCTGGATTTGGATTTGGTCCTTCTGGTCTGTCAGTCAAATCTTACTGCTGTGAAATACAGCTGTATGATTGACTTCCATAAATTTCATTATCAGACAAGGCCTGAAAAACAGGTGCTAGCTCGCTCTTGCCTGTAAGTGTTATACCTCTCTGCAATCCTACCTTTCAATTCAACATATGCTGCACTATTGTAGAAATCTCACTAGTGCGGCATGATAAATATGGAGATAAATTCCTTTTATTAGTAAGTTCTAGAGCTACAATCAGTTTAAATAAAAATGAAGGATTATAAAAAGAATATTAGTTTTACTATAATTCCAAGGAGGGTGGGGAAGAGAAAAAAGACCATCAATCAGTTCTGTGTTAATATTTTGTAATAAAACAATGAATAAACAATATGAGAATATGACAGAAAAGTAAACTAACATTAGAATAAATATATGTGTGTTCTAACAACAATCTTTGCCTGTGTGGAAATATGAGATCAGTGTTTTTCAATGAGATAAATAAAAAGGTGATACCAAGACAGAAAACAATTTAAAGAAATCAAGAGTAAGGGGGAGATAAGATAAAGTAAACCTTTATTAGCTAGTTCCAAGAAATCAAATTATCAGGATACAACATATTTGAGTCAGTACGAAGGACACCCCCGATGCCATTATATTTAGCCAAGGTAAATAATCGCAAAAAGAGAAATGAAGGATTAAAGAGAAGCAAAAACAAATTGTAAGAGCCTTCCCCCACCCAACAAAGGACAGATTGCTTTTGGAATGGACAGTTTCTTCCCTTGATGGTGACTAATCTACATTGCTGGGGAGATGTGTTTACCAAATACAAATGTTTCTTCCAAGTCATTCAAAGGTTTATTTCTAGCCTTGTCTGGGAGAAATATGAGCTGCAAGTTGGAATAAGTGGCAGGCAGAAAACAGATGCCTGTGGACTCTAGAAAACTATGCATTTAAGAGTAATAGAAGTGTGTGAGAGAGATGAAAGAAATCTTCAAACTTAGCCCAGAATTTAAGAATTTTACCTCAAGCTTGAGATATGTGACTGATCTGAGGGAATGAGTAATAGAGCCAGAATATTGCATCTGATCTCTCACATTGCAGTGAACAAGGACATACCTTCAGTTTTGCAGCTACAAAGATTGTTGGATGAGCAGCCACAAAAGCAGCCAAGGGAAGTGATTGAAGCCTGGGAAACGGGCCCCTCTTCAGTCAACAGGAGTGCTAATTTACCACCAGCTTATCAAGTATTTAGGAAGCGAGGGCTTGGCAGCACAAGGAAACAACAACCAATGACTTAATATCCAGCATCAACACATCAATCAGCATTTAAAAACTCATACACAACAGGCACCATATAAATACTACACGCAGAATAGCCCAAGCACATACTCTCCTAGAGAGAAATTCCCTGAGGATGGGCTCTAGCATGAGTCTGACTAAACCTCTGGTCCTGGTGACCAACTCAGATTGGATCCTGCAACATTATCCTGGGACATATATATTCACCTTCATTCCTGTATTTGGAAATCCCACACTTATTATTTATTTGTTCACAACAATGTCAAGTCATAGTTGCTGGTTCTTTAGCTGGTGTTGGCCCTTATATGCACTGAGTTCTTTCGAAGAAGCTAGGTGGTGGTGGTTGCTGTTATTATTATTTATTGATTAGCCAATAGGCCATAATAATAAGACAATGTGTTACAAAATAGAGTAAAAGGCATAACTAAAGGAAAATGCAAATCATTTTTCTGTGTCATTCTAACAATTTCCCCCAGTTGTGTACAGATACAAATATTGAGAGCAAATAAATACAAGTTATCTGCCCATTTTTTATTATCTAAATTCAATTAAGCTGCTCTGAAATTTTAAAGGATACTCTGAAACAAGATCATGGTTTCTATATATATATTAAAGTTGATCTTCAACCAATAGTGACTACATTATTTCTTCCCTTGCTTTTTTTAATAGTTTCAAAGACAATTTGGAGAAACCACCAGCATCTTATTCAGACTGGCTAGTAAATAATAGCATTGCTGAACTTGTAGCTTCCACCGGCCTTCCAGTGAACAACAGTGATGCTTATCAAGATCCTCGCTTTGATGCAGAAGTAAGACATTTTTGACCTATATAAGTACCCCAATCACTTTTTAATAGGTAATCATGTTTATCAAATGTAATGGCAGCTGAATATCTTTTATGATTTGATCACAGACCTGAAAGAAATTACAAGATTTAAAGAAACACCTTCATGGTGTGTTTAAAAAAAAAAGTCAAGATAGTGCTGGTGACCACATATTTGAATCTACAACCCTTCTGCACACGTTTTGAACTTCCACACATATACATGGGATGGGACTTCAATTGCATGGTCATGATTGCCTCTTGAACTCCCACCCGTCCCCAATACTTTTCAAGATTTGCATTCTGAATGCATCTTTTCTCCATTTGATTTAGCCATTCTTAAAATAAGGATTGCATCTTTGTATCGAAATAATTGCCTGGTCAATTCAAATCAGTCTGTTAAGGTTTTGCTCCATTGCACAGTTTCTTAGCCTTCAGTATTTTTTGGAAATATCAGCTCACAATTGACAGTAAATGCTGCAAGTATCAAAATTTCCTACAATTATAGCATTTTTAATTACTTTACTTTATTCAAAGAGCCTTAAAATAGTTTAGTTTTGAGTGTTTTTGTGGGTGGGAGCCTGGTGCAGAATTAGGTGAGAATTTACAGCAGTTCAATCCATACAAAGCTAAAAGAGCAAAAGTGACATTTTTCAAAGTCTTCTGTTTATAGGAAGTCTATCAAGGAATGTCTCTAAAAGCCTTCATAATAGATTTTTTTTATTATATTTGAAATAAGTGCTCAGAACCATTTTATAGAGAAAACTGCTGGAGGTAATAAATTCAGTTGTTGAGAAGGTGACATTAATGCCTAGGCAATATTTCCTGCCAAAAGGCAAGCTGGAATAAAGCATATAATATTCTTGCTGAATGTAGAATTACAATTTCACATATGCTCTTTTGATTAATATGTAATGCAGCTGATTAATTTTTGTTTTACGTTCCCTTAAAGAGTGCATTAATAAAAATGCTGTCAACTTATTTGGAGAAAGAATATTGTTTTTCATGAGGCAGAAGAAGCAGTAGCTAATTCTTCATGCTATTGTGTTGCTATTTAATATTTAATCTCCAAAGTCAATTTTCAGGAAAAATGATTATTGAAGACAAAAATTCTTTATTATTAAAATAACATCTGATTAATACAAAAGAAAGCTAAGAACTGAGATTTGCCATCAGATTTTGTTTCTGTTCCTTTCCTGCACTTCTCGAATTGCAAGTAAATTTATTATATAGTTTAGTTCTGAAGTGTCTTTAACCTTTTGGAAACAAATATTTATAATATTTGTTAGTAATGGATCCAGCAACTACTTCATTTACAGCACAGCAAAAATCACATGTCGAACTCCATATATCGTAAATTATTGCTTTAAATGATGAAAAGCAGCAAAGACAAAATACAAAACAGATTAAAAAAAAGGATCACCAAAGTTCAGGAAGAAAAGCTTTTCAGTACAACTGAGATGTATTCAATTAAGATGCATAGATACATATCATTTTGCCTAGTATTGAAATAATTGTATTATCATTTCAAATTAGCACTTTTTTTTCAAATATGCAATGGAATGATGGTACAGGTAGTCCTCAACGTACGACCATTTATTTAGCAACTGTTCAAAGTTACGACAGTGCTGAAAAAAATGACTTACAACTGATCCTCACATTTACAACTGTCATAGCACCTAGTTGTAACGTGATCACAATTTGGCATTTGGCAACCAGTGTGTATTTATGATGGTGTAGTGGCCTAGGGTCACATGATCTTCATTTGTGACCTTCCCAGGCAGCTTCCAACAAGCAAAGTCAATGGGGAAAGCTGGATTTGCTTAATGACTGCATGATTCGCTTAATGACTGCGGCAAAAAGTTTGTAAATCAGCTGCAACTCTTCTAATAACCATCTCACTTAGTGATAGAAGTTGTGTTCCCAATTGTGGTCCTAAGTCAAGGGCTACCTGTATATCTTTTGGATTAAGACTAAATCCTATGTTATGGTAGTTGATGAAATCTTTTTATCTAGGTTGATCAGATGTCTGGTTTTCACATAAGATCTGTACTCTGCGTACCTATATGGAATAACAGTCACCAAATAATTGGTAAGATACTGAAAATACTTTTTAAATATAAAACATGCGTTAATGTGTTGATATGAGATAGTTCGCTATCAATTACTGCAGTAGTACTGTAATGATAAGAAACTGTTCTTTTGTAGATTTTCAAATTAAATTTATATTGATATTGTGCATGTCCGTATAAAATGGTATAAAACAATCTAGAACTGTAACAAGACTTTACTATTGGCTGTTTTAGTAATTAATTTATTAATTATTAATGGTAGCAATATACTAAAAATAAATAAAATTCTGCTTGGAAAAAATAAACAAAAGCCTATTTCTGACGTCTTAACTACTGATCCAGCAGTACTTAAAGGAGGATTAGGAAGAAAAGAAGATTGGCAAGCAACAGATCGCTCCGCTTCCAAATTAATTATAATTTATTGTCTCATGGAATTTGTTATGTTAAAAAATGCGATACACAAAGAATATTTGTATAATAAGTTGACATGAAGTTTGACACTCAGAGCTAAATCTAATTCAGCCAGTATGGAAGGGGGGGGGGGGAAGCTACTATTTCGAGTTGTTTCATTCAGCTGAATTCAAGCTTTTGAATGAATGTATTAGTAATCCAGTATCAGAGGCTGTTGGTATAATAGCATTTATAATTTATTATGCAAGTATTATGCTTTGTGGTTTTTGAATGTTGAGTTCTTGTTTTGTGGCATATCTCCTTCATTAATTTATTTGTGTATATGGTTTATCATTGTGAAGGCACAGTTTCCTTTAAAATATAAAATTAACTATGCTTGTTAATTCCTTGTAAAGGGGTTGCTCAGGTGCTGAATAGACTTGATGGAAAACCTTTTGATGATGCTGATCAGCGACTCTTTGAGGTAAGACGTGTCAAATTGATGCAATTTAATTACATAATATTCACTGCAGCATATATATTTCTATACGTGACATCTTCCCGTAACACGTGTGGCAAGTAAAAAAAATCCAATAGAATCTTCTTGGATTATCTGGTTTCAGTACAACTTCAACTTATGACCACAACTGAGCCCCAAATTTATGTTTTGTTAAGTGAGTTTTGCCCCATTTTACAACTTTCCTTGCCACATTTGTTAAGTGAATCACTGCAGTTGTTAAATTAGTAACATGGTTGTTAAGTGAACCTGGCTTCCCCCATTGACCTTGCTTGTCAGAAGGTCGCAAAAGGCGATCACATGACTCCGGGACACTGCAACCGTCATAAATGTGTGTCAGCTGTCAAGCATCCAAATGTAAATCACGTGACCCTGGGGATGCTACAACAATCGTAAGTGTGAAAAATGGTCAGTTGTAACTTTGAACGGTCACTGAATGAACTGTTGTTGTAATTCGAGGACTACCTGTATATTAGTGGTGGCAGTTATCTTTAGAACCTGTGTTGCTGTAGTGTGCTTCGGCATTTGTTTGAGTGATAATGAGACAATTAAATAGTAAAACTGAAGTGGAAGGTTGAATCTGCTATTCTGAAAATACACCAAAACTTTGCTCTTCTATGTTGGCTTAAAAATAAATAATTATGTTTGCATATGAAACACGTATAATGTACTAATTATAGCTTTAATATTATTAAACGATATCTGCCTATCTTAGGTTCTTGGGAAGGACTCAATAGGTGGATAAAAATGCCAAATCCAGTCTAAACATATGTCTGGCTATGCAACCAGCCCTAATTTATTAAGCTTGTAGGGCACCAAACTCATAGAAAAACTGTCAATGCTGCAAACATCGGATGTTTTTGCCTGACATTATATGTGGATGCCGACATTTACTATTTAACCTGTGTATTATTTTAGAGCCACTATTAGATGGTACGGAGGGGGGAGTGGAAGAATGTGCTTGGGAACTAGTTAGCCATAACAATATTTCAGTAGAACATCTTCAAGGCTGGATGTAATATGAGGAGATAAAATATGGCGCGTTATGGAACGGGAGGGAAAGTTCACACTTTAAACTAATTGGAGAATGTGATTAATGACTGTCAAATGAGGGAGGGAAATGTGCTCAGATACTGTGGGATGAAGTAGGAGGGTTCAGATTTTGGCTTCGCTTATGCATTATTATTATTATGTATAATTGTTGAGTTTTGCTGAAGGCTTGAACTCTATTCATGTTTCTGTGCAATAGTGATGCAGGCTATGATGTATTTTGCTATAAAAAGATGTTGTGAGGTCCAGTATTTGTTTCTTTGGCATTTGGAGTAAAAAGAGGGGGTTTTTTCCCCTCAATCAAGCATACATGCATGACTCATTCTTGTTCTTTTTCTGAGAAGCTGAGGTTTTAGAAGATAAACTTAAGCACCAGTGTCTAGGGAAGCAATTTTGTATTTTCCTTGTAAGATTTCTTCCCTGCCTTCCTTCCTTCCTTCCTTCCTTCCTTCCTTCCTTCCTTCCTTCCTTCCTTCCTTCCTTCCTTCCTTCCTTCCTTCCTTCCTTCCTTCCTCTTTCTTTCTTTCTTTCTTTCTTTCTTTCTTTCTTTCTTTCTTTCTTTCTTTCTTTCTTTCTTTCTTTCTTTCTTTCTTTCTTTCTTTCTTTCTTTCTTTCTTTCTTTCTTTCTCTCATTCCAGTATGGAGAAGCATATTTGTTTCTTCGTTCATATGTTCATAAGCCAGCTATTGCAAGGCTGCCAAAAAAGATAAAACCTCACCTTGAAAGTGAAAAATAAGAATTGTGATGTCAGGTGGTACGTGTAGCTGATTACAAGAAAACCCACAATAAATAGGGGGAAAGTCAGCACCCCCCCCCCTTGCCCCCTGGACAAGAATCTCTGAAACGTGTATAGGAAATTTCAAATTTCTTTCTCATTTTGGGGATTTTAAAAAAATTAACATTTGACTAATCTTTATGCAAACTGACACGCCAAAATCTTCATAGGCTGCCACTCTGTGGATTCATACAGTCCTGAGAAGGAAGAACTTAATGGTTTCAATCTTTCCTTGAGCCTGTAACACAGTAGCATTTCAAATGGGACTGTTTTGTTCTGAGCTCACACAATACGTGTTTTCTATTTCATGCACATCCTAGGAAATCACCTATATTAAAGCTAGATTTTCTTTTTCTTTTTTTAGGCTTTTGTTATATTTTGTGGCTTGGGCATCAATAATACTATAATGTATGACCAAGTGAAAAAGTCCTGGGCAAAGCAATCTGTGGCTCTTGATGTAAGTATTATTGAAAATCAGGCTTTTTTTTTACAATTTTTTTTTTATGAGACTGATTCGAAGGATGCTATATATATATATATAATTGGAAAGGGGTTGGTAAGAAGGCAACAATGCCAATACATATACAGGTACTGAATTGTTGCAGTGTGTAGGGTCATAGTATATAGAAAATGAACAGGAAGAGCAGACTGGAAAGAAATTAATATTAAAAATAGAAACAAAAGAAAACAAAAAAAGTTATGTATACCAAACTTTGACTTCCTCTCTATTAAACAAGTGAAGAAAACAATCTTTTTGTTAAAAAAAAGAAAAGACTGAAGAAACAGAAGAAACAAAGACCCAGGAAACACATTGTGCCATGTAAAAAATGTCTAAATCATCGGCTCATTATTTATTACAGTTTTATTCCTTCAAAGTGAGACAGATTTTAGAGGTTTTTTTAAAAAACTCTTTTAGACTGTTATCTAATTTCTTAAATTTGGTATGAGTAGTTTCCGTACGTAACTCAATCATTTAATTCAACTTTTAAAAACAAACTATTAGGAAACATTTTTAAGATTTGTAAATGTTTGGTGTCTCTCGGCAACCCCTCAGTTCTTCAGGGTACTTTTTCCCGGGCAATTATATCTCTGTACAGTGGTGGTTGGTACTATTGCCAGGATCAAAAATAATTTAAATGACTGTTATTTATTAATTTGCCTTGCAAATAAGGCTTAAAAGACTTAAAAAATTGAAGTAGGCATAGATGAGTAGCTGTATTAATCTAGAAGTAGAACGATGGGCATTCTAGTTTTCTTTAAAATTGGGTCCAACAGGGTAAGTAGTTTCATGGATAACATATATTGCAGAGATACTAATAAATCATTGTAATATTCACTTCCTTGATGGCTTAAAGAAGACTAATTTAGCTTCTCACCTGTAACCATTTCTCTCCCCCCTCCCTCCCATTTGTTCTGGATCAGGTGCTGTCTTATCATGCAACGTGTTCAAAGGCAGAACTTGACAAATTTAAGGTAACATAATAATATTTCACTTATTCTGCAAAATTTTTAATAAAAATATATTTGAATCTGTAATAGAAATAGACTGCTGATTCAATTTCTTCGGTTGCTATGCAGTTTCTTCAATGTTTGTGAAATGTTTGTGATCAAATGATTACTCTTGCTAGGATTTTCTGGATTTTATGATTTTGGCTCTGCATTATTCCTCCCTCAATAAATGCACTTGTAACTTTCTATCTTCTCTCTTTCACTTTTACTTGGCTCACATATTGTGTTTACCCATGGTTGGTCATGGTGTGCTCAATAACTGAGGTTTGTTGAATAAGCTACAGTTCGTAGAGTTCATTCAATATAATGAACATTGTGGTTTACAAACCATAGGGGCTGAATTGAGATTGTAAGGCATCTAGAGTGCTTATATAAGCAGAAAAGTGAGGTATACATACGTTCAATAATAAAAAATAAATAAAACCCTGCCACAAGCAAATTAAATAAACCAAATTATAGCATTGAGGAGGAATACTGTAAACTTTTGATTTGAGAGTTGCAGTATTTTTACATTAATGTGATGTCCAAAAGCTGTAGGAAAAGCTATGGTTACATGCAATGTGCAAAGCCAAATTTGTTGATTGTAGTCCCTCCATTTTAACATTTTATCTAGTGATAAGTGCTATAATAATTTGTGGTGAGAACAATTGTACATATTGCTATAATCTGGGGCAGCGTGATGGGAGGCTGCAAATTGGGAACTGGAAGCCGTATGTGGCCTGTGGAATATAGGTTAGTCATCCTAGTTTGGTATGGTATAGGGCAGGGGTCTTCAAACTCGGCCCTTTTATGACTCATGGACTTCAACTCCCAGAATTCCTCAGCCAGGCATGCTGGCTGAGGAATTCTGGGAGTTGAAGTCCATGAGTCATAAAAGGGCCGAGTTTGAAACCCCTGGTATAGGAATTTTATTTGCTTTCTACTAGTTGACCATTCCATTGTAGTGACTAATCGTCGTATTTGTATATTGATGGAAGTGCCTAATGTGCGCAGAGTACTATAATAAAAAAATACCTGTAAAACAGTTGTTTGCAAAGGTGATGATCTCAGTGATACGTTATATATGAGAGAAAGGACTAGGAAGGGAAAGGGAAACTTAACTGGCCAGAAGATAGAAGGCAGATGAGATGAAAGATGAATAATGAAGCCAGAAAATAGGACATTAAAGAAAAAACATAGCAACATTTTCTTAAAGTGAAATAACTAGAAATCCAGAAAGAAAATTCCATGCACAAGGAACAAGCTAATATGCAATACAAGAAATAACAAGTTCAGGATTGCTGCCAATCCTTGTAGGCAATACCACTCTCTGCCCCATTACATACATGTGGTTTATGGTTTTATGGTGGTTGAATATGGATATTGTACATTCAGATAACCAACAAACTAGATAGAATTCTTTCAGCCATTATTTGCTAGTGTGTTTGGTAATTCAAGCCGTGTTTTGGATCGTGAATTCTGGCTCTAGCATAAAGCACAGTTTTAAGTGATATCTGATACTAGACCAGCATCTAGAAAAACTGTAACTGTTATTATATGCAGACTAGCTTTGTAAAATTACTTCCAAAAAAGTAAGTGCCCTTTAAGTTCTGAGACTAAGAAAAATTCTGTTAGTTTTGTCTTAAATTTCAACCAAGTCCATTTCCAAAGAAAATATGTGAACAGTTCTGTTTCTTAAGTATTTACAGTTAAGTGAAAAAAAATGCTTATCTAAATTGTGCAGCTGGGAATGATGTGTATATAACAAATTAATAATTCATGGATGAGTTATATTATTTATAGTTTGTATTCATTTTTGTAGGGCAAATAATACTCAGGAGAATCTTATGATACAAAATATTGAACCACTTGTTTTATACATCTTTGGTTCAATATGTAATAATATATTTTTGGTTAGGCACTTCTGACCTTTGCTAAGCCCTAACACAAAACAAAGATATAATCAATAGGACTTGTAATTAATTACTGCTTCAAAAGTCATTTCCATTTGTTGAAATAGAATTCAACACGAATATGGTGAAGCATTTATGTATTGTTGTTCTGCATATATATATACATTTCAGCAATGTGTTGTATAGCTCCAGAGATTTGCATCAGTAAAAAAAAAAAAATCCCCCTTGATGGTATTCTGTGTATTGTAGAAATCAAGCAAAAGATTTTAACATATTTTTTTTTGCAAAACTTTGTTAGATTGAATATATTGAGATGTACAAATTTTTTGTAAGAGATTATGTGATTTTTTTCTTTCTTTTTTATATAAGGACTTTAGCTAAATTTAAAAAAATAGCACAGGAAAATATCTTCCATATAGAGAATGGCAGTTTTAGATCTTTATCATTGTGTTTCTTCTCAAATGTGGGTTGTTATCTTGCAGTCATGAGCTACTTACAGGAAGGTCACAACATGTGCTAATAAAGTGGGAACAGAGTAACTTGAGATACATTTTGATTTTAGCCATCCATAGGTTTCGTTAATTGTTAAAAACATCAAGCAGTCCCAACACTGCTGTGATCAATGGTTAGTTTCCTGTTGGCTGATGTCTTCCAGTTTACTGTAAAAAACATCTGTGCATGGTGTCTATAAAAATTTACATGCTAGTGTTCAATAATTTCACATATTATTTTAAATGTCTAGTCTTTTGGGCGATTAAAAAAAGCTACAGATGACCAGTCTATCAGAAATGCAAATAGAGGTAGCCTTTTAAATATAAATATATTACCCATCTCTAACTCCCATTAAACTTTTTAGTGTGAACACACACATACACCTTGTTATTCCCAAGAGGAGGAGGGTCACACAAATTCCTTTAGAATTTACTGTGCCACAATACTATGAAGTTTGAGACTCTTGAATTAGTCATCGCTAATGTAACACATTGGTGTGATTTGCATAATGTGTCCAAATTATGATAATTTGTGCCTGGTTATTTTAACCTTGAAGGAGAACTCTGAATTGATTATTCTATAATACCTTTGTTTCCTTGGCTATCCATGGTATTCTCAGGAATGTTCTTTAATTCCAAAGTTCAAAAGCATCAATATTCTTCCTATCCCGCTTCTTCAAATCCAACTTGCACGTTGTAGTAGAGCACGGGTGTCTATATACCAATGCACAGAGTATGAACAGCAAACAGGGTGAATTAGAAATTCAGGCTAATGAGGGCAGATATGATATTGTTGCCATTACAGAAACATGGTGGGATGAAACCCACAAATGGAACACAAGGCTAGAGGGATTTAAATTATTTAAAAGAAACAGACCAAATAAAAGAGGAGGTGGAGTTGCTCTATATGTAAGAAATAACTACATCTCTACAGAACTAGAGCACAACAATGATGAAAACTGTCTTGAATGCATTTGGGTCAATATAAAAGGGGGGGGAAATGACATTGCCATAGGTGTATACTACAGGCCACCCAACCAAACAGAGGAAATAGATGAACTTTTTGCTAGTCAGCTAACTAAGGTATGTAGGAAGCACATCACAATAGTAATGGGGGACTTTAACTACCCTGACATCAACTGGGAGACAAACTCTGCACCAAGTGGAAGATCAAACAGATTCCTTGCAAACCTAGCAGACAACTTTGTCTCCCAAAAAGTAGAGAAGGGAACTAGGGGATTAGCCATTTTGGATCTAATTCTCACTAACAGGGATGAAATGATAGAAGGTGTTGAAGCCACAGGAACCTTGGGAGGAAGTGATCATGCAATATTGGAATTCAACATTATGGAAGCACAAGCAATAGAACACAGTCAAACTAGAGTCTTGGACTTTAAGAGAGCTAATTTCAATAAACTTAGAGAGGGTTTGGGAAGGATTCCATGGATGAGAATCCTCAAGGGGAAAACAACTCAAGAAGCTTGGGAAATTTTGAAAAGTGAGATAATAAAAGCCCAGTCTAGCACAATACCAACAAAGAGGAAAAATTACAGCTCTCAAAAGAAACCAGCATGGCTGCATAAAGAACTCTCTGATAAATTGAAAGATAAAAGGGACAAGTATAGAAAGTGGAAAGAGGGGCACATAACTAAGACAGAATATCAGCAAATAGCCCGAGCCTGCAAAGATGAAGTGAGGAAAGCTAAGGCTCATAATGAACTAAGGCTTGCGACCAAAGTCAAAAATAACAAAAAAAGCTTCTTTCAACATGTAAAAAACAAAAAAAGTGAAGAAATGATTGGTCCTACTAGTGGGTGAAAGTGGCAAAAAGGTGACAAGCAACAGGGAGAAAGCAGAACTATTTAACTCATTTTTTGCATCTGTCTTTACACAAAGGGAAAACAGACCAACCTACCAAAAAAGGCCATAAAAACAGAATAGAAATGCAAGTTAAGATAGGCAAGAAAACGGTAAGTGAGCACCTGTCCAGCCTAGACGAGTTCAAATCACCAGACCATGGATTACACCCCAGGGTTCTCAAGGAACTGGCAGATGTGATCTCAGAACCATGAACTATATTTTTCAAGATCCTGGAGCACTGGGGAATTACCGGAGACTGGAAAAGAGCTGATGTAGTTCCCATCTTCAAAAAAGGGAAAAAATGGACCCAGGAAATTACAGACCTATCAGCCTGACCTCAATACCTGGGAAGATTCTGGAAAAGATAATCAAACAACGAATCAGCGAACACCTAGAGGCAAACAAAATCACTACTAAAAGCCAACATGGGTTTGTCAAACAGATCATGCCAGACAACCTTATTGCATTCTTTGACCAAGTGACAAAATTAGTGGATCAGAGGAATGCTGTGGATATAATTTACTTGGACTTCAGTAAGGCATTTGATAAAGTAGATCACAACCTACTACTTGATAAATAGAAAAATGTGGTTAGACAGCATCACCACCAGATGGATTCGTAGCTGGCTGACCCCGTACTCAGCGTGTGGTCCTCAATGGAACCGCATCTACATGGAGGGAAGTGTGCAGTGGGGTGCCCAGGCTCTGTTCTGGGCCAGTGCTTCAACATCTTCATCAACGATTTGGACGAGGGGATAGATGGGGAACTCATCAAATTTGCGGATGACACCAAGCTGGCAGGAATAGCCAACACTCCAGAAGACAGGCTTAAGATACAGGAGGACCTGGACAGACTTGAATTGGGCGCTATCTAACAAAATGAAATTCAATGGTGAAAAAGTAAGGTTCTACATTTAGGCAAGAAAACCAAATGTACAGGTATAGTATAGGGGGTACCTTGCTCAATAGTAGTAACTGTGAGAGGGATCTCGGAGTCCTAGTGGACAATCACTTAAATATGAGCCAGCAGTGTGCTGCAGCTGCCAAAAAAGCCAACACAGTGCTGGGCTGCATTAACAGAGGGATAGAATCAAGATCACGTGAAGTATTAATACCACTTTACAATGCCTTGGTAAGGCCACACTTGGAATACTGCATCCAGTTTTGGTCACCACGATGTAAAAAAGATGTTGAGACTCTAGAAAGAGTGCAGAGAAGGGCAACAAAGATGATTAGGGACTGGAGGCTAAAGCATATCAAGGTTTGCTGGAATTGGGTATGTCTAGTTTAATGAAAAGAAGGACTAGGGTGACATGATAGCAGTATTCCAATATCTCAGGGGCTGCCACAAAGAAGAGGGAGTCAAGCTATTCTCCAAGGCGCCTGAGGGCAGGACAAGAAGTAATGGATGGAAACTAGTCAAGGAAAGAAGCAACCTGGAACTGAGGAGAAACTTCCTGACAGTTAGAACAATTAACCAGTGGAACAACCTGCCTCCAGAAGCGGTGAATGCTCCAACACTGGAAGTTTTTAAGAAGAGACTGGACAGCCATTTGTCTGAAATGGTATAGGGTTTCCTGCCTGAGCAGGGGGTTGGACTCGATGACCTCCAAGGTCCCTTCCAACTTTATTATTATTATTATTATTATTATTAACTCACTGCGGCACGTGACGTGTCGCGACGTATCACAACTTTTTTTGCATTGCCGGAGCTGGGTTGGACGCAGCCTCCGTATGATGCAACCGGCCTGCGGGCTGGCAGTTTGACACCCCTGTAGTAAAGCATAACAGGGAAAAACCATTGCCTGTCCAATTCTCTTATTTGCAGGTAGACACATCCTAGCATTTGAATATCTTTTTCTGGATCTTCTAGATCTTCATTGCTAATCAGCATAGTTTGACTCCTGATTTCTTCAGTGTTGATTGTTGATCCTAAAAGGCAGATTTCTTTATTACTGCTTTCTTTATTGTTGATTGTTCATTCTTAAAGGCAGAAGCTATCCATCACTTCAGTATCTTCATTGTCAGTTTTAAGCCTGGTTAATCTAAATTTAATTCAGTGAATTAAAGTGCTCCCCCTACTCCAGACAGTTTGCTATAGAGTTGGATGGCACCTCGTTAGTTTGGTCTTTCTTATATTCAGTCTTCGTCCCATTTTTTTCCACTGGGGTCCTTGATTTTCATTATTAGAGTTTGCTGATTATTTGCATGTTCAGCTATCATAGTGGTATCATCAGCATTGCATCAGTTATTGCTCTTTCTTCCTCCAGTTTTAAAGATACATTTTCTTTCAGTCCAGCTTTTCTTAATATATACCCAACTTATAAGTGGAATAAATAAGGAGAGAAGATACGGGCTTGTCTTACTTCTTTGCTGACCTGGAGCCAGTCTGTTTCATCTTGTGATTTCCTGTCTTGTATAAGGGTTTCTCATGAGGACAATGAGGTTGTTCTGGATTTCCCATGTTTTTAAACCCATTCCATAGCTTCACACGGTCAACAACAATCAAAAGCCTTTGTATAGCCACTGAAGCCTATTCTGACTTATTTTTGATATTCTTTATTTCTGTCAATTATCCAGCATGAATCACAACAATGTTTCTTTTTCCCTGGCCTTTTCTGAAACCATCTGGAACAGCTCCTTTTTCCTTGTTGTCTATGTTGGATGAGCCTAGGCCCTAGGTATTATTTTGCAAGGATATAACTTTTAGAATGCTGACAAACAGTCTCCTTTCTTGGGTATCATTGTGTAGACTGACCTTTTCCAATTTGTTATCGTTCTCTGCATTTGCTAACATTGTTTGGTTAGAACCCTTCTAGATTATTCGTATGTTACTCATCATATTACTGTGGGTATTCCAGCAGTTTCCGTAGTTTCGTACTTGGTAATGACTGCAGTGCTGATCTTACTTTTTCTAATACTAGAGTACCTTGTAAAGTAGGTAATACCTTCAAAGGCATCTTAAATATTGACACCCCTGTATTATTTCAGTATATTCCTTCCACTTTATTTGATCTCCTTTGGTTATTGTCTACTGGTAGCCTTTAGCATATGCATTTAAGATTGGAATCTCTTTCTGAGTTTGGAAATCTTTCGGAAGAGTTCTCTTGTTTTTCCATGTCTGTTTCCATAGTTGATGTCTTCAGAGATGCTTGCCTGTAGTCTCTTCTAACAGCTCCCTGAAATTCTTTTTAAAGTTCCTTTCTGAGATATTTATATGTCTTGGTGTTAGGTTCCTTCTCTTCCTGGCAATGTCCACTATTCTGACATCTGATTTTTTTTCCTTTCTGCTTCTTGGTCTTTGGCAGTCTTTTTTCACATTCATCCTTAACAACCACTTTGAGGTTTAGCACTTCAAAATGACCCTTTATGTTCTCCTTAAATATCGTAGTTATATGTTCAGTATCATATTGTGGAAACAGATTAGCTTTGTTCTTCAGGTTTAGCTTGCTATAATATGTTACACGGCCATTTGTAATGGATTTTTCTTTATTGTGATTCCATCTCTTAAGAAAACCATAGTGCTGTCACCTAAAAGTTGAGAGAAAACTGATTGGAAACAGCCTAAATTAGATGAAATCATTGCATCATTGACAGCAGAAGGCAAAATATCCTGGCTTTCTGTCACCTTTCATTTAGACTGTCAAATATATATGATTATTATGGGTATATTATGAATTCTAATATGATTGTGATTATTTCCTTATTAAAAATATTAATAACATTACTTTAGCAAAAATTATTAAGCCAATATTAAGCATCACAAGAAGCACAGAGGATGCCCAATTTTATTTCTGTCACATTCCCCTTGTAGGTGGCAGCTACTAAAATACTAGATCTGCTTCAGTGAGGCTGCAGTGCTTCCCATTTTTTTCTTTGAACTATTGCCTATTATTGATAGGGACAGAAAAATAGTGTGATTTCATCACTTCACACACTTGAGTTCTTGTAGCAGTAGGTGGAGATAAGATATGAGTTCTTTTTCTCTCACATCTCTTGGTTATCTGACTGAAAATAGAGAGATACAAATTCTGCTTCCAAATTTACCCATAGATGGAAATGAGGGATGATTTGGATAAAGCTGTTCTCCTCACATCTTGAATCCAGGTAGAGCTGCTTCATAATGAAGCACCACTTCATCAAATGATGAACTGGGTTGTGTCAGCAGGGTATGTTACTATTTGTATTAGAAAAGAGAGTGATGAAAAGATAAGAATGAAGAAAGAGATTGTGTATTTTTCTGTCAAAGAGGAATTATTTTTGCTCTGGAAGGAAACAATCCGTCTAAGGATCAATATGAACAAATGGAGTCGTATTCTCTACCCTAGTCTTCTATTATATGAAAAGGCAGCAAAGGAATGAATTGGGATGAATGAATTCATACAGTGCTTACATACAGACAATCCTTAGCTAAAATGCCGTATATATAAGGCAACGCATCTGGTCAATACATCTTGTTCCAAGAGGGTACATACAGTATATATAACACTTATGCCTACATACATCTAACTGCCACGGGCATGCTCAATGTCTTTCTCACACTTCTTCTGCCCTCTACTATCTTTCCACTAAGGCAGATGTGCTTTTTATACACAGGAGATATGAATCTTTTAATGCCCATGGAAAAGAGCAAAATTGTTTGATATTCACGAGATGTCATGTCATTATTCTGCCTGAAAAAAAAGTCAAGAGCTAAAACAGTTTCCTTTGTTGCAAATCCAACAACTCAAACAATCGCATTTCTGCTGTGTCCTCCAGCATAGTTCAAGTTTAGATTGAGGTTTTGTTTAAACTATAGTTGCTGGGAGAAAACAACTCATCCTCACTTCTTCTGTCCCAAATGGAAAGAAAGCAAATAAAACGATTGGCTAAGCAGTAGATTTTCATCCCTAATAAATCCTTTTGTACAGTATTCATGTAGTCTACTCTGTAAAGTACAGCCAACAAAGAAATCAGTTACTCCACTTAGACTTATCAACTGAAATGTTCCCTTGATACTGAGAAATCTTAGCACCTTTCATGTATGTACTAGACTAGGATATATTAGATGCTCATAGTCTGTTTTAAAAGTAGCATCAAATTAAAAGAAACCTTTGTCACACATAATACTCTGGATAAAATATACAAGTAGTTTTTTCCTTTGAGTGAAGCTCAGCTTTTATTGACACCGGTTTGAATAATTTTCTTGGCATCCTTAAAAAAAATTGATTTTTGCTACTCTCTTTTTTTGCTTTCCACTTCCCAGCTTTGGTATTTCCTATAGAAGTGCTAACCAGGCTTGACCCTGCTTACCTCTTTAAGATCATCATTTAATGGCTGCCCCCTAGTAATACTGTTTTGCCTAGCGCAACTAGGGACAGGCTAACTTGCCATAATATTATGATAAGGATGTAGAATCCTGCTTATGTGATCATGAAATAAGTAGCCCTCCAGAAGTTGTTGAACTACAATTTCTGCATCCTTCATCAATTACCATGGTGGCTGGGGATGCTGGGAATTGTAGTTCTGCAGCAATTGGAGAACCACAGGTTTACCATCTGTGGTTCAATCTTTAATAACACCAACAGGAATGTTTTAAATTCTAGCTACACACAAGTGTGGGCTATGGATGTTCTGAGCTTGGAGAGGACAAGAGTAAGATTTCCCTCCAGTGTGAATACCTTACCTTGACTGCAAAATTTTACAAAACCTCTAGGTTGTTAACAATGAGATGTTAATAAAGGAGAATGTTTTTAGCTCTGAAATGCAGCGATGGTGTTATCTAGTTTGGGTAATAAAACATCTGCACGAAAAAAATAGCTCAGAGAGCACCAAGGAGCCCTCATGATGAGATGCTTCTGTTTCTCTTTGTTGCCATCTAATGGTCATCTAAATTTGTACTGCCCAGAAACATTTTAGTGAAGCAACAGAGACATTAAGGGTAATGTGAACTTTGGACCTTTGTTTTTTTTAATCAGACATTGAGTGAGTGGAAATTTTCTAATTTTCATATTCACAAAATGCAGTTGAGAATAGATCTGCTATTGCTTGTTGTTTCGCAGAGACTACAAGTAGGCAAGCACTAACCGATGGCCATATTTGCCTGGAGTAAGCAGCTGCAAAGCTGGGCACTGACTGTAAATTAATACAGATAAAATAAGAAATGCAGGGACTAAGCAGCTGCAAAATCTTTAAAATAAAGAAATTGCTCAGCAGAGAAGAGAAATGAATCCATTATAAACTCCCATTTAAGAATTAGGAGGATTTTGCATTATTTAAAAAAGTGTGTGTCAGCCTTTTTCAACTTTGCACTGTCCAGGTATTTAGGAATTTCATAATTTCCCATCATTTTTCAGAGAAGCAATTATGGAAATCAGGGCAACATGTGAAGTGCCATGGTTCAGAAATATTTTTCGGTATCTCTGTTGAATCCAAAAAGAAAATCATGTGCACCATACACACTCAGACATTTGTTTTCATATCACATTTGTATACTATTTTCTAGATTAATAATGATACATGTAAATAGAATATTTTATATATTGGTTCAAATATATATTGTCATCTTGATAAACTAAATGGCTGGATATTAATATAAATGCTTTATTTCCCACTGCTACTTTGATTTTTAAAATAAATATTCAAAATGTCTTCTTTAGTAATGCATTGATTGTTTTAAGCGTACTAGTTTAAAGCATGAATAAAGTTCCATTACAGTTTTTCTAATTAATACAGCTTTAAATTATGTCTGAACATTTTAAAATTCAAACACCTGTTTGGCCACTAGGAGTCACCCTTGCTCCATGTTAAGGGACAGAGTAGTACAGACTACTTCCAGGATTGTCAGAAGCACAATATTCAAAACAATTTAGTTTTCATGTAAATTGAGACTGGAATAATGTTTCACATGTGCAGCGATTTAATGTTGGCAGTAATTTTTTTTGCTTCAACCCATTAAAAATGAAAACTCTAAAGAAATCTTTTTGTTGATTCAACGGTAAATACAGAGTAGTCATATCAATGGTGCTTTCTTGAATCAACACACTCTATGTATTGTTGAAAACAGGAATAATTGCAAGGCCACATGTTCTCCTAGGCTCCCATATTAGCAGAATTTGACCTTAGAATCTCCCTCTCTTGTCCCTCTCTTCCAAGGAGGGAGGGGCGCACACACACACACACACAGAGAAAGAGAGACAGAGACAGGAGGAGGAGGAGGGGCTTCTGAAAATCACATTGGTTGCCTTCTGTTTTGCAGAGTAGACTTTTACAGGGTTGAATAGACCTTTTGTAAAAGCCTTTCTCCTTTATGTTAAATTTTGCCTCAATTCCTTTTCAAGTCCTATACCAGTGGTGGCGAACCTATGGCACGGGTGCCAGAGGCGGCACTCGGAGCCCTCTCTGTGGGCACACGTGCCGTTGCCCCAGCCTTGCCTCCCCCCACAACCCCCTCACCAGCAGCCCCCTGGAGGAGAGTCGCCCCCGAGCGTGGCCCACGCGGAGCAGTGCAGCCAAGGACATGCCAGCCAGGCAGCGTAGACAAGACTCTGCCCTCGCGCCCCATCGCGCACAGTTGATGCTGTGGGGTGCGGGCAGAGGGCGTGGCCGCCATGGCGCTGCTGGGCGATCTGCGGCGGGCCCTGGAGGCAGTGAATGGCCCTGCTGGTAGGCGGGGTGGGGGCAGGATGGGGCGGGGCAGGGGTGGAGTGGGGGCGGGGCCAGTTTTTGGGTACTTGGTCTCTAAAAGGTTTGCCATCACTGTCCTATAGCTTTAGTACCTAAGGACAAGCTGAAGGTGTCTTTCAAGTTCTGTTATGTTTTTCTTGGTATACTAATTATTGCTCTTACGTAGTCTTTATTTTGTTTCATCAACTAGTATCTGAGTGAGTTTCATGTGCATTAAACTACCATTTCTTCAAGGGTGTGGCAGGTAGCTACACTCTTATAGAGGCCACGCTTATAACACAGCCAGCTTAGTGAGGAACATATTTGACTAAACTGGGCAGGAAGACTCATTCTTCCTGGCTCAAGTCATTTTCCTTTTTTTTTGCAGTCAACTCTGTGGTCCAGGATAGTCCATGTCTGTCACAATTGACCAGAGTTTGCAATTTAACAACTGGCTTATTTCACATTAAGGTCGCAAAGCAGAGGGAGGAGGATTGCCAAGTTGAGCAGATAAAGTTCCACTGGTAGAGGTGATAAATGGTGATTAAGCTCAACTCAGTTGTTTATCTAATTTAAAAGTACAGGTTTTAGTCCAATCTGACAAATGCAAAGACTAGCTAGAAGAAGAAATATAACAATGAACTACCTTCCAGGATAGGTCAATATACAGGTGCTGACAGAGCAGGCAGTAACTATTAATTGTCTGACTTGTCCAGGCTTTGCATCCAGAAACACTTAACTGTAATCAATGGCAGTTAAAGCATCAGGCTTAGGTTGTAAATAAAGTCTGAGATCATACACCTTAAATCAGGGGTGTCAAACTGCCGGCCCACGGGCCGGATGCATCATAGCAAAACCGCGCCCACCCCATTGCCGGCAATGGCAAAAAAGTCACGATACGTCACGACACATCACATGGCGTTGCGAGTTTGACACCCCTGCCTTAAAGGCTTCTACAAGCAAGCAACAATGAGCATGTAATCAGAAGAAGGCAGCAAGGAAAACTTTCACCAGTATCTGAGAAAGAAGATGTATGTCTGAAGCAGTTTGGTTCTGAGTTTCAGACTGCTTCAAGAACTGCTCACAGCAAAGATTCCATGAGGCTTCCACAAGAGAGACTGTTTCAATCAAAGCTGCTTTTTAATCATCAGTTCTCTCAGAGTCTGGTTTAACACGGCAGCTCTACTTTGCTCTGGCCCTCTTTACAGTTTAACTACACTGGGTCTGCCTGATTCTCAGTGTAGCCAGAGACTTCTCCACAATCCTGCCTTCTGCTGATACCTATTTAAACAATTATGCTTGTAGGTTGGGTGAGGAACCTCTGTGGTCCAGATCAGAGGCAGCAGTGTCATGGATGGGGCTAGAGGAGCTGGGGGCTGGACCTAAATTGTTGTAGCGCTGGTTTTGCTTCTAGCAGAAGTTGGGTCATTCAATCTGAGGAGAACCTATCAGATCAGGCCGTGGCACTTCTACTATTGCCAATGTTTCTTTTGTTCATACATCCACAGAAATCATCAACTCTAGAACAGAGTCCCCAACCTGTTGAGCACCAGGGACCAGTTCCGTGGAGAGAGATTTTTCTGCAGACCGGAGGGGATGTGATTTCATGTACTACCTGCATCCTGCTTTGCTTGTTTGCGTGGCCCGGTTTCTAGCATGCCATGTCCCGGTGCCGGTCCACTTGTTGTTGAGCTTATTGATTATATCTTGGAAGATTAAATTAGTGACATCCTCATAGGCTTCAAAGGACCACACAATGCCTATAGATAATCTGAGGCTTCTGCTTTGTGATGTGTGATTATCTGTTCTTGAATTGGTGAATTACAATGGTGGATGCTCCATAACTGGAGTCACTTCAGTATTAATAAGATTATAAATATTACAAGATATAGTTTATTAGTCTCTGGCATCACTGCATACCTCTTCAGGATTTTATTGTCATTCTTCAACACACCAATACAAGTGTTTCAGTAGAGCAGATTTATCCAGGGATTTTTCAGATACTTTTCTCTTTACTTGAGGATGAGATATCTGTTTTATGTGTTTCTTGTTGTTCTGCTACTGGTCAGGATTGTGAACATTTAGAGAGATGGAATAGAAAGCATTCTAATCGCCATTCCAATTTTCCAACTGTACAATTGTTGTGCAGTTACAGCTTACTAGCAGACTGAAGCCAGCCATTATATACATAGAATACTTTCTCAAAATCACTGACATGTCCAAGCCTTCTGCGACATTAACTTTATTCCTGTCTTCTTCTTTAAAGGCCCAAGTCTCTTTTTCTCCGTTTCATCAGAGAAAATTATTTTTCATTGACAGTTGAAAATATAGTATAATATAGGATGTAATAAAGTGTAATATAGGATGGCTTACATACAGATGCATATGTTAAGAATTCATGATATTTCCATTTCTTTTTAGGATGGCCGTTTCATATCATATATCAAATGCAACATTGGGTAAGCATGAAAGGCCATCATGTATAATTGTCAGATTGAGAGGTATGGGAATTTTAGCAAGAAACATAGGGTAATCTTATGCATAGGTGCCTGGAAACAAACATGTTTTATCTTCAGCTGCAAAACAAGAGCCGATTCTTTCAAGTGCACCCCCAAAGAAACTGGGGAACAGTAATGTTGAGTTCTCTGTGTTTGGAAAGCCAGGCACAATTCTTGTGCACTTTCAGAGTTCCCACCTCCACCCTAGAAAGTAGCTTACATTAAGGGTAAACTAAATTCACAATCATGTTATTACAATGTGATTTAACATTGCATTTTGCAGCTCAAGCCCATACCTTCCTAGTATTTGATGGGAGGCTCAAAATCATAAAAGATCAAACCTATTTCACAGGGCAGCAGTTGTGTTTTATAATGCTTAACATGCAAATGCACGTTCTGTGTTTGAATATGCTTGGTGTCTCAAAGGTGCTGCTTTTCAAAAGGCAACTGGACTATGTTTTTTTTTCCCCAGGAGGAAGACATTTTGCTTCTCATCCAAGAAGTTTCTTTCTTCGGTTCTTCAGTCAGAACTGGAGAAGCTTTTTGGATGAGAAGCGAAACATCTTCTTCAGGGGAAAAAACATAGTCCAATTGCCTTTTGAAAAAAGCACCTTTGAGACAACCATGACCTGGATGACTGATACGGTAATATCCATAGACAATATGCTTGGTGATTTATTTTCCATCTAACAAAGGTTTAGCTGCCATTGCCAATCAAGTCAAGGTCCTGAAATATGATTAATTTAAATATGATTGAAATTATGATTTTCTCCATATGGGGCATTGCTCCCTAGGGGTATTGAAGGATGTATTTACCCTTCTGACTATCTCAGATTTGTTAGCCTGGCTTGACAGAAAGCTGCAGTGATGGGCAGGATACCATCATCAATTGTTTTATTTCATATACAATGTATTTCCAGCTATTTGATGAGAAAATGCCTCTCTCTACAGAAACAAAGTTGTAGGAGCTATAGTACCTACTGAAGGAGATAATGTTTCTAATACATGTTGGGGCAAATTACATTTTAACATTTGCAAATATAGGACCAAATGCAAATAATCTTCCTTTGACAACAGACTAGCAAAATCACAGACTACTTCAAACATAGTACTTTAGATACGGTTTATTGAAAAGCTATAACATCCTGGTTTTAAGCCATAACGGTCATATTTTGTGGTAATCCAATTAACAGCAATTCAGGGATATAATGTGATATGTGGACTTAAGCTATTTTCTCTTTTTAATGGTGTCTCATACGTCTGCAATTGAAGTCAAAGGGGCAGTGGCTGATAAGTACTGGCAATCTTAACAACTGTTTTAATTTTGAAAATTAGAATGAGAGGCTTTTTCAGCTCCAGATTAGTCTTACCATCCTCTAATGTCTGCAGATAAGTTGCTTTTATAATCTCAGATTTAAGATCCAGTAGAAAATAGCAATACCATTGATAAGTTGCCCCCCTAAAAAAAGTACAGGAAAAGTTAAAATCATGATAAGAGATATCTCTTGCCATTTTAGCAAAAAATATAACCTAATTTCTGTCTGGAAAAAAAAAAGTTGTATTTCTTCTCTCTCCATCTAAATGTTTAAATACTTTTTCAAATTGGCCTTATGCACACATTTAGCTAGTCAAGGCATGAGTAGACATACATAGATGTAGTTTTTCCCTATTAACTTCACGGTGGACCTGAAGCTTGTAGTCTCTACAGAAAGTCTGGAAAAACACAGATGCCTAGGAATACACAGAGCTTAGCCTTTCAAAGATATTAGAATAAAATATATATATACATTCTAATGCATTTATGAATCCAGTTACTTTCTTTTGTCTTGTTAAGAAGTTATTTGCAATTCATCATAGGTTTTATTTAGCAACAAAATCCTTGTTTAGTCATGACTAAGTTCTGTAAGCAAAAGAAACAAGATAATTTACCATTGGTTAATAATTTATGTTCTGGCTTCAGCAGTAAAGGATAAACACTGGAATACAAGGAAGACAGGATGCAGGCATGGTGCATATATCTGCATGCAGGCTTGTTGAGAAGTCAAGATTCAAGCACGGGTAGCCTGCAGCACTGATAATATAGAATTGATAGTGAGGAGGAAAGAGGAAAAGCTGGGTATAGGGAAGAACCACGGAGGTAGCTGTGGTTGGTGAAAAATTGGGATCATTGGGTGGAAGAAGTTGTAGGCTAGCTCAACAAGAAGTAGGAGTTGGGCCCAGTTGTCCTGCTCGGAGCTGGGGTAACAACAGAAATACTGTTCCATTATTTCATTGGTGCATTCTGCCTACTCATCTGCTTCTGGGTGATATTTGATGGGCAAATGGATTTGGATTTCCAAGAGTCTGAACAGAGTCTTCCAGAACCTGGAGGTAAACTCAGCCCCTCAATCTGAGGCAATATAAGTAGGCAGTCTGTATAACTAGAAGCCATGCAGAGGGAAAGGTTGGCTGTGATGGTGAGGATACCTGTACAGGGAATTAAGTGACCAGATTTTGGTGAAATTATTTGTCATCATGAGGACAGTGGGGAAGATTTGTAATAAAGTCCAGAGGTTGGTTTTGACGGCACTGGAAGCGTCTATTCTAGTATCAGTCTTTGAAACTTAAAAGACACAAGGTATCCAGAGCCCATGGGAGGGTCTCAAAAAGTCAAGATGTTGACCCTACTCAAAGTTCTGCCCTTTTTTTATATGCATGATGCATATACATGATGCATTTGACAGATGCCAAAGGATGAGTGAACCTTTGATTTTATGGCTACAGCCACCATCTTTACTTTTTTGGCCTGCCAGACCTCTCTGAAAGCATTGGAAGTACAAATATGAATAGAGAATTAACCTTATTGGAAGTAAGGGAGAAGAATTCTCTCATCATACATAATGTACAGAATGATATTGTTAAAAATTGGGAAAGAAATTTAATTTGGACAGGCATAAATATTAAAATATGTAAATATATTTACATACTTATAAATATACATAAATATTTTAGTGCATAGTGCTTCAGGAAAAAAATAAAATACTGCATAAGTATAGCATATGCTATCATCTATGATACATTATTTGTGTGAAAATGATAACAATATATCTTAATATATCTGGTATATAGAGAAGGATATTTGTAAATTCATACAAAATTGGTGTGAATATTGTTATAAAACATAATAGAGAAATAATAAAATATAGAATTCAGCTAACTATCCAAACAATATTGTTAGGAGTAGTAAATAAATCGGGGGGGGGGGGAATACAGCATAATTAGTTATATGTTGACCATTATTATAGGCAAGCAATGGAGATCTGCCTTGTTTATCAGTTCTTAGTGGCAGAATAAACTGGAACTTAGTACCAAGAAGTTTACAGCTTATGAGTTCCTTTGAGCAAAAAAAGAGGTCAGGAAGTTTTCTGGAAAAAAAATTTTTTTTAATCCATTCCATAGCATTACTTGGGTGGGTTAATTAGTAATAGCATTTAGATTTTATTTATGTTTGATCTACAAAATATTGACAGTTGTTGATGCATATTTGGTAAGATAATACATAGTCATGCAAATAGGTAAGTATACCCATTCTTTTTTGCAGATGTTTCATTACCAAACCAAGTAACACCATCAGTGTACTGATGATATTACCTTGTTTGATAATGAAGTGTCTGCAAGAAAACAACTAAGCTCAGAGAGCACCAAGGACCCTGCAATTTAACGCCGAGCTACAAAAACTCTATCGGTACAGTTAAAAACTACAGTTACCTGGAATAAAAACCATGTGGTTGAATAAATGATGTTACCTGGGATTATGCTACTGGCAGGTCCTTTGCTTTTTTATAGGCAGATTTTTTTTTTTTACATTTTTTTGGGGGGGATTAATTATTTGCTGCCATTTTCATAGTTTTTGCTTTGCTTTTTAATGGTGTTTAATTATATTTTTATATTTATGTTTGCAACGGCCTGCACGGAATGAAGTTGAACAAGATAACGACCTCCATATGTAAAAACCAGTGATTTTATTACTGTAATATAGCATTGTTGAGCCAGTTTTGTCTTCTGCAATCTAGCATCCTTTATGTAGTTTGAATTATAGTTGAGCAGTGTGTCATATAACACCAGTATTAATGCAAATTGGGGAAAGGGTTATGGTGTGCTAGAATTCATCTAATGCCCTATAGGCAATACCGTGACTTTAAGAATATTTGTTCCTGTTCCCCTTTCTGCCTCCTATCTCTCTCAGCAGCAAGGAGAAGCTGGTTTTTCAAATCTCAGACATTTGTGGTAAGATTTTAAAAGGTGTACTTGGGCTTTCTTGGTGTGAGGGGTGTGTATATCGCCTGGTTCGTGTGCACTATTATTTTTTAAACATGCAAAAAGAAAAAAAATAGCTAAGGAACTGTGAAGATCAGTAATATCATTGCACATCTGTGGCGGTATGAGAGCTGTATTAATTGAGGCATGCCAAATACATGTAGTTTTTTTGGTCTGGCTCACTTATTTCTGAGGTAGATACCAGAGTCGTAGTGCTGAGGTCTTTGATGACTGCCAACACTGGAATCACAGAGTGGGTTAAGAAAGAAAAGGAGGGAGAAGGAAGACATTTTTCATTACGAGGACAAGCACTTTTCCTATGGAAGATAAAAAAAAAGAGTATGCTAAACCTGGAGATTTCCCTGCTTGTTCTCCATAATTGCAGCCATTATTGCTTACTACAGAAAGAGAAGCCTATTGGCTGTTTATTTCTTGCAGTGTTGTAGACTATTCCTGTTTCCAGATGATGCCAGTTGTTACAACAAATGCAATGAAGTCATTTGTATAGAATGGGAGATCCTTCCTTCCTTCCTTCCTTCCTTCCTTCCTTCCTTCCTTCCTTCCTTCCTTCCTTCCTTCCTTCCTTCCTTCCTTCCTTTTTCTTTCTTTCTTTCTTTCTTTCTTTCTTTCTTTCTTTCTTTCTTTCTTTCTTTCTTTCTTTCTTTCTTTCTTTCTTTCTTTCGCTATGTTAATAAAAATTAAATAATAAAATAATTTTGTATAAAATGCTGAATATCCATTATAACAATAGAAAATCTAACATGAGTTGTAATATGAAAAGACACATATTTATCATACAGTCTTAAAAAAATTGTACTCTTAAACATTTTTTCTGTGTAATCATACTTCAGTCCTTGTCATATCTTGCTTTGTGCGTAATTTACTCTTCCTCCTTGCCTCCTCTCTCTACAGCTGTGTGTATAAAATGAATATGAAGGAAACCTTATTAAAGAGGATTTTATCTTTACCACTTGTCTTGTTTTCTCATGATGGCTGATTGATTGATTGATTAATTGATTTTTGTGCCTTTGAGTCATTGTTGACTCCTGATGACTGCCTAGACATGTTTTTGCACTTTTCTTGGCCAGATTTCAGAAGTTTTTTTTTCTTGCCTGCTTCCTTGGGCTGAGAGCGAGTGTCTGGCCCAAGATCATCCACTGGCTTTGTGCCTAAGGTGGGACTAAACCTCACGGTCTCCCGGTTTCTAACCTTGTGACTTAACCAGTACACCAAACCGGTTCTCGCTTATTTATTCAAAATTGTATTTCTCCTTTCAGAATCATAATATTACTTGAGCAACTGAAAAACAGCATAAATAATTGAAGGGCTGCCACTAATGAAAATAGTTCTGTGTTGTGGGAAAGAGTCCATTTCACGTATGATTTTTTTTTAAAAAAAAAAGCAGACAGTTGCAGAGGTTACTGAGGCAAGTTCACAGACAACATTAAGCCAGATTAGTATGTTTGAATCAGGTCTGGGCCTGCCCTCCAGGTTATTTCCTTATTTGTGGCTTTTGCTTTGCCACATCAGGGTGGGCTACTCATGAATCTTGGCATGCAAGTATAGACAACACACAGGTTCTCCTCGGGATGAGTCCGCCCAGGGCGTGTTCTGAGCGACCCTTTTATTTAGAAGGCATATGGTAATACAGGCAACAAGTCTGGTAACTTATTATTGATTATATTCAGCATAATGTTATCATGTGCTATTGTTATTGGTTAAAACCTTTTCCAATCATATATCCTATTATGGTCATGTTTTTCTCTTCTCCCATCTTGTCATTTCCTCATTGCCAGCTTAAGGTTTACTTAGTCAGCAGTTTAAGGTTTACTTAGTCAGCAGCTTAAGGTTTACTTAGTCAGCAGGGTTTTATCTACTGCGTTACTTCTTTGTCCTAGGTTCCTGGTTCACAGGCCGGCCACTGGCCTAGTCCTGCCATAGGAGCCTGAACCTGCTCCCAACATCTCCTCTGTTTTTACTTTTATAAAGCTGTGTCATTTGTCATCAGGTTTTGTCTATCAGGAAAACACTTGCCATTGAAGTGTGTGGTACCGTTTAAGCTGCCAACATCTGAAGTAGGGTCGGCATTGTCGGTACCAAGAGAGGGTGGGGTGACATCATCCTCCTCATTGCTGGTCATGACAAAAAGGTGTTTGGCGTCTGAAAGGTTTAGCATTGACCTACGTAATTGTATAGAATTAATAAATTCCAACTCATAGTCAGAGTCTAGTGTGAGGAGGGACGTGTTTTCCATAACTTTTCCAGATTGTATTGGTTGATAATGGTGATGTTCTAATACCATATTTTCCAAGTTACCTATTTTAGTTTCCACAAAGTTTTTTAAGCGAGATAAAATACAAGGGCCGAATATACATGCAAGGAGTAACAATATCAGTGGTCCTGCTATGGCACTTATCAGGGTGGTCATCCATGGAGAAAAGTTGAACCAGGATTGAAACCATCCTTGGTGATCCTCCCTTTCCTTCTTTCGTTTATTCAGACCCTCCCTGAGTTTGGTCATGGAGTCCTGCACTATGCCAGAGTGGTCTGCATAGAGGCAACATTCTTCTCCTAAGGCCACACATAACCCCCCTTCTTTTAGAAAAAGCAAATCAAGTCCTCTTCTGTTCTGTAAGACCACTTCAGAAAGGGAGGTTAAAGATTTTTGTAAGTGAGATATAGAAGTTTCTATTCTCTCTAGGTCTTCATCGATGGCTGCTCTAAGATTGTGGTATTGAGTATACTGATGTGCGAAGGAAGCTATGCCAGTTCCTGTTCCGGTTAGGCCAAGTCCTACCAAAAGAGCTACTGTGAGAGTGGAAATAGGTTCTCGCTTGTGTCTTATGAGTCCTGACCCTGAGTAGGTGTGGTAAACTTCTTCTTCTGTGTGGATGTATATGCGTGGCAAGACCTGGACAAGGATGCAGAAGCCTTTGGTGGTTATCACATGGCCGTGGGCACAGGCTGTAAGGCCTGTAGAGCAAGCCCACCATCCTTCCCTAGGTGGTATGTAAAAAAGTGTTGTGTCAATCTCACTATGTGTTATGTTGCAGTATTGTTTATACTGCGTGGGTACCTGTCCAATGCAGGTTCCCTTACCTGACATTGACTGCAGTGTTTGTGAGCCATGTTTCCATCTGCATACCTTATCATCCAAGGAAGTATTGTATGGAGAGACAAACCCTACAGCCTCATAATATGGGGGTTGAACATTGTAGCAAAACCAGCAGGCTGTAGTAAGGTTAGGATGGGTGCTATTAACCAATTGATAGGTGGCAGTGACAATGTCCCAAAGAGGGTTCCCAGGGCGGCTCTGTGAAGGAGAGTAAGAATGATCAATAGGAGTAGGCGGATTTTTCTCAGAAATATCGGTGGGTTGTGGGGGAGGCGCCTGACGGTCAGTTAATATGTTGTTGGGGCCTATCGATACCGGGGGTCCTATAGGGGTTTGTATCAGTTTTATGGTAAAGATATTCCCTAGCTTGTTGCTGTTGTCGTAAACGCGACCTCCCCAAGTAACGCCTGCCTGCCACCCCCCGTGCCTTTTTCCTTGGGTGGTAAAGGAAATCTTAACCGGATTACAGTTAAAGTGTCTTTGGTCTTTTTCACATTTAACATTCTCGCCAGTCCGTTTGAGCGTAATAAAATCATCTTTGAGAGGGGGGTCCCATGTTATTTCTCCCGTAGAGACACAGTCCCAGTTTGCACAAAAGTATACGCTTTCCCCCCCACATTTCTTCCGGTATATTATGTCTTTCCTATAGCCAGGGCAAACATAAAGGGGCCATCTCTTGATCCATTGGTGGCTGGTGATGGTGGTGGCCCCCAGCATTATGCCAAAATCAAAGTACAGGTCAGGGAACCAGGATCCCGGCACCGCCACGGACGAAGTGGAGTTCAGGATGTTTGCGCGGATGTCCAACACCACCCACGTTAAGGTTTGGGGCTGGTGAGGATTGTGGAGGGCAAGAAAGGCGTCAGGATGCTGTCTGTCTGCCAGTAGGCAAAGCGTTGTTAGGAACATCGTCTTTTGGATCAGGTTTGGGATGATATGGGCGAACATGGCGACCCGGCACCCACAGAACTCTGTCAGGAAGCTGAACAGCAGCGTAGCCACGTCCCCAAGTGATCAAGTCAACTGGACCTTTCCACTTCGGATCTGGGAGTTGGCGATACCAGACCTGTGGGCGGGAGGGGGTAATGGGAGGAGAGGAAAAATGTCTGTCTGCTGCAGACGTCGGTGGAGTTCCAGTAAGATTAAGGAAATTCAATGTATATAAACAAAGATTTAAAATGTCTTGCACAGCTGGGAGGCTAGGGGGTCCTTTCCCTTTTGATTCAATATGTCTGTCAAGAGAGGTTTTTAATGTCTGATTCGCTCTCTCTACTATTGCTTGGCCCTGGCTATTATAGGGAATGCCAAACTTGTGGATGATTCCCCATTTTTGACAAAAGGTAGCAAAGACGGTGCTAGTATAAGCAGGGCCATTGTCAGTTTTAAGTTCTAATGGGCGTCCCAGCGTTGCAAAGGTCCGAATGCAATGATTGATGACATGTTTGGTGGCTTCTCCCCTTTGGGGGGAGGCCATGATGAACCCAGAGAATGTATCAATGGAAACGTGAATGTATTTCCATGGAGAAAAGGATGCATACTGGGTTACATCCATTTGCCAAATCTGGCAACATTCCAATCCTCTGGGGTTGACACCCATTGGGATGGAATGTGCCTGTTTACTACATGTGGGGCACTGCTGTAAAATAGCGGTGGCTTCCCCCGCAGTGATGCCAAACTGTTTGATAAGCGCCTTCTTGTTTTGATGAAAATAGGAATGACTTTCCCATGGAGTCAAAGAAGACACTGGAAAATGAGTAACAGGTAAAAGGAAAGGAGAAGAAGCGGCAGCCGCCGCAGCATCAGCTGTATCATTGCCTTCCTGAAGAAAGCCTGGGAAGGGCTGATGACTTCGAATGTGAGAAACATGAAAAGGGTGTGATCGTGCAGAAATCAAATGTTGTAAAGTGAGAAAAAGAGACAAAAGGTTATGTTCTATAGAAGGAGAAAGATAGGCTTGAAATATTGAGGAAACAATTTGAGAAACATACAAGCTATCCAAAATTAAATTGAAAGGTTGTTGTGAAAAGGTTTGAAAGGCAAGGATTGAAGCAACGAGTTCTGCACGCTGAGCAGAAGTTTGGGGTGGTGTTATTTTTGTACACCATTCCCCATTTGACTGCCAAGCACAGGCACCATACTTCTTGCTGCCATCAGCAAATACAGTAATGGCGTCTGGAATAGGAAACGATGCATAGGGAGAATGCCAAATGAATGGTACTGTTTTTAACAATTGTATTCTTGGGTCTGGGGGTGGATGGCAAGAAAAGGTTCCTGGCCAATCGGCAAGAGCAAATTGGAGCTGTTCGCTGGAGGACAGGAGATTCTCCCATGTATTTAAAGAACAGGGAACATATATGATTGAAGGCTCTACACCTGCAAGGGCTTTGGATCTATAACGTCCCTTTTGAATTAACAAAGCTAGTTGGGAAGGCTTTGTAGTAATGGTGGAGCGAGGTGTATGTTGTAGGTGAAGCCACTCAAGAATCAACAAGGAGGGAATAGTTTGGACAATAGCACATGTAGGTAAAGAAATAGTATTACACAATAAAAGAGAAAAGGGAATGTTTGGGGTCATTCGGTCAACCCACTGAATTTGTAGGGCTTGGTTGACCAATTGAATCACTTTTAAATGACTGTCCTGCAGTGGAATAACATCTGCAGGATGTTTGCCTTTGGTTAAGGCTGAAAAAAGAGGTGATAATTGAAAAGTGGTAAGACCTATATAAGGTCGAATCCAATTAATAGCACCTAAATATTGCTGTAATTGAAGTAAAGTTGGTTGGTGTGGTAATTTCAATGAGGGAGAAAGTGGTGCAGCATGAGAGGCCAATAATTTATGGCCCAAATATTGAAAAGGAGGGGAGGTTTGGACCTTGTCAGGAGCAATGTGCAAACCTCCTTTTTGCAAAATTGTTGTGAGGGTTGGCAAAGTTGCAAAAACAGTACCCTTTGGGCCTGGTGCTGCGACCAAAATATCATCCATGTAATGGTAAATCAAAAAAGAGGGATGAAGGTCTCGATATGGTTGCAAAACATGGGAAACAAAAAACTGACACATTGTAGGGCTATTAAGCATGCCCTGTGGTAAAACCTTCCATTGGTAGCGCTGAGTTGGTTGAGAATTATTCAACTCAGGCACTGTAAAAGCAAATAAATGTTTATCCTGTTGATGCAAAGGAATGGAAAAAAAGCAATCCTTTAAATCAATTATCATTAAGTCAAAATCCTGAGGGATGAGATTCGGATTTGGAAGACCACATTGTAGCGCCCCCATGGGTTGCAAGATGGAATTGATGGCTCTAAGATCGTGCAATAAACGCCATTTACCAGATTTCTTTTTAATGACAAAAACTGGAGTGTTGTACGGACTGACTGAAGGTTCGATGTGATTTTTGTCTAATTGTTCCTTAACCAAAGATCTTAAAGCTTCCAACTTTTCCCTGGGTAAAGGCCATTGATCTATCCAAACAGGATTGTGACTGGTCAAAGTTAGGCGTAATGTAAATGAGCAAGGCATTATTGTAGAGACAATTTTGCCTGAAATTGGGACATCAAATCTCTGCCCCACAGGTTAGTATGCAAAGGAAGAATAACAGGTTTGATAAAAGCAGTGAGTGTGCTAGAGGTAGAAGTAACAGGAAGCCAATTAGTGCTAATTTTAGCTGGCTGGACACCTCCTACCCCTCTGACGGACGGGGCGTCATCAGTTGGCCAATGGGCGGGCCATTCTGTAGATCGTATGACAGAGACGTCAGCTCCCGTGTCTAAAAGACCAGAAAAAATACGTCCGTTGAGTTTAAACTCTGCAGTAGGACGAGGTCCTTGCACGGTGTGTTCCAGTGCTAAAGCATCAGAAGCAGTTTCAAGCAAAATCATAGTTGCCACTATTGTTCCTTTGTCAATAGTGACTGGAGAATTTACCATAATGGTTAATGCCAAATCTGAAAAGGAATCACAACTGCGCAAAAAAGGAGCAGCAATGACACCTTGTGCCACCAGGTCAAGATGAGGGAAAATTAAAACAGGTAAAGCAGCAGGTAAATTCAATGGCAAACGAGGTGAAATAAAAAGGAGATAAACGTGAGCAGGCAAAGTATAGGTAACTGTTTCATTGGCTGTCATTTCAAAGGAATGGGATAAGTATTCATTATCTGGGGGTTCAACCTTTATAGCGGGGCTGGCTGAAAGCCCCTGAATTAGTTTCCCGATTGCGGGGGGTTCAAAGAATTTAAAGGAAATGAACGGCATTGATTAGCCCAATGAAATCCCTTTTTACATTTTGGACAAACAGTTTTAGGTTTTGCTGATTGAAGACCTCCCTTTTTGTTAGCACCGCCCCCAGGGGCGCGGCACTGTGATTTAAAATGGCCAGGTTTCCCGCAATTGAAACAGTTTCCTGTTGGGCGGGAATAAGGTGAGGGGGAGGTGGAAGAAAAGGAGGAGGAAGAAGAAGGAGGGAATGAGTTGTTGTTTTGTAGTGCAGCTGCTAATGCCTCCATTTTATATCCGGTTGTGCCCACTATGCGACAGGCTTGCAAAAATTCTGCCATAGTGATACCTGGTCTATTAGCCAGAGGTTGCAGTACCTTCTGGCAATCTTTATTAGCGTTTTCATATGCCAATTTAATCAACAGTTCTTCCTGAGCTGCAACATTATCAATTTGTCGCTCTATTGCCAATTGCAAACGACTAACAAAATCTGCATAATTTTCTGTGGGCTGCTGAATGATTTTTGAAAAGGTTTGGGTCTGAGTAGGCGATGAATCATCAACCTTTTTTATAGCAGCCATGGCACAACGACCAATGATGGTAAAAGCAGCACGGTCTGTTTGAGCCTGATTTGCTATGGTGGTGAGAGTACCAGTACCCAAAATATGATCTCGAGTGATATTTGGGTTGGGCAAACCCGCAGCTATATCAATCTCTGCCTGTTTTTGGTATTCTGACCACCATATCACATATTGAGCAGGAGTTAACAACATATTAAACAACAATTGCCAATCAGCCAAAAGCATCACAGTAGTAGCAGTAGAAAGAGAGTTCAACAAGCCTTGAGCATAGCGAGATTGCAAGCCATAAGTAGATACTGCAGTTTTTAGTTCTTTTATAATTTTCATGGACATAGGATTGTGTACCGGGACTGCAGGTGCCCCGGCGGCTGCTCCCACGGGCACAACAAAAGTAAGTGGAAAGGCAGCACAAGCCTCCATTTCCTGAGAGTCTAATTCACCCCTATTCCGTGCCTCTATCATAGTCCGAATAAGGTCTCCCCCCACACTTTGCTGCGTTGGAGGGGGGCACGGACACAGGGGCGCAGATGGATCATTGCCTTCTCCCTTTTGCATTACAGGGTAGAAGGCTTTTGGGATGGTTTTTGTGGATTCATAAGGAGGAGGAGGAGAGTCCACAGGTTGTTGAACATCAAATTTATGATGAATCATAAGGCATTCCATTACCACGCGCCAAGTAGTTAAAATTTGTATTGGGGCTCTTGGGGCTGCATGGAAATATTCCCCAAGTTTGGTCCACGTGGTTAATTTTAAGGTGCCTTTTTCGGGGTAAGAAGGACATTGTTGCCAAATGTACAATAAAAGAGAGACTAAATCTTTCTTTTTCAAACGAGGAAGTGTTCTTCCACCGTTTGAGGAAATTTTGATAGATGATTCGGTTAGCTTTCCCAATTCCTTCAGGTGGGCCACCTGTTGTTGGGAAAACTTTCCGCCCATACTCACGAGAATCCAGCCGTGTTTCAGACGGGACGAGTTGCGCGCAGCCTCCTTCAGGCGAATGAGTAAGGACGGTCCGAGACGATCACGTCGGGGTCACCAGAATGTGGCTTTTGCTTTGCCACATCAGGGTGGGCTACTCATGAATCTTGGCATGCAAGTATAGACAACACACAGGTTCTCCTCGGGATGAGTCCGCCCAGGGCGTGTTCTGAGCGACCCTTTTATTTAGAAGGCATATGGTAATACAGGCAACAAGTCTGGTAACTTATTATTGATTATATTCAGCATAATGTTAACATGTGCTATTGTTATTGGTTAAAACCTTTTCCAAGCATATATCCTATTATGGTCATGTTTTTCTCTTCTCCCATCTTGTCATTTCCTCATTGCCAGCTTAAGGTTTACTTAGTCAGCAGTTTAAGGTTTACTTAGTCAGCAGCTTAAGGTTTACTTAGTCAGCAGCTTAAGGTTTACTTAGTCAGCAGGGTTTTATCTACTGCGTTACTTCTTTGTCCTAGGTTCCTGGTTCACAGGCCGGCCACTGGCCTAGTCCTGCCATAGGAGCCTGAACCTGCTCCCAACACTTATTCTACCCATGTCAGACATTACAAAACTGATGTAGTGGACACAGTTGTGTTTTGCATCTTGATGTTCAGTGTAAATAATACACATACAACAGCCATAAATGTACACAATACAAAGCCACATTTGCAGTCAGCTTTCCTTATGCTGATGTGCTTGGAATGCCTTCTCTGGGGAAGAGGTTTCTCTGGAGGGCTCCCACTTTTTAAGTATTTTGTTTATTAATATCTGAAAGGGGCTAAGATTAATGGAGAATGGTATTTCAGTGACTCAAATCTTTATTTTGGTTGTAAACCATTTTACACCAACGAGACTTATGACCGTTTTATTAGCAAGACCAAAACCTATTAGATTCAAAATATATCTAAAATCTAGCATTACCAACACAATACTCTAATGTTAAAACAATGGTGCCTTTATATAAATGTTTTTAATATAAAAATAAGATTATACACCAAAAAGTGAAAACAAAACACAAATAGAACTTTGTACAGGTAATCCTCAACTTTCAACCATAACTGACACCAGAATTTCTATTCTGTTGGTAAGCAAGGCAATTAACTGAGTCACACACTAATTTTATGACTGTTTTTGCCATAGTTGTTAAATGAATCACTGTAGTTGTTCAGTGAATCATATGCTGTTAAGGTTTTAAAATTGAGTCTAGGGCTAGGCTATGAATTATTATTACTGGATGGTATCTCTGAACAGGAAGTTCTCTGAAGAGGAAGAAATTCTATGGCCCACTCAGGGGACCCTCAGGATATATAATGCCTGCCTTGTTCTCCCAGCAATCATTTTGCTAATCTATAATATTTAAGAGCTGGAATTTCAGATTAGCAGTGGCTATAAGAAGCATTTTAATAATATATTCAGCTATCTTTTATGATAACTCAGTTATTATAATATTATAGAATATATATTATAATTGTATTATTAAAAAGCTATGGTTTTCATCTTATTCTGCTGCTCAAAGCTGGGAGAATGACAACAGCTGAGGCACACAGATAATATTTCTCTATTATTCAAATAACTTTCAATTGCCCAACATAATTCTGGCATTTTTATGACTTAACTGTCATAAGCAAACAGTTACTTTATAAAAATGTTATCTCTCGGCTTTTAATTTAGTGCTTTCTTTTTTTATTATTACTGGACTTCTGTTTAAATAGAGAGTGAAAAAAACATAAATACCAATTTTGACTTGTTTTGCTCATTGATCTTTATGATCAATTTGCTATATAATATATTATTATTTTTCCAGCTGAGATAGCCTTATAGCTTTTCTCATCTGCAGCGTCAGGAAAATTCATGCTTCTGATTTTAGTTTATTGTTATCTTTTCACTGTTTAGCAGCTTGTATAAAACAAGGGACTGGGAAAACTCTTCACTATACTGTATGAATAGTAGAAGGGGCATATGCATATACAGGAAATTGTCTGATTTACTTATATTCACAGCTTTTTTAATTTCCACCTCAAAAATGTTCAACAAGCATCGCTAGTCATTGCCAAAGATAGCTAGCAGTGCTTGGATTATAATTTCTGGATTTACCATGCGGACAATTTCATGCAATTTTATTCAGGGAAATATCCAAACAGGTTGATGGATGATCCGTCAAAGAAGATTTTGTTTTAACTGCAAATATGGACATTGTAAAGGCCTGGATACTTACCCTGACATTTTCCCTTGAAGCTTGAAATCACTGATTTGACTAGTAATGTAAATACCAAAGAAAAAAAAGAAATTGAAGGGCAGGTTTACAGTTGGCTTCTTTTTACAAACATTGTAAGAAAACCAAGATGCATAAACTGCAGTTCTGAAGTGTACAAGCAGTGGTGGGATTCAGCCGGTTCGCACCACTTTGGCAGAACCGGTAGCTAATTTTTTGTTGCCCAGGCCCAGAACGGACTTCCGGAAGCGGCATCCACACAGAGAAGCGGTTGTTCACATATCTGAATCCCACCACTGTGTACAAGTGACCAGATTTCCAAGGGGATAACCTGTGACACGCTAAGAAATAAATTTACCTATTTCTGAATGTTAATTTCTAAGTCAATTTTCCAAGAGTTCCAAACAAAGATTATATAAAAATCCCCTCCTTTTCTGATGTGATCACAAGGTTTATTACTGTACAATGTTGCAGCTCCTCACTCCCCAAACTAAAAAGAAGCAGTCTCTCTGCTATTCCCCTGCAAATCCTTTTCCATAGGATGAATTTTGTGAAGAACATATTATTATTTTCCAGCATTATATTGTAGAATTGAGTACAGCCAGAATTATAGCTGACCATCAATAAAAGCAATGATTTTTAGAGTTCTCTAAATATTATTCATCAAAGAGACATTTCATTTTAAGGAGCATCTATGCCAGGCAGACACATGGCAAATTGTTCTAGAAGCCAATGTTTCTGAGCATACATATATATATATGTATGTGTGTTTGTATATGTGTATGTATATGTGTGTGTGTGTGTGTGTGTGTATGTGTATATATATTGTTGTTGTTAGTTGCGAAGTCGTGTCCGACCCATCGCGACCCCATGGACAACGTTCCTCCAGGCCTCCCTGTCCTCTACCAGTGTGTGTGTGTGTGTGTGTGTACACACACACACATATACATACATATATACACACACACACACACATATATACATACATATATATATATATACATATATATATACCGTAATTGCCTTAGTTGTCCCGCCTCCCCTTGTTTGCACTCCAATTTCACAACCTTCCTCCCATCCTTGGCAATCCCATCTTTCCTGATGCTGTTGCCGCTGATGTATCTTCCAACCCCACCCCCCCCATAATCAACTAAGGCAATTACGGTCGGCCAGGACGGACAGCCCTATCACACGGTTAATGAGCAAAAAACTGAGTTAGCAAGGTTTATAAGAGAGCTTCCCACCCCCAACACTTCACTCTGATCACGCTGGCAGTGGACCAGTGAAAGCTAAGGTTGTTTTTAGTATTGTAAATAGTTGCTTTTATTGTTTTAGTTTTTTAACAATAAACAGCTGGTTTATATCCTTCCCGGAGTTCGAGGATTTTATATCGTCTGTGTGTCTGTGTATCCTTCCCGGAGTTCGAGAATTTTATATCGTGTGTGTGTGTGTGTATATATATATATATATATATGTTTGGATTGCTAACAGAGTTAAAGGGGGACTGGGATAGCTATTTTGAGCTAATTAGCTTTCATCAGCCAGCCATACCCTTCTGAGATTCGAACCTGGGCTGCTTGCACGTTAGGTAGCTATGTTGACTCCTAGGCCATAGGCTCTTTCTCCCTTTGTCAGCTGTATCAGGGAGAGAAGAGACAGGGGAGGAGATAAGTCTTGAGTGGTTGTTGTTGGTTTTTTCCTCCCATATGTGTGTGTTTGTGTGTGTATACACATATACATATTACAAACATATACACACGTGTGTCTGTCTGTCTGTCTTTCTATCTGTCTGCCTGTCTGTCTATCTGCTATACTGCTGCTTCCAGCTTAATCCATTATTTGTGTGTGTGTGTGTGTGTGTGTGTGTGTGTGTGTTTAAATATGATACATGAAGTATGATAAGCAAAATAAAATATTAGCTTGCAGTATACTTCTATAATGTTCATTCCTACCTTACTGAAAAATGGAAATGTTTACAGTAATTATTTATTGTACAAATATTTGCATTTAGGAGACACCTCTCATTTTCTTAGCAAGTGGTTTTAATGAACATCACTACAGGGAATTTTGATTATAGAATACAAAAACTCCAACATTGTGCAATGTACCCAATTCAATGTATTCTTGACTATGATTTAAGTTAAAGCTATGCTTTTAGTAGATAATAGAAATGGGAATAAAAAAAGAGTAGAGTAGAGTAGAACAGAACAGAACAGAATAGAATAGAATTCTTTATTGGCCAAGTTTGATTGGACACACAAGGAATTTGTTTCCGGTGCATAAACTCTCAGTGTACATACAAGCAACAAGTGATAAATCATGATCATGATAATAAAATACAATCATCATAAATCATAAGATATAATGCTCAGTGATAGTAGTATCATAGGATACTATATAAAAGCATCAACATAAATCATAAGATACAAACAACAAAGTTATAATGATAAGATGCTGAAGGAATAAGTAATAGAAAGATGAGAAGGATAATAGTAATACAGCCCTACCTCGTGGTTTGACATCCCAAGGTATAAGACACTATTGTGGGAATTAGTTGTTTTGCAGAATGTTGGCATGGGGGAAAAACTGTCCTTGTCTAGTTGTTTTGGCGTGCAATGGGTATCCCATATGGGTCTTTGCGGTTTTTCCGCATCCAGAAGGCTTCTCATGAAATAATGCCGAAACAGTGAAGGAATACTCCACGCAGGGTTTTCCTCGGGGTGAGAATGCCCAGAACAAATCTCAGGCAATCTCTTTTATTAGTTCAGCAAAATATGGATAGTTACATGGGGCAAGCAAGGGGGGTTACATTCTAGCTCAGCAAACTATAGGTGATTTCATGAAGCAAGTACAAGTTACAAGAAGCGAACAAAAGTGGTTATATGAAGCAGGCAAAAGGCTGTTACATTCTTTCAGATAAGCATTCCATTCGAAGGCAGTTTGTGTGTGTGATGCAGTTACTTTGTTCAGCTATTTGCTTATGTTACAATTTGTTGCAGTTTATTGCTAAACAGCTTTGTGCGGAGTTTCTCATGTCCTTGGCTCCTGTTTCATGTGAGAGCCATTGGCCTAGCCACACTGCAGGAGCCTGAACCAAACATTTTCCCAACATCTCCTCTGTTTTTGTTTTAAAAGTAGGTTTCCTGCCCTGTGAGTTGGTGGTCCTCCGACCCCCTCCCATCCAGGGTAGGTGTTGACCGACATAATTGCATATTGACAGATTCTGACTCATTGTCAGAGGCTGGTGTGCAGAGGGATGCTTTCTCCACATCTTCTTCAAATGGTACTGGTTGGTAATGGAGACGTTCTAGTATCATGTTTTCCAAAGTACCTATTTTAGTTTCCATAAAGCTTTTCAGGCGAGATAAAATACAGGGGCCGAATGTACATGCAAGGAGTAACAATATCAATGGTCCTGCTATGGCACTTAGCAGGGTGGTCAACCATGGAGAAAAGTTGAACCAGGATTGAAACCATCCTTGTTGATCCTCCCTCTCCTTCTTTCGCTTATTCAGGCCCTCCCTGAGTTTAGTCATGGAGTCCTGCACTATACCAGAGTGGTCTGCATAAAGGCAACATTCTTCTCCTAAGGCGACACATAACCCCCCTTCTTTTAGAAAAAGCAAATCAAGTCCTCTTCTGTTCTGTAAGACTACTTCACAGAGGGAGGTTAGGGATTGTTGTAAGTGCGAGATAGAAGTTTCTATTCTCTCTAAGTCTTCATCGATGGCTGCTCTAAGATTGTGGAATTGAGTATACTGATGTGCAAAAGAAGCTATTCCAGTTCCTGCTCCGGTCAGGCCAAGTCCTACCAAAAGAGCTATTGTGAGAGTGGAGATAGGTTCTCGCTTGTGTCTTAAGAGTTCAGACCCTGAGTAGGTGTTATAAACTTCTTCTGCTGTGTGGATGTATATGCGTGGTATGACCTGGACAAGGATGCAAAAGCCTTTGGTGGTTATCACATGGCCGTGGGCACAGGCTGTAAGGCCTGTGGAGCAGGCCCACCATCCGTCTCTAGGTGGTATGTAAAAGAGTGTTGTGTTAATCGTGGTATGTGTGGTGTTGCAGTATTGTTCGTATTGCGTGGGTACCAGTCCAATGCAGGTTCCCTTACCTGACATTGACTGCAGTGTTTGTGAGCCATGTTTCCATCTGCATGTGTTGTCATCTGAGGAGGTGTTGTATGGAGAGACAAACCCTACAGCCTCATAATATGGGGGTTGAACATTGTAGCAAAACCAGCAGGCTGTAGTAAGGTTAGGATGGGTGCTATTTACCAACTGATAGGTGGCAGTGACAATGTCCCAAAGAGGGTTCCCAGGGCGTCTCTGTGAAGGAGAGTAAGAATGATCAATAGGAGTAGGCGGATTGTTCTCAAAAGTACCGGTGGGTTGAGAGGGTGGCACCTTACGGTCAGTTAGTATATTGTTGGGGCCTATCGGTACCGGGGGTTCTATGGGGGTTTGTATTAGTTTTATGGTAAAAATGTTCCCTAGCTTGTTGGTTTTATCATAAACACGACCTCCCCAAGTAATTCCAACCTGCCACCCCCCGTGCCTTTTTCCCTGGGTGGTGAAGGAAATCCTAACCGGATTACAATTAAAGTGTTCTTTAGTTAGGTCTTTCTCACATTTGACATTCTGACCAGTCCGTTTGAGTATAATAAAATCACCTTTGAGGGGGGGGTCCCATGTTATTTCCCCCGTGGAGACACAGACCCAGTCCGCACAAAAATAGGCGCTTTCTCCCCCACACTTGTTCCGGTGTGCAGTATCTTTTATATAGCCAGGGCAAACATAGAGGGACCACCGCTTGATCCATTGGTGGCTAGTGATGGTGGTGGCCCCCAGCATGATGCCAAAGTCAAAGTACAGGTCAGGAAACCAGGATCCCGGCACAGCTATGGACGAAGTGGAGTTCAGGATGTTTGCGTGTTTGTCCAATACTACCCACGTACAATTCAGGGGCTGGTGAGGATTGTGGAGGGCAAGAAAGGCGTCAAGATGCTGTCTCTCCGTCAGTAGGCAAAGTGTTGTTAGGAACATCGTTTTCTGGAACAGGCTTGGAATGATATGGGCGAACATGGCGACCTGGAACTCACAAGGTGTTGTCTGGGAGTACAAAGTCACACATCAATGGTTGCAGGCTCAGGAGACAGGGAGGCTGCCGGCAGAGATGGGCGGGGTGCTGGAGCAAAGTAGGGCCGGACGCAGCGACCAGGAACCCACAAGACTTTTTCAGGCAGTTGGACTGCTGCGGAGCCTCTCCCCCAAGTGATGAGATCAACGGGCCCTTTCCAGGTAGGATCAGGGAGTTGACGATACCAAACCTGTGGTCGGGGAAGAGAAAGGGAGGAGGAAGAAAAATGCCTCTCGGCTGCAGAGGTAGGTGGATTGCCTGTTAAGTTTAAAAAATTTAATGTATAAAGGCAAAGATTAAGAATGTCTTGCACTGCTGGGAGGCTAGGGGCAATTTTCCCTTGTGTCTGATTATATCTTTCCAGCGCATGTTTTAGCGTCTGGTGGGCGCGCTCAACCAAGGCTTGGCCTTGGGAGTTGTAAGGAATTCCGAATTTGTGAACAATTGACCACTGATTACAAAAGGCAGCAAAGGCTGCTCCTGTGTAAGCAGGACCATTGTCCGTTTTTAATTCCTTTGGGCATCCCAACGTTGCAAATGAGCGAATACAGTGATTAATGACATGCTTAGTGGCTTCACCCCGTTGAGGGGTAGCAATGATGAAGCCAGAAAAGGTGTCAATGGAAACATGAAGATATTTCCATGGGGCAAATGGGGCATATTGTGTAACATCCATTTGCCAGATTTGGCAACACTCAGTTCCTCTGGGGTTTACCCCCATTGGGAGCGAGTGGGCCTGTTTGCTGCAAGTGGCACACTGCTGGAGAATAGCAGTTGCTTCTGCAGTGGTTTTTCCAAATTGGTTCACAAGCGCCTTTTTATTTTGATGGAAATAAGCATGACTGACCCAAGGAGAGACAGGAGAAAGAGACATGAAACAGGTAGCAGAGGCCGCAGCGTCTGCAATGTATTTACCTAGATATTGTTGGAGCTGCACTAATGTGGTATCCTTCTGTAAAGAAATGTGAGGAAAAATGGGTGTTGAGTGAGAAGAAAGGAGTGTGTAACCCAGATATGAAAAAGGTTCCAATTTGATCAAAGTCCATTCAGATGAAACAAATTTCCATTAAATAGGGAAAACATTTACAAATCTAAGCAAAACAATTCAGAGTCATTTCTGTTGGTTGATGGATGTATATGTCTAACGAAACAATTTAAAACTCAAAAATTTGCAAAAGAAGTGCCCAACAATTACTGCCTCCTCTTTCGAGTAAAAAAAATAGCAAGCTGAAACTGCAAGAGTGGGCATTAAATTTCACATCCACCCCCCTTCCTCAACCCAGACTTCTAGGCAGAGGAAGAAGAGAGAAAAAAAAATAGTTAAAACGAGCAGCTGCCCCCCCTCCTCTGTCTGCCCTTCCTTCGCTCTTAAAGCAATACAGCCAGCGAAAAACGAAAGAGTCAGGAGGGGGGAAAAGAAAGAGAAACTTTACAAAAATCTCACCACCAAAAAAATTCAAAAGCATTTTCCATAAATTCTTTTATACCTCGTCCATAAAACTTTGCACATGCAAACTCATGCCATTGCGTTCCCATGTTACAACAATAAAAACTACAGTTTTACTGTTCCTTTACACCAGCAAATCAACTCATTCACTTCCACTCCGCTTGCTTACACCATTTCACATACAAATATTTCAACATACGTTTCCATCTTTATTCAAGGCCTTTTTGTTTGGTGTTATCAAAGAGGGTTTAGACCCTTTTCCAAGTCTTGGAAATAACACAGAACAACACAGACAGACATATATACACAAATACCATTAAAACAACATTTATTTAGACATATAACTTGTCCTGCAAATAGCGAGAAAAATCAAGAGCTGATGTCAACCAAACATGTGGTTCTTGTATAGGGCCCTTTACCAACTCCCATTTTTCTCACCATTCCAAGGTTAAACATAATATTCCGGGTGGCCACACATACACAGACACATATATATGAACAAAATACAATACATATTAACACACTTAGCACCGTCAGACCTTGTCTGACAGGGTTAAACTTAACAGCCACTTGAAGTTTCAAGGCATCCCAATTGTTCCTCTAAAATTTGCCTTATGGGGGTGTACAATGGCTGTGAAAAAGCAAAAGAATTAGCCTCTCCAGGAGGAGCTGAAGGTCCAACTGGAGATGATTTAGGGGTGACAATTTTATCTGATCGTAACCAGGCAGGGGGGGAGTGAAAATGAAAGAACCAGCCAGGGCATTAAGAAGACCTTTGACATAAGGGGCTTGGATGCCGTACATCGAGACCGCTGTTTTCAGGTCTCTGATTGTTTTTTAAAGGAAAAGGTTCAAAGTGAGGAATCATGGCACCCGCAGTATTCTGAACAAAAGCAACAGGAAATGCAGAACACTCAGACAATTCATCAACATCAAGCAAACCCTGACTTCGAGCTTCTGCCTATGGTAGCAGCTACTGCACTCATGGGAGAAACAGGGAGAGGAACAGAGGGGAGGGGGGATTTGGGAGCAGAGGGGGGGAGGGATGTAAGGGAAAAAGCCTCATTGCTTTTTGGAATTTGTTTATCGTAAGGCGGTGGGGGGGTCACGGAGTCTGATGTCTCTGTGAGCCCTCGTTCATGAACTTTGAGGCATTCTAAAACAATTCGCCATGACGATAGTATTTTTGCAGGGGCTCTGTGATTCTCATGGAAATACACACCTAAACGTTTCCATGTAGCCACTTTAAATGAGCCCTTTTCCGGATATGCCGGGCAGTTTTCCCAAATATAACACAATAAATTAATCAAATCAGCTTTGCTCAAAACAGGCAATAATTTACCGCTGTTTTTGAGAATACAAATTGTAGACTTCGTTAATTCTCTAAGTTCTTGCAGATACACGGCCTGCGTCTTAGAAAATTTTCCTCCCATACTCACGAAAGGATAGCCGTCTTTACCAACGATATCCGAAGTGCACTAAGCCCCGTCCGGGCGATGAGTAGTAGGAGGTCGAAGGAACGTATCACTTTCTTAGTGATCACGTCGGGGTCACCAGTTGCGGTTTTTCCGCATCCAGAAGGCTTCTCATGAAATAATGCCGAAACAGTGAAGGAATACTCCACGCAGGGTTTTCCTCGGGGTGAGAATGCCCTGAACAAATCTCAGGCAATCTCTTTTATTAGTTCAGCAAAATATGGGTAGTTACATGGGGCAAGCAAGGGGGGTTACATTCTAGCTCAGCAAACTATAGGTGATTTCATGAAGCAAGTACAAGTTACAAGAAGCGAACAAAAGTGGTTACATGAAGCAGGCAAAAGGCTGTTACATTCTTTCAGATAAGCATTCCATTCGAAGGCAGTTTGTGTGTGTGATGCAGTTACTTTGTTCAGCTATTTGCTTATGTTACAATTTGTTGCAGTTTATTGCTAAACAGCTTTGTGCGGAGTTTCTCATGTCCTTGGCTCCTGTTTCATGTGAGAGCCATTGGCCTAGCCACACTGCAGGAGCCTGAACCAAACATTTTCCCAACAGGTCTTTGAAACTTACATTCATTTCTGAATATCTCTATTTACTATAGCTCAAGTAAATTCTAAAGAGGGAGTATTTGCCAGGCACAAATATATATAATATAAAACAAGAAATCTATTATCCAATCCCTATTCCCCAAACTTGGCTGCTATTAAGACAGCCCAATTATGTGATGGTATTTCTATAATGTCTGCTTCCTGTGCTTCCATTGTACCTCTACTCACACAAGTGCATTTATTGACAAATATGAATGCTGTTTCCCATGCCAAGGTTTGTGTAAGCCTCCTCCTCCTCCCACTGCCAATCAAAAGTATGGGCAGTGATCTGAAACCAGCAAAATCAGGAATGTCACACGAGTTTTTATTTAATGAATCTATGCATAAACAGAAAATCTATTTTAATTTTTTTTTCAAATTTGCATCACATACTTATAGCTGCTATACCAGTTATATGTATCCTCTAAATGATCTAGAGAACATTTCAGTACACAAAAGAGAGTAGAAAAATTGCTGAATTGTGCCTGATAAGTTTTTCTTTCTCTCTGTGTAATTTTAGACAGCAAACATCCCTCTGGTGTCAGAACTTGGTATAGATAACGTCCACTTTGATGATTTTTCCCTTGATATGGATACCATGATAACAGCAGCCCTCCGGATGTTCATGGAGCTTGGAATAGTTCAGAAATTTAGAATTGACTATGAGGTAACCATCTGCTCTGCCGAGATAATCAGCTGCTTTTGTGTTGGCAAAGGAGGACCCATTTGTTCTTGTTCTTGTTCCTGATGCAATTTTTCTTTTCCATTTCAGACACTGTGTAGGTGGCTTTTGACAGTGAGGAAAAATTACCGAATGGTTCTGTATCACAACTGGCGGCATGCTTTCAACGTGTGCCAGCTCATGTTTGCCATGTTAACTGTAAGTATGTGAGTGGCAAAAGAGATCATGTTCCCATCCCTCTTAGGATCTAAACATTAATCAATATTAATGGCTAAAAATTTATATAATTATTGTGTGTGTACATGTGCTGAAGTGAATAATGTGTTTTGGCTACAGCAGTGGCCCCCAACCTTTTGGGCTCCAGGGACCAGTTCTGTGGAAAGAAGTTTTTCAGCAGACTGGAGGGTGCGTAGTATCACTTGCTGCCTGCATCTCACTCGTGCGCGGATGGGGCTTCATTTGTTTGTGTGGCCTGGTTTCTGGCGCACCGCAGACTGGTGCTGGTCCACGACCTGGGGGCTGGGGACTCCTGGCCTAGAGCATATTGCACATCCTCCTTCTTGGGGTGGAAAGTTTTTAATAACCTTTTGTTCTTCTGCCACCACTAAATCCTCTTCAGGGTTTAGAAACCTGTAAGGTAACTCAACCGAGTGGAATGCAGGACCAGTTAGAGTATATAAAAACTTGGTTAACATAGGAAAGGAAGGAAGGGCAATTTTTTGTATGAATTAACTTAAAAAAAATGGGTTCATGTATTGCTACGCATCATCTATATCAGACATGTCAAACTCGCGATGTCATGTGACGTCGCGCGACGTATCGGAGCTTTTTCTCCATTGCCGGCAATGGGGTGGGCGCGGTTTCCTGGTGACGCATCCGGCCCGTGGGCCGGCAGTTTGACACTCCTGATCTATATCATCTTAATAATACCATACGCTGGCCCTAACATTATTGCTAATCTGACAGCTGAGGTATTCCATTTTTCAAATGTGTTTTTCCATGCTTTCTTCCAAATCCTTCCTAAAATATAAACCTGGGAGGAGTGGTCATCCTTTGGCCATTCCATCTCCCAGTCATCATACAGCAGCACCCAGTTTGCAATGTTTGTAGGTTTTCTAGTGTTTGTGGCACAATGGAAGAACTGAACAATTGGTGGCAGTTGTATAATCAATCTTAGTTTGAAATATTCTCATATTGTAGAATGGTTTACATAACAGAGATGGTGATTTTAAACAAACAAAAAACCTGCCTCTGTTCTACTTTGTTTATCTAATCAGTTGCCTCCCTACTTAAATCATAAGGTTCAGTCCAGTGGTTTGGTACATCAAGTCCGATGTAAAAAAATTGAATATACAATTTGAGATGCATATATTTTTTTAAAAAAAACTTGAGAAATTGCATGTGTGCTCACACGTGTGTGTGCGTTCAAGCAGTGTGATATATATTAAAAAATAAATGGGAAGGATCTATGGACTTTTCCAGCCATTTCGTGAGAAAACACTTTGAATGCAAATGACTAAAAGACTTAAAAGATAGGAACGGGACATTTTGAAAAGGATAACTAAAGTAATTATTATCTTCTCATTATTCAGGATATGCTTATAAGCGTTATGTGCTTAGAGCTCAAAGCATCGTTAGAGACCCCACACACCCAGTTCATGGTCTGTTTCTGTTGCTCTCCTCTAGGAGGAGGTCTTGAAGTATTTATAGCATAACGACTAGATTCTGTAACAGCTTTGTTCTTTATGCCATCCGTCTTGTAAATTCGCAGGATTCTTTTTTTTACACCATGTACATGTATACATTCAAACTAGACTGATGTTTCTCTGTCATATATATGTGTGTATGTGGGTATATGCATAATGGTATTTTTTTGAGAGTTGAATGCAACGAAATTTCATTTTTAATAGTAGTGGATCTGAGGATGTATACTGATTAGTGTACATTTAAAATGACAATAAAGTTTTTATTCTATTCTATATTCTACTCTGCTTTACTCCATTCTATTCTATTCTATTCTATTCTATTCTATTCTATTCCATTCCATTCCATTCCATTCCATTCCATTCCATTCCATTCTAAATTACCTGAGAGTTTTGAAAGTTAATTGTTTTAATGAATTAATATCAAAATCAAGTTTTATAGAACTTTTAAGTATCACTTTGAAAAAGGTGTCATGCCAATATAATTTTTAATTTACATCTTCCTCTAGATGGAGCTCAAAGGCCAGATTTGCTTCAGGCTGCTTTCTGGTTGTAAGGAATGGAAATGCATTTTGTTTTCAGAGAAATAGCCTTCTTTAAATTGGATAAAATAACTATCAGTAGCAGGATCAGATAAGTCTTTTATTGTTTGTTTTAGTAGAGTTGAGCTTTGATCTTTTGGTAGTGGATCTGAGGATGTTTGTGTAAGAGCCTTTCAAATAATATAGAAATTGATCCCTTCCCACACTAATTTACCCACGTCTTATTCTGCAGAACAACTGTGTCAGCTCAGGCCCTCTTTACAATAGTTGAGTTAGGGGCAGAAATGTTGGCTATTCCATTATTGAGAATGTCTTCACACAAGTCTGTTTCCCCATGACCTCTGTCCCAGTAATCAGCTTATAGATTTTTGCCTTCTGCTTTTTACTGAATGCAGCCTCTAGATGCTTTGGTGTTTTTAATTTAATTGGATAAAACATCAAGCCATAAAGTATAATATAGGGTCCACTTGATAGCAGGACATTTCACATGTTACAATATTGCAGTAAGAATATAGTCCTTTAGAGAACTCACATTTTCTTTTATTTCTTTTTTCTTTTATTCACTCTTTTATTTGCTCAGAATTTCAGCTGGGACATATAGTGCTGTCAGCATCCTTTGACATATGATTCCAGCAGTTATACCATAATATAACCAAGGAACAGTTGTGTCATAATGATTGGACCAAGTAACTAAAAAACTCCTTTTCAAGATTATATTATGTATAGTGCAACTGCTATCCTCTGGTCCCCACTGATACATACAAGAAAGAATTGCACGCCCTGATTTGGGGGGGGGGGAAGTTTCATTGATATACACAGGAATGCACTTTTTTTCTGGTTTTCCATCTTGCTTTAAGCTTCACTGTAATGTCCTTATGCTTAATTGTGTCAGATTTCAGAACAATTTTACATCTGCAGTCAACAACATAGTATATTTGTGATTGACTTCGAAACTTTCACTCGCTCCTATCCCTCTTGTCTTCTTTACACACGCTTCTTCTCCAGATGTACTGTATCTATGATATTGTTGTCATTCGGATAGAAAAAAGAGCAGTTCCATGAAAAGGTCAAAAATGTCAATCTCTGCATTAACATGATCCTTAATTAAAGAGCAAACAACACCATGTAAGTCTGGGATGACTAGAAGCATTTACAGAGGGGGCTTGGGCTTTATTCCCTGATCAACACCATGCCCATCTTTTCATGCTACTTTTTGAATAGTTCGGTTGTTAACATCTTGCTGGGCTTGGATCAAGTATACAGTAATGGCAAAAAAAAAAAAAGGGGGCATTTTAAAATTGACAGTCCTGAGGCTTAAGGGTAGGCAGCTTCCCCACTCCATTCTGCTTCTTCCTCCATACTGAGATTCAGATATCTCAGTATTTCAGGCCCTGCTCATACCAATCAGCCATTGTTGACTCCTAAGTGCCAAGACAAGCAATGAGACAGGAACTAAGGATGAGAATGAGATGGGCTATATAAACTGGATACTGATTTCTGTGTCCCCCTGTTGGTGAGCTGAAGGAACTACTGATCGACTAGGATATGTGAATATGATAAATAAGAATGCTCCCAGGGGCACTTGAAAGTATTTCTGGGGGTTTAGGAACCCAACAGTGTAAAAATGTTCTGCATCAATTCAAAATTCAGTTTATAATGGAAATTTACAAACTATTTGCACATGTTCTTCCGCTGCAAATAAATCACATACAATTTCATTTTGTTCAAGACTCCCTATCAGGACTAAATCATGCCTTCCTTAATTTAGAGTCATTTAAATCCTTGTGTTTAATGTCGCTGGGTTAAACTAAAATAGTTATATGGAACTTGATCTGAACTTCTTTACAATCCAGATCGTTATTCTTTATTCTTCTACTTCAAAGTATCCTCTACATGCTGCCATTTGGCCACAAAAGTCACATGTGCAATGAAAAGTAACTTCAAATCAAAGAATCAGCTACTATGAGTTTGTCAGATGAAGAATCTTCTTTCAAAAATAATTGACCTTAGTCTTTTTTCTTTTTTTTTAAAGGATAAGTACAATAACTAGTAATTTGAACCTTGCTCAGCAGGAAAACAAGTCTTATTGAAAAAGGGTTGATCTATTATTGTCTTCCTAGCTAAAGTTTGTGAATTATGCAGGAACATTTATCTTTAAGTTATGTAGGTCTTCCGAGCTAAGCAACTCCTAGCTTACTATCAACAGTGATTCAATCAACAATAAACCAAGTATATGGGCTCAGAAACTAAACCTTGGTTACAAATGTGGGTTATAAAAATGCAGAGGACCGCTAGATGGTAGCAAAGAAATATCTACAACTCAAGCATTGGTGCATTCAGTAGCTATATTTACTCAGGAACTGTATGGATAACTTCGCTCATAGTAATACAAATACATTACCTCATATGGCATCCAATGGGACATATGTCATCACCTGTCAACACTGATTGATAGATTGATTATTTCAGTTTTGAGGCAGCCCCTAGTAACTCTGGGCAGCTCACAGATAAAAATTTATGTATATATATATATAATTTTGAGGCAGCCCCTAGTAACTCTGGGCAGTTTTGAGGCAGCCCCTAGTAACTCTGGGCAGCTCACAGATAAAAATTTATATATATGAAACCAAAGCCCAAAAAACTAAGCAGTCAGTAACCAACTAAGGCAAATATCTCTAAGGCAGATAGATCCAGATTTTTTTAAAAAAGAGAAAGAATGATTAACCTGGCCAGTGGCTGATTCGCTATTTTTTTTTTATTTCTAGCCCATTATGCATGCTCACCTTCTTTCTGATTTGTTTAGAAAAAAAATAATTGCAGGGAATGCAACTGTAACTGTAACTTCTATTGCTAAGTGATGAGGTCATTAAATGAGTCATGCCCAATTTTTCTACACTTTTTGCCACAGTCATAAAGCAAACCCGGCTTCCCCATTGACTCTGCTTGTTGGAAGTCGACTGGGAAGGTCACAAATGGCGATCATGTGATCCCAGCACACGGCCGCCAAGCACCCAAATTGTGATTACAAGATGTTTAGAGATGCTGCAATGGTAGTAAATGTGAGGACTCGTGACCATGAACCAGAATATGGTGAGGATTTTGCATTCATATCCCTCCCATCTTGTGAGCTGGCAAACAAATCAGGAACAAGCCTCTCATAAACATGGCCCTGTAGGAATATGCTCACACCTACTCTATCATCGCCCAACAATTTTATCTATTTTTTTCCCTTCCAGTAGTTGCACATATATTTCCATCTCATTTTAATTTTTTGTATGGCGATTCAGGCCCCATAAGCATTCTTGTAATTGAGGAGGTTAGGGATGTAACACATTTGGATTTGTAGTATGTTAGCTACCTATTTTCTTTTTTCATTAAAATTGTAGTAATTAATTGTAAAAGTCAGATGTAAAGGAGACAGACAGCCTTGTGGGCATAGTGATGAAAAGGTTGATTACTCACAGTCTACTAAAGGAGGTGACAGGTTACCTGGCCACTTTCCTAAGGCAAGAGTTTTCAAACCTTTTCAATTCACAATCCCTTTCTTGAGGAAAAAAGAGACAAAATAATTTAAGAGAAAAGGAGTAAGAGGGGAAGGAGGCAGTGTAATTGAATGGAATTAAAGGTGGGCAAATAAACTAAAAGATATAACCAGTTATAAAACATAAGAAAAAAGACAGGCTGGTAGCCCAGAGACCATCATTTTGTAAAAACGCAGAGAACTTTGTTGATGTATCTCTTAAAGAATAAAAACTTACATTCCATACCATCTACTGGGAATAAGGTTATTGTTGAATAAAGTTGTAATTGTTTGCAATTAAATGGCCTCCACTTGATTATAGTCGTGTTCTCGAGGCTACCATATATATCTTTCATCAATAACTGTCTACGTTTATGTAACCAGATCATATTCTAATGGGAAAAGGGGTATGTGCAGCACAACTGCCTGGGCATATTAATCTTGGTTCTGACAGTAATATAATGCTGTGGTGGTTTATGTCAGTCGGAGTTAAATGGATCTGCAGGTCCAGTCTAGAATATCTTTTATGACCTATTTTCAGTGGAATTATTATCACTAATCACATTTTTCTGGCATTTAGAAAAGACCATGATGTTATTTTGTAATAGAAAAGACCATGATGTTATTTTGTAATCTGTGAAGAAGTGCACAGGATTTTCAAAAGCACACTTAGCTAAGCTTTATTTCTCTTTTTAATATTTTAACTCTATCTGTGGATTGTGCTTGGAAGCTTTAAATTTTTAAAATAACTCCCTGGCATTGCAGTTTTTTATATGTTTAATGATTTATACTGTTACCCTGTATGGCTTGGCCTTTGAGAGCTATAGACCTAGTAGTGCAACTTACACATCCATCATTTTAACTCACATGACTGCTTTCATTGATTATAATGAGACTATAGTGAGTACGGAATTTGATTGTAGGTTCGACCTCAAGATTAGATCCATTCTTTTATCAACCCTGTTTCTTCAGATAATCTTTTCAACTTTTTTTCTTCATTTTCACAACTGATAGATATAGAGGAAATAATTAAATTTAGAACTCGAACAACAAAACGCATAAAACTAGACCAATTAAAATGTAATTCATTTCCTCGCATAAAGAATGACCTTTATAATTATATTTAGACTCTGGCTCTAGTTGAGTTGAGATAATTTATTCTCCAGCAAAAAGAAGTTCTCTTCCACTATCATGGTACATATTGCTGTACATAATCTTTTCAAGGCTTAGATTTTGAAAGTAAGAGGAGCATAACAGAGTTGGAAGGGACCTTGGAGGTCTTCTAGTTCAAACCCCTGCTTAAGCAGCAATCCCTATATCATTTCAGACAAATGCTTGTCCAGTCTCTTCTTAAAAACCTCCAGTGATGGAGCACCCTCAACTTCTGGAGGCAAGTCGTTCCACTGTCTAATTGTTTTCACTGTCAGGAAATTTCTCCTTAGTTTTAGGTTGCTTTTCTCTTTGATAAGTTTCCATCTGTTGCTTCATGTCTTGCCTTCAGATGCTTTGGAGAATAGCTTGACTCCGTCTTCTTTGTGACAGCCCCTTAGTTATCGGAAGACTGCAGTCATATGACCCCCTAGTCCTCTTTATTAGACGAGACATAGGAAGCAAAACTTTCTGTGCTCATATTGCATTTGCATTGGAAATGATGCCTTTGGAATTATCGCTCATAACTGATATTAGCTTACTTCATTACAAGATTTATTGCACACAAATCATATGACAGTGAGGAGAAGGATGGTATCAGATTTGAACATGTTTCTTTATATAGTAATGATGTTGTGCATTATGCTGGCGTGGCAATCTTTCCTGCCACCTCAGCAAGATAAGTCGACAACACTTATTCATTTAACATTGACCCAGTGTATAGCTACTGTGAAAAAAAGGAAAAAATTCCACATTTTGGTGAATCACTAGGAGAGGAATCGGATTGTCAGTAGCATAATACCTTTGTACAGTGCTGAGAAGCAGTTCCTTTAAAACAGCGTGCATAATTGTGGTCATCAGGATAAGTTGAAAAGATGCAGAAAAGGACACTAGATGTTCAAATACCTGGAGCAGGATCAACTGTTTCCATCAGATAGAATTATTGATTGCTTCATTACAATGCATACTCTCCGTTGTTTGTACATGTATAGGATGGCACAACATAAGTAGAAAAAGGGAAAAACATGGATCATGTTGGTGTGATTTTTTTTTTTATCATTTACTCTACAGGCCTGCAGGAATTTTCTTATGAGAAATTTATTTGAGGGTTTTTTGTGTGTGATAATCACTATATATATAAATGATATGAAGAAAATGGATATTAGAGTTTTTGTCCCTCTTACAATCCTAAAACCCAGCACTCAGTGGAATTAAATGAAGGGAAAACCAGGATACATAAGATAAAGTATTTTACACTGGATTTAACTAACCTGAGGAATTCACTGTCATAAAAATGGAACGATACTCATTAATTTGGGTCTCTCAAAAAGGAGATTAGATTGATTCATGGAATGCAACTATCGGGGATTACTAGCCTCGATAGCTAGATTTTACTTCCTGTATCTGAGGCAAAATGGCTTGTTTGCTCAATAAGCTATGGTATAAACTATGATTTAAGAGCCATAGTAATTGAGTTCATGCCCTGCTTTAAGCCAAATATAAGCAGATAGAATAATACAAAATGTGAACCCACTCTATGCCTCTCCATATTCATGTTTCACAAATTGCTCTATGGGGAACATGAGTGATTTTTCGCTCATGTCCTGCTTGCCAACTCCAGATGGGCCAATGTGGGAACAGAACGGGCTACATGGATTTTTGATCTGATCAAGCACGGCTCTTTTGATGTTCTTATTACATTTGAGACACATTTTTCATCAAAGAGAAAAGGATGGCAGATAAGTTCCTTTTGTTAGCTTTAAACTAACTCTGTTTGATGGGTTCAGTAATACAATATATTTCCTGTTGAGGGGCCTTTGAACTGGAATGTATCTCCTTTTCACCTCCAACACTCAAGCCTCTAATATTCTAATCTGTATTTTTCTGGAACCCCAGACCCCAAAATGGCATAGTATTAGTATGTGACATTAGTATGTGGTGTAGGCAATTATTCAGTACTATTGAAAAGTAGTCCTTGACTTACGACCACAATTGAGCCCAGCATTTCTGTTGCTACGTGAGACAGTTAAGTGAGTTTTGCTCCATTTTATGACCTTTCTTGCCACATTTGTTGAGTTAGCAACACAGTTCTTAAGTGAATCTGGCATCCCCATTGACTTTGCTTGTCAGAAGGTCGCAAAAGGTGATCACGTGACCCCGGGACACTGCAGCCGTCATAAACGTAAACCAATTGCCAAACATATAAATTTTGATCACATGACCAGGGGACATCTGCAACAGTCGTAAGTGTGAAAAACGATCATAGTTGTAATTTTGAGCAGTCATTAAATAAATGGTTGTAAAATGAAAAAAAGCATGGAAAACTGAGAACAATTACCTTACAAGGCAAACGAAGGCTTCTACTGTACATAAAAAAGCTCATATCTAGTCATGTTCACATCCCCGCTGAACTCCGGCTAGGGATGAGATTTGTTCATACGTACCTGAAGTGCACCTGTGCAGAGGAAGATGATTTAGATGATCCTCTGTGATAAGATTCCCTTTTATTGTTGTTCTTATTGGACACCTTACCAGCTGAAAAGCATCCTGTTCAATGATTCACTGATGTGAAACCAAGTAGTTATAGTCCAGCTTGGCCAATAAGCTTTCTTGTTAAATCATCAAAGTAGCAGGATATCAATAGAACGAAGACATTTATAACATTACTATTTAGCAATACTGCAACAGTGCACTTCTGAACTTTTTGCACATATGAACTAATTCTAGCTGATATAGCTGAAAGCTAGAGGTTATTCCTTTACTCCATACGGAGGGCATTAGAATTATGAACAACTCTTTAGCTATTTGTTAAATGTACAGATAGTCCTTGGCGTACCACCACAGTTGAGCTCAAAATTTCCATTGCTAAGCAAGTCAAGCAACTAAGTGAATTTTGCCCCATTTTATGAGCTTTTTTGCCACAGTTGTTAAGTGAATCACTGCAGATGTTAAGTGAATCAGGCATTTATTATGCGAATTTAGCTTCCCCCCCCCCCATTCACTTTGCTTGTTGGAAACCGGCTGGGTAGGTTACAAATGGTGATCTCATGACCCCAGGACATTGCAACTGTCTTAAATAAATGCTGGTTGCCAAGTGCCCAAATTTTGATCATGTGACCATGGGGTTGCTGCAACAGTTGTAAAGTGTGAAAAATGGTCAAAAGTCACTTTTTTTAGTGCTGCCATAATTTCGAACAGATCCTAAATGAATGGTTGTAACCAGTGGTGGGATTGAAATACCTGAACAACTGGTTCTCTTATTGGATGCAGGCCTGGGCCTCTTGAGGCCTAGAACAGACTTCTGGATTTAGCTACCGGTTCTGCCGAACTGGTGCGAACCGGTGCGAACCGGCTGAATCCCACCACTGGCTGTAACTCAAGGACTACCTGTATATCCTGCTTTTCCTTCAGGAGTTTAAAGGATGTAACCAGCATTCCCACCACCCATTTTCCTTTCGGCAGCAACTCTGTGAGGTAGGTTGACTGAGAGAGAATGACCCAAATCATCCCAGGGTTTAAGGTGATCTCAGTTTAACCACTAGCTCATCTTGACTTCCACTTATCAAACGTAACTGCTGGTACATCTTGATCCTTCCTCCAACATTCATTTATCTGATTTCTAATGAAAGCTTAAAAATGACTGCATTTGTTGACGTTACCACTATATATATATATTTCTATTTTCAGACAGCAGGATTTCAGGAGATTCTGACAGAAATAGAAATTTTAGCTTTGATAGTTGGATGTTTATGCCATGACCTTGATCACAGAGGAACAAACAATGCCTTTCAAGCTAAGTATGTTTCCACTATTATTTGTTTGTTTTTAAAAAATAATATTTTAGAAGTTAGAAATAAATGTTGGTTTCAAAATATGTGTAATAAAATTGAATTTCTTTCTCTATATTTCTTTAAAAGAACACTTAATTCCTTCTAAATTATTTTTTTTACTATGACATAAGCTGCTACACATGAATATCCATCTAACAAAACATTAAATTAGGCAGAACTTTAGTCGAAGTTACATCTTTATTGACATAACTGCTTATGGCAAAACAGAAAGCACAAAAAATGTGGTTTATTATTCGATAACATTTTAGCAAATATTAAGGAAATAGCCAGCATTTGCATTCAAAACAGAAGAAATCGTTTACATAAATGGTGTCTTGTTTCATTAAGACATGCAGAGTCCCACAGAATGCAGGCTATTTCATGTTTTTGCATGACACTGACAACTTTTTACAAGTTCCTAGGTTTTTATAACATGATAAACTCTAACTCAGGGGTCTGCAACCTTGACAACTTTAAGACTTGTGGACTTCAGCTCCCAGAATTCCTCAGCCAGCTATTCTGGCTGAGGAATTCTGGGAGCTGAAGCCCACAAGTCTTAAAGTTGTCAAGGTTGCAGACCCCTGCTCTAACTGCTTGATGAGTTGGATTATAATTACTCATACACTGCTCAGCTTCATAATAGACAATCTCTCCCAACTACCCACTTGATCCTTAGTGTCTAGGGGTCATGGTTTACTTTATAGGAGAACTTCTTATAGGACAATTGGCTTGTAATACAACAAGATGGACTTTGTAAGGGGCTATGCAAAGTTCTGCCTAATTTGTTATTGCACACATGAAAGAGCTTATACGTAAAGTAATTTTGTACCTTGAATCTACTCAGATTCTACACAGGACAGTTCCTTCACAATAGTCTCTGTCAAATGACCATTTATTCTCCACTCTTCTGGATTAGCGTTATCACCTTAATCGACAAACTTAATAGTATGGGATTTTGTGCCAAAGGACCAAAGTCTTTACAGAGAGAGGATGTGCAGGATAGATTTTTGAGGTCAGATTCTGTAGTGTCATCATCATCATCTTTAGCAGTTTCAGATTATATTTCAATTTTACGTTTCTGAGAGACCTCATCTGAGATAAAGGATACTTCTGCTTCTGGGATAAAGCTTTGGACAGGCAATAACATTCTTTGCCAGTTGGGAAAGAAAAATGAAGTAGTTTGATGTAGTATAAACATAAAACACACCAATAGATGAATGTACATTGTAAAATGAACTTTGCAGCAGGACATATGCATTGCTTCTGGGAGGCTGATTTTCCTTCACAGGAGATTCTAATTTTATCTCTTTTGTTTACACATCTGTTATAAACAAGTATTCTGTTTATGATTAACTTATTTTATTCCTAGCGTAGTGTTGTGCCAACACAATGTGTTGGATTTCCTGATATAGATATTGTTTATTGTTTTGGGTCAAACTGGAGCACATATTTATTGCATGGTAACTGATCCCATTCAGGCAATTAAGATAGCAGAAAGACAAAATTGGAGACATACCTTATCTAGATTTATTTTCTCTATAATTTTGCAGCCAACGGCCACTAAGTGAATTGTTGCAAGTCAAGGACTAGCTGTATAGCACCCCAAATGAGAAATTCTGTTTCCAATTAGAGAGTATTTCTGCGAATATAATTCTCTATATTAAGAACTCAGTATCAGGAGTTGTATTATGGCATATATATTTGATACAGAAAACTGATAAACACACACACACTTCCTTGGCCCACCTAGTTGCTAGGCAATAGATTTCAGAAAAACTAATTAGGTCTGCACTTTTAGCACAGTACAAGGCATTAAGTAAATATGAATTTTTAATAGAATTCTGTATTATAACTGCACCACCAACACTGAATGCAAAATAAATATACATATTAAAAAATCCTTACTATTCAGGACCTGGTATGAAATGGGGGAACCTGACTATATCTTCATTTTGGGAAGCATTTTAATATCCAGTATAGCATGATGGTATGTGTTGTAGTGCGGCTTGATTCAAAAACTTTTGGTGCATATGAGGAATTATATTCATGTTTCACAGTTCTGTATATCAGATTTAGTAGAGCAAAGGTGATTGCTGTCTGTGATGCTGGAATAGCAACAAGGATTGTCTTCCATTGGGTAAACTAAGCATCAGGTAATGAATTGACTTGGCTGCTAGAACAAGTGAGTTTATGCTGATTTTTAAAAATTCCGCAAGGACATGCCATTTTGTGTTGGGTGGGTGCTTAATATTAGGGGATTTTTTTTTTCCTGCACAATTTACGGGAGCTGTATATGGGAGAAGCCAGTGAAGAATTCTTTGTAACCCCTTTTGAAAGAAATCATCTATCATAGTAAGGAATTTGAAGAGCCATTGATAAATAAAAAAAATACTCTGATGCAAGAGGAAACTCCGAAACCTAAGACTTCTTTTTATCCGCTTCTTTTCAGTGGGACTTTTACAGTACTGTGTTTTTCTACAGTAACTAAATCTGATTAAATGGTGAAACAGTTACCAAGGCAGGCCCTAGGGCTTTTGAGGACCGCTAATGGTTTCAGTGGCTAATTAAACAGAGAGGAAGTATAATGCTAGTATGCAAACTTGTTTTGAAGAATGTGTGTTTGGCCTGCAGTTAAAACTGAACTGGCATAACTACTAGATCAAACAATCATCATTTTAGTTGCATGGAGCTCTGAAATTATCAAGTAAGTTCTAGGCTAAAAATAGCATGCAAATTGAATGTATTATAAAAAAAGGTTTATAGCTGTATACTAACAAGAAAAATAAAGTCCAGTTGCCTTTTGAAAAAGCACCTTTGGGACAACCCTGTCCTGGATGACTGAGAATCTCCATAGACACAAGAATGATAATACAAAATGAAGATTTTATGGAAATTAGAAGAAATAAGCTTTTGACTGTTGAATGTAAAACAGATTACATTCAAACAGATTTCCTGTTCCATCCCTGTTTTGAAAGACTAATATTTCATTTGAATACTTCTCTATAATGCCAAAAGTATGAGGTGGGCTAGGTTTACTTAAGATCAGTTCTGGCAGTGAGTAGAAGATGGAAAAACTACAGCTGAGTCCACCCTGGCAGGCTGCTGCATTAACGCAGTAGTAAAATGCAGGTTTTTATGAGGCTTAACAGTGGATGTCTACTGAGAAGGCTCTTTGTTCCTGTTTGAATTCGTACCATTTGAGATTTTTCTGGCAGTGGATGCTTTGTACAATCTTGAACAACAGTGCTTGTGTCAGATAAATAAAATTAAAAAATGGATGAATTCTTGCAGGAATAGCAAAATCTAGCACATGAAACATTGACAAGAAAGTAAAAATGTCCATGTACAACAAGATTTTAAGCTCAAATCTGAAACCAGGTGCACACCAAAATTATATGAGATTTGAGACTTCGCAAGATTCAAACATTTTAAAAACTGCATTATTTTATGAAATGGATATTAATCAAAATACAAACCATTTAATCTAAAGATTTTTAACTTGTCTAATTATTTTTTTTATAAAGAGCATTATTTACTGGTAAACCATCAGTCTCTACCTGCCACTTGTATTGAGTTCCGTGAGTTTATGCAGGGAGAACACGGTCTTTTTGTAATGTTAAAGAAATAACTGAAAGGTTATAGCACATGATGACATAGTGTATTAGGTATAATGATAACAGTTGTTATTATCCTGATATGTTGTGATTTGTGGTCACACAGGTTGGAAAGACTGTAAATTTAAGCCTCACCTTTCCCATTTCTTTCCTAACTTGGGTGGGGTGTTTTTTTTTTAGCACAATGAAAGATTGAGAGGAGTGTGATTGAAAACAGTATCACAGCATGTTAATCCACTTCACTGCTGTTTCCTCTGGGAGGACAATGTTCTTAGTAATTTTCTCCTCTTTCTCTCATTACAGCTGCCCCATGATGATTAAATATCTGGGTAGTGTAGCTTTGCAATATAATCTCCTATATTCATTCCAAGCAAGAATCTCTTAAACTAATTTCTTCAACTATGCATATATACATAAGCATACACACACCAATAACACCAAGCCTCATCTGTCACTTTAGAGTGCTTTCTGGTAGTGAAATAGTGATATGTGTTAATCTCTTGTGACATAATCTCTTGTGATCCTTGTGTGTTCCATCTTCTAACAATTACCAGTTTTGTAATTGTAATTCATACTTTCCTTGAAGAATTAAATTTAGCATTTTAAATGTACTACAATCTATGTTTGTGTAAACGTGGTTAGTTACACAGCTATGCAGATATTAAACAGGAATTTGTTTTGAAAGCATATAAAACTTAAACTGAAGCATTAACAGCACCTGTATGCATATTTAGTCAGGGTTATATCCCATTTTTAGGTAGGTAGGTTAGGTAGGTAGGTAGGTAGGTGGGTGGGTGGATGGATGGATGAATGAATGAATGAGAACAATCAACCAATGGAACAGACTGCCTTCAGATGTTGTTGGTCCTTCGTCACTGGAGGCTTTCAAGAAGAGACTGGACTGGCATCTGTCAGAAATGGTGTAGGGACTCCTGCTTGGGCAGGGGGTTGGACTAGATGACCTACAAGATCCCTTCCAAGTCTGTTATTCTATTCTACCAAAATATATCAAAAGAGATCTTTCTGTAAAGTTTTTCCTCCCTCATATGGTGAATGTGCAAATTCTGATCATGAATTATACATATCTAAATTTAAACTGTGGCAGAAACCTTTGACAGCTCTATTTTGGAGCCTTTCTTCTCCAAGCAGAATTTAAACAATTTTAAAGAGATAAAAGAAATATAGCACTTCACCAGTTCATTTCAGAGCCCAGCTCAGAAAAAAAACATTACCAATGAAGAAACCAATGTCCCAGTGACTGAAAGAGATCAGATTGTGTAGAAAAGATAAATCAGAATCACCGCTCATATTGTGTTTATATGTTGAATAGATCTATGATCTGAATACATATCCCTGTTATAACCCTTCCTTTAGCCCTCCCTTTCTCATTCTGGAATGGTGGCATAGATGGAAAACAGTGAGTTTGGAAAGGTTAATGGTCTGTTCTACAAAACAGAAAGATTGGGATAGCATTTCTCTCATCATTTGATAATCTCAGAAGCATGTGCTGAAAGAATGTCATATGTTGCATTTTTTTCAGGATTGGGTCTGCTTTAGCTCAGCTCTATGGGACATCTGCTACTCTGGAGCATCACCATTTCAACCATGCTGTAATGATTCTTCAGAGTGAGGTACAAAAACCATGTATTACCCCATCTCTTCTTCTTTTCTAAAAATAACTGTCAACAGCTGCTTTATTATAGCATATCTAAAAAGTTATTTTGTCTGCCAGCACATAGAAAACAGATTCTGAATTCCATATATGGCACTGAGTTTTATGATATGACTTATGTAATATTTACTCCCAAAGCAAAATATTTCCAAAAAGCAAAAACAGTTTCGTATATTTTAATTGTAAGCTGCCCGGAGTCGCTTTGCAGAATCAGAAGGGTGGCATATAAATTTAATAAATAAATGTGCTTAAAAAGGTTTTGATTTCTTCTTTACTATTAGAGCTGTAATGTTCTTAGTAATATATTTTCTCTTATAGGAAAATATAAATAAATATTTTTTTCTCCTAAATATGGACTGGCATTAACTCTTCCTAATTAGAGTAACTATTAATTCTGGTATTAAATTATTCAACAGCTTTTCGATTGAAAAGAAGTTTATGGGTTGAGCTGCTGGAATTGGGGGGGAAAAGCATTGTTTAAAGTTTTGCATTTATGAGGTTGGAAGTTTTCCTCCAATGAACCTGCTTTGTTATTTGAATGCATATATAGAATTTTATATTAGTAAGTTTAATGAATTCTAGATGAAGAATTTCTGTTTCTTGAATTCAGATTTTGATATAATTCACACTTACATAACTACTATAAGAAAATATTTACATTAATATAGATTCCTTTTCCAGAATGAGTTGGATTTGTCTTTGTAGGCAGAGATGACAGGGAAAAGGTTTATTATAGTAGTGAAAGTTCCAGAGAAATCAGAGCAGGACCAGATCAGAATTCAGAGCAGGACACAAAGGGAAAAAATACTCCAACCTATCAAAAACAGTACCATAAAAAACAGATTAGAAACACAAGGTAGGCAACAAGTTAAACACAAGGCAAGAAAATGGTAAGTGAGCACCTGTCCACCCTAGATGAGTTCAAATCACCAGGAACAGATGGATTACACCCCAAGGTTCTGAAGGAACTGGCAGATGTGATCTCAGAACCATTGAACTATATCTTTCAAAGATGCTGGAGCACTGGGGATCTACCAGAGGACTGGAAAAGAGCTAATGTAGTTCCCATCTTCAAAAAAGGAAAAAAATGGATCCAGGAAACTACAGACCTATGAACCTGACCTCAATACCTGGGAAGATCTTGGAAAAGATAGTCAAGCAACGAATCAGCAAACACCTAGAGGCAAACAAAGTCATTACCAAAAGCCAACATGGATTTGTCAAAAACAGATCATGCCAGACAAATCTTATTGCATTCTTTGACCAAGTGACAAAATTAGTGAACCAGAGGAATGCTGTGGATATAATTTACTTGGACTTCAGTAAGGCATTTGATAAAGTAGATCACAACCTACTACTTGATAAGATAGAAAAATGTGGATTGGACAGCATCACCACCAGATGGATTCGTAGCTGGCTGTACTCAGCGTGTGGTCCTCAATGGAACTGCATCTACATGGAGGCAAGTGTGTAGTGGGATGCCCCAGGGCTCTGTTCTGGGCCCAGTGCTCTTCAACTTCTTCATCAATTATTTGGACGAGGGGATAGATGGGGAACTCATCAAATTTGCAGACGACACTAAGCTGGCAGGAATAGCCAACACTCCAGAAGATAGACTTAAGATACAGAAGGATCTTGACAGACTTGAACATTGGGCACTATCTAACAAAATGAAATTCAATGCTGAAAAAAGTAAAGTTCTACATTTAGGCAAGAAAAACCAAATGTACAGGTATAGTATAGGTAGTACCTTGCTCAATAGTAGTAACTGTGAGAGGGATCTTGGAGTCCTAGTAGACAATCATTTAAATATGAGCCAGCAGTGTGCTGCAGCTGCCAAAAAAGCCAACACAGCGCTAAGCTGCATTAACAGAGGGATAGAATCAAGATCACATGAAGTGTTAATACCACTTTACAATGCCTTGGTAAGGCCACACTGCATCCAGTTTTGATCACCACGATGTAAAAAAGATGTTGAGACTCTAGAAAGAGTACAGAGAAGAGCAACAAAGATGATCAGGGGACGAGGCTAAAACATATAAGGAACGGTTGCTGGAATTGGGTATGTCTAGTTTAATGAAGAGAAGGACGAGGGGTGACATGATAGCAGTGTTCCAATATCTCAGGGGCTGCCACAAAGAAGAGGGAGTCAAGCTATTCTCCAAAGCATCTGAAGGCAGGACAAGAAGCAACAGATGGAAACTAACCAAAGAGAGAAGCAACCTAGAACTAAGGAGAAATTTTCTGACAGTTAGAACCATTAATCAGTGGAACAACCTGCCTCCAGAAGCTGTGAATGCTCCAACACTGGAAGTTTTTAAGAAGAGACTGGACAGCCATTTGTCTGAAATGGTATAGGGTTTCCTGCCTGAGCAGAGGGTTGGACTAGATGACCTCCAATGTCCCTTCCAACTTTATTATTATTATTAGTAGTAGTAGTAGTAGTAGTAGTAGTAGTAGTAGGACTCTATTAGCATATTATTGGATGGAGTGTAGATAATTTGCTATTGTCTACAATTTATCTCAGAACTTAGAAAGAAACACACACTATTATGATTTATGTTGATTATTTAGTATCCTATGACTATCACTGAGTGTTGTATCTTAGGATTTATGATGATTATATTTTATGATTATGATCATGATTTATCACTTGTTCCTTGTGTGTACACTGATAGCTTATGCATCGGAGACAAATTCCTTGTGTGTCCAGTCACACTTTGGCCAATAAAGATTTATATTCTATATGGGTCAAAAAAAAATAAGAACATTTCAAGAGAACATCTAAAGTGGATTCAGCTTTAAAGAGTTTATAGCATCTTTGGCATATTTACATCAAAACAACCTTTACTGAAATTGAGATTTATGTGCACAGATATAGATTTAGGATTGGTTGGATAGCCCAATAGTAATCAGTATTTTGTCTCCCTGTGAGATGCATGAGTTGTTTGTTTAGATTTATGTAACCACCCACCTGCTACCATAGCCATTTTGGGCAGATAACAACAGATTAAAAACACCTTACAAATAAAAACCAAAAACGACTAACATAAAATTTCAATTTTAAAGAAAAAGCTAAGTTCTTTAGGTTGAAGTTTCCATAGGTTGTTCATCAGTTTATATGCAAACCAAAAAAAAGTATATGGACTATATTTCTATTTACTAGGACGTATTTTTAGTCCAGCAGAAATATCTAGCATTACATCTTAATCATCTTAATCTTAATCATTACATCTATAGCAGCTGAATGAAATATGTTTGTTATGATTTCATTAAAATTTATTTTTTAAAAAAAGATTTCTTGCAATAGTGACTTATTGGAAAAATTCTTCTATTGATTCTGAGCTATTTAGCTTTGCTCTCTCTTTCATTATAGGGTCACAACATCTTTGCTAATTTGTCCTCCAAGGATTACAGTGATCTTATGCAGCTTCTGAAGAAGTCAATACTGGCAACAGACCTCACTCTCTATTTTGAGTAAGTATTGGCATTTTCTAATTTTGATAAATGAAATTCTGAAAGAGCTGCAATCCCCAACAATGGTGTTTAAATATCAGCTAGAGCACTGGGTATACAATACTATAAGTTAGTATTTACTCATCATTTTAATTATTTACAGCAGGGGTGGGGAACAATGGCCCTTTTATGACTTGTGGACTTCAACTCCCAGAATTCCTGGAGCCAGCCATGCCAGTCATATTCTACATATGAAAGCCAGGGTAGCTTAGTGATTAAGGTGTTGGACTAAGACTAGTTAGACCCAGTTTTTGGTCCACCTTCAGCTACAGGAATTGCCTGAGAAAAACAGTCATTCTCTCCCTCAGCCCAACTGCACCTCACAAGGTAACCTTTTATATTAAAACAGGCAGTTAAATAATGAAGTTGCTTTATCTTCTAATCTGATTTTATAAGGTATTAGCGATATCGTTACAATTATTTGCAAGCAAGATGTAAGTACAGGTAGTCCTTGACTTACAACCATTTGTTTAGTGACCATTCAAAGTGTCAACGGCACTGAAAAAAGTGACATGACTGTTTTTCATACTTATGACCATTGCAGCATCCCCATGATCATGTGATCGAGATTTGGACACTTGGCAACTGGCATGTACTTATGACGGTTGCAGTGTCCTGGGGTTATATGATCACCGTTTGTAACCTTCTGACAAGCAAAGTCAAAAGGGAAGCCAGATTCATTTAACAACGGTGTTACTAATTTAACAACTGCAGTGATTCACTTAACAACTCTGGCAAGATAAAGTCATTCGGATTTGTTCCCAGTTAGATGTTGAACTTGCTGCAGGTCCAGAAAAAATGCCAAGAGAAGAGTCTTGCCCAGTTGTCTGGGAACAATTAGAACCTGTTAGACCTGAGGAAATGGGAAGGTTCCTCAGGACTGTGAGCTTAGCTACCTGGTCTTTAGCTCCATGCCCATCCTGGTTTGTCAAAATGGACTGAGAGGTGTCTTGTGAATAGGTTCTGGTATTAGTGAATTCTTTGAATGAGGGGGTTCCTTTACTTCTTAAAGAATATGTGGTTCACTCTCTTCTCAAGAAGCCATTGCAGGACTCCACTACATGGACAATTTTCATCCAATATCTCACTTCCCTTTGGGGGGGGGGAAGGTGGTAGAGGTGGTTGTGCAACAGCTCCAGAGGCTTTAGACAAAGGAGATTATCTGGACCCTTTTCAGTCAGGAATCAGACCTAGGTATGGAATGGAAGCAATATTCAGTAGAAGCGGTTTGCATACCAAAGTCTTCAATAACTGCTTTCTGGCACTGCAGAATGAAGTTGTGCTTGAAAAACAATGCAGCTATTATAGCAATCACTGCAGATTCATTCCTCCCTATGTGGAATTGTCAAGTAAGGCACATTAGCCTGTGCAAATCATTTGATGAGTGAAGTGCTTCCTTCTTGAAATCTCAGTGCAGCTATTTCAAGGCTCTTCAAGGTCTTTTGGTATGTGCATACTTGACTAAAGAAGTATTAAGTAGCTCCTTAGAACTTTATTTTATTGTATAATAATGGGAAAATTAAGAATTAACACATTGAAAGTTATTTTTTATCATCAATTTTCAGTGTTTTCCCTGATTATATATGCTGGATTTCTACTCCCAAGAATTCCTAACAAACCTAATTGAGGGGGAATTCTGTGAATGAAATCTAACTCATCTGGAAGGCATGAGGTTGAATAATATATGATCAAGGGCCATGGAAGATGCATAAATTTGGAGAGTTAATTTCAGACATTGCGCATTTCTATTTGGGGGAGAGCAGTAAAAATTAAATAATAGATTGCCATCCTTTCTGCCCTTAATTATTACAAATCTGTAACTGGTAGCATATGGTGAATGGGCTGTTATGAATCATCTCCTGCAATTATACCTTAACTGCCTGGAACAATCTAAATTATATACTCTAGGTCAGGGGTCTTCAAACTTGGCCCTTTGATGATTTGTGGACTTCAACTCCCAGAATTCCTCAGCCAGCGTGTCTGGCTGAGGAATTCTGGGAGTTGAAGTCCACAAGTCATAAAAGGGCCAAGTTTGAAGATTCCTGCTCTAGGATGTGCTAAGTTTTACTTGTTCCAAAAAAGGATTATTTAGCACATTTTTCCTGCTAATTTCTACATATTTTAAATGAATTTATGGGAATAAATTTTCATACACCTCGTCCTGATCTGACTTTTCCCATAAGCCATGTGGTAGCATGGAGGCCGGAGCCTAATAAAATTTTAAAGTTCGATCTGGATATGTGCTGATGTGTTGTGTTACAGGCCCTGGGAAATTTTTTGTTTTGTTCTTACTATTTAATTACTGCTTTTGAATACCCAGGATATTGCTGCGTAAGATGGGCAGCTATGTCTTTCTCTGTTTGGTTTGTAATGTTGTAATATTTGGTTACAGGAAGAGGACTGAATTTTTTGAACTTGTCAACAAAGGAGATTACAATTGGAATGTTAAATATCAACGAGAGGTATTCCGGTGAGATCTTTCACTTGGGTAAAGTTCACCTAGCATAGAAACTGAGGCACTTTGCAGGGACAGGTGGCCAAATTTCTCCCAGTGGTTTTAGAAGTGCAGAGTTAATTTCCATGCATCATAGTCGTGCAAAACATTTTGAATTTGAAATGTTTCATATTCAAAACATCTTATCCTGAGCCCAAAAGTGATTATTTTGAATTCAAATTAGGTTGTTTTAACATTCTGGAATTATTTAGAGCTCAAAACATTTCCAAAAGGTCAGAACAGTTCATTCGGAAATGGAAACTGCTTCAAACTCTAAATGTTTTGGACACCTCTGGTATATCTTTATTATGAATGTCAAAAGAGCACTGCTTCTTGAGTCTATCCACACTTGACACTGAAAAAACCCTCCCTAAGCTTAAGTGCCTTCATTAATACACGTTTTAAGTATTTCCAGTAAAGATTATGATCAGGTCTTACATTCTGGGGTTTCCAAATGTCCTGATTTCAGCAAAGCTTGGAAATCCTCTGAATATTTGCCATGATTCCTGAGATCAGAAATGTATGTTTGTATTTATTTATAGTCCAAGACTATTTTTTAAAAAAACAACAACAGTATATCAGATATCAAAAAATAAAGCCACAACAAACTTATACAGGAAAGCCTAAAGCAATTAGTGGTGTGAAGGAGGCTCCAGGTGGCTTCTACAAGCTATAACTATTGTTAGAAGTTTGGCAGCCTTTTTAAAAACAACAACAGAGGTTTGGTCTAATAAGAGAAAAAAAAAGAAAGAATCTTATGTTTATTTTGTTAAATTTATATTGCATATTTCCATCATGCTGCCCTTTCCTTGACAGTCACAACACCTATTCTCACAGGTTTGGTTTCATTTGGAAGGAGAAATCACTAAATATTTAAGTGCTGGTTGAATATTTTAATGTATTACGAGTGTAATATTAGGGGATATGTGAAAAAACTGCATAGCAACCCCTACAAAAAAGCAAATCCATTAGCTGATTCAGATCATATTCTCAATTAAGGCACCTAGGTACCCACAGATTATTTTAATTGTCAGTTCGCCCTCTGTCTATTTCCCATGTGCATGTAGAGTTACTTTTGCCCATTATCTCCAAACCTGCATTTTAGTTACATCCAGGAGTATCTGTGGAGTGGGTCAAAAAAGGTGAAGATGACAATTAAGCATTTACTGTCATTTTTCCCATTTATTTATATTGTCTTTCTTTTTAAATTAATTTTTTAAAAAGTGAAGATGACAGCCTTGATTGTGTAGTTGTAACCATTATTTTAACTTTTTTTTATGCTCCTTCCAAATGCCTCTGATTCTGTCTTCCATGCGCAGGTATAGAGAAGGTACTCATTGCAGAAAATTGTCCCTTCTTAAATTGTCCCTTTGGGAAGAAAAAGCTGCTTTCTTGATTTGTTACATGGGTCATAAGGACTCCTCTAAATCAGTGTTCCTTTATGTGGTAACCTCCAGAGACAGCTGGATTTTAACTCCCATAAAACATAAAGTCCTGCCTTTGGCATAAAAGCCAGCTGGATAACTTTGGGCCAGTCACTCTCTCTCTCTCTCTCAGGCCATGATGTCAGGCCTGGGCAATAAGCAGGTTGATCAATTCCTGTTGCAAACAATGGGATTGATACTTGATTGATCCAGAAGAAATAGTAGACCCTGAACTTGTGGGAAAACACTAGGAAGAAGAAAAAATGCATAAAGCTATGCAGGCTGCAAATGATGTGTACATGTAGTCCTCAACTTACAACAGTTCATTTAGTGACCGTTCAAAGTTATAGTGGCACTGTAACCTTTGCAGCATCCCCATGTTCACGTGATCAAAATTCAGATACTTGGCAACTGGTTCATATTTATGACCGTTGCTGTGTCCCAAGGTCATGTGATCCCCTTTTGCAACCTTCTGAGAAGCAAAGTCAATGGGGAAGTCAGATTCACTTAACAACCGCGTTGCTAATTTATCAGCTGCAGTGATTCACTTAACAACTGAGGCAAGAAAGGTCGTAAAATGGGAAACTCACTTAACAAATGTCTCACTTAACAACAGAAATTATGGGCTCAATTGTGGTCGTAAATTGAGGAGTGCCTGTAGTATATTTTGACACAATTTCATGGCACAAAGTTTGAGAAGGCTAACTTAGATGGTCCATTTTAACTCTGGCAATCTTCTTTACACCATAAGAAGCTCAGTGAATGTGTTCAGACTGGGAATATACAGTATAAACATCAGTATCTAAGTATTTCATCTGTGGGGGATGAGACATACTCATGAAAGGAGCTATTCTTTAAGTCTTTGTGTTTTTAGATGAGGTGTAGATAATTTTCTATTTTTCCATATTTCACCCATTCCTGATTTTAGAATATGGATAATACATTTACTTTTATCAAAATCCCCAGTTTTCTTGCTGTTCTTCTGGGCTTCCTTATAGTTTAATTTGCATTGTGCATTGTACATAAATGCTTTCTCCATTTGAGTAATTGCTACCTCCCAACACTTATAAAACATATTTGTAGCCAGGTATTAAACTACATTGAGATGGAGTAATCCTTACAATAATCTTGAATATTTATTGCGGACGAACGATAGAAACTGTTCAAACAGTGTCTGGAATGCCTCTCACAATCATTTTCTTAGTACAGTAGCCAGTTATAACCAGGCAAACAGACTACTCCAAACTGTATTTATTACATAATTTCCTTTTATCACATCATGGCATTCCAACTAACCAGTACCCTATATTTATTAATCAAACCACAACAGCAAAATGAGTAGTTGGTCTGCAGTGAAACATGTATCTTTTGTAACACTCAATAGTTAGCATTGAAAAGTCATTATCTGATTATATCTATAATGCATTAGCTTTCATCTATCTAATGACATAAAAACAGTGACTATTCAAATTCCAGACTGTGCCATGCTTTAAATTGGCGAAGAAGGTATAAAGTCTGACTCTTAAAAAATACCTCATGTATTCAGGATGAATTTGTTTAGAAAACCAACAAAGCTTTGTTCCATTTTTATTGTTCATTTCTGTTTTTCAGATCAATGCTAATGACAGCCTGTGACCTTGGAGCTGCAACTAAACCATGGGAGATTTCAAGACAGGCAAGTCATGATTAATAGCAGCACAAGAAAGAGGAGGTTCTATCCCAACAATTTTCCCAGGAACCTGACACGGAAAGGGCCAAATCTGCAGTCAGGTTACAATACCATTGCTGCATTAAAAATATCACAGATCTTCTTCTACGTGTAGTTTATTGCCCAGTCTTTTTCTTTTTTTCTTTTTCTTGCTTAATTGATAACATTGAATAGTATTAGAGTATTTCAAGAGACTCTACTTCTATAATCACATAATCAATTATGGTGAACCTTTCCATTGTATTAAAAATGTGAATTAAAAAGAAATTTGGCATACCTAATTGACAGTGCTTTAATGTCCATCCTGGCATAAAATATTGAAGGCAAAGACTTACCATAAATCTTTATGAAAGATCTTTTTTTTTATTCAAAACTTTACTTAAAATTATTTGAGGGATTGCTTAGGTTATCTTTGCCCAACTTGATGCATTCATCCAGAATTCCTAGCATGGCCACTATAAGCTTAATAAAACTGGCAATAGCATTTTCTTCTCCACAGGGAATAATATAAAAAGATTTCATTTATTTGTATGCTATAGATAGTCCTTGACTTATGCCTGGTCGCCTAGTGATCTGTCAAAGTTACAACAGATCCCTGAAAAACTACTTAAAACTACTTAGAACCTAGTTTCAAAGATACAGCCATTGCAATGCCCCAGCAGTCACATGAACAAAATTTGGGTGCTTGGCAAACCGCCTGCTCTTATGACCTACATCAGCAATATTGCAGCTCCCCCTGTCTCTCTCTCTCCCCTCCCCCAATCCCAATGTGAGAACAGGACTATACATTTGTTCATTTAGTGAAATTATACTCTAAATTGAATAGATAGGAATAATGGAATATTTTATGCAAATACAGAGTTGAAGTTGCTGAATGACAGTGAAACAATGGAAATAAAGCATGCAAGAGAATAAATGGATGCTTAATAAATTATTCAACATTACATGAGGAGGAAGAAAGGCTGTCTAACCAATCCTTGGTTGTTTGTGCAGTTGTGGATAAATGTGTTATGAATGCTTGTGCCGATGTGTGAGATGTGTTGGTTGGAAATTTGAATGTGCGTTTGCAGTGTTGGCTGAGAATCCAAGTGATTTGCATTGAATGTTACATAGTTGTATGATGGAACAAGGAGCATGGGTTTGAAATTTTATGTATCTATAAAAGTGAATGGCATGTATGAAATGAATATATTGAAGTGATTTGGTCATATTGAGAGAGTGAATGAAGATCAAATTAGAAAACAAGTATATGAAGGATGAGTGAATGTATCAAGAGAAAGGTATGTATCAATGTATCGAAGTCATGGTTGGATGGACCTGATGAAAACATAAAAAAAAAGACAGTTCAAGTTTAAACAAGAGAAAAGAGTATATGAAGCAGTGTGTAAACATGTTTGAAGCGTGGAAGGTTTGCAAGGATTAAAAAAGTATGGAGAGATATAGTGAAGGTATTACTGGATAGTAAATTAAGCTATGTTGTCTTTTCTCCTAGCTTATGTTATAATTTCCTTGGTTTATTATTTATTATTCCTTTTCTGCTCTTTGCATAACATTGCAAAGAATAGCATGACAGGCATATATTATGCCTAAGTATTCACTGAGGGCACCTGATAGTCAAATACATATTTGTATTTAATCTTAATAAAGGTTTCAGTCTGGAATGCAATTAACAATATAAACCATAATTTGATCTTTTTGTATGCGTTTTAGGTAGCTGAACTGGTAACAAGTGAGTTCTTTGAACAAGGGGACAGGGAGAGATCTGAGTTGAAACTCACACCTTCTGTAAGTTAACCACTTTGGTGATTATCTCTTGCTGTAGAGCATGGGTGTCAAACTCAATCGTGTCACGTGATGTATCGCGACTTTTTTGCCTTTGCGGAGCCAGGGTGGGCATGGCCTGCGCGTGACGCATCCGGCCTGCGGGCCACCAGTTTGACACCCCTGCTATAGAGTAAGCAAACATAGTGTAATGTACTATAAAGTAGTGTCGTATGATACGATGATGTGATATAATTGATATTCTAACTGTATTCTTTCTCACTATCACTCTGTATGATAATTGAGCTGTGCAAAGCTTTGGATTCCATTCCCGAAAGATACTTTGAATCATGCTAGATAGGACTATCGGATCTGGGTTGCAAAACTCTAGACAATCACTAGATTGCAGCAATAATTTACTGTTCTTTGTATTGTTCTGCTGCCATCTGATGGCCCTGCGGATTTTTGCAGCTCAGATCTGAGAACCATACTTCTCAGAAGTGTGTGAAACTGAACCCAATGTAAATTACTTCAAAGTGGAAGCAGGAAGAATTGCGTTGCACTTCTCCAAAATGAATAGTAAAAATAATGCTTTATATATTTACTTTTTCCTATTTTCTTAATGCAACGTAAATGCCAACAATGGGTCGCATTTGTTTGATACTAAGGAATTACATCGTAAAAGCAGTCCAATAAATGAAACTTCTATATTGCCTAAACAGGGCCAGAGAATAATAAATAGTTTATTTTTCATTCTAGACAAAAGACAGGAAAATGCGTGTAAAGATTGATTATGGTTTTCAAAGTGTCCCGTTTATAACAATTTGATCCTAGATCCAAAGTATTGGATGAAGCAGCTTCTGTAAAATACTCTAGAGTAATAAAGCATGACACATTCCTCTTCTCTGCTCAGGCTATATTTGATCGGAACAGGAAAGATGAACTGCCTCGATTACAGCTGGAATGGATTGATAGTATCTGCATGCCTCTCTATCAGGTAATTGTGCATATTGCTGGTGCAGAGTTAAAAGAAGGCCCTGGGGGCGTTGCCTCTCAGCATGTGAGGAGGAGGGAGGAGAGGGAGATGATGTAACAGTTTTTGCAGCTTTTCCCATCTCACAGACCCTGTGCATTTCATTTTCCTCTCCGGAGGCATAAACTACACTTGATAAAGCAGCAAAGGTACTTGTAACGGAGGAATCTATGCAATGAAATGAGTAAATATATATCGGGGCAAAATCAGCGCAGTCTGTCAATAAAGAAAACAAATCAGATATGAAATAATTCTCTTCCTCTACTCTTCACTGACCTTCCTTTGTCTGTACGTTCATGCTCTTAATCTATTGGCTTTGGTTCATCAGTTGCAAGAGCCATAGCAGCATTTTGTATTTTCATCCCTTGTTTATTTGTTACGAAGAAGATAATTATTATTGTTGTTGTTATCGTTAATATTAACTTTTTTTTTTTATTTTCTAAAAGATAAAACCTCTACTACAACACAAACAATGCAAAGTATTTTCATTTTTAAGCAAGTGCTCCATTTCAGAGTTACAGACAGCTCTGCTTACAGACGGGTTACATTCTGAGAGGCTCTTCCTAAGTCTATATGGTTTGCAAGTCCAACAAATATAAAAAAAAAAACCACGTGCAGTGCGGTTCTTGCCTTACATGGGTGGCTGCATCAAGGTAAAACCTGGCAACGATGGCATAGGCTCATCCTCAGGAGTAGAAATGGCACATTTCTCCACTTTCCTGAAGAAGCAGTCCAGTGGGCTTTGAATAGTGGCAGGAGGAGGGCAAGAGAGGGAGGTTGGGGTTCCAGTGAACTACATACATGTGTATCACATGGAAACCGAACCGACTTCTCCCAACCTTCTTGTTTGGTCAAGTTTGTTCATATTGACAAAACTTGACAGTATGTTAGTGGAGTAAGGTCCATACTTCTAAAATTTGGTGAGCGTGTGCTAGTCAGACAAGAAGCACTTAGGACACTACAGAAAACTATTGACCTTCAGAAGGAGACACTTCCATATTTTTGGCCAAGATTATGATTATGACTTCTTTCTTAGTTCTTATCTCAGATTCCTCTGTGCAAGTCCTTTATGCAGCAGTCTTTCCTGTTGTGCTTTTTAAGACAGGTTTTGAACTGACTTGCATTTTAATTGTACATTTTATTAAAACATACCAATACAGGTTAATATGGATGCCGGTAATTTTTTAAATTGTTTTAAAATTGAGTTGATACATTTTTATTTCATTGGTACTGATTTTTTCAAAAGAATGTTGCAATAGGTTTTAATGGAATTCAGGATTAATATACTTCTTCAGCTGCACTTAGAATAATTCCAAATAGACATCATATTACTCAAGATTAGAGGAAAGAAGTTGGATTGATTTATTTGCATGTTTATTTGTCCATCCCATTTCTAAGCTTACCCAACTCCAAATATGACCCTGAGCAGGTTCACAAAATTAAAAACATGATATAAAAAGGAATAATGAAGAAAATCATCTACCATACTCGCCAATCATACTAACCAAAGGCTTGACGGAAAAGTTGTGTTTTTACAGCTCTTTGAAGGCAGGTAGCAAGTTTCTGGGGAAGATGCTGTTTCAGAAAGCAATAGCTATAACAGAGAAGGTCTGCTTCTTGGATCTTGCTAGATTACATTGTTTAGTTGATGGGACTTAAAGCAAGAAGATTCTATCTGATTCTTCAGGAGGGAGAGACGCTATGGGACCAGATGATCCCCCAGATAATTAGATCCTAGGTCATATAAGGTATTTATAGAGGATAATTAAAACCTAAGACAAAACAAAATGTATTAAAGACAAAAAGTATGGGAAAATAATTAAAAATTATTTTGATGCTTCTGATAAAATTCTATTGATAGGATCAAGATGGATACCAAATTAATCTAGTGCAGAGAAGGTTTTATAAATGAGGACATTACTAAACTCTGGCCCATTCAGGAGCCATCTATTTCATCTCAGATATTTGATGTTGGAAAAGAATCATGAGGACATAAGATACTGTAATAATTATTTATAATATTTTGATTTTCAGCAGATTGAGGGACTGATTTTATCCCTTAGCCCTATAGTAGTCATATAGCAAATTTTACAATGTATTGTTTCAAGTCAACTAATTGCAATCTACTAAATGTCTCATAATAAACATTTGTAATTATTTTATGTAAGTATTACAGTGCTGATAAATTAAAAAGAAGTTAAGTGGGGGAAGAAATTAGAATGTGATGAAATAAGACAAAGAATGCTTCTTCAGCCAGAGGTTTTATGCTACTTGAAGTAGGTTTTTTAGCTCTGGAGAGAGAATAGAATTATCCATGGAGATAAAGAATGTTCAACACTATTCTTTCTGGATGAGAAGGTTGGACATAATAGTTAAGGATTCAACTTTATACAAGCAGAATTTTACTAGCAAACAGAGATGCATCTAAATGTCTTTTCCCCCTCTGTTCATGCTGTATAGCTATTATTCCCCTTTTTATTATTACGGCATCGTCTAATGCCACACTACCCTAAGGGGTAAACAGAAAACTTGATGTCATAGTCACATACTGGGAGAGATGCTCCCCAGAATATAAAACTGAGTTTTAATTTCCAGTACAGCCACTGTACCAATGATGCATGGAGACACTGTAAATCCCATTTACACATGGTTAAGAAGCCCAAGTTGAAGCTTCATGCTCCACAGATACCTCAGGCTCTGGGTCTCTTTCTCTCTCCATACCAATTTATTTTTCAGTGGTAATAAATGGTCTAGAACACACAACATAGAGCATTAATGATAATAGCAGCAGGGCATTTAGTGCTTATGCAGAATTCAGCTTTTTTTTCTTTCTTTTTTTCCTCTCCCCCTTTCCATGCAGTTGCAAAGAAGGAACTACATAAAACAGATATGACTTATTAGAGATCATTTAGCTCGGACGTATTGCCCTTCCCTGTGATGCTCTGCTTCCTGCCACTTTTTTCCTTTTTTATGGGCTAGAATGTTTATCTGTTAGCAGTCGCCTACGCTGTTAGGCTGGACCACCTTGTAAGGTACTAATACGGGATGGCAGCAAAACCAGCAGCTCTGGATATACCTCTCTTCAAGTTGCCAGAGACATTTGATCCTATTTGCCAGTGTAGATGGGACAGATAATATTTTTATACATTATCAGTTTAAATTAGAAAAGTTTTGTCAGTGCTCTTTTGTTTCATTTTATTATATTTTACAAAAGAAGGAAAGTAATAGGAACTGGGGAGAAAGCGCTTCCATCTCCACTCCTAACCAACCAACCAACCCACCCCCACCAAATTATAAAAAATGTCCAGCCTTGTGTCATTAAATTCTGCTGTTTTCTGGCTTTTAGAAAGATACAGAGTATGAATTGCAGTTGCCAAGCCTTCAAATTCGCACACACGTTTGAACTTATGCATCTTTTAATGTACATAAACCCAAATTTGAGAATGTGGATCCTTGTGAAACAAGTACAAAGTAGCCCACTTTGGCCACAATTTACAAACCCATTTTTTAGGGATTAGAATTTTTGTACTTCCTCCTTAACCACATAACCCCACAGGTGAGGTAAATGTGTTAAAAAGAGCAGGATACAGCAGAAACTGGGGAGGGCTTTGCAAGGGTGGGGAAAACTAATGAGTATGGATGGGATTGAGAAAGGAAGTTAAATAAAACCTGCCAGTCACTGCCACCACTTTCTGCCAGTTCATCTGAAAGAACACAAGCCAATGTGTTTGAGTTGATTTGTAAATTGTCTAATCCAAGACCCCTTTGTCACTTGTCTATTTATTTATTTTTTTCATCTAAGTCCACAACAGAATTGAAGGTAAGAACTGAAACACTGAGGTAGAAACTGAAGGGTTTCGTTTAAAGAAAAGAAAGCATGAAAAATCTCAGCTTTTTCTCGCTGCATTGTTACATGCTGGTAGCAATCTCCTGACAGGGAAGAATACCCAGGTCAGAGGCCAAACATTGTGCTCCTGGTCTGGGTGAGAAGATAAGCGGTTGGGCCAGTGACAGCTGACAGCAGCAGCTTGAAATTTAAGGAACCGTTTTGCCTTAGTGGACAAGTCTCCAGCAGTTTGATCCTGAAAGTGGTGCACCCTTTTTGGAATCCCAGATGGGCTGCTCCTTTCACAACACCTCAAAGAAATTCTGAAATTTCTGTGAAGGCTGATTACAAAGGTTAAAGAAACTGGCTCACTTTCTCCCTAATCACCCAGGAACAGGATGTCTTTCTCGTTTTTACATTGTCTCATGCAGCTCTTAAATAAAGGTTCCCAGTAATTGACTTCATCAAACAGCATTGATCACAATAGTTCATTTTCTTGGCCACTAGTTAGCACCTTTTGATGTCACCCAAAACCAAATAACAGATCACGTATGACCCCCCCATGGTTAAATAAGTTGTCTAACTTGCTCCAGCTATTCTTTGTGAAAAGCAAAGGTTTGGGAAGGGAACTACTGTATACAGTTGTGAGCCAAGAAGTGTTGGAAAGTAAGATAGGAGGGAGAAGCAGTTATTCCCTTAGTGCAATTTTGAGTGACATTGCAAGAACATCTTTTTTAAAAGGAGTAAGTGACACGTGAGACCACAAGTTTTCTCGAGGTATATAACATTTTGGGGTTTTTTTTAATAAATGTAATGGGTAGAGTGTCTATGGGCCCTGTGTTGCCGGATCCTAAGTTGCAATATATCAGCTGCCTTTTGAAGATTTTTAAACAGATGTCCTGCAGGAAGTGGTGATATCAGTGGTGTCTCCTGCTGGTGGGAAACAGCCAAGGTCACAATAGAAGGAGTCAAGGGATCACCATGGGTGGATCGACAAAGGTCACCATAGGCAGAACATGAAAAATGCTTTCTATTATCCCATTAAGAATACCAAAAGAGTATAAGAAAACACTCCATTTTCTCCCACTGAAAGATACTATAGAACTTACGTGAAACTATTTCTAAAGGATTTTTTTTTAAAAAAATCCCAACCATAATTAGTAACATAACAGAAACAAAATAGAAACGAAATGTAGAGTATTTCTATCTGGATGAATGAGGATGATCAAATAACAGGGTGTCCTGATGATGCTGATTTTCTTACTATGCAAATTACAAAATTGAAGAAATTGAAATGTTCTCGCTCAACGATATAAGCAAAAGAAAGTGCAAAAATATGCCCATTTTCTCTTACTTTCCATGCAGGCTGTGCTCTTCAGGGGGGAAAAAATGCTGCTATTCCAAAAATGTATTTTATTTTGCTCATCACAGACTAGAACCTGAGACCTGCAGGCACGTATTCTTGGTTGTATGGGTAGTTCTCATTTAGTGACTGCAATCGGTTCTGGCAACTTGGTCATTAGCTTCAGCTTTCCTTTCCTTTACAGTGTCAGAAGGATACAATCCAAAATAGCCAGGTGAGTCCAAATGGCAGGAAAGATTTCTGAAGCTTGGCTCACAAGCAAGGCAAAAGGGCAGATCTTGTAGCCCCTTTTATCCACTCTTCTGTCTTTTGGAATGTTCACCCCGGTGCTGGGATTATTGGCAAGAAGGAAATAAATGTTTCTATTTACATTAATTTGAGAGGAAACCATTACAAGAGAGTAAACAGCACATAATGGGGAATACAGAGGAAAAAGAATGCACTGACACCAGCTCTTTTCCTTAAGACACTGATGGCTGTGAGCCACAAGCTGCTTAGGAGGGAAAGGAAGGACTTTAGTGTGAAACTGTTTAGGGTCTTGTCAGTGTCAAGCAGCAGTGCCAGGGGACTGGAGGGTTCTAATCAACTAATTAAGGTCACAGATCTGAGCTTGTAACTTATGGTTTGCAATTTTTAGAGAAGCACTGCACTGCAGAGAAAAGCAGCTGGGGAAGAATAGCTTGTTTAAGCAATCTCTCTGCTCTACAAAGTGAGGGGGGAAAATGGGGTGAGGTACAGAACAATGTGATACCATGCTAGCTGACCGTGATGACAAATAGATGACTGAGAAAGAGAGAGAGAGAGACGCTGTGAAGGTAGTAAACATGCACTTCGGTTACTAAATTATTTTTTCATCACTGTTGTAACTGCAAATGGTCACTGATACTAAATGAGGATTACCTGTATGTAATTTTAATCTGCAAAGGGCTCACACCAGTGATGGGATTCAAATATGTGAACAACCGGTTCTCTTTGTGGATGCCGCTTCCGGAAGTCCATTCTGGGCCTGGGCAACAAAAAATTAGCTACCGGTTCTGCCGAAGTGATGCGAACTGGCTGAATCCCACCACTGGCTCACACCCAAATACATAAACCATCCTAGTTTCCACTTTTTGTTTTGTGAAACAAGAAGAAAAACAGATATATTAAACCCTTCGCGGCTCACTCCCAAACATTAAAAACTGGCTCAAAACTTCTGCACAGAAATATCTGTTGATATCATAGTTTCTCCTCTATGTCTTTTCTGGCCTTTCATGGTCTTTTTTTTTTTTTTTAAATACATCTCACATTTAGAAAAAAATATTACTTGACCCTCACTTAGAGATTGTATGTATACGTGAGTAAAAAGAGGATATTTCCAGGAGATTACGAGATTGGCTGGGAGAAATGACCTCTTACCATCCAGTCTCCCGATTGCAGTACACCTGATTTCATCTCAATAGGCAAAGGATGGACTGATTTGTCCCATGGACTATATCTATTGTGTTCTGGACTCCCAGCTGTCCATCCTACTAGCTGCCTCCAACTCCACCTCTGCTATTTCTGGAGAGCTTGGAATGATGTTGACTCTGCATTGAAAAAGCCACATACAGGCGTGAATTTTGACTGCACTACTGTACTCTCCAGTCAGAAACACTCAGTGTGATATTTGAGGGATCCAGTTGGTGGCCTTGAGAGGACATTGCTCTGCCCATCCCTCCTACACAAATTATGATTAGGTACCATGAGTCAACCAATCACTTATTCAGGCTTTAGTGTTGGTAGATAAGTCAATTCTATAGCATCTGTGCTTATTCATCAGATATTTTAAATATGCAAATAGATATGACAATCACACATCTGTTCTTTTGCAGAGTGTATGTATACAATAAAAGTTAGTAGTAGTATCGGTAATGATACAGTTTGGAGAATTACTTATTCTAGAAAGGGATACGACCATTTTTTTTTTATATCTGGGATTATTTTTGTAGATTCAACAATTCTATTGTTCTGTGCAAAGATAAGGATTTCTATTGGTTTATTTGCATTCCAGATTCATTGAGGTATTCCCTATGTAGTCAGCTTTGCTTGTCTGTTACATTCCAGTAGGAAAGGAAGGGGAAGAGAGTCAGCCTCAGGGCAAAAAACCTTGAAATGGTAGTTGTCTAACGGACCCGTTATGTGATAGCCCTTTGGAGACAGAAGGGGCTTCAATAGATCAAATGAAGAGAGTTCACTTATACAATGAATCTGATTCAGATGGTTTATTTTAATCCAGTATCATTTCCATCAGGTAAACCAGACTAGCAAATCAACTCCACAGGAAGCCTGAAACTAAATTTTATTGAGATTAGCTATAATAGAATCTCATTGGGCTTATCTCTTCCTCCTCCTTATACTCCAGTGAATCAGATGTATATAATATGTAATATCTTTTTTGTTCTGGACTTAAAAAATGTTTCAGCCCCTTTTGCTTAGGTAACAGTTCCTGTTTCTCCCCATAACAGCAACTCTTTGACATAGGTTGGCCTGAAAGAGAGCAACTGGCCTAAAGTCCCCCACTGAGCTTCCATGGTTGAGGGTAGTCCCTCTGCTCCTACTCCAAAATTTTAACTATTACACTACCCCAAGTTCCCCTTACTGTCTTACTAAGGGTAATCAAGCATGCTAGTTAGGTCTACCAGATGTAAAATCATGTTCCTTCCTCCTTTCTATTCTTCAGAAGGTATCTATGAAGATGGTTGAAATATTTGGAATACTTCCTTATCTTTTAGGGTTCCTCTTCAGGCAGTAAAGCATGGCAAGGTAAAAAACAGAGAGCTGACCATGTATGGAATCTATGAATGCTTTCTTCTTGTCCCAGTGCTGAAGATAGGGAAAATTCCTTAAGACAACCCTAGCTGGAATTCAGTGATACAAGAGAGAGAAATATTCTAAAATGGACTCTCCATTTTCTGCTGCTGTGTTAAATGGCACTGCGTACAGCACAGGAAGAAGTTAGCAGCAGAAGGCAATTTTTCCCATTTGCAGATTCGAGCAGCCTGCAGTGAATTAAATATGTATTTAAGGAATGGGGAGAAGGAAGCAAAAAACAACTCCTATCCCCAAACCCTTCAATCTCATCACAGATTTCTTTCCTGATAAAATTTGATTCAGCCTTCAAAGTGATAAATGATGAAGAAATGATCACACAGGAGTTAAAATGGTATGACTTGAGAACGTGCATAACATTTCAGAAAAGAAATGAACGGGGTGAAGAGGTGGTTTTTCACAGATTTAAAGGAAGAACTGGAAGCTCCTGGATCAGTGATGTCCTTTCAAAACAGAATTGGTTATATAGTGTAATCTCAAGAGAGACTGAAAGGTAAAAAGAGAGAGTCAAAGTAGAATTTAAGGAAATGAACTGAAAATCTGGAAAATGTGTTTGGAAAAATGGCCATAAAACCTGAAGGTAAAACAAAGAAGGGAAAAATTCACTGCAAATCTGAAAGAGAAGATTAATGGATAATTTAACGGCCACTCGGATTTCAAGAAAGACAAAGAGCAAAGAGCATTGCATCAGAAAAGGGCTAGAAATGATGATGGATAGCATCTCCCTGTAAGTGTTGAGCAAGCCAGAATCACCTTGCGTCTGGCTGGCAAATTCCCAGCTGAGGATAAATCTAAAGAAGTCAGGATAAGAGACTGATATGGACTGAAGAGATTTCTAAGATCTATTTAAGAGCCAGGCAGCAAGTATTGATTGCTGTGTGGAACAAATGTCATAAGTAAATGGGTGGAGTCATGTCAGAGGCTGTTCAACTCTTGACTATGATAATCAGGGAAACCTGCAGAGGAGATGAAAATTGAAATCCTGCAGCTGTGACTTGCTTAAACTATTTCTGCTAAGATTATTCTGTGGTAAACACACAAAAATGCAAACCATATTGTTAAAATAATTGTAGGTTTCAGTATACAAGATTATTTATGAATTATATTTAAATCATTTTGCCGTTTTTTTAGACAAGAGTGACTCACAAAAAACATTAGAAAAAGGTGCCGTGGCCAGGAATGCGGCTGCCTAACTATGTTAGTGGGGAAAGGGTTAAATTTATGTAAATATGCATCTAAGAAATATTATGTTCTTTTGATGTACATTTACATAAATGTAAAACTTTAAATATATCCAGAATGCTGCAGCACATTACTGACTGAAATGATTATTGGAGAATGTAAATTCCCCATTATAACAGCTGTTTGGGAAATGTATATATTTCTGGGCACCATACAAAATGCTAGCTGTGATCTGCAAAGTGCTGCATGATTTGGGAATCGGTCAACAGCATATTCTCCTCTATTAGCTTGCCTAGAATTTTAAGGTCCTTGAGAGTTCTTTCCTGCCCACCATCAGTAAAAAAAACATTTAATGATACAGAACTCCTTGCTAGAATAGGTCAGGTTCTGTCTGCCTTTGATCTCTTTCTGACACATTTCAAAAGCCTGTTATTTAAATAGGCTTTCATTACTTGAGGGCTTTTTTCCCAATATATTGAAATAGGTTTCAAGAAATAAGGGCTGTTTTTTATTTTATTTTAATTATGTATCTTTCAACATTTGCCTTTAAATAATCATTTTGTGCTGGTTGTTAGTTTCTTCAAGCATGGTTTATAGTGGAAAAGCAAGATGTATATTTAATGAGTAAATAAATAATTTGCATATTCCATGGTTCCCTTCTCCCACCAGAGTTTTCTCATCAAGCACTCTTAGTGATCTTCAAATAAAGTTTTGGAAATACTTCAGTCAAAGCCCTCCTGTCATGTGTGAAAGATCAGTTCCATACATGAAGTTCTAATTAAAGTGATGTTTAGTAATCATGCTTATGCATAGGAATCTACTCAACTAACAGTAGCACTATCTTGGTGCTAGATAAGGGTGAATGGAATTCAAGAGAGGTTGGACTTAGTCTGCTTGTGACTATATAGAGACTCTAGGCTGATTCCTCTTTTGACTCCATCCCAGGTTCTGCCACTCCTCCTACACTTCCTAAGCAATTTGGAATATGTGAAACTGAATATTAATTGAGGATAGGGATCACAGCCTCAGCCCCATTCTCTATTCTCTCCATTTTCCAAGTGCTAATCCTAAGGAGAGTTACAAACACATAGCCAGCTCTTTACAATTTGAAATCCTAATGAAGTAGATCCAATGATGTGAAGAACAAACTAGGAATATCAGATGTTATCAGGACATTGGGTGTTAAAGAATGGAATTTGAAGTAGCACAATATCTTCTGTGTGTTGTCCTGAAAAGTTCAGCTTCTTTATTTTACTTGCTTTCAAAGAAATGGTTTAATCAACAAACACAAACTACAATACTATTATTACTCTCTTGATTTCTATGGAACTTTCACATGCTAATACCTTTTGCCCCTTTAAATTTTTTCTTGTTACCAAGTTCCTTTTTGATGATATTGTTGAACAGCAGTAAATTAAATGGTTTTTTAAAAAAATTAAGCAAAATTCATAGAGTACATCTATTACCCATTATAATAGTATGGATAGTCACATAATATACAATATATTTCTCTATAAAACAGAAAAACGAAACCAAGAAGTGGTTACCCTGTGGAAAGGCTTGCCTTCAGAGGTTATGGGTATTCCATCACTGGAGGCTTTTAAGAAGAGATTGGAGAGTCATTTGTCTGAAATGGTATAGATCAGGGGTGTCAAACTTACATCATGTGACGTGTCGCGACATATCGCGACTTTTCCCCCATTGCCAGAACTGGGGTGGGCACGGTTTCAGCATGATGCATCTGGCCCGCGGGCTGGCAGTTTGACACCCCTGGTATAGAGTGTCCTGCTTGAGCGGGGGAGGGTTGGGCTAGAAGACCTGCAAGGTCCCTTCCAACTCCATTATTCTATTAAATTCTATTAAGTGCCACAACCAAATGTCTTTGGCAAGAGCTCAGTCTTCAACATCTTCCATGATATAGGCAAGTCTATTGAATATAGTTGCACAGTAGAGAAAATTTGGGGAGGCTTTCAAACTAACTAATCTAACAGTTGGGAGACCCTTGTAAAGAGTTGATCTCACCACAATAAAACAATGCTTCTGAGCATTGCCCCTTAAATTCCTGAAAATGGGGAACAATTGGATGCTTTTCTCTGCAGGATTGATCTCTAGGTTCTTGCTGATGTCCACGTTCTTGTATGTAGATCAGGGGTGTCAAACTGGCGGCCCATGGGCTGGATGCGTCACGGGCACCCTGTCACCACATAGGCAAAAACGTCGTGATATGTCACAATACGTCATGTGACGCGATCGAGTTTGACACCTGTGATGTAGATTATTATATAGTATAGGAAAAATTATTAAAAATGTTAAAGGTGTGTAAAATACTTTGCGCACAAACTTATATATACAACTAAATAATGTACAAATATTGCAGAGAAAGTCCAAGAGTCAAAGCAGCACTTAATATGTGTAAGCATGCTAGAAATAATGCCTTGTTAATAATAATTTCCCCTATACTTTCCAAGTGATAGTCAGCAATGATAAATTTGAAAAATTACAATAGCATATTGTATGCTTTAAAAACCGTTGGTGTGACATTTTAAGTAACATCCATTACATATTAGATTTTGGAGACTAAGCCAGACCAAAACTTTTTATGATTTTATTTAAATAACTGTTTAAAGGGAATAAATAGGATAGAAAAAGTCTGAGCAAAGGATTTCTCTGTAACTGGCAGAACAGGGCATGATATGTGTGGAATGAAGTGTTAAAAGGTTCAGGGTCACAGCTGTACCAAAGTCAAAATATTTAAGTGGTCCAATAAATAAATGGGTAAATTGATTTAAATGTGAAAAGGTGCTAAAGGAGTAAATTAGTAAATGTCAATCTGCAGGGAGGAGAGAAATGTGCTTTTGAGATAATTTCCCAGAAGCTTCATAAAAGGGAGTTGATTGCAGTGATTTAGTAAATAAAAAAACCCAAAAATATATAGTAATCATAAGATTTTTTAAATTATATCTCGGGCTGTTATAAAGTCCAAATTATGTATTTTGTATCCAGAAAACCCTGAGATTAATACTTTAGTAGCCAATTTATTTTTAAAGGCTAATTTCTACAAGATGTATAGTAGAATACTTAATTAAAATACACAAATAGAGTTTAAATATCAAAAGAGCCTCTGAATAAGGACATTTTATGCCTTGCACATAAAATCTACCCTTTTGAGGTATTTCTAACCCAAATGCCATCTGATTCAACTGTGCATCAAATGGTATTTTAATAATGTTACATCATTATCTTTCCACTGTTCTATACAATTAATTTCTTGTAGTGTACTTATAACTGAAAATCAACTATCCTTCATTTTTTTGAATTCACTTTTAATAGCCAAGAGTAATAATGATGTTGGGTTAACTGACCATTATGTCTTACAATTATAATTGATATACAAATATGTTGTTGTTGTTAGTTGCGAAGTCGTGTCCGACCCATCGCGACCCCATGGACAACGTTCCTCCAGGCCTTCCTGTCCTCTACCATCTTCTGGAGTCCATTTAAGCTCACGCCTACTGCTTCAGTGACTCCATCCAGCCACCTCATTCTCTGTCGTCCCCTCCTTCTATTGCCCTCAATCTTTCCCAGCATTAGGCTCTTCTCCAGTGAGTCCTTCCTTCTCATTAGGTGGCCAAAGTACTTGAGTTTCAACTTCAGTATCTGGCCTTCTAAGGAGCAGTCAGGGTTGATCTCCTCTAGGATTGACCGGTTTGATCGCCTTGCAGTCCAAGGGACTCGCAGGAGTCTTCTCCAGCACCATAGTTCAAAGGCCTCAATTCTTTTGCGTTCAGTACAAATATACTTCACTAGAAATAAGCTAACATGCTAATTAATCATATAAAAGCATATGAAGTACCATTAAATCATCATTTACATAAGGAAGTTTAGTAACTTATACTAAAGTAACTAGTTACTTTAGTATGTTATATTTAGAAAGAATATCACACTAGATAAAAGCCAAGTTCATATAGTACAATCATAGTTTTTCATAAACAATATGGATTTCCCACTGGCTTCCTCTTTAAATTGTAATCTTGCTCACAATTTGTTCCAGAATATTTCAGCATCTCATAGCAGGTTTTATTGGTGTGCAGAAAGCTATTTCATCAGTAGGGTATCATCCAGTGTTTCTCAACCTCACCAACTTTAAGATTGTTGGGCTTCAACTCCCAGAATTTCCCAACTAACATGCTTGATAAAATTGATCTAGACATTGATTTTAGATTAAGAAGGCTGTCCTTTCTAACTTCTTAAACTGTTTCCTAATCCTCATTTACTTGATAGGAGTTACATGCTTAGCTGCTAATACAAGCCTTCCAGCATTGTAGATACAGCTAGGCCATTTTGAATGTAAAAGTAAAAATAACTGCACTTGGGAAATTGTTCAGAGGAAACAAAATCCACCAGTGCCTCTTAATTTCATAGGGCTATATAAAATATTTCAAAGAGGCAGTTTCAAAAGTCCCTAAAACCTCAAAGGTGTCCAGAAGACTTGACCCACCTACTTCACAAAATTTCCCTTCTTAATCTCTGCATGCATATTCACATACTTTGAATGTTATGTATTTACACATAATTGGAGACCAAGTGGGGAAAGTCTTTGAAAAAAAACATGCTGAGGTAATTAGACCTACTTGTGTCCCATCATGTAACAATAGGGCAGCCTGTTGATCCAAGTTCTTTGCAGCCCCATATGACTCTGAGATTGGGCTGCTGAAATTTGACAGGAAATTGCTTAAACGTTGGCAATGCATTTGTGGAATTAAAAAAAAACCCTAAGGATGGGCATCAGTATATAGGTCAGGTGTCAGGTTTACACACTCCCGAACTCATCCTTACAAAGCACCCAAATTGCTAAACATACTTCAGCCCTGCCTCTTAAAATAACATTTTGTTACTAGGCTTCTGTAGCCTACCAGCCAGCTAGAGAGTTACTCCATGGCCAAATACAGAACATGTTGCCCATCCTCATCCATTACAATGATTAGAATAAGACTAAGGCTGGGGAGTCCCTGGACAAATATCTAATTGGCTTAAGGGTTGGACCATCTTTGGCCAATTGCTCTCACATAAAACTTATCTCGCCATTTTTTGTTAGAATAAAGTGGAAAAACTGTGTATTCTATTGAGAGCCTCAGTGTCAAGATTTGATAAGAGACTAACTGCTTGTTTAGATACGACATTTTTAATGGTTGATTTATCTCATTTTCCACCAGGACATATTAGCTATCTCCCCGTCTCCTTCAGAATTTCTTTTAATGTTTTAGACTATATTGTGCAACAATACTCTCCATTAAATGCTCTAGAAGAAAGTCTCTCCCATGGAGTCTGTGAACAAACATTCCATTTTATCTGAACTGGAACCGACATCTTAACTAATAATTCACAATTGCTTCTTTTGTGCTTTCTCTCAGGCCTTAGTGAAAGTGAATGGAAAACTGAAGCCTATGCTGGACTCTGTGGTGGCCAACAGAAAAAAATGGGAGGAATTGCACCAGAAAAGATTGCTTTCTCAGACAACATCCAACTTAGCCATGTCTCCGGAGAGCATAAAATAAGTCTACGTCTGTTTCCTGTTGCTAGGATAAGAGAGTCAAAAGAAAGTTTTGTCTCATAGTATTTAATTAATAATATGTAAGGCAGGCAACGTATGCAATCTCAGTGAAAACACTAAGGCCAGGCCTTAGCTTTTCTTACAGGCCAACACTTGGTCTGAGGGGAGAATCTACAGGGAGACAGTTGGGTTCCTGCCGTAATCTGGAAAGCTTGACTGAGTCTGGATCCTGTCAGCTTCTTTCAGCAAGTCTTAAGAAAATTGGCAAATATGGTCACAAAGGATTCATATAAGTGGAACTCATAGTTCATGAAAATTAATAAAAGGGAGCTGTGACTGATTTTAAAAAAATACTGAAGCTTCTTCAAGAGACTCTGAAAAAAGGGATACTTTTTGTAAAAATATTTTTGAGATTGCACCTTTCCAGCTTTTATTAGTATGAATGGTTATTTCTGCGCTTGTGAAATCTGTCTTTTTACCCCTTTTATGTTCTATTTGGTTTATTCAGAGAAGCCTGCTTTATATTCTGAAGAAATACGTTTTTTACAAACAAGCCTCATAGGATTAAACAGGGCTTTTAGAATTGTCTCTCTTCGCTGTATTTGACGGAGGGAAAATGAACTTTATTACAGTTAAAAAGACAAACCTGCTCTGACTTCCTTGATTTCATATTAGCAACCCAATGTGAATTGCTCTGCAGGCAGAAGCTTATATAAACGTAAAATTCTGCATGATTCTTTTAGAATTCTGTAATAATTTCATTTTTAAAGCTGCTTTGCACAGAAGAGAATCGGTGGTATATCAAGAAAACTGCATAACAAAAACAAAACCTTGCCTTGGGTAGAGAACTTGCACTATAGGATATGAACGTAGCTTTCTGGTACATTTTCAGAAAATTATTATTTTTAAGTCTGATATGACACTAGATGATAATATGAAAAGAGCAATGACTACCTCTGCTTTTTCTAGCTATTTTCTTACACGTTAATCTGTCTTAGCTAACACAAATTAAGTCACCATTGCATGTGCTCTGGTAATTATTTTTTTGCATGTTGGCAATCCTTGACTTATAAAATATCCACAGAGATGTCTGCAGTTGAAATGAACTCACTTCTGTTAATGAAACATCAAATTTATTTTAGCACTGCCATGGCAAGTTACTAGATTTCTATTCCCTAATAAGGTGTGGAATTATATCTATGTTCCATTCTCATTGCCAGTGTGGTCTATAAATTATGCTTGCCCCAGGAAGGATGTTGTACACATGTCCAACCACAACCCAGTCAACACTTAGTGAAAAGTTTTGTGAACTGAAAACACCTGAGTCCAAACAATTTGGATGCCTAACATGACAACCTGTCATATGGATTGGCATGTAGTTAGGATCACTTTGGGTTACCGGCAGTTCCCAAAATGCAGGAACAAAGGGTCTGAGGAAGATGGTTGGCTATAATTTCTGCTACCCTTTTAAACCCCTACCAAAGATCATTTAGAAGTAAAAGATCTCTAGATACTCAGAATTCTTACAGAAGGAGGTGTTTGTAAATTGAAAACACTACTGAGCCCCTCCCCTTTCAGAATTTAACAATTTAGATAGCACAAAAGGCTGGACTAGAGGGGAAAAGTGAAAAAAGATCTAATGCTATCAGAAATCAGGCAAAGTCAATTTATGAGAGCAGTTGAAACAATAATGAATAAAAGCATAATAGAGAATCAGAATTTTATCTAGTCCTTTAACAGCAAAGAAAAATAGTTGGGATGAAAAAGCACCGTCCTGAACTTACAGGAATAATTTTTAGGTCAGAAGACTCACAACTCCCAGCTCTGCATTTGCTGTACAACTGAAATACTTGGGTTTGAGGTTGGTAGGAGCTTGATGGTGAACGCTGGGTTCCTCTGAGGGATCCTTTTATCATTTCCTTTTATCTGAAATGCTTCCCATTCAATATCCAGCAGATTCTGAATGTCATTTGGCATCTGAGAGGTTCTGTGTCGAGTGTAAAAGGGAGGGGAGGGTTTACCTCAACTGCAACAATAGCATTTTATTATTTTAACAGAAATGAGCAGCCCAACATAACAATTATTTTAGGGGACATGTTCAAGCATACTACAGGTGTGATCATTTACCCAATTTCAGCAATGGAAATGACCTACTTCTGTTAGGGTAGCGAAACCTCTGGCTCCGCAAAGCCCTGCTACAGGGTTAGAAACCCAACACCTTCCACAAATTGTAAGATACAACCACCATGATCTTGCTGATTGAGTTGTGGTCCAAACACCTAAAGGATGCCAAATTGCTTAGCATGTTAAATGTGACTTCACATTTCTCAAGGGTAGAAAAAAGAAGCAGATGTTCCTGAGAGCTGGATGGGGAAAAAATTAACTTGATACTCTTTCACTATGGTTTAGGACTTCCAACCTTGAACATTTCATAGACAGACAGGAAGGAAATGGTTCTGGAAAGATTCTTTTTCATTTCCTCACTCAGGAAACCTATAGTATAGATAGGGTAGCGTAATCTCTATCTGTCTATGCCTTTTAATTCAAACCACACGTAATCTGCTAATGGCTTAATTACACAATGTTCTCTTTCTATTCATATCTCATTTCATAGCTACTGGAAGTTCATTAAATGCTTGTCAAGCTGCTGAGGGAACTTTAAAACATTTTCTTCTTATTATTGGCAAACTTAAATATTGAGACCCTCCAAGTGAATAGAAATGAAGTCTTTTAGCCTAAAGATAAATATATTGCTGTAGTGGAATTTTTGCAATTACACCCATCAAGATTTAGGCAGAAAACCATTTAAATGCTGTGAATAAATCACTAATTTGCTAAGGAAAAGTACAAGGAAGAGATCCAATGGCTGCTTTATAGGAGTTATATCTCAAGACAGTGACTAAAGGAAATATTTTCCTCACCGCATATAAATTACAGTGCAGATCTATTGAATGATAATGTATAGGTAAAACCACTGAGGATAGATGTTAAGAGGGTGAAACATGTCATTGTTTACTTTTTTAAGTAAAATGAAAACATTCACCAAAATAGAATCTGTCACAATGCAAAAGGACTTCCAATGTGAAGAAATCTTTTCAAATATTTCTTGGTTTCAAAGATGCATACCAAAAAATATATTTGGAAAATGTATGCCTTTCCCAAACCCTATCAGGAAACTCTATACACACATATATACATATATATGAAACTGCATAAAGAAATATGGATTCTATTTTTTTAAAGAAACTGTAAATGCATGAAATTAAAGGAGCATACTAAGAAATGTTTGTGATACTGGCCTCGCCCAGATGTGGACTGAACTATATACACAATTGAGGGAATTTCCTTTGGCCTAAACAGAGCAGATAGAATTATTTGCCTCTAAAATATGTTATACATCTAATATAAATTTGTTACTTTTCAGTTAAGCAAAGCTGGTATAATCATGAAAAAGTGGCTTCTTTCAGACTAGGAATGTTAGTAATCACTTTGAATGCCGCAAATGCATGCTGAGCTATATTATACATATTTATTAAATTTAGAATTTCTCATAGAACTACCTGACTCAGATAAATGCAAGATTGTCTTGAAAAACACTTCAGATAGAATATAATTGTAATGGGAAAACTTTATACTTTTTCCTTTATAGGGAATTGAATTGATTCTCTTAGCAGGTACTCTAGATATCTGCCGTGTTCTACATAAATATCTAAGCACAAGATTCAAAAAAGCAGATTATCTATTATATCACCCCATTTTGAAATTGTAATAGCATTTTGTACTTCTAGGAACACATGACAAACCATCTGAATCTTTATAATCTGATCTCTACTATACTTTATCATATTAATGACATCCTTTGATGCTTTCTCCCAACCCTGGTTTTAGTACTATTCACTTTTGTGAAGTCTTCTGGAGAAGTTGAAGGTTTCTCCGTTCTGTGACATTTTCAGTCAATTATAATGCAAATGTTACCCCACTCTCAATATTTTAAATTAAAATGTTACTTGAACAAAATACAAGATGATGGAACTTCTTAATTCTTTTTCCAGAGGGAATAGGACACGTAAGGAAATGGAAGATCTATGTTATTGTCTAAACAAATACTTGTAGTCTTTTAACTTGTTTCTGTTATTCCTCCACCACTTTTCTCTCTTTCCCCAGTAATAAATAAAAAGGTGGGATGGCATACTTGGAATTCATCTGAGACTTATTTATGTAATATGTGCTTTATGGCAAAAGACAGATACCATGATTGACTGGGGGTTGCTGGCAGCTCCATAAAGCTTTCCTGAATTTTGATACGATGCACTGTGAAGTGTGACATAATTTATAGCACGTAACCTCCAGCTTCCTCCAAGGTTGAGCGTTCCCTTGTTTCCTCTGCTTTTTATTGGCTTCAACACATCGTTGCCCATGGCAACAGCAGTGGCAGTGAGGGGAATGCAGAACCATTGCAAGCTGACATACACTTGAGGCCCTAACAATGTCAACCATCCATCACAGACTTATTTATAATTGCCTCCATCTATTTCCCATGTCTCGTGCTATCTTTTCTATTGTGGGTCAAAATTCAAAAACCTGCTGACTAATATTGTGGTTCCAGTACTTCCCAGCATCTCCATTCCCTTTCCCCAATTCCAACACAATCTCTCCTGACCATTAACGCATTTAGGCATAGAGAAGCATCTCCTGTTCAAAAATTTAAACTATACCATGATACGGTCTTCATGGATATGGAGGTGATGGTAAATTGTCCAGTGGTTCTTGCAGAATCTACTTTTAAAAGCTCAAAGCTCCTTTTCATTTCATAGAAGTAAAGAATCTCCTATTCCTTAAGTTCAATTCTGGGGAATACTTCCAGGTAGATAGCTCTTAGCATTACCTACCCCAAGACATTCTGTAATATTTTGTATTTTCTTCCTAAACAGAATGCTTGGGGTTTCTAATGAAAGGGAGGCTTCTTAATGGAAATGGCCTTTCTTTGGATCCCTGTAAAACAGCTGTGGGAGGCAGAACAATTGCATGAGAAAATTAAAACCATTCCGGAAATCTGAACCCCAACTTACTCTGAAGCGTTTTTTTTCCAAATGAATCCATAAATTGTTGGCCATAAAAGGATGCACGTGAAATTTTACTATGAAGACTCTGGGAATTCTAGGCCACATCTGGAAAACCCCAAATGAAGAAGGTTGAATTGCACTGTGTTTTACATTAGACATGGGCACTAATGTTTAAAAAGCTTTTATTTTGACGATGTACCATAATGACTTCTAAATAGAGAGATGGATAAAATTTAACATTTAAAACAATTTTTGAAATTTTATTCAAAAAATCCTGTAGGAAAGAGTTGTCGGAACAACTGTTGACATATATTCTGATACTACCCCAATGCAGCCCATAAATACGTATTTGCCCATAAAAAGGAAATTGCCAGCCAAACCTACTGAGCATTCATTCCTGGAAGCGATACACTATTACCTGAAAAAGAAAATGAGAAACAGTGTACACTGAACATTCCGATAGGTTGCAATACATCCTTGGTTATGATTCTACTAAAAAAGTATTCAACAAGTGTCTGATAAAAATAAATGTACTTGGTATTTTAAAAAGTCAATATAACTAGATGTTTTAATGATTTGTACATTGTAAAAATGAAAAGCCTTCGAAATATTTGTATATAATAATTTCTGTGGAAGCTTGTAAGATTTAACAATTCACCATTATTTTATCAATCAATTTGTATCGTGTCCACTTTTCATAAAGGCAGAATATAAAGGCAGAATATATTAAAGCTATCATATATTTATCTTTTTCAAAAATTCTGCAAAACAGGAGAGGTAGTATTCGATTCAAGATCATTGAGTTTTATGGTTCAAATTTTAAAGAAAGCATCCATAGTCTAATAATTTATCCTAACACTAGTCTGTGCAAATACAACAAAAGAAATTGTATAAATGAATAGCAGAAGATTGGGTTCTCTTCCCATATCCTACCCAACCTGAAAACCGAATTAGCATATTTTTAATTTAAATCAGATCAAAAAAAACATGTCAATTATAATAAAGAGGGAGCTGAGTTATATGAAAAAAAATTAATTATAAAGAGGGAGCTGTTATATAAAAAAAATTAATTATACATTTGAATATGCCACTGCATATTCTTTAGAGGAAAGAGAAGTTTTCTTACAGATAACCTTAAAGATGAACCATTCCTATTCGCTTTAAAGGGAAAAAAAGAGCGCGTCTTTGTTTTAGTGGGAGGTGAAGAGAATGGACAGGAGACGGACGGTCACTGAGCTGTATAGAAACGGCATCCGATGGACAAAGAAACTGCGGCATCAACTTCGCTAGCGCCAAAATCTTTTGCTCCACCCAGCAATTAAAAGTACAGGCGCTTGACTCCCTTTGCAGTCCGTCCCCCTTCGAGATTTCGGAAATGGCGACTTTGGCTTCAGCCTCCGGAGAAGGAAAGAAAAAACTCAACCCAGCTAAGCTTGCGAACAGCCGCCTTAACTATTGTAGGCACCCGGCCACGCCCCTCACGTAGAACGCGTGGCAACAGCCGGCCTCCCGAGCCACTTCGAGAACTACATTCCCCACAATGCTTGGCGCCAAGAGAGAAAAGAGAGCCGCGCGGGCCGCGGGCTATGTGGTCCGCACGGTCAGGCCTTTGGGGTACCCATCTCTCTCTCTCTTTTCAGGGTCGTAGCGACCCAATGAGAAACCAAATACGGAACTGGTCATTTTCCCAGGGCGCTCACAACCACCAGTTGCAGGTGGCGGGCTCTCGGTTGCCTTCCGCTTCCGGTGGCGGCATGTTGTTGCCTAGGCAACGTTGTTTGCAGGCAGCCGGAGGCTTGGTCAGAATGGCCACCGACATGGCCTCTATCGCCGACGGGGAGTTCACGGCGGCTATTTACGGGCTGATCCGGGCCGGCCGTTTTGCAGAGGCGGTGGGTATCTTGAGTAGCGAGTTGCAAAGGAGCTGCCGCTCGCGGGCCGGCCTCTCGCTCCTCGGCTACTGCTACTACCAGCTGCAGGATTTCGCGGCGGCGGCCGAGTGCTACGAGCAGCTGGGGCTCCTGCACCCCGAGCTCCACGAGTACCGGCTGTACCACGCGCAGGCGCTCTACAAGGCCGGGCTCTACGGCGAGGCCCTGCGCGCCACCGCCCCGCTGCTCGACGTCGCGGCCTTCCAGAGCCGAGCGCTGCGTCTGCAGGCGGCGGCCCACTACGCCCAGGGCGACCTCTCCAGCGCCAAGGCCCTGGTGGAGCTGCAGCTGGCGGCCGCCGCCGAAAGCAGTCCCGGCGCCCCCTCCGAGGACCCCTCCGAGCTGCCTGACGCGGAGGTGAACATGGGCTGCCTCCTCTACCGCGAAGGGCAGCACGAGGAAGCCTGCAGCAAGTTCGCCTCTGCCATGCAAGTGCTGGGCTACTGCCCAGAGCTGTCCTACAACATGGCCCTGTGCTGCTATGCTGCTAAGCAGTACGCCCCTGCTCTGAAGCATATTGCAGACATCATTGAGCGTGGCATGCAGCAGCACCCGGAGCTGAGTGTGGGGACCAATACGGAAGGCCTCGATGTCCGCAGTGTGGGCAATACATTGCTCTTGCATCGGACAGCCCTGGTGGAGGCCTTCAATCTCAAAGCTGCCATTGAATACCAGCTGTGCAACCTTCAGGCAGCTCAGGAGGCCCTTACAGATATGCCCCCTCGGTCTGAGGAGGAGCTGGACCCGGTCACTTTGCATAACCAGGCTCTAATGAACATGGACAGGAGAGCCACAGAAGGCTTTGAGAAACTTCAGTTCCTTCTGCAGCAGAACCCTTGCCCACCAGAGACATTTGGGAATTTGCTGCTTCTGTACTGCAAGTATCAATACTATGACCTGGCTGCAGATGTGCTGGCTGAGAATGCTCACTTGACCTACAAACTTCTCACTCCTTATTTATACAACTACTTGGATGCTATGATCACCTGCCAAACGGCCCCTGATGAGGCATTTCATAAGCTTGATGAACTTGCAGGGGCCCTAACAGAGCAGCTCAGAAAACTGACAAAGGAGGTGCAGGAGTCTAGGAAAAATCGAGATGATGAGGCTCTAAGGAAAGCTGTGAATGAGTATGATGAAACACTGGAGAAATATGTTCCTGTCTTTATGGCCCAGGCCAAGATTTATTGGGACATGGAGAACTATCCCATGCTGGAAAAAATGTTCCATAAGTCAGTAGACTTCTGCAAGGATCATGAAGTGTGGAAACTTAATGTGGCTCATGTACTATTCATGCAAGAGAACAAATACAAAGAGGCAATTGGTTTTTATGAGCCCATTGTAAAAAAACACTATGACAACATTCTTCAAGTTAGTGCCATTGTCTTGGCTAACCTATGCGTTTCTTATATTATGACTAGTCAAAATGAAGAAGCAGAGGAGCTGATGAGAAAGATCGAAAAAGAAGAGGAACAGCTTTCTTACCATGAACCTGAAAAAAAGATCTACCACCTCTGTATTGTCAATCTAGTTATTGGGACTCTCTACTGTGCCAAAGGAAATTTTGACTTTGGCATTTCTAGAGTAATTAAGAGTTTAGAACCATATAACAAAAAGCTGGGCACAGATACTTGGTATTATGCCAAAAGATGTTTCTTGTCATTGCTAGAAAATATGTGTAAGCACGTGATAATGGTGCGTGACAGTGTCATCCAAGAATGCATCCAGTTTCTTGAGCACTGTGAAGTTTATGGCCGAAATATCCCTGCAGTAATAGAACAACCACTTGAGGAAGAGAAGATGCACAGTGGGAAGAACACAGTTACCTATGAAGCCAGGCAGCTGAGAGCACTGATGTATGAAGTTATTGGGTGGAATAAGTAACTGTCGTAGCGTTTATATTCAAAATGGTCCAAGTCAAAAGAGCAGTGAAAAGTGATGATGTAGTACCGTTGGTTTGTAAAAGTTTCACAGGAATTTGAATTCACTTGGAATTATAGGGCAGCACTTTCCACCCTTTAAAAACTTATTTTTATTAAAAAAGCTTCCTCATCAAATGTATCATACATTTAACAAAAGAACTGATTTATAAATTTGGAGTGTTGTGCTGTCCAATTAATAAGTAGCACTATAGAATGATTGTATTATGAGGGGTGGAGGAAGATATATACGCTATATTTTTCCAGAAGTTATTTGACCACAATATTTCATTTAATCCAGGCTTATAAGCAGCCTTTTGAAAATACCAAAAATACCTTTCAAATAAGTATTCTTTGGAAGTTGAAACTCAACGTAAGTTAACTGCTAAATTTAGTAAGGGCAGAAAATTATTTTTGAATGATGTCAAGCTTTTGAACATTTTAACTTTTAATGTATGTATATTAATGCTGTCATAGTAATGGGAGCTTTGGATAAGTGGGCATTCAAGTCCTAATTTAAAGCAATAAAAAGTTTTTTTTTTTAAAGTAACATTTAAATTTTACCAATACAAACATGGAACATATATTTTTGCACAATACTCTCTGTAATGTTCAATGGAAGCTGATCATGTCTGCAGGGCAAGTAAAAACTGATGCAGGAAGTACTAAGTAACTGCATTTATTTACAAATAATTTTCCTTCCAAATTTACTGACACCATATTTGCTGCTAGATGTATCAGATAGCCTAGCATGGCTCATTTGAAGGCAATGTACTAGTTAGTTGCTATTCCTTTCTTTAAGAGGTACAAATATTTACTATTTATTCCAGTTAATGAAGTTTACCATAGCCCTAGAGACCATGTCAAGCCTACATAATTTCTCATAGGATTCAACCTGTGTCTTCTATCTTTTAAGATTACAGGTATGATTAAAGTCCAACCCTATAATGTCAGTATAAATCTCTCCTTTTCCTTCTTTTCCCAGATGAAAAGTTCTAAAGAACTCAAAACAACTATGCACCATTTTGCCAGACTAAATAAAAATTATTAGTACTGTGGATTTTGTATTTTTCTTTAATCAGTCAAATTCAAGGTGAAGCTGAGCATTATTACCATTGTACAACAGCTTGGAAATCACCCTGATCATACAACATGCTAAACATGTCTTATATCTGTAGTCAAAGCACTTAACAGTGAATGTGCCCCAAATGACACAGTAAACTGGTTACCTCTAACTTATTGATCTCTTTCTCTTTTGAATGATATTCCAGCAACCTTTGAGCAAACTAGCATGTATATGATGTTTGAGTGGCACACTGGACTGATAAAGGCAAACTAAGTGATAACACATCATGGCTGAGTGTATGTTTATAACATCCCTCAACCACCCTGTAACCTACAAGCTGTATTTGTAGGATAACCTCAGTCCAGTAATGATGAGACTTAGAGGTAACATGGAATAAGTCATTGTGAGATCATTATATGTTGGAAGCCAATAGACTTAGAGTATTTAATTGGTGCCAACATCATTTGAATCCATCCTATATTAAACGTTTGCACAATTTCAGGAAACGTCTCGTGGAATCTAACTTTATACAGAAGAGAGGAATAGGAAGTAAAGCATGTTTAAAATTTACAGGGGAATTGTTTTTAAAAGTCATTCCACATTATAGGGGACAGTGCAAGCTGTGGGCAATGATATAAGGAGATAGAAGAGCTTTGCTTAATATTCACTGAGTGCTTTCTGTCAAAGTTGGGCATTTAAAAAAATCCTGGGCATATTTGTGGGGGTTCAAATGTTGAAATTTCTCGAAGCAATCTAATGCACAATAAAGATAGCTTTATTATGTTATCCATGGCTGATTTTGCTATGGTCATTGGCTCTGGACATTTCCATTTTAAGATCATCTTTAATAATTCCGTAGCCAGTATTATCTATTGGTATCTAATGCCCTCGTCCAAGTTTTTAATGCAAGGAGCCAAAGTATTGAAGGCCGTAAAAGGAAACTGCTGAGAGAAGGATATTTTCAGACTTTGTGTCTCCATCATCCCTTCTGAACTGCACTGCATGCTAAAACTGCAGAAAGAAACACTTTATTCCTCTAACCTCTATTGTTGCTCAACTTCATCTTGATACTGATTCAGCAGCATCTGCAAAGGTGTCATGCCCCTATGCAGCAAGCTCCACCCCTGGGGGTATCGCATTTGATGGCACAACATAAATACAAAAGGGTCAGGGCTTGCACTGCAATAGTGTGATGCTGCTTTCATCATTCTGAACCACCTTTGCCCTCTGGAGGATGCTGCATTGTTAGAAATAGATTGAAGAGTAGCATATAAAACAATTGCAAACACAGACGGTGTAAACTTATATTGCAATCTTAACGTTCACCTATTCAAAGGGCACATGGTGTGTATATAGAAACTTCACAGAGTGCAATCCTAGTCCAGAAATGGTAATCTGGTATCCACCAAATGTTATTGGAGTTCAATTTCTATTAGATCCAAGTACAATAGATAATCAGGCTAATGAGAAAGGTCCTAGGTTCCTAACCTTGGTATACACACCGGGCTGGAAGTAAATCCCATTCCTTAATTGGGTTTACTTTTAGTAGCCATGTCTAGGGGTGTCCTGAGATAATAGTTTACATATTTAAATCAAACATGCATTTTTCCTGGATAATTAAAATAATCCAAACAGCAAATGAAACACCATTTTTTTTATTAATTTTCTTAGATACAGTATATTACAGTATTCTCTATGGGAAGTATATGAGAGTAACTCCAATTAACTGAATAACCTAAAATTGCTACAGAACATTCATAGGTGGCAATAAAATTAATATTGACATAAATAGATGGTTAAAATGCCAATGAGTTTCAGAGGATAGATATGAAAATTGATAAATTTTATTATCATAAATGTATATATATTGCATTATTATACTTCATTGTATATATTGTAAACCAGTTGAAACTGAGGCAGAATATGGATTTCATCCATACATTATCGCTTTAAGATGATTTTATATGTATGTATTATGTATGTATATATGTACAGTATATATCTCTTAAGATTTTCTGTATCTATGCTTTTCTTGGTTTCCTGAATTTCAGCTTTATCACCACATTTTTACTTCTATTTTTCTGCTGAATACATGCAATAAAATTCCCAAGTCATGGGCACAACTTATATACCGGTAATAACTTTCAATTGTCTGATACTTTGGCAGTTGTGTTTTCAATATTTAAAGCTGCCAGTTGTTGGGGGAAAAGTGTAATTTTGATTCTCATTCTCATCATAAATTTGGAAAAATCTTAGACTGAAAATTGTAGGTAAATCTTTCTTTCTTCCTCTCATTCTCTTGACATGTATGGATTAAAAGATGAATGGGGAATGTTCTATAGCTAGGTATGATTCTTGATATCTAAATGTGAAAACAGCATACTGTACTTCTGAATGCTGGATGAGGAAGACAAACTAATAGTATTTTATTACCTTCACATCTTTTCTAAACTCCTTGATGGCATCTACTTCCAAAAGCAGATGTGAAACCATAAGCGGTTTACTCAAAAGTCAGAACTGAATACTACACAACAAGGGATCCATGGATCTTGAACATCAAAGCATTCCTTCAACCCTATATTTGCTTATATCATCCATTGTATTGAAGGCAAACCAACAAGCCAATGGCTCAGAACCACATGCTGAATAAACAGCAGGGATGTCTTGACACTGTTTGCTTTTTCATCCCTCCCCCCTCTCTTAAATGTATTCCTGTCCCTCTTTAAGCCTGCCTCCATTACTCTATCCTCCATCAATCCAAGTTGGGATAGCACATAACCCAGTTTTCTTTCAGGTCAGACGAAGCAGGAAGTCAACACTGCAAATCCTAAGAGGGCTGTGGTGATGGATCGGTCATGTTATGGCTTGGAAAACTTCTAAAAGAAAATATTTGAAAAGTCACCTGATTCCAAGTATCCCTTGCTGGCAGCAGAGAGGTTATGTGAATAGTAAAGCAGAGGTCAGAAGACTCTCATGCACATCCACAGCATCACCTCTTTGCTGTAAGAGAGGGACATTTGGAATTTGATTCAAATACCATTGTAAAAACAATCAAACAAGAAGTGCCATCCTCAGTTTTTCCTTCTACCTTTACTAAGTAAAAGAATACCACCGTCTTTTGATCTGACATTTCCTAGGTATCATACTTGGTATCACTGAAGTAGCATAGAGATGGGCAGAACTTAAACTTCCTTCTCATCACATTGAGTAGCAAGGCACTTACGGTAAGAGAGAGCATTTCCAAAGACCTCTCATTCATGGCATGTCTTTACCAGGACTGTATGTTACAAAATGTGAGTGTGTGTGTACCTTCGAGTCAATTTTGACTCCTGGCAATGCCTGGACTAATCCCTGCAGTTTTCTTGGCAAGCTTTTTTGAAAGTGTCTTGCCTTGCCTGCTTCCTGGAACCGAGAGAGAACGGCTGGCCCAAGTTCAACCCATCTGGCTTAGTGTCTAAGGCGAGACTAGAACTCACAGTCTCCCTGTTTCTGGACAAATGTCTTAATCACTATCCCAAACTAGCTCTCTTCTACATGTTACACAATAGATGGACTGTATAAAAATATAGAAAGGATTTATGCATGAAACCTGGCTTGGTCTAGTCAGTGGTTCAGGCACCAGGCTAGAAAGCAGGAGACTGAAAATTCAAGTCTTGCCTTAGCCATGAAAGCCAGTTGAGTGAGTTTGGGCAGTCACACTCTCTCAACCCAGCCCACCTCACAGGGTTGTTGTTGCGGAGAAAATAGGAGGAGGAAGGTATGTTGGATATGTTCGCTGCCTTGAATTATTTGTAAAAGTAATAAAGGCAGGATATAAATAAATAAAAATAAAATGTGTATTAACTGGTTTCATGCCACCAAAGGTTTTTGCCTCATTTTTAATGCCCCATTGTATTCTACTATCCTTGAATGAATAGTACAGTCAATACTTGGATCAAGATCTGGGTAGGGTCTTTTTTTCTGTATTTAAGCATAATTGAGAAATGTAAACAGGACATTAAAATAACAAAAACAAGAATAATATACCCAATTTACATTATTTCAAATCCAGGATGCTTTAAGCCAAACTACAAATATTTAAAGAAAAATCAATTTAGCAATTAAAACCATAAAAACCAGCAAATTAAAGACTTCGACCAATGTAAAAACAGCATGTTATAAGCAGGAGCATCTGCAGAGAGCATCAGCAATATCAAAATGGCAGACATGAACAGGCAATCAAAGCCTTGCCCTTTTTAACGCTTACATGTAAAATAAAATAAAAAAAAAGGTTGGGATTTCAATTGCATAGTCACATGTGCCATTTTGATATCAACCCCACCTGCAGATGCCATGGTTTTAAACAAATCCTTAACCCATAACTGCAACAGTAATAATTTAATCAAATATTTTCCCTTGGCCTAAACAGAAATTTATGGTGCCAATATTTGTTTTAAAAATTACATTTATTCAGAAAACATGTTTTAAGAACATCAAAATGATCTGCATCCTTTCTAGTTCTAAAGCTCTGTTCATTCAAAGAAACTCAACCATGGACAAATTTAGCAGCTGCATTCATACAATGTGTTAAATGGGGTGTTAACCTTGGTTAGTTTTATGAACTAGATATATGAACCAAGCCCATTTGCTTAGCTGTTGGTTCAGGTTATTGTGCAAAGCCACAATGTGGGTTAATTCAGTAGCCAAATGAAGTATGTTGTGTGACATTTTTAATGTAATTTTTATTGAAGTTTTTCAAGAAAGTAAAAACACATATTTTAAATTAAAGAGAAGAAAAATAGAGAAAAGTGGAAAAGAAATTTTAAAAAAGAAATAGAAAAGAAGGAAAAAATAATAATAATAATAAATGACTTCCGATTTTCTTAACAGCAGTTTTAAGTACACTTATATTTTACCTTCTGTCTCTGAGGTTACATCAAATTTTCCTTCTTTCCTTAGTTTACCATTTATAATCATCAATTCATAAATCACCAATTCATTTTTTTCTTGTTTTTTCAGCAAAAAGTCCATAAGGGATCTCTAATCACAAATAAATGTTAACTAAGCTAAACACTACCCAGAATAACTTGTTTAAGATGGGCATGCATGCAAATTGAATGAATAAATGAGTAAGTAAGTAAGTAAGTAAGTAAGTAAGTAAGTAAATAAATAAATAAAAAATAAATAAATAAATAAATAAATAAATAAATTAGTTGATCTGTCTCTAAGCAAGCAAGTTAATTTTGCCATTGCATATTGTGTGACATTGCAACAATTTGTGATTTTGAGAATTCTATGAATAAAGCTGTTCTTGCAATTGGCTTTGTAGAAAATTCACGAGAAACATTGCAATCTCTCTCTCTCTTCTCTCTCCCTCCCTCCCTCCCTCTCTCTCTTTCTGTGTTTGTGTTTGTGTGAAGAGATGCTAACATACTCAAATATGGGTGGAGATAACTCTTCCCCACTCCGAGTCTATTGCTGAAGCAATATATGTGCTGTGAAGAGGCTGTGTCTGAGAGCTGACTGCTCTCTGCAAGGAATCCTACGGCATTCTGAGTTTCCATAGAAACCAGATGACGAATGGGAACCTGTTAGCACATTAATTCTATAAATTCACTGCATTATCTCCTCATCCTGTGAATATAATGCAGTGGAGTAGGTAGAAATCATGGTCAGGAGAAATTTTGGCCCTCTTCCGCTGGTGCATTGGTTGTAGCCAGTCTTGAAAAGGGATATCTTAGCAGTCAAGTCCTCAATACCTCAGGGTTAGACTATTGCATGGTTAGACTTTAGGCTGCCCTTAAAGCAGTGGTGGGATTCAAATATGTGAACAACCGGTTCTCTGTGTGGATGCCACTTCCAGAAGTCCATTCTGGGCCTGGGCAACAAAAAATTAGCTACTGGTTCTGCTGAACTGGTGACAAACTGTCTGAATCCCACCACTGCCCTAAAGATCACTCAGAATGGCAACTGCCTGTCTGCTTAATAAGTGAGAGCCGATATAACCATCTTATACCTCTAATTGTGACGGCCCTATTCACTACCAGTTTGGTTCTATTTGTAATTTAAGATGCTAATTATTACCTATAAAGCCTATAAATCTTAAATCCAGGGTCACTTTAAAATAATCTACACTCCATGTAGAATCTGCCTCCCAAATGTTATTACTGAACAATTTTTGTGTGTGTTCAGGGTTACAATTGACTTTGGTGGGGCACAGATTTTCATATTAAATCCAAGAAACATGTTGAAAGTAAGTCACCAGTTTAAATGGGTTGCAAAGTTGAAACTCTATTCTAGTTACTTCCAACTCTTATAATATGATGTGACAAGCTTCTTTCACTGGTTTCAAGGGGTCTTCAGCTACTGCTGGGAGATTTTTTATTGCTATCCTCCCGATCTAGCTCGGCAAATATATCAGTAAGTATATTCATTGGGAATTAGCATACCTACCTTGATCGTTCAGAGTTTATGTTACAGAGAAAGAACAAGATGAAACTTTGCCTTTCTGTATGCTTCAATATCTGAACAGGGCCCGACTCTACGGAATCATGCTGTTAAGTCTAAAGCATGATGCATGGTTTGGTTTCTGGAGCTTAGGGAGGGAGGGGGCAAACAAATTTGAAACCATTCATTTCTTGAAATCATCAGAGTTCATATCCTGTTCCCCCCGCCCTTCCACAGAGGCTCTCTGAAGGGAAAAGAAATCTATTAACCTGTATTTTGTTCTGCAACTCCAGAGACCTTTAAAACTCCTTCCTCTGATTCCTCACCACAGTAGTAATCATGTGAGGTGTTGAGAGAAACTGACCGGCCCAAAGTCATCAATTAATTGAATTGAATTGGCCCCTGGTCTCCTCAGTCCTAGTTCAACAACCTGAAATTACACTGGCTAGGAAGGGAGGGTAGGAAGAGAGAAAGTCAGTGCTGTTTCTTAGTAAGGAGGAAGCTATAGTGAAAGGACAGAGTGTGTAAAAGGGGAGAGAGAGCCTTGGCAAGGGAGCATACACAGCTAGGAGTATGTCTGCGAACCCTGGAGGGCAGCAGGACTTATGCCAGCATTTATCCAGAGTTTGGTTGTCCTGGAAAGAGAACACTGATGGGGGAAGGGGGATGTTGTGCAATATAAGATTTTTTTATTTGTTGGTTTTTCAGGATTTATAACTTGGCTGTAGACAGTTTACAATTATCATAGCCAGTTTAACTGAGAGCCAGTTTGACTCTAGTGTTTAAGGCACATCAGGCGGGAAAGGGAGAAACTGGGAGTTCTAGTCTTGCCTTAGGCATGAGAGCCAGCTGGATGACCTTAGGCCAGTCCCTCTCCCTCAGCCCAGCCCACTCTGCAGAGTTGTTGGGAGGAGGAAGATGTGGGGGATACGTTCGCCACCTGGAGTTATCTGTAAAAAACAATAAAGGGGGATATAAATAAATAGCGACCAAAAACAAGGTGTAAAATAAAAAAATATATATCTGCAAACCTTACGATCGATATCCGCAAAAAATAGCAATCGTAACATGAACATTTATCTGTGTGCGGCTCCCGCCACTCTTTGCCAGTGAAACACATTTTGGTGGTCACAGGTCTGTGCTTTGGTGGTCACTGCATTTACACTATGTGGTCACTTGATGTTGTGCCTGTCAACATCAGGAGAAACAGGTAGCTATAAAGAAACTAGTTTTTCTAGTATAAAGTGAGTATGGCTAATTGTTATAGAAAAGTAATCAAATTGAGAAGAAAGATGCTTGGCTTCCTTTTATTTATTCACTCACTGCTCTTGCAAAACAGCAAATGAACCTAGTTAGCAAGATATCCAATAAAGGAATGACAAGGTTATAGCAAACTAACTGCAAATTTGTCATTAATTGACATTAACTCGCATTTGTGAGTATGGGCTTTTCGGTTACTTCTACGCAGCCCCTACAGATACTAAAAGAGCCCCATCATTCAGATGTGGCTTGGTTAGTGACCTCAGCATGAACATGTTGACTCTGTGCTTTGTTTCTTTTTCTATTTAATTCAGGGTGGCTCACAAGACCAAGGGTCAGTTCCTGACCTGATTTACACCAAAAAAGCAATGGGGGTTGTGTGATCTTGACAGCATGATATGGGGGTCAGGAATGTTGGGGCAATTAATCATGGCGTTGGAAGAGACTTTCAGGGTCACCTCCGGCTCGCCTCTGTTGCACAGCTTCAGCTTTTCATGACTCCACAAATGCTGAACACTGGGATTCCTTGCGTGGATATTGTTGATCATCTCCGTTCTTATCTGCTACTCACCAGCCTAGTTATGACACCCTTTATGGGAGGAGGCAGGAAAGCTTTCACCTGAGACAAATGGTAGCCAGTCTAGAGTACCATAAAAACAGCGTGACCCCACTGGAAGCCTCTACGAGCGTTTTTGTTTAAATCTTTGTAACCCAATTTTTTTTTTTAGATTATGCAGCAATATCTCCAAGAAGTACTGGGACAGGTGGAGGAGAAGATTTTATTTGTTCACAACGGGCCCAGATGATCTTGTCTTAATTTAATTCATCCCTCCCTCTAATTTCCTCTCTAGTCTTCTTTTCTCCTTTTGTGAGATAAATCCTAGCTTTCTGCAGAGGTTGTAAAATATGCAGCTTATTTTAATCAGATCAGAGACAGGTTTTATTCTTGGTTTTTCACATTTATATACCTTCTGTTCAAGTTTATCAGCCTTCACACTTAATAAATAAGGAGATCCTTTCCTGGTCTTTCTGTTACTTTTCTTAGCAACTGGAAATGCCTCAAAGCATATGTTGGGCAAACCATTCTCCAAACTAGCAAATGTTTTCTTGACTGGACATAGACTGTATTTAAAGAAAACAGTAACATGCCTATTTTTCTTCAAGCCATCATGGTCCAGTCATCCATTCAGTTTTTGACTCAAATTTCTGTTTTCTGTTTACGCTTTGATGATCTACTGCTTCTAAGGTAAATATCCTAAACCTTTGCAATGTTCCTTAACCCCGTATGGTGCCTCTTTGCTAATTTGTTAAAGATTTCTGCAACCATGGACTGTGGAAAAGAATCTGACACAACTGTAAATGTCACAAGAAGTTACTGGTATTTATATATATAAAAAAAACTCTTTTTACTAGTTACAGTTCTTTAGAGCGTATGTGCCACATCCCTTAGAGTTCAGCTCATTCTCTGCAGTTGAAAGGTTCCAGCTCATAACCAGATTGAGAAAGTTCATCCTACTAGAAATGTTTGCATTTACAGCTTGATGAATACAGCAAATCACTTTTAGGAGAATATGAAAAAAAATTTTTAAATGAGGGCAGTCAATCAAGGTAGGCTGTTGAACATGTGCTCTTCAATAAAAGATGGCTTTCCCAATGGAGTACAAGATATCTCTTTAATCTGGATGGGTTTTCAGCAAGGGCAGTTTTAATTCTTGGTCTCCTGCTGCATAGATTAATCTTGTCATAATTGCCGTTTGGGTAGTTTAAAAAGTTCCCACTGAAATTTCAAACTTTGTCTTTAGATTAGTTCCATATCTTCAGCCCTTTTTTAAAAACCTTTCTGTTGTAATTGGGTTTTAAAAAACAAACATGCAGATTTTCTTCAACTAGATACTTTGTATTACAGAACTCTTCTAGGAACATGCAGATTCCTTGACTATTGGTGTAGCTCAGGCGCTAACAATAGGTAAGTTTGGGCATTCTGTGTGAGATCCTGGAATAGGATTCCTCAAATAACATGAGAGTTAACATTTTGCAAGATTTCATAGAATTTGCGTAAGAAGACACTGTCATTGGCCCAAGTCTGCAAAGGTTGCAAAACCTTTGACCAGCTACCCATAGCTATAGTACAAGCTAAGATTCTCTTCCCATCCTACTGTACTACTTAAAGAAATGTTATTTCTAATGTGCCTGTTTAATGTTAGATCTTAATATGCTACCCTAACACTTGTGCCATCCAGTTAAACCTGTAAGCAAATTCTGTTTAAGTGCATTGACATGAATCTATTACAAAACTGAAGTTGAAGTTCTGTTTATGCAGTTTAAACTCAGATGGTTAATTCATATTTGCAAAATCACTCAGCCTGCTACTTTAGGAAGACAGTAGAATGCTCTTTTCTTTGGCAATATCTGATAACTGATACCTGATATCTGACATCTTTGGTGACTGATTTTAATCAGCCCAAACAATAAGCAAGAAAAAAAAGTGCCAAAGAGAACACCCCCTCCCAAAGAACAGCCCTGCCAAATGCTATCTCCCAGATTTGTCATAATGAGCTGTTGATCTTTTGAGGAAGCCCCCTCCCAGAAGCAGTACAGGGTGACTAGTCTCTCCATTGGAGGACAGTAGAGAGAAAGATTGATCAGTGAACAACATGATTGCATGGTTCAAAATAATCAAAGGCTTTGGTGCACCAAATGGACCATCAGAGGTGTCAGCATTCACAATGCCCAGGAGATGGGGGTAAGAGTGAGGGAGACACCACTCTGGACCCTTCCAGTGTGGCATGCATGGTACAGAATGAAGGGATGGAGAATGGAGTCCCTCTGATTAGGCAATAGGGGCTCAAGATGGTGATTGGGCCTGGCAATAATTGCTTTAAATGCTGGCGCACAACGACCAGAGAGAGTACTGTGTCAATTCAGTTATGATCCTCCTAGTTCTGCTTAAACAAATTTCTGACCACCTCCTGATCTAATTTCATCTGAGCATTTACTTTCTAGAAATATTTTTAATGATAAATATGCCTCTGAGATACCTATCTACTGATTCTGTCTTCTAGTGCTAGAGAAAGTCTCCTCTATGTTCCATGAGCTGGGTCTTCAGACATTTGAAGACTACTAGGGTATTATATCTCTATCTTCTCTATTTTACAACTAAATTTTTCCTAATAGGTTTTCTGAGAAAGTTAAGTTTTTTGCAGCCATATTTGATCTATGTTTTCTTTTATTTTTTCACCCTTTTCTTCTCTATTACTTAGTTTATAACGCTGTAGCCAGGAAATTTTTCAAAAATCTTGATAGGACATGTGGGTATTTTGTGCCAAGCGGATTTAGTAAACTCAGATTAAATGTAAAAAAAAAAAAAAAGCGCAACACCATTTCTCTTCCATTGACCTGGGAATAAGCCCCATTGAACTCAGAAGAATTTATTCCCGAGACAAGGGATATAGCTTTTATTATACATGCATAAATATTACAATACTAAATAAACAAAATAAACATGTGGCTTATGAAGCAGAATTGTTTAATTTAAAAACATGGTGCTCAAGGCTTTGCATGTTAATGCTTTTTTTTTTTTACACCAGAGGTCACATTTTCTCTGCACCATATTCATAAGCTCATTTTACTCCCCACCTCCACCGTAACTGTAATTAAGAAGTTCAGTTATGAATGGCAATGATACTGTTGATTAGTGTGCCTGTCCTTCTGCCTCTTAAAGACAATACACGCTATCATTTACTTTCATTTGAAAACCATAGGTAGGAAAACAGAAGAACAGAAAAAGAATTCAGCCTACTTAAGGACACTGCCTCGGGCGTGAACAGCTACGGCTTAAGATCCATGTGGGAAATGAATTGAGCTCTCTATAGTTTGCACAAAACCTCACCAATTCAGCAGGAAAGAGCTGGTGCAATGAAAAGTATATAGAGATACCATTGATGAATCAGGCAAAGGTTTAATTAGCTTGCCAAACAGAACTGAAATCCCTAAACTCAAGAATAGTCTCCAAAATACCCGTTTTGCAGTGACAATAATATAGCAGATCCCTAAGTGGATGAAATGCTCTCCTAATTTGTATGATCTATAACAATGGAAAATAACTAGGAATGATGAAAATAATGCAAAGTAGCTGGTTAAAAAAAAAAAGAAGTGAAGCTTTCCCCTGTCCAGTCGTATCTGATTCTAGGGGGCAGTGCTCATCTCTGTTTCTTAGCCAAAGGAACCTGCGTTGCCCAAAGATGCTTCTGTGGTCATGTGGCCAGCATAACTATATGCTGAGGTGCGTGGAACGATTTTACCTTCCCTCCGAAGCAGTACCTATTTATCTACTTGCATTTGCATGCTTTCAAATTGCTAGGTAGGCTGGAGCAAAGATGGCCGCTCACCCCATCACGTTGTCCTTGGGTCTTGTTCCAGTTGAAAAACTCAGCATCTTAACCACTAAATGGGTATATTCTGCATATGCAATGCCCAAGGAACTGCCCCATAGATTCCTGAGGCACCAGATATCCAAGAATCATAATCTCAGGCATATGAGTAAGGCACCAGATTAGAAACCCAGAGGCTATGAGTTCTTGTCCTCCTCTAGGCATGAAAGCTGGGTGACTTTGAACCAGTCTCTCTCCCTCTTTCTCTCTGTTCACTACCTTGAGTTATTTATTTAATAATAATAATAAAGCAGGCTACAAAAAACAACAACTATACAATAATCCCTGAGGCTGTAGTTTCTCTACTGTTGCCAAAATTAGCTGCCCATCCTTGCCCTGTTTTCCATTCGCTAGCCAAATTTAAAACAGCTTAAATATCTGGAAGTTAGGTCTTGTCTCTTCGTTACAGTACTATGATGTCATAGACAAATATTTATCAGCTTTACTCTACCCCACCCCAACACACCACCCTCGCTTACTGTATCACATACCTGGTTACAATGACTACAACAATGGCACACACACACACACACATACCATGTCTACTGGTAAAATTCTGGGTGGTGAAGTCTGTGCCTCTGGAGGGCATATTGGGGTTGGATGTACTACAACAATACAACTCATACAGGCTACATTGAATTTCCAGATGCTTTCCGGGGGGGATTTGGGGGTTCAGTATAGCGTGTAGCCCTATAGATACATACAGTATAGAGTGTACACTTGTTCTATTTCTTATGAAATCATCATTGTCAATATTCCAAATTTTTCTTTAATTTCCTTTTTGGGAAGCCACACTTTTTTCACACAGGTTAGATATTTTTAAGGCATTTGATGCAGAAAAAGGAGATTTTTACACACATGGTTCCACCACATCAGATCCCTGGTCTGCCTGGTGACTTTGGTGGCAATGTGCTTAGCATAACACATCATTCCATTTTTAAAAATGCTCTTTCTTAAAACATTAGCTTGTGGAATTTAAATATACAAACTAAATCATTAGTAACACTGGCAGCTCAATTCCCTTCCCAAAACATCATTTGTGCATGTAGGCTTTTTGTTCCTAAAAGAAAAAAAAAATTGAAAAGCACTTTAATTACAAAATTATAAAAGGTGTTTCCTAACTTTAAAGCTAGGGTTATTTTCAGCAGAATAGTGAACAGTTGTGCAACAAATAAAACTTTACTCATTCTAATTCCATTTTTTTAGTGGAAAGCTACATGTAACAGCTAATACTTTAACAGGAACTGATCAACTAGTCAACAAAATCAGAACAGGATATAATGCTTTCAGAGTCTACCTGTCCCTGCCCCATCTCATCACCTCACACTCCTTCTTAATGGTAACTACTTGTTGTAATTGGCACACATTATGGCTATGAAATTTTACAACTCAAAATGTTTATTGAGAATTTGGGCATTTCACCTTGCTTCTTTTGCATCAACTGAAACAGAATGTAATCCCAAATTCTATCTGCTGGGATATGAGGGCGATCTGGCTGCGACATCTGACACCGCATTGATCGCCAGGGTTGATTCGGCTTATCTGGCTGGCTAGGCGGGTGTCCCCTTCCTCCCTCACCGCTCCATGTGCGTCCCTCCCGAAGCTGCGCGCTCGGTGGAAGAGGACGACCATCCCAGATAGAAGGAGTGTACCGATCTTCAGTCAAGGGTATACGATTCTGTCTGCTGAAATTATATATAGATTTTAATCAGGCCAGCGTTCACTTTTCATAAATACACACACACACATGTGCACATGCGCGTGCGCGCACACACACACACACAAATAATCTTTTCTGTTTGTTGTCAATAGCAACTGGAGCAACGGGACTCCCTTGCTTCACATAAGATCCCTACAGATGAATGCAAAGCAGCGACACTATATTCAAAATGAGATGGAAAACATTTTGCTGTATTCATTAGGAAAAAAAACCCCACAGTGTTTGTGAGGAAATGCGTAGATACAGCCATACAAACTGAACCTGGAGTTTCTACACTGTGTTATGTTCATATAAGAGCCAGTCTGGTGTAGTGATGAAGACCCCAGGATAGAAAGCTGGAGTCCATGAGTTCTAGTCCCACCTTAGGCAAGAAGCCAGCCGGGCGTCCCTGAGCTAGTCACTCTCTCTCTCTCTTGGCCCTAGGAAGGGAGCAAGGGCAGACCAATTCAGAAAAACCTTGCCAAGAAAATTGCAGGAATTGGTCCAGGCAGTTGGTCCAGGAGTCAAAAAGCTGACTTGAAAAGATAAAAAACCCCAAACCTAATTGTGTCCATAGACCTCTTTTTAAAAGGCAGCCCGGGTAAAGGAAGGAATGAGATATTCCAGATTTTTATACATTACTTTTCGTTCCAACCCAAATCTACACACACAACTTGCTGAGAGCAATGACAGAGTGGAAAAATACACAAGTGTTTAAACTATGCACGGGGAGAACAGATTTAGCCAGGACGTGCACTGCATTTCCCTGCAAAGCAGGGGATGGCAATAATAAGAGATATACTGTGACTGTCTGACAGTTTGTCTGTACTGTATGGTAATTTTTTCCTGAACACACCTGGGATCTGGAGGAAAAATAAAAACTTATGGACACCAACTAGCTATCCTTTTTTCAATACACATCATTTCTTGTTGACCAGGTTCAAGCTGCAAAACTGGAAATCCTACATTTCATTGGTTTGCAAATCATAATGAGGGACTATACCAGCTTACTCTTGAACTTAACATAAGGCTCTTCCCTGTGCAAGGGTTGCACTGATCCAAAATTGGCATCATGTGTGTTTTTTGTTGGGTGCCAAGTGAAAAGTTAAAGATGACAAATCTACTGTTAGTACTGATAAAGTCTGCAGCATCCTATTTGTGCAAATCATTCTCTCTCTCTCTCTCTCTCTCTCTCTCTCTCTCTCTCTCTCTCTCTCTCTCTCTCTCTCTCTCTCTCTCTCTCTCTCTCTCTCCCTCTCTCTCTCTCTCTCTCTCTCGCAGTTGCTGCTACAAAGAGCAAATATTGCTGAAAAATAACTATGAAATGAAAAGGACACACAGATTTCAGGAATTATGCAAAAGCAAGCTAGTTCATCTTTCCTTCCCATTAAACTTTTAATTAAATTTAAATTGGATTTCTTTTTTCGTCTACACTGAAATGGTTTTTGTTTATCAAGCTGTAAGCTTTTTACGTTGTTGTTTTATTGGATGTGTTAATGACTGGTATATATATATATTTCTTCTCCAATGAAAGCATTCGTTTTATTCTTGTGGAAGGATTACACTAATTCATTTATTCTTTTAGGGTTTGTGGTATTCCAGAACATGAGAACCACAGTAATCAGAAGGGAGATATATTGCATGCTAGATTTAAATGACAGAACTATTTTTAAGCAGTAGCCTATTGACAGAAGGGATTGCCCTAGCTCAGGGGTGGGGAACCTTGGCTCTTTTATGACTTGTGGACTTCAACTCCCAGAATTCCTGAGCCAGCCACGCTGAAATATATTTTATATTTATATCAATAAAACTAAGATGATTTCAGAGATGAGCTCCACCCTGTCAGGCTGGTGTGGCATTCGCTGCCATACTGGTTTAAAATGAGATTGAGGGTGTCTTCAGGGTGTGCACAAAAAAGTCAAAATGGTGGACCTGACTGTATGACCAAAGCATGTAAAGAAACAAATAGAGGCTTGGTCTCACTGTCATGGCCGCCATTTTGACTTTTTGACTACACCTTGTAATGTAGACACTCCTGAATGAGATGAGATGAAATGGAGGAGGGAAGGAGAGAAGATGAAATGGGGAGCTTTAGGCTTGTTATGCTCGGAGCCTGACTTTCATTTCTTTGCAGTATTCCGATGGAGCTACAACAGTTAGAAGGTGTGATTCAATTTGTTTTTAAACTTTAATTTGGCCATACTGAATTTGGTGCTTTTTTTACATACTTCACAAAACCTGAACAATGCATGTGCACACATGTGGAAGCCATTTCCTCCAATACCTGTGCCTGAGACTAGCTCTCCCTGGTCCAAAGATTACTCACAAAAAGCTATTCCTCCATGCCCCTCTCCGTTTCTCATCAAACTGGAGGTATTTTTTTAAAAAAGATAAAGCTTAATATAATCTAACTGAATACACTTTAAAAGTTATTGCAGAAATGGTAGCATTCAATTTGTGATGCACATATGTGTAGGTGGGTAAAAGCATGCTGAATGATAGAGATGTTTCTTTTCCCATTTGGGAATGCACGTACGAGGAGAAATACTGAATCTGTTATCCAGATGGGAACCATATGTCACCAGTAGTGTTCTTTGTTAACTTTTTTTTTTGGGGGGGGGCTCTTATTGAACAACCCTGGTTTAAAATTCTATATGAGCGCGCCAGGGTTTTCTTTTTCAGAGTATTTCCTGAACTATCCAAAGAGAGAGGAGGGTGAACTTAGTAAGAAAAAAAACAGTATTTTAAAAGAGTTTATTAGCTGATGGATGTGTAAGAGGACAAGGCTTGTTCTTGAATTAGAAAAACAGCCTTGTCCAACAGCATGAACACCCCTGCTAGTTGGTTCTCTTGCAGTACTCAAGCACATGAATCTTAATATGTTCTCCTATCTCTTTTTGTATCTCTGATATTCTGTTGTACCTATGGGAGTGTAACTCATACTTATCTGGACAGAAAGAGGGGATATCAGCCTAATTTAAGAAAGCCATAAAAGAGTAGTAAAAACTCTGAACCATTCTAGGTACATTGGTTGTAAGATGACACAGATAGGAAAAGGTAAACAGACAGATCACTGCCCCACAGTATAGACCAGTGTTGATGAGTTTCTAGATGTGCTACCTCATGGAGTACTTAGCCATGGTTTGATTAACTGATTGTAGTTAAATCAAACATGGCAAACAAACTGTAAAAACATAATGGCTTAGGGCAGGGGTGTCAAACTCGCAATGTCACGTGATGTGTCACGACGTATCGTGACTTTTTTTCCATTGCCAGCAATGGGGTCGGTGCGGTTTTGCTATGAGGCAGTTTGACACCCCTGGCTTAGGGGAATGAACATGCAACTTCAAACCACTTTTTTTCTTATACAGTACTGACAGATAGGCAGAACAGGGAGGAGGCATCCAGAAGCTTCTTTCATTTGGCAGTGAGGAATAATAAAATAAAATAATAAAAATATATTATTTTACATAATATTTTAAAATCCCACTGATAACAGCTAGGAATTTTTCTTCTTCTTCTTCTTCTACTATCTAGCATGTTGATGGATGGAATCATGCTGCAGCCAGGATTCAGATTGGCTGGCCCTCAAGTAGTTTTGAATGGAAAATGCAGCACAGCATAGCCACACTTTCAAAATATTAAAATGAATAAATAGCAGGCTATTTGGCAAGGGGGGCCTCCCAGGTTCAGAACAAGATGACCCTGTTGGTATACAAGTGAAATCAAGCTTGTTTATGAATGTTTACAGGCCTGAATGTAACTTATAAGATTTCAACTGTTGTTCGCCTTTAAGTATTGGGCTCTGCCCTTTATTGCAAAATGGCACTTGCAAATTCTGCTTTGTGGTAATTAATGCTGCACTGTGAGAAAGTCAAGCCCATATTATGCTTGTGATGTAGTTATATGGGTCTATGCCATTCTGGGGAGAATGAAAAAAATGATTTAAACTATGTCCTACTTAATTGTTTAAATTTAAGATGATTAACTCAAATTTAAAATATATCATTGTGATAATAATCATTCTAACTTTCCATGACATTTGTGACTTTTTTGCTGGCCCAACCCTTTCTGCTTGTAGCTGTGGGACTTGACTAATCATATAATCATAAACCTGATTCGTAAAAAATATATTTCTTTTTCTCTGAGAACTATGAGAACTGGAGTGTTTTTTTGATGTTAGCAAAGAATTTTTAAAGGGATTGTTCAACCAACCTCAATTAAAGAGTCTTTTGGAGAAGCCGTAACAGTTAAATTGGGGAGAAATAATTGTATAATATATTTCTATTACAGTTAAGCCCTACGATTTTGATGGCATTTTCTCTTTGCACCAGTAATGGCAACGTAATTCAAGAGTAAATACTGGACAATTTATTTTACTAAGCAACATGGTATTTCTTGAGAAATAATTTAAGTCCCAGCCACATTAGCTGCACATGGAAAGCAGATTAAGTTTTGATTAATAGCATGCTCTCTCCTTCCCTCCCTCCTTGTCTCACACTTTCTCCAAAAGTCCTTCAGAACTTTTAAAGGACTGCATGGCTAATGGCGTGGTAAAATTTAAAGGCAACTCTTTAAATTTTAAAGAGGCATGAACCCTCTAAACTCGGAAAATTAAAATTAAAATGCAGTTAACTCCAACTGAAAGTGGCAACATCTATCAAATATTTCCTCTCAAAACATGAAGAAATCTCAACCACTGGTGGCCAAACTAAACATTACGTTACATTTTCCCCCCTGATTTTTATTTAAAAAAAAATAAGGCAACTTCAAGACCCACAACAGAGATGATAAAAACAGGTATAGATATAGTTTCTCTTATATAAAAAGATACTTTTTGTCCCCCCCAAGATAGAATCTTTTTAGTACAGTTTCTTATGTATCATTTTCTTTCCTTTACTTTCAATACATCACACATTTAAAAATACATTTTAATGTACATTTAAAATGTAATGTGTGACTGCAACAACATCATAAAGGAATATTAATCAGAAAGTTCCAATGGCTACCAATTTTCTACCAAATATTTACTTAGTGGCAGATCTGAAGTTGGTACCAGATCAGGTACCAGGTATCAAGGGAAGGATGTTCAAAAGTAGATCCTCTGACTCCAGAAAGGAGATACAGTGCTGGCATGATTGTTGCAACTGGATTGCCATCCAACTGAATGAGGATGGAGAACTGAAGTTAAGCCAGTGATCTCATTCTTTTGCCGTGACAACCTCATTAAAGCAAGCTCATGTAGCAGATTTCCTCCCCTTGATCTCCCCAAAGGTGATTTTAAAAGGCAGTATGGAGATAAAGCACAACCTTGAAGTAAAGACAGAGCTGGTCTGCTAAAAGAAGAAAAGATCCTTACTTGACAACATAATTAACCTGCTGTCAGGTCCCCTGAAGTAAGCAGGAAGGAGAAACCATGCTCTGTCTGGAGAAGGACGGAGTGGTTTGGGGTAAGAGCTAAAATCCCTTGGCTTCCTCATCTTGCAAGGAGACAGATTCTGCAGTTTGCCACACATGATGGCCTCAGAGGGCCAACTCTTGGTGCGACTAGGAGCTGTGATAGCACAGTGGTTAGAATGCAGTATTGCAGGCAAACTCTGCCCACAACTTAGAGTTCAATCCTGAACAGCTTAAGATTGACTCAGCCTTCCATCCTTCCGAATAAAAGGAGGACCCAGATTACTGGGGGCAATATGCTGACATTGTAAACTGCTCAGTGAAGCACTATGGGGCAGTGTATAACTTAAGTGCTATTGCTATAATGCTATTGCTAATCTTGCATACTAACTCCAGTTGCCCATTCACCAGCAAGAGCAGAGGTAGACAATGGCACTTTCTGTGAAGAAGACAGGAGGTTTTCCACTGCTGTAGCCACAGTGCCATGAAGCAGATGCTGTTGAGGGCAGATGCTGGAAGGCAGGGAGGGAAGCAAGACTTGAACAGTGGGACTGCCCCTCCTAGCCCTCAAGTGTCCTGTCGGGAGCATTAAAGTAGGATTCACCTGCCCCATTCCGGTTGGCCTTTAGATGTGTAACTGTAGAGAAAGCCCTGTCTTACTTTCCACCTTGGTCCTCAAAGGGTCTTTGCATTTTCAAAATTCTGCTGCTGGGGGTTGGGGACTGCTCGTCACGGTGAGGAACATGCTGCAGAAATTCCTCTCTTTACAAGACGGAAGAGGAACCAGAATTGGGGTACAATTTTGTCCAAAGGCATACAAACTTTACATTGTATTTAATGATCTGTCTCCAATCTACTAAGATGGGAGGCTTATCTCTGAGCTCAATAGGGTTGTCATCTCATATCTCAAAGGGGGTACATAACAGGTAGAAATTTAGCTTCAGTAGTGTCTTTATGAGAAATAGTTTCGCGTAAAGGTTGAAGACACTAGACTAGAAAGGAGACCATGAATTCTACTCCTGCCTTGGGCACAAAGCCAGCTGGATGAGTTTGGACCAGTCCCTCTCTCTCAGCCCTAGGAAGAAGGTCACAGTGGCAAACTATTTGCAAAAATATTGCCACTAAAACTGCATAAACATGTCCAGGCAGTTACCAGGAGTCAACACTGATTCAAAGGCACACACACAAAAAAACCCCTTAGATGGTTTTTATATTGAATTGAATAGCAGGAGAGGCTGGTGAAGCAGTTCCTCAGTATGGTTTATACTCTATTTTTGCTCTATAGCTATTATGAGATCAAATATCTGTGGGGTTCTTGCCTGGTTCATGTCCGTCATGCAGGCTGGGTAATTTTATGCCATGGAGTGAATGGGTGCTCCCGTTAATCAGATAGCTGGAATGGATACAACTTACATTAGTTGCACCACACTGCCATCCCATGTTTAAATTGCAGCTATGCTCCTGATACATAACAACAACAACAACAAAAACCACCTCAAACTGGTCTCTTAACCAGTTCCAAATCGTAACATTTTAAAAAAAAAAAGGTAATACTTAGGGTTATGTGTTGTTGTTTTTTCATTTTAAACTCATTTAAATCACAGCTGCAGAAACAAAAGAAAGCCTCTATGCTAAACACATTTGGAAATATGCATCCTTTTGTTCTAGAAAAGGACAATCTGTTTTAAAACCAAAAATCTGTAAGCATTGGGAATCATGTATATATTTAGTTGGTTGTTCCCTTAAATTAAATTAACTAAATTAAATTATTAAACTAAAACCAGACCCAGCTTGGTGTAATGGTTAAGACATTAAGCTAGAAACCAGGAGACTGTGAGTTCTAGTCCCACCTTGAGCATAAAGCCTGCTGGGTGACCTTGGGCCAGTCACTTTCTCTCACCCCTAAGAAGGAGGCAATGGCAAACCATTTCTGAAAACCTTGCCAAGAAAATTGCAGGAACTTGTCCCGACAGTTTCCGAGAAACAGACAGAAGGAAAAATAAATTAAATGAGAAAAAAGGCTACTGATTGAGGTGATCAGCACCAGCAAGGCTGGGCTCTAGGTGGCCCAGAGGAGGACAATAGACCTATTTTTGGTCTCTTTGAGCCCCACTCCTGTCTGGGAAGTCATCTGGGTCTCTGGCTAGAGGGAACTTAAAAGTGGGACTCCAGGTTGTGTCACTGGTTCTTCTTTGGATATTAACAAAGTCAGGAAGGTGTGAAAGAGCTTCTTCTCATGGCATCTTAAAGAGTATTATAATAATTTGTCTTCTAATGAAAACCTCCACCATCAGCTCTGCAGCTGGAATCCAGAGCCAAAATAAAGAGAAATGTGACAGGCACATTTCTTAATAGAATAAACATGGCAACTCTTTCATAAAATACAACTGTCTGACAAACACAGATGAGTCCTGTTCTCTGAATTACAGGAAGTCTGCTGGGTTGTTTTTCTAGAGGGATTGCTTTTCCTCCTCCATTCTGTCTCAGAGGAAATGAGCAACTGGCTTCAACTAGAAGATTTAGCAAAACAGCTTTGCAGCAGTGTGAAATATATCGAACGGGGTTTATTCATGCCTGCGATGCAGCTGGATGGGGGGGGGGGGAGAAGTTTTTTTTATGTCATTCAAAATTTTGTTTTGGGCTCAGCTGCTGGACACAAAGCCAAACAGGCCACTTTTAGAAATAAAGGTTCAGAAATGGATTTGGTAAGGAAAATAAAATTAGATTACAAATACTTGAGATAACTGAACTAAGAAATAGATCTTATATTTTAGGAATTTAACAGCATGAATCTAGTGGCCAAAATCTACAGTATTTTTGAGGCATTTATTTTTCTAAATAGTGACTTTATGGGGACAAATGAATAGATATAGAGTACTATATGTTTTTAATACATTTTATGGCTAGGCATCAATGTGTGGCATAATAGCATTTAAAAATTATTTTATTTTGTAAACGTTTTTGTAATACAATGTAATAGTAAGAGGGTAGCCACCTGATCCCAAGCACAGTAATTACACTCAATTAAAGCCAATTGAGATTGAGGGCAATAGAAGAAGGGGACGACAGAGAATGAGGTGGCTGGATGGAGTCACTGAAGCAGTAGGTGTGAGCTTAAATGGACTCCAGAAGATGGTAGAAGACAGGAAGGCCTGGAGGAACGTTGTCCATGGGGTCGCGATGGGTCGGACATGACTTCGCAACTAACAACAACAAAGCCAATTCTGAGGAACCATATCTTACATGTGAATACTTTCATTGTATGTGCATGCTTTCATATCTGCAGGAAACATCACCATGAAAAATATAGGATGCCTGTCATATCTCTTTCTTTACCTTAGTTCGAGCCTGTTGTGCCCCAAAAATATAACTGAGTCCTTGGTTAACCAAAGTTACTTGTTCATAATAAAAGGGAACCATATTTTGGCAAGTATATCTCACTATTCTAGTTTAGAAGCAGCACCTCTTTTTTTTCTAATTATTGAACTGTGCATATCTGTGGAGATGAAAGGGGGTGAGGGAAGCTTGGCATCATCACACAAGTGACACAAATTATGTAAACTGTGTTATTTGCACAAAGATCACTATTGATTATGCAGATCAATTAACTAAGCCATCTACTATAAGTTTAGTCCTCCAGTCATCTGTTTTGTAGAGTTTAGGAAGGAAACAGGAAGTTTGCAGTCAAACCTGTGGCAGAAGCAACTGCTGTTATGGATCAGCCCTGTTCACCATTAAAGCTAAGGACCAAGAAATATTAACAGGCATGTCTAGTGTAGTCATCAGACCTGTTCTACATTGAGGGGAAATAGTGAGATGGAGCAAGGCCAGGCTTTCCAAAATTGCGTCTTTAAGGAGCGGCCAAAAAGTCATGGTGCCTGCCCTCTGAAATAAGGCCGCCCCTGAGAGTTGGGTGGCTCTGAGGGCCTTGAAAACCTGGCTCTTCTCCCAAGCTCTGGTTAGGATCGTTGGAGCCCCTTCTGGTGGTAGGAAATATTTTTTTCTTTATCCGTTCTGCCATCTGGTTATTGCTATTGTTATACGCATGGGTATATTTGTTTCTTTTTACGATGTGAACTGCCTAGAGTAGGTTGGAGTCCAAGTTTAAATAAATAGATAAATAAATAAGAAACTACATCTGTGTAGCCAAGGGCCCTCTGAATACATCCCCCCACCCCCCACCCCCCACCCCCATTGAATTTGGATCACTGCATAGCATTTAGAGATACATTTTCTTTTTAGATCAAAAGCCAGACACTCTAGCTTTTCAGCTCAAAGCTGCGCCACCCACTGTGTGCTCATACTTGTAACTGAGAAGCTAGAAAAAGACATGCACTAGATTGTTCTCTGTCTCAGGCAGCCATGTGAACTGAAAATAATTCTGCTGATAGTGAGCATCTGAGATTTTCTGAAAGTTTGGAGTATCTGAGCAATTTACACAGATAAAGGCCAGTATAATTTTTTTAAAATATTTTGCTGTTGAACGTAACCAATATTGGCCAGGTACTGGCAACGGCTGAGACAAAACCTAACACTTTATTTAAAGGGCCTTTTTAATTGGGGGGGAAGGGGACAGCCCTAAAATTCCAGAGACTTTTGGTATACCTGTGATTTGTGTGCAGCAGTTAAAAGCCTCGGTTTAAAATGCAAGCATGTTTTCTTTTGCATTTTTGATTTATAGCTTAGGAGTCACAGGGCTTGATAAACTATGCTGCAAAATGTCTCTTCCTTACACATAAAAAAATCCCTAAAATAAAGAAATGGGGAGGGACAGATAGATTGTCTTATTTCTGGAAATTACTGCTTTACTTTGTTTCAGATAAGAAGCTAATTTATAGAAAGAAATGTAAGCTGTCTAGCAGGGGAATGAAGGGCTATGTGAAAAGGATGGAGAAGCAAGAAGGAGGGGGGGAAGGAGAAACTAGCAATGACTGGATGGTCCAGTTACAACCCATCCAGAGTCTAGATTCAACAAAGCAGATCCTAATGGGTTTGATCTCATGTGAAGCAAATAAGCTGCTTCCTCAAGGGCCTGGCAACAGCTGTCATTCATGATTTTTGAGAGCATTCATTGCAAAGTGCATTTTCCTGTGACCTAGGTAGCAGGATTGTTCTTATTGGGGGACTAATGCATTTTCTTAAACCTTTTTGCCAGACTGTGACATGGGAAAACACTTATAGTCAACGTTCTCCAATCAAAAAGCCTCAGTGAAGATCCTGCTGATCTCACTTGCTTTTTGGCATGGCTCTTTCAAGAAGTGATATAGTTGGCATGAAACCATCTGTTGGCTCAGAGATCCCAAAGACTCTCTTCTTGCTGTACCAGTTCATGGAGAACGAATGAAAGGACCTTCCTTTGAATGATCCTACAAGAGATATGGGGGAGCTGTCTTTCACCCGCATATTTATATATGGCAATTATCAGCATCTTGTGTAGCATTGTCTATGCTGTCTAGGGTTAATAATTAAGCTTATAATTGAAGCACTCTTCACTAGTTTAATGAAGAGAAGGACGAGGGGGGACATGATAGCAGTGTTCCAATATCTCAGGGGTTGCCACAAAGAAGAGGGAGTCAAGCTATTCTCCAAAGCACCTGAAGCAGGACAAGAAGCAACAGATGGAAACTAACCAAAGAGAGAAGCAACCTAGAACTAAGGAGAAACTTCCTGACAGTTAGAACAATTATCAGTGGAACAACCTGCCTCCAGAAGTTGTGAATGCTCCAACACTGGAAGTTTTTAAGAAGAGACTGGACAATCATTTGTCTGAAATGGTATAGGGTTTCCTGCCTGAGCAGGGGGTTGGACTAGAAGACCTCCAAGGTCCCTTCCAACTCTATTATTGTTGTTGTTGTTATTAAAATATGCTACTAGGGAACACAACTAAGGTTGTGCTTGTTGATACAAAGAATTGCATGTTTACAAGATCAAAGTAGGCAAACTTCAGGTCCCTTCACTTAAACCATGTCATCTGTAGGGATCCAGGAAACATGCCTTCCTTGTCACAACACCAGGACAGCATCTTCCCTCAAGATTTAGGAATGCCCCACATCTGCCAGTTTGTCATAGAACACTGTAGACCTGGCTCTTCTCCCAGAGGTTCTAGGACAACTTGTCGTGGCCAACTTGCCATGGGGCAAGAGGTATACTAATATCGAAGAAATGGTGGCATATAGAATCATTAAAGAAAGGATGCCAAAGGAGGGACAAAATGAAATGTGAATCACAAAAATTCTTAAAATTATTTTAAATAATTAAAATGAAAGGTTGATTGTCCGGCGGCAAGTTGGCCATGGCGAGTCAGCAGTAGCAAGTTGTTCTGTTCCATATCCCAGACACTGGGAAAGACTCTTGTTGTATATCTTGTGTTACATTCTTATTACCTGGTCCTGATATATGTGTTCTTTTTCAAACCTGTTTTTTATTTTTTGTTTTTAATTGTTAGGAAGGAAGGAAGGAAGGAAGGAAGGAAGGAAGGAAGGAAGGAAGGAAGGAAGGAAGGAAGGAAGGAAGGAAGGAAGGAAGGAAGGAAGGAAGGAAGGAAGGAAGGAAGGAAATCTTATCATAAAGGGGCTGATTGTGAGAACATAACCAGTCAGTTTGGCTCACTCAGCCTGCTATGTGAGTCCTAGCTAACTTTCAGCCTCCTGCATTTTCTATTTCTGGTTCTTTAATTCTGTTTTGAACTGCATTGCAATATAGCTTATAGAGTGGCCATGTAAAATATAAGTCAGGATAATTGGAATGGAGATATTTCTTAATCATAATGGATGCTGGAGATCCAGAGCTCTGTAAAACCCTCTCTCATGGTTTTCAGAAGGTCTTTAAATATAGTTTTATTTCATCAGATCTTCGATTTTAGCTAAATTCTATTGGCATTCATTTTAAGGGGGGGGAGTTTCATTTATTATGTGTTTTGAAAAATAATTTTGATTTATTCTGCTGTTGTATTTTAACTTACAACACACCCAAAGTCTTTTAAGCTGGGCAGGCAATAAAAGCTGTAAAATGAATGTATGCACGATGGAAAAATTGATACTTAAAAGTCAGAAATGTTAGGAAGAATAGATACCCAGCCATAAATTAAATGAATAGAATGAGGAGGACTCTGGGCTGTCATATGAATGTACAGTCAATTATCTCAGCAATGATTATAAAGTGAAGAATCAGGAAAGGCAGCTCAAGTGAAAGGGTAAAGTGTACATCAAAGTCAAGACGGACAGGAAGCAAGTCATCATTATGAGCCCTGCAGTGACTGGATTTGGCCAGAACTGGATGAAGGAAACTGGAGCAGATATGGATCCTATAGGAAAAAAAATGGAGTTCACTGAATTTGTTCCTCTAGTTACGTGTAGATTAAATTGATTTGATTCACTCAGAGTTGGTGTTTGGGTTTATTCTGTCCTCCTGTTCTTAAATATTTTCACTTATCTCTAATAAGGAGGGTTTTGATAACAATTTTATTTTAAAAGGGATGTTCCGGTTTTTACACTTTTCCGATGTTCACAACCGTAATGGGCTGACCCATTTGATATTTTCAGACAACTACAAATTTTCCTGCATCATAGCAATCCAAAAGAATGTGGACCTCTTTGGTTTCCCCTTAATTTTTGAGTCGGATCAAACTAGATCAATATTAAGGCAAAAAAAAAAACCTTAGAAGCTCAAACAAAAATTGCTGCTTTTCTCTCAATAACCAATATTATAACAATAACCAAATATTAGTGTCTAAACCAGCCTCATACTTATATCACAGTCCCCAAATTTAGAAAAGCTTTATTCTTAGCTCAATTTAATGATCTCCCTACAGTTGTCTTGGAAGGGAAATTTAGGAAAACCCCACATGAAACCCGAGATTGCCCTGTGACATGGGTGTCATAGAAACAAAGCCCTCGTTCTTCTGTATTGCCAGTTTCACGGGGACAATCACCACCACTTGATTATCCCCTTTATTTAAATTTCTAAGGCACTCTGATAGCCTTTATCTGCACTGTTTGCTAATCAAGATAAATTTCCCTTAAAGTAGCAAAATTTTGCTAATTATGTGTAAGCCCACAACCCACAAATGGTTGTCAGGGGATGGTTTTGTGTTGTTCAATTTATTGATTGTATTTTTTTTTTAGTGACCAATGACCAAAATAAAGTTCTTTCCGCTTGTCTGCTCTTCTGAGTCTTCCTACCGCTATTAACCTTTCGTCTCTTGTGCTTTTAGAAACACTGTTCCAGATCCATTTTGTCCTTACGTTAAGAAACAGATATTTAAATAATGGAAACACTTTGATTCTTTGCTTCATAGCTGAGGGAAAAGCTGAAATCACATTCCTCTAAATCAAAGCTTGGTAAAGTGTTAAGTTCAGAATAAACATTCCTCAGTCTACAATAGACCATCACAGATGCAAACCAACTGTGTTCTCATGTGGTCCGCTATGTTATGAGTTCTCTTCCATACCTACTCTTCCCTGTCTTCTTTCAGCAGCTCTGTTTAATTTTCCTCTCTGCTGCAGTCATTTCCTATCAGCATGATTAGTCTGCTTTAGGAGTTAAGCTGGAGAGTTGTTTTTAAAATGGTGTAGGAACGAACATGGAAGGGAAAATGTAGGCAGATATAAATATTCACAGTCTACACAGTTTAATATGCTACTAGCATTATGAAGCTTTCCATACTGCCAACACATCCATTTCCCCAACTTTAATAATGCTTGCTTAAATAAAATTGGAATACTTCTGAATTGACTTCAGGGTTTTTTGGGGGTCGTAAGCTTTGCTGGAGAAGACTCCTGCGAGTCCCCTGGACTGCAAGGCGATCAAACCGGTCAGTCCTAGAAGAGATCAAACCCGACTGCTGTTTAGAAGGCCAGATCCTGAAGTTGAAACTCAAGTACTTTGGCCACCTAATGAGAAGGAAGGACTCACTGGAGAAGAGCCTAATGCTGGGAAAGATTGAGGGCAATAGAAGAAGGGGACGACAGAGAATGAGATGGCTGGATGGAGTCACTGAAGCAGTTAGGAGTGAGCTTAAATGGACTCCAGAAGATAGTAGATGACAGGAAGGCCTGGAGGAACGTTGTCCACGACTTCGCAACTAACAACAACAAAGCTTTGCTGGCAGAGTGTAATCATGGTCATATCTATTTAATGAGCCAGATACTTTGAGACCATCAGTTTAATTAGATTGGCCTTCCTTACCTTCAACTTGGCCAACTTTGAGACCATTCATAAGTGCCCTTCAAGAACACTAAATTTGTTAATTAATAAAAAGCCCTTAAGTCCCTCTGCCAAGAAACAGAAGGTTTAACATGCTCAGCAAAAACAGTGTGGATTTCACTACTTGTATTTTTCTACATTCATCTAACAGTCCCCCCCCCATTACTGTTGAACAACTAATACAGTATTGAGTAATAACAATTTGTTAGCTCTGTGGTATAAAGTGTGGAAACAAATATCTCTGAAATTGGTAACTCTGTAGCATGGGTGTCAAACTTGCCGCATCACATGATGTGTCGTGACCTATCACGGCTGTTTTTGCATTGGCGGAGCTGAGGTGGCGCGGCTGCCGTATGATGCAACCGCCCATGGGCTGGCAGTTTGACACCCTTGCTCTATAGTAATAATGCAGCAAGTTTGCATTTATAAGTCTGACTTTTTAGGGTCTGGCTACTACAGAGCCATAGCAATAACCTAATATTGAAAAGTCTTTCTTAAATGGACCAGGAAGGGCACAATGAAGAAAGTACCATGAAAGATCAAGGAAACAAGAACTGCATGATTTGATTAAGATATCTTTATTTAATGAAGTAAATACAGAATCTCAGAAATTCCAACAGGATTTTCCTAGCCTCCTTTATAAGCAAGTTAATTTAGTTGGAGTTTCTTTGAAATGCTTTTTCCCAGATATTTCCACACCTGGCCTGAGCTGCCATTTGTAGTGCCTTGAGGCAAACTGAACTGCCTATTTTCTCATAACATCATCACAACATTGCATGCATGCCAAAAGAAGGTGGAGCTTGTAGCTCCTTTCCTTATGTTGAGAAAAGTAACCAAGTCCTGTGGATGCCACTGATGGTAGTAAGAAAACACTCCTACAAAAATTGGATTGTCCCCTGGTTGCAGAAGATGCAAGGTGATCTCCACCTGTAGAATATGTATTAATATCAGCAACGTTAGGTGTCTCAAAGAAAAAAAAGGTTTATAATGAATCTGGTAAAGGAAAGTGAAGAAATGAGTTAGAAATAGGGCAGTAGATGGAGCATTCTAATGGAGGTTGAAATTTCAAAGTATAGCTTCCATTGACAATAACCCATATTTAACAAGGGTTGGGTCCAGATTAAGATGTGTCTAATAAGGCTGATGAAAGAGGGCCTTTTCTCCCTTGCAGTAGAATTCTAGTTCCTGAAATGAAATACTGGAAACTGAAAACTTTATTATGAATGAAGGAGATCAAAGGACTCTTTTGTCCAGTGAACAGAGCTGGAATTCTGAAGATGGACATTCTCACAGAAGGGCTGCCTTGTGGCCACTGCCAATGAACAAGCATACTTTAACAAAGAAGCCAATTTTGGCTTTGGCATGTTTGAGTATGTTATGTTGTGCCATCCACTCTTTTTCTAACAATGTCTCTGGCAATGGAGAGGCATTATTGGAAATTCAAATTTAGGCTTGAGAATAGACTTGTGGGTGCCAATACAATGGCATGCACTTTACTTGTATTAACAAATATCTTAGTTTGCTCCTCTTAATTTATTCTATATCCTGCCTCTCAAACTGAACAGAAGATGAGTTCAGAGTTACAGATGGACATGTTTATTGCCAGTACTCGATCTAACAGATGTGAACAAACTGGGCAGAAATAAACCCAATGGTTGTTTCCATTTTCTGAAAACAGAACAAAAAAAAATCAATCTAAAAAGAATTATTGCTGTTAAAAAAGCAGGTGGAGGTGAAATACAGATCAGAAGACAACAGCATCAATCCTTTAAAAAATGATGAACTCTACATCTGTTCTGGAATTATCATGGAAGGATGGAACTCCATTGCTGGAGACTAAATAAACAGAAGAAATATAAATCAGTCTTATCGTTTTGCTTAAACAGATATTTCAGACTTCAGGTTGGAAAAAGTTTCAGTCATTGGCAGCTCAGAACATCTGAAAAATAAGAAAGACTCACTGACTGTTTTGCTGACAGAATCTTTAATCCAATGACCTCACAAGATGTGCTGAATTAATCAGTTAATGAGACAGAAGTATACACTTGAGAAGGGTGCTCAGTATGCTCAGTATAGTGAGCATATTTTCTTGGAAAAAAATAAAGGACAACACTGAAAAAGAGACAAGTCTGAAAGAGGTTCATAAACATTTTGTTTATGCTTATCTTTGCTTTGCAAAGGAAAATTCAAGAGCAAAACCAAGAAAAACAAACTTTACCAAAATGCGTATGATTTTTTTAAAAAAATCTAAAATCAAACAGTATATGTAAAATTTGTTTTTAAAAGACAATACAATTTCCATATTTTTCACAACAAGGTGAAAGAATGTGCATGAAGTGGTACTATTTGTACAGTAAAAGTTAAATGATCAAAAGATGCTACTGTTTCATTGAGGAGACCCAGAGCAGGTCTACTCTGTCAGCTCCTGCTGGCCAGGCAGAAACTACAGGAGAGAAGGGCTCCCTCAGATAATGGGACTCCGTCCTGCGTAGGGCTTTATAAGCGATAACCGGCACCTTGATTGTACTTGGAAACATACTGGTAACCAGTGCAGCTCATGAAAACAGGGATATCATATTAACATATCAAGACAGAGCTGCCACTGCTTATGCCATTGCATTCTGGATCAGCTGAAGCTCCAAGGGGTCTTCAAGGGCTGCCCCATCTAAAGAGCATTACACCACTCAAATAGAATACTGTCTTTTGTCCATCTCCATTCCCTTTGATATAGCTGCAAGAATCTATTGAGTCAAGAGCACCCCACACTTTTGCTTGTGTTCCCACCACACTGTTTATGTAAGTTAAATCATCATCATCATAGCCATTGTCTATCCACTGCAGGATGAAGGCCTCTTCCGCATGTTTCCAACCAATACAGTCCTGAGCTTTCTTTTGCCAGTTGGGCCCACAATGCTTGCTGATGTTGTTGATGTTTTAGGTCTCTTTCATGGATGCTTTTTATCAAGAGGAATCCATTCTATGACTGCCTTGGTCCGCCTGCCATCAGTTCTTCTTGCTATGTGACCAGCCCATTTCCATTTCAATTCTTTTACTCTCTTGATGATATTGTATACTTTCATTTGTTCTCTAATGATCCATGTGCTGGTCTTTCTATCTTGTCTTGTAATGCCGAGCATGTATCTTTCCATGGCTCTCTGCGCCACTCTTAGCTTTTGTATTGTGAGGTCCATGTTTCACTGGTATATGTTAGAGCAGGTAGCACACACTGATAGAAAACTTTTCTCTTCAGGCATAAGGGGAGGTTGTTCTTGAAAATTATGCTTATCTTGCTGAATGCCTACCAACCACATTTAACACTCCATTCAATTTCCTTTTATTGTGTCACCTTCCATTGAGATCCGTTGGCCAAGGTAGTGGTCTACTGTGTCTAGTTCTTTACCAGAAATAAACTTTTTCTTTCTTTGGTGAATTTATTAAACATAACCTGGCTCTTTTTCAGGTTTATTTTTAAGCCAAATGGTTCTCCTGCTTTGTGCAGCTCTTGTATATGTCTTTGTAGCTTTTCTGGGTCTTGTGAGAAGAGAGCAACATCATCTGCAAATCTTAAGTGATTTAAATAGGCTCTGATTTTTATTTGCTAACAGACTTTCAATTTGCTAGAGATATTACTGAATAGTTATCATTTTGCTCTGTTTTCAAGTTTTTTCTTCATTTAAAAACTAAACAAAACGATTGAGAGTAAAATATAATCCTATCTTGAAATACATTGTGGCTTAGATAGTTCAGATTTCCCACATTTAATTGAAGTTTTGCACTGTGGAATTCACCTTGTTCTTCCTGGAGACCAAAACAAGAGTTAATGCTATATTTGACTTGCCATAACTTCAACTCTTTCAGAGCTCCACCCTATTCAAGTTTGAAGAATAACCTTTTTATTGCCTTCTGTCAAGACTGGGTGCCTGTTTTATTTTACCAACTGCTACCAAATAATCACATATCACAATCCTTCAATGTCTTTTCTGAATCCATCATCACCGTATTTTGCATGGCTGAACATGCTGACAGCAACCAACCTCTCAGATAAAGTTTATATTGTTCCCAAAACTACTTGGGAACATGTGCTTCTTGGGTTGAAAGAGCACAAAAGGAACTGAAAACCTATTGCCCTTCACAATCCCTTCCTTCTGGCAAAATTAGCTAAGGTTGATGGAAATTGAAGCCAGAACGTTCAAATGGCATCAAGTTTCTTACCTCTGATCTCAAATTCTTCAGCACATTAAAAGTCCTAAAATTTTGGTAAGCATGTAGGACATACACATCTAGTTAAAGTACAAACAAATCCAATGTATTCCTGAGTCAAATTAGAGCAGCCTTCTATAGCTCATTTGGTTTCAGATGTGTGAACTAAAACTCTCATACATAACCAAAACACACTTCTTGTTGCTGGCCAGGCAACAAACAAGATAGGAAAGATTCTGGAAAGCATTGAGATGAACCATGATGGAATTGGAGACGGCCTTCAGATTTCTCTTCCTTCCAATTCTTTTATAAGCAATGACAGATTATTTCAGCTTGATTGCTGGATGACTTCAGTATTCCAGATTAAGGTTGAGAGTGATATCTACCTGTTAAAAGTATACCTGGCCTTGATTGTTCAATGACAATAGGGATTCCAAGAATTATATCAGATAAATAGTCTTAAATATCCCTTGGAATATCTTGTCATGTGATAGTCTTGCACATGTATTATTTCCAGGTTCCAACTCTAGGGCAAATTATTAACCTTCCATGCCCACCACTGACTCTTCCTTCAGTGTATCCTCTTTTGGTACAGTGTACTGTACCAAATACAAAGAGATAACACTATCAACATATAGATGCAACAATTAATCATACTTATACTGAAACCACTAACTGTAAAAGAGACTTCTAATTCCAGGTTTTTTAAAGCAATAAAGTAACAAGAGGCTACTTTTGTACAAGACTAAAGAATGATCTGTTTAACAATTCTCACCATTCTTCAACACTCATAAACATTCCTTCATTAAGCTGCCCCTACTCCAAATCATATCAGAACAGAAGCTTAGATACAGGTGGTCTTTGTTTAATGACCACAGTGTTGTTCTGACAACTTGGTTGTTAAGCGAAGTGGTCCTTAAATGAAAATCATGTGACCACAACAACTATGCTTACAGTTTTACTTCAGATTTCCTTTGCTTCACAACGTCAGAAGGATATGACCCCCCAAACAGCTAAGTAAACCCAAACAAGCAGGGAGTTTCTGGAACCTGACTCATAAGGAAGCAGGTAAAAGGAAAAATCTTTTTCGCCATGCTTGGGAATGCTAACCCTGGCAATGGGATAATTAGCAAGAAGGAAATTAAAATTTGTTTTTACATTTATTGGAGAAGGGATTACAAGAGAGTAACCAATGGAGAATAAATACATCAAAAGTTCTGCGCTGGCACCAGCTGTTTGCCTAGCATGCTCAAGGCTGCCAGCTGCATAAGAGGCAAACAAAAGCTTTTAGCATGAAACTGATTGGGATATTTAAATGTCAGCCATATGAGTACCGGAAGGTTCTAATCAACTAATTCAGACCTGAGTTTATTAACTTCCTGTTAGCACTTTATTTAGAGCCTGGCTGCACTGCAGAGAAAAGGAGCTCAGCAACGGACAGCTTGTTCAAGCAATCTTTCTGCTCTTTTGAGGGGGGAAAATAAGAAAAAAAAAGAGTCAGGCACAGACACATGTACTAACTGATTATAATGACAAACATGTGATTCAGAGAGAGAGACAGATAGGCTGTGAAGGTTTTAAATGCGAGCACCGGTAGTTTTCTTTCATCACTGCTGTAGCTATTCAGTTGCTGTCAGAGGCAATCAGTAAACAAAGGCTGCTTGTACTTCCTTTCACAATGGAAGTTTTCGGAAAGGCAGTTCCGAGTTTGACAAGAACCAGTGGAAAATTAAGTTGAATCAGGTTCCAGTCTCAGCTTGAGCAGTTTGCTAGGTTTTTCACTCAACAGAATTCCACATGAATGGACTTCTAAGCCTCCCTGAAATCGAGCATAGATCAGATACATAGATCAGATATTAACTCTCTAGCATTTAAATAGTAAAAGAGTTGTAACAAAGATAAGAAACCAAAGTATTCCAGAAAATGGGAGATATCTGGCCACATGGAAGGCAGCTGCGGCTGGAGACATGCAGCATGCTCTGCCATAGTTTACAGAACAATCTAAGTGGCTTGGCTGCTACCACACGCTGAGCCATAATTAGTTATTTATAAACTACAGTCTCTGGCTGGACAAGATAGGCTACCAAAACCAGATAGATCACACTGATGCTTAGCTTAATCAGTAAACTCAATTTATTAGGTCTGGCTTCAGAAAACGTTATCTGGAAAACAATGGAGAATTCAGTTAAAACAGACAAAGGTTTTATATTCTAAAAGACTGATCCTTTGTCTCAAAGGCTAACCTCCTAAAATACCGATAGCTTCTGTCACTGCTTGACATTTAGTTAAAATATTTCAATAAAAGAGAAACAAGGCGTTTGAAAATGTATTAATTTAATCAACTTATGGAGAACATTTAGGACCATTTTATTAATAAGCAACTATAATGTCAACATTATAACAGTAGTTGTACAATTAACTTATCAATATATGATCAACGTGTTCTACATAATTAGCAGAAAACTCAAGTTTCATTAGCTAGTAGTATAGTGGGTTAACTTTTTAATTTGATATGCAGTCCCAAAATGTTAGGTTAAATATACCTATGGATGTGCTTTTACTTTTTTTTATTGGAACCCCATTTGAGGCTTCAATCTGAATCAAGAATGTTGGCTGAAACCCCCCCTGCTCTTCTCCCATTTATGCCATGATCCAGACCCAAATTAATCACCCTACTGCTACATAAAAAACCACCCCAAGGCAAATAGAGATACATTTAACGTAACAATTTAATCCCCAAAACAACAGGCACTCTTAGTGGAAAATGACTAAGTACAGTCTTTCTAAACTGAAAACCACAAAACTCCATTCTTCTTCTTAAATTCAGCGTAACTTTCTGAAATGGTACACAAACATGTTCCACTGAAAGATGTAAACGCCAATACTCCCATTTTACAAAGTTGAATTTCAAGCCCTCTCCTGCACATCTTAAGAAAACCAGGTCTAACCAATTATATTCCAGGCACAAAAGGTTGATTCCCTCGTCTCCATTTTTGTTACTTGTTCTTCACAATCTACTTTTAAAAGGCCTCTCCATTTGCCTCATTATATGGGGGAATCACAGTTTGATCCAAGGTCCTTCATCTGTGTGGGACGTGGTTGCCTAATCCTTTGCATTTCATTACTCACCATGAACTAGAAGCAAACTAAACTGAGAACAGTAGTCAATGGGACTTAAAACGTATTCTATCAGGGTGGCACTGAAAACATTTTAACTAATATAAAGCTGATCCTGTAAAACTGATGTTAAAGGCAGAATCCCAAAAAATTGCTTAGGGCGTATCAAACTGGGTTTTTCCTTGCAATTTTCATAACTTCATTTATGCTGAAACCTATCAGAGACGTGCTGTGCAGCCTACCACAGGGCCTACATAGTCCTCACTGAGAGTGTCTGGAAAAAACCCATAACAGGCTAGGACCAGTCTGAAAGCAACAAGGCACTTTTCCAAGCTCACTCATCCTCTCCATGAGCAGTCCTGAGTAGTTATCACAACATTGTAAAAAGTTTATTAAGCACCTAGTCTTATTTAAAACATGTTCATTATTTTGTAAGGGCACCTGCTGGGAAGAGCTCATGTGATGACTAGACCCTCAAATGCACGGGCACCACACATGCGTCTATTTCATCTCCAGCAGTTTTGCTCCGTGGTGGAAGAGGTTTCTGAGCTTTCCGACCCTCTTGGCTTCTGCATGGTTGTGTACATTTCGATGTCTGGTGAAAAGTATTGCAACCTCATCAATAAATAATTTTGACTCTATGAGTATTGGATTCTCATGAAAGGGCAAGCAAGGTGTTACAATGCAGCAGTAGAGAAAAATTAAATATGCCATATACCCATATAGCTTTTCACAAGTCTGTTACTATGCCATGAAAAGATAAGCAGCAGCTTTTTTATTTGGTGTATTTCTGATTTTTTAATGAACATCACTTTTCAAAATTAGCATTCAGCTAGTGCATATTTTACAAGTAACTCTTGCTAATACTCCAAACGATTTAACAATTAAAAAAGGTTTAGCAAAATAGGCATAAGTAAAGCAATTTACATTGTTCAGTTATTTGCATTGTGTCTTTCTCCAAAAGCCTGTCCACCTGTGACTTCACAATTACTTTGATAGGACTGTACCCACATGACACAAGATTATACTTCATGATTTGAACACTCCTTTTTATCTATAATGATATGGAACATATCTGCAAAGTATATAATTCTGTGCAACCTAAGGAAAGAGAAGATTAAGAAAGTCCTACCAGTAAAATAAACCAATTGAGCACCTTAAATGAGTTTAGAAATTTGGGGGATAAATTTGGTCACAAGAGAAGACAACCGGGAAATTAAGCTTCTGCTTTAATTCTATTAAAAAAGCAACTGTATTCCCTGTAACACACATTTGGTTTATATTTGGTACTCTATAAAACCAAAATCCAAATCCTCAGTGTATCCCTGTTCAAGTAAGAAACTAAACTAGTAATGGTAAGGATACCTCTACCTAACTCAGAAGTAAAAATTAATGCACATATGTGACAGTCTTTAACTGGAATCCACTTAAGATTCCATCTGCTGACAAACAGCTTTGTACTTCCCTTCTCTATAGCCCCCTGTGCGTCTTCATTAGAGTCTACTCTGAAGAATTGGGACTTTAATGAGATGGAGTCACAGAGTACTTGAGCACCTCTCTTTGGCTGACAAAATATTACTGATACCAATGGGCAACTAGACTGAATGATCCAACCAGCCAATCTCTGCTGAATATCATTTTATTTCTGTGGATTAAATTTAGGAATGGCTGCTTTAAGTTTTGAACATGTGTTGATTTTTGTCTTGGACCAGATAACACCCATGTTTCTGAGTTTAGCTACATAGTTTGTTAAATTTGTATATTAAACTTCAATTTTGTTATCAAAGCAAAATAAAAGCTAAAAAAATGTTTCAAGTACATTTGTTCATATAAGCCTCTTTATAATGAAACTGATTAAGTCTCCTTATTTTACAATAATGGATTTGAATGGGTATAACAGGTGAACAGTTTAGTTCCAACTAAGTCAGCTTGATTTAGGCAGGCTTAATAAGAACAACAAACTGTAGGCAGTGGCTCTTTGATTAGGGTAAAATAATATTCCTTCCCTCAACTTTTCTGCCAAAAGGAATGTTTCCTCAGGAGATTCTATTCTATCGTTGACAGAATAAAATTCTAGACCCATTGCATTGTTTTAACTATCCCGTGAAATATTACATTATATATTTAATTTAAATGCTCATGGATACTTTTAGAAGCTTGGTATTTTGTGTTTGTGGGTAAACAACTTAAACATTGCTTTGATATGTAAAGGCTGAAATTTCATCCCCCCCCCCCTCTATGGGAGGATTAGAACTAATAGCACTATTTTTATTCTTAAGAAAAGTTGCTCTCTAAAATAAATGAAGACTGATTACGAAGCTTGACATTTTATGTAACAATGAATTCCAATATCAAGAAAGGTAGGTTTACTTTTCTGGCTCAGTAAGGTTGATAGAGGATTTAAAAACATTTAATTTTTTAAAATAGTATCAGAGAGGACAGCATGTTTGTCTATCAAAATATCAACCTTTTTTTTTCCAATTGCAGCTTGGCATTGCTTCTATCTGCTTTAACTAGTCAATAGAAAATTGTATTTCAGTTAAATATATTCCTATTTTTCATTTGCTTCCCCAAAGTGCTTTTCTATCAAGAAAGTCTCCAACCACATCAGGGACACTCTTGAACATTTCAGCACCTACAGCAGGAAAGCCATCCAAATAGGTTATCAACTGAATGGATCTAACTATAGTCTGAACTGCTTGCATGTGAACAGTCTTCTCTCTGCAGTTGAAAGAAGCTATAAAATTTGCAGGGAAGGAAAAGCTTTTGAAACTAATTCCATGCTATTTTGAGATACTCGGAAAACTATGAGAGTCAAACATTATTCTTTCCGGTACTTCGATGTGGAGAGTAACAAGGTTATAAAAGGTTTCCATTCCCAAATATGTTATTGGGATCCACAAATTGTTTGATGGATTTCAGCATCCCAAAGCCAACGTCAGATACACATTCTTTCAGCCAGTGTTTTCGTAACTTGCCCACTAGAAGAAAAAAACAACAAAAAGTGTCTTTAATATTCACCATAATAGCAGGAACCAATTAATCTTATGGCCATGAATGAACAAACACTGGGTGATAAATGCTTTTATTCAAAAATGAGAAATGTTTTGCTTTATTTGATTTATTGAGCCCACCAGACTATCAAGCTCATTAAGTTCAATGTATTCCCAAAGGAAACCTGGATTCCAGACTGCCTTTTCTCTTTACAAAGTATGAAATTTAGATCAAGTTTAGGCAAAGATGATGTCTTGCATTAAATATAATTAAACTGAAGCAGCATATATTTACATGTGAGTAGAGATTCTGTACTCTGTTTTAAACAAACAGCGCCCAGGCTATAATGAACTAGACAAAGTTATTTTTATGAAAAACACTCAGGTTATCAAATAAACAAGAAAACACATTTCTCAAAAGTAGGATGACAGATTTTGGCTGTAGTTCTATCTGTATCTATATTTAGGAGTAAACTTCCTCTGAACCCAGTCAAATACTTTATTTGACCAAGTATGAATAGATACACAGGGAATTTGTGTCTAGTACAGAAATTCTTAAGTGTACATGCAAAGCAATAGAATCATAATACCAATAAAACGGGGCGTAAAGAAAATAATAAGGATAAATAATAATACTACAGCCACACTACATGGTTAATAGACATTAGGCATTGTTTAACCTACATTTAAGTACTATATATGCATCCAAGACCATTGACAGCTGTTACTATTTTTACATAACTTTTTTGGGGGCGGAGGGAGGGGCTTCAAGCCAATCTTGACTCCTAGTGACAAGTCCCTGTAATTTTTTTGGCAACATTTTTGGAAATGGCTTGCCCTTGCTTTCTTCTTAAAGTTGAACGGCCCAAAGTCACCCAGCTGGCCTTGTGCCTTTAACTACTACCCCAAGCTGGTTTCCTTGCACAAGTTAGAAAATTATAAACATGAATATAAACTTAATGAGAGTTTATAACACAGTCATAAAAACTACAGTTGTTTTAAATGAAATCCGCTCTATCATTAAGCAAGTGTTATAACATCATTTAATCCTTCGTTGAATAAATTGAAGCAGGTGCTGAATATAGCATGAATTTAAACCAGAAGTTTGATGTATTTGTATGAAAAAAACAAGTCGCAACCAATGCCTCTTGTCTTGGCTGCATTAGGTGCCTCCCTCCCCCCAACTAAACCTAGGATGTCCATGCTTGAGGTAGCTGGTTAAATTGCCTCAGGGATAATGAATGATACGAACACCAACTGAGAACAGAGTATTATTGTTTCTTTCTCCCGCCAAAGATCAGCCTGTCACCAAGCTCTCTGGGGGAAAAAAAAAAAGCAAGGCTGACCAGGAGCGCGTTCTCAGCCACCTATGTGCCAATCAGAGCTAAAGAGACAATGAATAGTCTAAGCCACTATACTCCATTATCTGTAATATTGTTTAAGTGAATGTATCCTGTGGATATAGATGTAATTGTCCAAAAAAAGACTGAAAACAACTGGTCCAACAAGCTGGAGCACATTAAAGCCACAGCAGGATGTCCAACAGCGAGCAGGCCTGTCTTTTCCCCACCTCCACAATAATGTGACTCCACGAGGGACTGAACTGATGTCTGAGCAGCCACCAAACAGCCACTGCATATTTAATGAAGTTGCTCACCGAGTGCTGGAAAACAGAAGGTGCTTGGACTGCATCATTAGTTCTGTCACTATGATAATTTACACATCTATCTTGTCACATTTTCTATGCTTTATACTTTTACAATAATAAATCTAACATACATTTGATTAGCGAACCGGAAAGTAAAAAAAACTGTGCAGCGCACACCGGTGGTCTTTTATGAACATATTTGGTAAAGAAATTAACCCATTTGTAGCACCAAGTTGCAAACCCTGAATGTCAATTTCACTGTGTTAGAAGCACCACAGTTGCTTTTTGCAAGTGTAACAAGTCAAGGTGTCACTTAAAAAAAGATAATTTTATTTTGCTTGGAAAATATAGAACCATTTCTCAGATAAAATAACAGACGCACCACCTGACGTAATAACAAAAACAATAATAAATAATAATAATAATAATAAAGTTGGAAGGGACCTTGGAAGTCATCTAGTCCAACCCCCTGCTCAGGCAGGAAACCCTATACCATTTCAGACAAATGGCTGTCCAGTCTCTTCTTAAAAACTTCCAGTGTTGAAGCATTCACAACTTCTGGAGGCAGGTTGTTCCACTGATTAATTGTTCTAGCAGGAGATTTCTCCTTAGTTCTAGGTCGCTTCTCTCTTTGGTTAGTTTCCATCCATTGCTTCTTGTCCTGCCTTCAGGCGCTTTGGAGAATAGCTTGACTCCCTCTTCTTTGTGGCAACCCCTGAGATATTGGAATACTGCTATCATGTCACCCCTCGTCCTTCTCTTCATTAGACTAGACATACCCAATTCCAGCAACCGTTCTATGTTTTAGCCTCCAGTCCCCTAATCATCCTTGTTGCTCTTCTCTGTACTCTTTCTAGAGTCTCAACATCTTTTTTACATCGTGGTGACCAAAACTGGATGCAGTATTCCAAGAGTAGCCTTACCAAGGCATTGTAAAGTGGTATTAACACTTCACGTGATCTTCATTCTATCCCTCTGTTAATGCAGCCTAGCACTGTGTTGGCCTTTTTGGCAGCTGCAGCACACTGCTGGCTCATATTTAAGTGATTGTCCACTAGGACTCCAAGATCCCTCTCACAGTTACTACTATTGAGCAAGGTACCACCTATACTATACCTGTACATTTGGTTTTTCTTGCCTAAATGTAGAACCTTACTTTTTCACCATTGAATTTCATTTGTAGATCGCACCCAGTGTTTAAAGTCTGTCCAGATCCTCCTGTATCTTAAGCTGTCTTCTGGAGTGTTGGCTATTCCTGCCAGCTTGGTGTCGTCTGCAAATTTGATGAGTTCCCCATCTATCCCCTCGTCCAAATCGTTTGATGAAGATGTTGAAGAGCACTGGGCCTAGAACAGAGCCCTGGGCACCCCACTATACACTTCCCTCCATGTAGATGCGGTTCCATTGAGGACCACACACTGAGTACGGCCGGTCAGCCAGCTACGAATCCATCTGGTGGTGATGCTGTCTAACCCACATTTTTCTATCTTATCAAGTAGTAGGTTGTGATCTACTTTATCAAATGCCTTACTGAAGTCCAAGTAAACTATATCCACAGCATTCCTCTGGTCCACTAATTTTGTCACTTGGTCAAAGAATGCAATAAGATTTTTCTGGCATGATGTGTTTTTGACAAACCCATGTTGGCTTTTAGTAATGACTTTGTTTGCCTCTAGATGTTCGCTGATTCGTTGTTTGATTATCTTTTCCAGAATCTTCCCAGGTATTGAGGTCAGGCTGATAGGTCTGTAATTTCCTGGATCTATTTTTTTCCCTTTTTTGAAGATGGGAACTACATCAGCTCTTTTCCAGTCCTCTGGTAGTTCCCCAGTGCTCCAGGATCTTTGAAAAATATAGTTCAGTGGTTCTGAGATCACATCTGCCAGTTCCTTGAGAACCGTGGAGTATAATCCATCTGGTCCTGGTGATTTGAACTTGTCTAGGCTGGATAGGTGCTCACTTACCATTTTCTTGCCTATCTTAACTTGTGTTTCTAATCTGTTTTTTATGGTACTGTTTTTGATAGGTTGGACTGTTTTTTCCCTTTGTATAAAGACAGATGCAAAAAACAAGTTAAATAGTTCTGCTTTCTCCCTGTTGCTTGTCACCTTCTTGCCACTTCCCCCGACTAATGGACCAATCATTTCCTCAACTTTTTTTCTTGTTTTTTACATGTTGAAAGAAGCTTTTTTTGTTATTTTTGACTTTGGTCGCAAGCCTTAGCTTTCCTCACTTCATCTTTGCAGGCTCGGGCTATTTGCTGATATTCTGACTTAGTTATGTGCCCCTCTTTCCACTTTTTATACTTGTCCTTTTTAATCTTTCAATTTATCAGAGAGTTCTTTATGCAGCCATGCTGGTTTCTTTTGAGAGCTGTTATTTTTCTTCTTTGTTGGTATTGTGCTAGACTGGGCTTTTATTATCTCACTTTTCAAAATTTCCCAAGCTTCTTGAGTTGTTTTCCCCTTGAGGATTCTCATCCATGGAATCCTTCCCAAGCTCTAAGTTTATTGAAATTAGCTCTCTTAAAGTCCAAGACTCTAGTTTGACTGTGTTCTATTGCTTGTGCTTCTCTAATGTTGAATTCCAATATTGCATGATCACTTTCCCCCAAGGTTCCTGTGGCTTCAACACCTTCTATCATTTCATCTCTGTTAGTGAGGATTAGATCCAATATGGCTAATCCCCTAGTTAACTTCTCTACTTTTTGGGAGACAAAGTTGTCTGCTAGGTTTGTCAGGAATTTGTTTGATCTTCCACTGGGTGCAGAGTTTGTTTCCCTGAGGCAGAGTATCTTTCAGTGAAAGGTGCAACCTACTTTGCCTCTTTTCCATAATGTGTAAAATAGCACTTGTTTTTAAATATCCAAATTATTTGATGTACATATGTAACAGGCATATATACATAACATAGTAGTTGGGCTCTTATTGTGAATCTTTAAACCAGTTCTGCTTTAATCTTATAGTTACTGCTTTTATTCAACTTAATTCATTTTAATTAAGACCTTTTTAGATCTAGTGAAAGACTTAAAAGTTCATTATTTTATTCTGCAATATTTAATTTCTCGGTTACTGCAAATGCTTGCTTTTACCCATCCATTCAGCTAGCCTCTTAATATCTATAGTGGATTTGCTTCAGTGACATAGCTGAATAACAATTTACTTGAGACCTTGAAACTACAAGTGAATATTCATGAACATTTCTTCAATAAACACATAAAAATACTGCCCAGCTGATAACTGCTAAATGAATCAATCAAACCATTTTTAATCAACAGAAACAAACATAAATGTGAAAGATTAAGCTACCTTGAATATTGTAGAAATATTTAAGAACCTAGCAGAGTTCTGAAAGCCTTTTAATTACTTATTTTTATTTCAAGTGATTGTTTTACTAATCTAGGCTCAAAAATGCTACTGTATCTCAAGATGCTTATTCTAACACATTTGACCTAACGTGAGTGTTAACAACCGCACTATAATACACAGACACACACATGCAAGCAAATGGCAACAGTGACCAGCCCATCAATACTGAATAGGCCAGGGGTAGGCAACCTTGGCTCTTTTATGACTCAGGAATTCTGGGAGTTGAAGTCCAAGGTTGCCTACCCCTGGAATAGACTTATCAATGCAAATTCTGCACTTCTCATGATTTCTCCTCTGCATTTCCAATACTATTGGCAATGGGGAGGTAAACATAACGGAAGGGAATTCAAGAGAAGTTGGAAATGTCTTCTAATCTCTCAGCAAATTTTGTCTTCAAAATACAATGCTTTCCTGCAAAATGGAAATGTTTCTTTTTCCTGGTTTCAAATTATTCTTAGCTAACATTAAACGATATATTTATACACAAAATAAATACTGAGAAGAAAGCAACAAAGTTATTTGCAAAGAGCAACTATTTCTCAGGAGTCAATTTCTTAAGATTTTATTTTTCAGGTTTTTTTTCCCAGAAAAGGAACTGTTAGGAGTAAACACTTTCTGGTATAAAGTGTCTGGTTCTTTCTACAAAAACAGTTAAGTACTATGAAGATTAAGTTAAATATGCTTTATATTCCTTATAGCCTCAAGTCCCAGACTACATCTGTTTTCTTTGATACACAAAACCAGAGTTAAAATAGCTCCATTTATCACAAGATGATTGTGGTAGGCAGACAAACCAGGCTGTCTGTTTCAGGATAGTGAAAGCAACTGTTATTAATCACAATTATAGGGCAAACTCTGAAGAGGAATTGCATCAATGTTCAACCTTCCACATGCAGGAACAAAAAGAAACACTAAGAATGTCATGGTTAAGGCCTGAAGGTCAGCAAATAATAATAAACAAGGATACTATCAGTTTAATCCCAAATCATAAATTGCAGCTCAGAATAAGTATTAGAAGTCACTGTGGGAATTTAACACATGGTAATTGATAGAACTACTACAGAAATGCCTGTTTGCAAAATTGAAAAAAAATATATATCAAAGTTTATTTGTATGTTCTGCCAGTGAGCCATGTATTAATCCCACACTCAAAGAAAATATGAAGAAGCCATAATTCTTTGGCCAAAATTTTAAGGGTTAGCTTCTATATCTATTGCATATAACATTCTTTTGTTACATTTGTCTCCAACTATATCCTTAGTTTTAGAATAGGCAATAAGCATAAATAGAACCTGAGTTACAGAAATACTAAAGCCATTGTTAGCTGCTAAATTTCTGCTTAAATCACGAATTCATTTAGTTTAACTCATGGACAGGCAATTTAGTACTATGGAGATCTGATGCTATAATCTCTTTCAACTGGTCAGGGCAAGAGAAATGAAAGCCCAAATAATCTGTAGGATAACAGGTTGCCTACTCTGCTCAATTGTTCTCCAGATCAATTCCAGACACTTCCTTTGATTCTCTTTTTAAAAAATATATTTTATTCACCTGAATATTTGGTAAACAGCGTGTTGTCTGGGTTTATATCTAAAAACAATCAATAACAATTAAATTCTATAATTCCATAATCCACATAGTAGCTTTCTTTGATTTTCTCTTCTTCCAATAATATTCTTTTTTACCAGCCTTGAATTAGTACATTTCTTAGTATTTTGATAGATAACAATTGGATATAAACATTTCTAGTATTTAACAACCACATCAATATAAAGCTTCTTTTCTAATTGATCATCTTAATTACCTCGTCATAGATCCTGTTTTCAAAGTTCTTTTTTAGATTTGTTTTCCCCGCAATGTTCAAAACATTCTTACCAATTAAGATTTTCTCAGTTAATTACACTTATGTATTTAAGTCTTTTTCCTCATACAAGCCATCCCAACAATTTTACATTTCTCATATCTTAAAAAAAAAAAGAAAAGAAAGAAAGAAAAAAAGGAAGGAAATAGTATACTACTTGAGAAACATGTCCTTCTTAAGCTAAGATACATTTATATCCAAAATGTTTCTATTCTTTTTAACCATATTCAAACAAATGTTTAATCTTTAAATATTCCATCTAATAAATCCAATCATCTAATCTTTTAAATCTATTCAGAACTTTTTTTATCAATTAAGATTTTCTCAAGATCAATTACACTTAAGTATCTTAAACATTTCCCTCATATAAACCATCCCAACATTTTTATTTCTCATATCATAAAAACAAATACTATGTTACTTGAGGGGCCCATCCCTCTTAAACTAAAATATATTTATATCCAGAATTTTGTTATTTTTTAACCATATTCAAACAAGTGTTTAATCTTTAGATATTCCATCTGATAAATCCCATCATCTAATTTCTTAACTCTAACTTTAGCCTTTTTTTTTTTTTTGCCAAACATCTTTCCTAATCTGTATGCTCCGCTGGACCAAAAAGTCTTCCCATAGTCTTGTAGATGTTGTTGTAAGTACAAGAGACAAATCCAGTAAGATGTTTTTGTAGGAGGGTTTCGCCCCTTCGCATTCATTGAAAATCTTTTTCTTTCTTTCTCTCTTAATTTCTCTTATTATTTTTTGTCTCTCAAGTTCTCGTAGTTCTCCTGACAGCTCTATAATCCATTTTGTCGAATCTTTTTTCTTGTCCTCAGACTTATTTTGCAATCTTGAAATGTAGGTTATCTTTTCCATGTCCGATATTTCCTGCAAGTTTTTCTCCGCCTGGGTTAAATCATAATTCCTTTCATTGTTGGGTTCCATCTTTAAATCTCTTTCCTCTGGTTTATATTCAGTTGTCTGCTTTATCTGATCGCTCTCTATTTTTATTTTCTGGGCGTTTTTTTGTTGTAAGGTTAAATTGAAGATGTGTTCATTTATATTTTCAAAGTTGTTTTTAATTTCCTTGTGGTTTGAAATCATTGTTGTTTGAATTAGTTGCAACATAGCATACATTTCTTCCTGGAAAGTATTTATTTTTTCTTGATATGTTCTTTCTGCAGGTCTCTGATGTTCCATGATAGCCAAAAATCAAAGTTTTCCTTTTTCTGCAAACAGCTTTAGAGTCACAGTTCAATAAGTATTTGTAATCCAGGAAGGTCAATTTTTTTTCTAGGGTTTATAGTTCTCGCCTTGTGGGTAGCCCAAAATGTTTTCTTTGTTACAGCTATTTTCTGTTTAGTTAAGACATTGAAGGTCATAAAAACAAGTTATCTTTTTCTGGGCTTTCTGCCAATTCCTGTATTAGAGCAACTACAGTTGTATATTTTCATCCACCACTAGATGTCAGCACCAGTTCATTTTTCAGTTTTCAAAACAAGCAATTACTTTCTTCTGTTTTCATCAGTAATCTTTTGAAAAGAAAATCTTAACAAATTCCACCAATTTCAAACTTATCCAGATTTAAGTCTTATATTAATTTCATTTCAATATATTTGTGTCCCCCATAAAAGTTTAATTCGTCGCTTCCTTCTGTGGGAGAGTGGAGCAAGGGTCCCCCTCCTTCTCACTTTCGGAGGATTTTTGCTTCTTGGGTTTTTTCCCCCCAGGAAATCAATTATCAAGTAGAAGAGAGAGAATCGATATTCTTACCCAGTTCCAAACACGTTGTTTATGATCAAGCTTAAATTAGTGCTTTTTGGCTTTGGCTGCTTGTAGCTTGGGCTAGACTCTGGAGTGAAGCTAGCCTTTCTTCTGCTGGTTTCTGGAGGGCTTTCCTCGAATGACTGGATCGACCGCTGTCTCTCTGCAGTCGGTGGGGCTTTCCTCCTTCTTTGTTGCCTCTCCGGGGCGACTTTAGGCCCATTTAGGGTCCCCTAACAGGAAAGAAAATGGCCGTAGGGTGTGGAGCCCCATGATCCCTCGGCTGCTGCACTACTGCGCAAAACAGAAAGCCTCCTTTGATTCTCAGTGTTTGCTTCCAAGGCTGATGTAGGCTCTGTCTTTTCCTTGTTACCTGTTAGTATTTTGCCTCTTTAGTGATTTTGTTTTGCCATTAAATTCTCCTGTAATAGGATCCTATTTATTATTGTTCTATAAAAAAAAATCTTTTTTTAAAGTCCAAGACTTTGATTAAATATTTGAAATTGGTATCAACATTTAGTGACCACATAAATTCTAAGTTTTACTTTCCCTTACAATCAAGAATTTCAGCATTATATGATCATCCTCCCCACCAATGTTCCAGCTACTTCCACTTCCTTAACTAATCTTCTTATCCTTTTTCTATCCTCTAAATAAGAACTATTTACAAGATAAATTAAGAGTTTTCTGGAATAACTATGCTTGGCAACATTTATCTCTGATGATTCTGAATTTAAGATGAGCCTACCAAAATAAACAATGAGAAAATTTAAAAAAAGGTTATAAGCATACATAAAATTTCTCTAAAGTCCCAGCTTTCATTTTTTTTGTCAGTCGGGGTTGCTAATTTCCACTTAAACCAATCCTGGCTTATTCTTTCCCCCCAAAATGTGCACATGGAACCATCTTACATATCTGTAGATGTCATAAGCCATATTTTAAAAAAACGTTCAGGTCAGGAGGAAAAAAATAAAGAAACAACTTGTGAAACAAGGTTCTGCATTTGTAAAATAAATTACTTTTTCATCTGAACACATGCACAATTTCTCCTTGCAAACAAACATAAACAGAGAAAGAAATTTTAGACATCTGTACTCAGCAGGAATAAAACTGATACATTACTTTATAATCAGCCTCACTGAATTCAGTAGTTTTAACTTCCAGATACATAAACTCTTGCTATGCCAGGAATTCATCTGTTTAGACCAGTCACCTCCATAAAAGTTGGGGCTAAAATTGGGAAGCAATTCTTTAGGCATTGAGCTATTTGTTTCTCCTCTTCATACAAAAATTGAGTGTCTACAGTGAAGAACCTCCATAGTAGTTTATGGATATTAAAAATCATCTTGATTTCCCCAGCTTTCCCTAGCTGTGCTGGCTAGTCTAATTTTCAAAGGCATTCAAGCTTTCAGCTCAATATCTGCTCCCACTTGCATTAATTATTAGAAACTCCTGCTCAGTTTTCAATAATGGTATCTATTGTCAGCAAATATAAGATGACTATCCCCAATGAAAAATTAGTCTTCCTATTGGATAAATATAATAAGTGCTTTGTAAAACATTCTCCGTTATCATAGTGTAAGATAACCACCAAGAGTATCTTGATTGCAGTTGGAGATAGGCAGGTAAGTAGGCAGACAGGCTAGTGGTAATAAGAATGATTAACACTATCTAAAACAGACATGTCAAACTCGCGACGTCACGTGATGTCGCGCAACCTATCGGAGCTTTTTCCCCATTGCTGGCAATGGGGTGGACGCAGTTTCCCGATGACGCGTCCGGCCCGCGGGCCGGCAGTTCGACACCCCTGATCTAAAAACAGGAATTCTTCAAAACAGTAATAGGAAGCATTTTGTAATATTGATATTTTTAATCAAATAAGTCAGACTGACTGGACTAATTAAAATATAAAACAGCTCACAATTATCTTTCAGCATGTTATAATGTAGTTCTTGACTCAAAAGATAACATTTTAGAGAGTGAAAAAAAAATTCTCCACTTTTCAAAAGACATGCAGAACCTGCACATAATGAACCTATGGCTGAAAATATTGAGAACTGACATGGATCAGTTTATAGACTTTTGTCACCAGTCACTTGGCCAGAAATCATAACATTTTATAAATATATCACAGAAAAAAGCTTGGGGATGTATCCTCCATTCTGTAGGTGACTGAACATATATAAAGTAGCCTAAAAATATTAAACTCTTGTGCGGTATTTATTTTAATCTTACTCCTAATCATCTCCCATTCCTATGTTAAAAGACAGTTATTAGTTGGACGTTCCTCAAAAGTGACAAAACTTCTTATACAGTTAGTTACCACACTACGTTTGCTTACTGTATATAAGCAAACACTGATATTTACTGTATCAGTCAGCTCAGAAGGTGTATAACAATGTGTGTCTGAAACAGCATATACTGTAAATATTCCTATTACTAGATATGAGAGTTGTGTAAAATATTCTAAACTCAAAATGGATTATTTCAACCCTGATGGAAATATTCCAGATTGACAGTATTTCATTCTTGACATGGAGCCCAATTTTGGGATAGCTATGGCTATATATTCTGAAACTATGTGGCCATAATAAGCATTACAATACCACGCAGTCCAAAACTGGAAAACAATTTTGGAATGTTTGTATAATTTCATGTGTTAATAAACCTGCTATCTACTTGACATCTATATATTTTGGTTCTGTTAGCAAAAAATGAAACTTACATTTTCTGAGAACTAATAATGCTACTGTAATGTATGCATTAAGACTTTTTCAAACCAACTAGGATTATAGGAAACATTACAAAATCATCTCTATATAGGAATATAGCAAAAGTATAGCTATAAACAAAGATGAAAAATGGGATCAGTAAAGGTTTCAATTGTAGGGTCATATAAAAAATTAATAACAAGGGACTCTGATTCTACTCAGATTAGTCTCTCATTCTATATATTTCATTATTATTGACAGGTTACTGTACAACTATGTGTGAGTAAAAACAGATATTTTATCTGCAGGAGAGATTCCTCTAATTCAGGGGTCTCCAACCCCCATCCACTGAAACCAGGTTGCGGAAGTGGCATACGTGTGTGTGCAGCTGCATTTGTGGAAAAGGGGCGCATGCAAAACCATTCCCTCTCTCCCCTGCTGCTTCTGCCAGTCTGCCAATCCAGAAAGGTTGAAGACCCTGCTCTAATGCCTTCCACAGGAGTATCAAAATACAAAACATTTTACACACTGACAGACAAGTGTACAATTCTCTTAAGTCTCTCTGTGTATTAACTGAACATGCCTGACAGATTCTAAAACTGGCTAGTTCACCTGCTATGTTCCAGCCAATCTATAAGCTTCCAGGTGAGATGATGAGTATATTATTTGTTAATGATGCTGAACAGTCTAATTGGGCTATAATCTGCAAGAGTATCTTTTTTCCTTTTACACACACACACACACATGTATATGTATATATATTTGTATGTATACATACAGTATATATATACATACAGAAAACAAAACCTCAGAAAACATATATATATATATATATATATGTAGGTCTTTGGTAATTCGGGTTTTCTCCCGTGTAAAATTGGAAGTGTCTTGGCGACGTTTCGACGAAGTCTCATTCGTCATCTTCAGGCTGGTGTCTCTTCGGCCTCGTGCTTCTAGAAGCACGAGGCCGAAGAGACACCAGCCTGAAGATGACGAATGAGACTTCGTCGAAACGTCGCCAAGACACTTCCAATTTTACACGGGAGAAAACCCGAATTACCAAAGACCTACATACAAACACCCGTGAAAACCTCAGAAAACATATATATATATATACATACACACACACACACACACATATACATACAGTATATATATATATATGAATAAAAAATCTCTACTGCAAAGTGAGTTACTAAAATATGATCTGTAACAATACCTCCATGATGATGTGACAAACTTCCTCCATTAGCAAGGATTTCATCTCTAGCTGCTGTCTAAAAGGAATAAAGTAATTTAAATTATTTAAATTATTCAGTTGTTGAAGCAGGCAAGATAGTATATTTCATTCAGTCACCAGCAAATATATAATATAAAGGAAGGGGATGTTACATTATTTACACTTAAATAAGGGCAGTAGTTTTACTTGCAATTTACCTTTTGAGAGACATATTTCCAATTGTTTTAAAAAAGTCCCTGATAAAAATGAAAACAACTCCTTTCAGAGCATTTTCATTCTGAAATTCTACATAAACATAATTTTAGTTGCAATATGTATCTAAACTGTATTTACATAGCAAATGTTAGCACATATTCATCCTCACTCTTATTCCACCCAATTCTGCTGATAAGTAAAACTTTGTTAGAGTTCTACAAATATCCTATGTTGTTTTTAAAAAGCAAGCAAACAGAAAAGTGTTTGCAATCAAAAATTATGGCCTGAATTGGGGAATGGGGGAATAGAGACCAGAAAAAAAGAAAAATGAGGTTAGAACTTGGGGGGGGGGGGAAATTGGGAGGGTTCAACATGATAAGAACTTGGATGGGAAAACCACCTGGAAATTCAGGGTCAATGAAACAGATGACCAACAGCTCATCAAAAATAATGTGAACATCTCCTTAAAGCTATCGAACAGCCAGTTTCACATTTAACTTTGGTTTAGGTAACAATTAAACATAAACTTTATCTAGAACATTTAAGTTATTAAATATGTAGAATTACCTCTATTTCTTCAATAACCCGAGTAGGGTCACTAATTCCTCTGTAGTTAAAGCCCAAATAGAAGTAGACACATGCGCCAGAATCATACATCTGTGTCACCCTGGTTTATTTGGGAAAAAAAATATGACTGATCAAATCACAAATTCTTGAACAAAGAGTCCAGTTTAAAAATAAACGATATGGCGACACTGGATGTTAAACGTAAGTATTCCCATCTCTCCTAAGTTCGGATTATTAAGTTTTATTTACAGCCCAAAGCCCCAAAGTAGCAAAGTACCCAGCCAGCATCGGGATATTCTGGGAAGTCCACACATCTTAAAATGGCTAAGGTTAGAAAACACTGCATTATAGGGATAACAATCCTGCTGAAGCTGAACTAACTATGGTTGAAATTTCAGTCTGACCAACTGAGAAAAGTAAAGGTCACACTGCATCTTACAAACCTGACTTGTTTTAACTAGTGATGATTTAGATTAAGTGCACACTACATTTTGTGTGATAAACTGTGGCGATTCTAAACAAGATGAAGGCTTGTTGTAATTTAACTTTCATTGTAGCAATTAGGCAATTCAGCTGATGCAAGTAGGCATCTTAAGCTATTTTACAAAAACTGGTCACCAAATAAATAAAGTGACATAGTATTAGGGCTTCGGTGCAAAATTGTAGTGACATGATTTTAAGAGGTGGGGTGCCCAACCCATTTTAGAACTTAATTTATATGAAGATGCTTTACCGACAGGTAGCAAATGATGGAAACTGAACACCTTTTTCTTTGCATTCTCTCGTCATTCTTTCTTTTACATTTTTGCACAGATCGAGAACCCTAAAGATAAAATAGCACAGAAGTTAAAAAAGCAAAACTATTTAACATATTCATCGGTAACATTTTATAACCTATATAAGAATAGATTTATTGTAACCCAAGACAAGGATTAATTCTGGGTCATTAAAAGTAAAAATGTGCCTACATATTCTGCTTGGTTCTCAAAGGTACATATTGCCACAAAATAATTAGTAAACAACATTTAATAGAAACTGGGATTATATTTCAATCAATCTGTTTATTACAGCCATAAGGCCAGACACAATAAAAATATATAACAACAGTGACAATCTTATTTCCATATTTACAAGATATAAAACCACCAAACAGTCAATATAGTACAATCCAAAATTCTCAAAATAGAACCCCCTTAATAGTGGTGCGACGTATTGTGCAAATGGTGGCACAAAACTGGGCAACCTGAATTGATATTTTTGGATCCTTATCCGAAAGTAGCAACTTTAAATAAAATTCATACCCCCTGCCTGGAAATTTCTTCAATATCGGATATATAAGAAACTGTCTAGAGTCTTTATATAGAGAACAATGAAGCAGCATATGGCTTAGAGTTTCTATAGAGCCATCGCCACATGGACACAACCGAAGGTGCATAGGAATGCCCTTAAACAGTCCAAAAAGGACTGCCGAGGGCAATGCATCCAGCCTGGCTAAGGTGAAAGCTTTACGAAATTTCAGAATTGTAATGGAAAATAGATAAGAAGCTGGGAAAAATCCTTCTGGAAGCAAGTGACAAATGTTGGAATGTGCCATCTTACTTAGGTTTGTTTGAAGGTCAATATCCCAGATTCGTTGTTTCAAGGCAGTTCTAGCATTATCAAATCCTAATGAACACAGACTTTCCATAGAGAAGCCCAGCGATTTAATTTTATCTAGGGCTTTTTTTTTCCACGACGACTTAAAATGGTCAATAAATACTAATGGGGCTAAACCCACAGGCATCAAAATTAACTTTAGCCAAAAGGTAAGAAGGAACCATGCTCTAGCTTCTAATGAGACCATACCTATTTCTACCCGTAAGATGGCATTTTTGATACTTTTAGGTACCATCAGTATGGCTCTAATAAACTTATTTTGAATAATTTCTATAACATTAAGCTTTCCAAGTGAACATATTTGCAAGCCATAAAGGAGCTGAGGGACCACCTTAGCTTGAAAAACCTTACAAGCTGCCGGGATATAGTAAACTCCTTTTGAATGATACCTGAAGAGGTGCGCTGTGCTACACTTGCCCGTTAAAGAAAATGAGTATTCCAGGATAGGGAGGCATGAAACTGCACTCCAAGATATTTGTAAGTACACACCTGTTCAATTGAAGTCCCATCAATTTGCCATTTATGGATCTTATGATGGTAAGAGGCAAATACTAAAACTTTAGTTTTTTCATAATTTATTAAAAGTTTGTATTCTGTGCAAAATAAAGCTAGTGCCCTAAGTGCTTTTCTCATTCCCACCTGGGAAGTGGACAAAATGACTATATCATCGGCATACAATAGTGCTGGAATTGCACAATCAGCTAAGATAGGTGAATGATGTGCTGGATCAGCTAGCACTTGCATTATTGGATTTAAATACAGATTAAAAAGTAGTGGAGCTAATATGCAACCTTGCCTAACCCCACTATAAGTTGGAACTGCTTTAGATAAATGTCCCCAGGGGGTACATCTAATTTTTAGGGAGGTATTTGAATAGAGCGACTGAATAAGAACCAACAGCCTTTTATCAATCGTGGAATGTCTTAGACTATACCACAATCTCTCCCTTGGTATTAGATCAAAAGCTGACTTAAAATCAACAAATGTTGCATAAAGAGAACCACGAGAGGGGGTAGAATATTTTTCAGCCAAATGCTGCAGAATTAGACAATGATCCAGTGCTGAACGTTCCTCCCTAAATCCGGCCTGTTCTTCAACAATAATATTTTCATTTTGTACCCAACCCACTAACCTTGTATATAAAAATCTGGCATAGAGTTTATTTATTTAGTTTATTTATTGTATTTAATAAACTAATAGGCCTATAGTTTACAGGGTCAAGTCTACTTCCTTTATTTTTGTAAATCGGTACATATTTAAATATGTTACATTTTTTATCTTGATTAAAGCTTCCTAAATTTAAGACCTGGATGGATAATTCTCTTTATCAGGGCTTTTTCCTCCAAAAATACCACTTTTGTTTATTCAATAAATCAAAACAGGCACCTTCCCATTCTGCACAAAACTTACTAAAGGCACATTGTATTGGCTCCACAGATTCCTCTGAATGTGATAAGGAGAACCAGATGACCAAGTAAAGGTTATAAACTTGATTACACTAATTGTAAAAGCCAAATGTACATAATGTGTGTGTGTGTGTGTGTGTGTGTGTGTGTGTGTATACTTGGTACTTGAAAGCCACAAGATCAAAAAGGTCTAAATAGTTCTAGAGCAGTCTCCTATAACTTGAAGCCTCAACTTATTAATTGATAATATCTTGGAAATAATGGAAATTATTTGCAATTTAGAATTTGTTTGGAAAATGACAAAGTCATAACAAAAATGAGAAATGTGAAGATGAGCATTTCCAACTTAATAGTCCCTCAGAAGCACAAGACCACAAGCACAAGACTAAATTCAGATAGTCTTTCGAAGATGGTATCAATAAAGCCATTTAATTAAGCAGTTCTAAGTGTGAGGTTTTGGGTACCGTGTTATATTTTTGTAATTTATTCTTAAATTACATACATATTAAACTTTGCTTATGTTCATTAGGAAATCACCAGAGAGATAATGATTGTCCTCTTTTTCAAACAACAGGATCTTCCATTGGCTCAAAAAGTGCCTGAGGACAGAAGTTGTTCCTCTGTTGGAGGACAGGAAGTTAGCAGCCAACTGATTAGGTTTTCTTACTTCATCAAAAATCTATGAAGTATTATTACTAAAATACATTTCACATGGACTGTCAAATAATACATTTTTTTCTATTATTCCAGAAACAATCTGCTATCTTTATATTCTACAAAATACTTAGATCATTAAAACCTAAAATCATCACTTTCTAACAAATTTTCCAGAAAAAAAGTCATAAAAAATATTTATTTTCACTGAATAGAAAATGTTTTGATTTTTACCTATCCCAAGGAACAGATGTTTCAAATGATTCTGCAACTATATAATAATCCATGCCAAGGTCCTATTCAAGAAACCAGAAAAGGCTTAGATTAGTATTCCATTTTAGACTCATATATTTACTAGGAATAAATATGCAACTGAAAATAGTTAAGGTATTACTGAGGCAACAGACCTGCATTTATTTAAATTAAATGACTAGGCTCAGTCTAGGAGTATGGAAAATGTATCTGAAACTTAGTTTCAATTTCCTGAAATTAATCTATGTGTAACATGTATCTTGGACTCAATATATACCTCATAAGCAACACTGTAAAACTATATAATTTTTATTAAGCAAAGACAAAAGAAGCAAAACAATTCCATTTCCATGAATATTGTACCTCAGAAGTTCAAAGTCTATGTATTTACTATCTAAAACCAAACACAAGAAAAAAAAAAACCAATCATACAATAACTATAATAAAAGGATAAAAATTGCAAGAAAATCCTGAGAAAATTAACAGGTAACCATACCATACCATGAGGGAGGAACCAGATGGCTTCTAATAGCTACTGTTGTTGTTAATTTTTTAAAAAATCAGCCTTCTTAGAGGTTTCTGAAAAGTGGTCTCCTCAAAAGAAGGGTAATGGCTTCTTGGTCACAATGGCAATTAAAGTTGTTAGCAACTTTCAATCACCACTCGATGTACAAGGAACATTTTAATAGTGTATGTTCATATGTACCTCCAAGAGTTCTGAACCACTGAAATATGGGCACATTTCTGGACAGAATCAGTTCATACCTTTTTCTTGCTTTATTTCAATAAGCTGCCAAAGTTATGCAGAGTGGAAAATTATAAATCTATATATTGCTCAAAAAGTAAAATAAACTTACCCTAATATAAGCAATGATAAATGTCAACATATAGCCTCTCTGTCCATTGTCTTCTCCAGCTGCAAGACCACTGCAATTTGAAAATAATAAAATATTATACGTTCTAGCTCTAAAATGTCAACATTAGCCATTCTGAGGATATAATAAGAGTACAGGTAGTCCTCCACTTATGAATCTCAATTGAGCCCAAAATTTCTGTTGCTAAGCAAGGCAGTTGTCAAATGAGTTTTGCTTCATTTTACAACTTTTTGCCACAGTCAGTAAGTGAATCACTGCAATTGTTAAGTGAATCACATGTTTAGGAAATCCAGTTTCCCCCATTGACTTTGCTTGTTGGAATCTGGTTGGGAAGCTTACAAATGGTGATCACCGTGGGACAGTGCAACGGTCATAAATACATGCCAGTTGCCAAGCACCCGGATTTTGATTATGTGACCATGGGGATACTGCAACGGTCATAAGTCACTTTTTTCAGTGCTGTTGTAACTTCAAATAATCACTAAAGGAATGGTTGTAAATTGAGAATTACCTGTACTTTAGTTGCTAGAATTTATATAAATTACGTTTAGTTCTAGATCAGGGGTAGGCAACCTCGGCTCTTTTATGACTCATGGACTTCAACTCCCAGAATTCCTGAGTCAGCATAGGAATTCTGGGAGTTGAAGTCCATGAGTCATAAAAGAGTCGAGGTTGCCTACCCCTGTTCTAGATATAATAATTGACACAAGAAATTATATGCATCTGCATATAAACACACAGGATTTTCAAGTGACACAAAGTCCATCGTTATAGTATGTTGGTATGGGAACCCTAAAGTTTTGCACTGTTTAGATACTTCCACACAATATCGAAAAGATAAAGGACAAAGGCTTTCGCTATTTGGCAAAAATATTAGGAGCTGTGGTGGCGCAGTGGTTAGAATGCAGTATTGCAGGCTAATTCTGCTGACTGCCAGGAATTCTATTCTCACCGGCTCAAGGTTGACTCAGCCTTTCATCCTTCTGAGATTAGTAAAATGAGGACCCAGATTGTTGGGCGCAATAAGCTGACTCTGTAAACCGCTTAGAGAAGGCTGTAAAGCACTGTGAAGCGGTAAATAAGTCTAAGTGCTATTGCTATTGCTATTATGCAGGGTTTAGAGAAAAAATATTTTAAAAGATTGCCAACACAGTATAGTGATGAAGTTGGACCAGGAAACTTGAAGTAAAGTTTGCACCAGATCCCAGAGATGTTGGACCAGTCGCTTTCTGTCAATCGGTCTCTCTCTAAATACTCAAAAGGGTTTTTTGTGAGGATAACATATGTCAACCCCCCTTCTCCCATATGCTACCTTAAAGTATGGAGAGGAAAGGCAGGATATATATGTAATAAAGCAGACTTTTCTGGCCCTCAAATGATGGTATTGGATGTCCACATACAGACAAGCCCATTCTCAGCTACTGAAGTATGGTAAGATTTGGGCAAATAAAATATTTATCTAGGGGGATTTATCTCATCGATATTTTGGTAATTGCAAATGCGCTGCTCCTGACTGCTGCTGTATTCTATCAATTCTCTGCATTAAGTTTATATTCGTTAATCAAACTCCTCAGAGTAGGAACTTTGTGGTTTGTTTTTAAAAAGGACACTGCTTCGACTCCACTTGTTGGTGCTAATGAGCACTGTTCTATGGAAGAGTCAGGGGAGTAGGTTGCTAGTGACATGTTTGATTTCATGCAGCAGGAAAGGCAGTTTAAACAAGCTTGGGAACAGTTGCTGCCATGGAGCTATCTTCTTTCTACTATTACTGGCTGTTCAGAGGAGCAGAACCTAACAGCCAACTGGGTTTGCAGCTTGATAAAGTGATAGCCAGACAGGAGTAACAGCTGCCTGGTGGGGAGCATAACAATGTCTTTTAATAGCTGGCTGCATTTCCCCCCCCCCTCTTTTCTCTGGCATTGTGACAAAGAACACAGTGTGCAAAGGACAGTGTATAAGAAAAACCAATACGGGGCTTCAGTTCAGATTCAGTAGCTAGAAGTTCTATCTTATTCCTCGTTTTGTAGCTTTCAGGCCAAAAGTGAAGCACAATTGACCAGAAATGTATAGATGGGATATGGAGCAAGAAATTGGTAGGTTAGCTCATTTTTAATTTGCAAATTAATTGTGAAATTATTACTATGTATATATTTCTATACTTCAAAAGGCACTGTACTTCTTTGAATCTGAACATTTGGGGAGGTAAAACAACTAAAGGTAACAAAAGATCTGCTTAGCAATAGTAATGTTATTTTTTTTTCTTAAATGGAAAATAAAGTTGTTGTAATCTGAATAAATATCTTCACCATAGTTTCATTATCAGACCCATAATCAATCAAACCAGCTGGACACAAATTACCCTTCCATTACTCAGCTTATGAAAGTGAAATGTTTTCTGCTTCCTTGTAACAGCACAGAGCAATAGGTGACAGGAGGTGGGATATATATAATTAATCAAGTTCTGTTGATTAAAGTCAGACAATTTCCTTTTTAAAACAGACTTGTTCATTCCAGCTGTAAGTCAATAATGGACATTATTATACCTTAATCTCTAAACATTACTCTCCTTCCCTGTATCAACCCATTTAGCATCAGAAGTTACTTTTAAAAATTAGAAAAAGGAAACTATTATAAATAGACATGACTTCAGCTGAATGAGATAAATCTTTACATTTTATTGTAATAGTTAAGGCTTTGCCAAAATGCATGCTTAGGCAAACTAATAGCAATATTCGCCATATTTATTATAAAAACATAATTATTGAATATGTAGAAGTGCAGATTAATTATTGAATATGTAGAAGTGCAGATAAAAAGAGACCAACAATGTTAGCTTGTTCTCACTTTTCCATTTTCTATAATTGAAAAATGCATGACACTCAAGGGACCATCCAGTCCTACTTAACTCTGCAAAGGTTTTAGGAAAATAAATAAAAAGTAGCAGTTATAAAACTTTAAAAATCATACCCAAATTTTGCAGCAATATCATAAACTTGCTTTTCGTGCTGGAGGACTTTCTCTCTGGCACCCTCAAAGAACAATGTAGCAACACATAATACATTGGGATCAAATCCTTTGAACTGTGGAAAGAAAGCACCTGCATTGTATTATTGTAACATAACACAGCAAGATCTCCATATCATTGACACTAAAATTATTTTAATATTACTTTTGGTAAGAAGATCAATTTCTAAAGGAAGAAGCATAACATGACTTTTTTTTTTTAAAAAAGATGAAGTTGAGAGTTCAATTTTTGACTTTTTTCAGGCACAATTAAAATACAGTACAGTTTCAACTACCAAATACCATCAAATATCATATTTCTTCAAGTAAAATCCAGAAAGAACAAGAGGCCGGGTAGCTGGAGAAAATAAAAGAGGAACAGCATATGCTGATGTTTCATTTCTATCAGCATGGAAATACAGAATAAGAGGGATCAATCATTGTCTCATTTTAAAAAATCTCTTAAAAAAAATAACTGCATTTTGGATTGCAAAACACATGTGTTTTGGTTCATCTGCAAATCACCTGACACTGTTCATTATCAAACTGTCAAGCAGATCCATACTGGAACTACTTTCTGTGAATTATACAAAACTATTTAAAATTTGCATCTCTTTATTGCCAAGATTAAAATTAGATACCTTTGTGATGTAAAATTTTTTCAGTCCATCCAATAGTGATGTAAAAATAGAAGAAACCTGTGGTTTAAGAGCATAACCTTGCCAAGAAAGAGAAAAAAATTGTAAGACAACAGAAAGATGAATAAAGATAATAATGATAATAACAATAACAATAACCATAACAACAATAATAATAATAATAAAAAGATATGCATAATGGAAATGTCTGCAATATATTTCCATTGTATACAATGCAATACGTACAGATGTACTTCAAACCGAGGAAATTTTGAGATATAGGGTGAAACAAAGCATTTTTGTCTGAACTTCAACTTCTTGATCTAGGGTTTCATGATATGTAAATTATACGGTACATCACACTGACCTACTTCCTCGATTTACATTCTCTCGTATAATTGTATGGTAGCCTTATAAAGACTCAAGCAAGCAGAACGTGGAACTTAATTCTCCTCCACATTCCCAGGGTTTTGGCGGGGGGGGGGGAAATCACAACTAGCACTGAGCATAAGGTAAAAGATTTTATTGCAATCTGTGCTTACTCACTGAAGGGATATACTTCAGCTAAGTTTAATTACTTTCTTAAGCTTTTAATGAACAGACTTTTACCATTATTGCGGCTCCTACACTAAGAGACTTCACTTTGGGGACTTTTGTTTGTTTGCTGTCTTGCCATTTTTCATAACCAGGTAAGAAGTGAGGAGGGGAGTTTTTCCTATCACTCCCTTTTTACTATTCCAATTTTATAATCACTATAGGCCTCACCTATTCTTCAAGTACATCAAAACGCAAAGAGGGATTAGAATATTGCAAGTGCCATACAATTGCAACCCTATCAGTAGAATACTGATGCTAACAGAGCTTTTTAATAGTAGAGGATTATCCAGCAGCATGTATGTTTCTCATAGATCATCTGCTCCAAGTGGAATAGTACTTATTTTCCTTTCTAAAGCCTGTAAGTAGATCAGTGGTTAAATCTGGGATTGCACATTTAAATATTTTTTTAAAAAAAGTTTGTTGCATGATCAAGTGCTTGTTCCAGTTAGCTGTTCAAGAGATTTTAACCTGATTAATCGAACTAACTAATATTACAATCCTGGCATGTTTTAGCAATATTTGAATTTCAGCAAACCACTTACTGGTTATTAACAGATGAGAAAACAGTAAATGCTGAAACAAATGTAGTGATGGCTACCTCTTTACTGTAGTAAGTTACTGAGAATAACTTACACATCATGACTTACCGTTTCCTGATTGCAATGCTGGGTTACAATTTACCAAGTCTGACATTAAAGGAATTATTTAGGATGTGTCTAAGAACTTGAGCAAATTGTGTGTGATTTTTGACATTTTTTAAAAGCAAAAAAAAAAAAAATTACTTATAAAAATAATTTGGTAGATATCACTAGCTATTGCAGTGAGAAGAACACATGCCTCATGATGTCATTTTGTGATAAGCTGGATAGTTCTTTGAATCTTAACTGCAAAAATGAGCTATGACAATTGACATCAGATGGAAAGACAGTGGAAAGTTGCAGTACATGAAATAAGTACAGGAAGAATAGACTATGAATTCTAGGATGCTGTTTTTAATTCACTACTTACAATTAAGGAAGGTCTGGTTACAGAGTACTTAGTACTTTTACCAAAACAATTCCTAAATATTTAGTAAAAAACCTACCAAACTGAAACTGTACATTGTCCAACAGGCGAATGGATGCAGGAGCACATCGCTATAGGAAAAGAATAAAGAGTAGTGATGAAAAATACAAATTAAATTGTATCAATGTGCCAGAAAAAAAAGCTGGCATGGAAAAAAGTACTACTGTCCAACCAACTGTTAAACACTGAACTTCTGCAAAGCGGTTTCATCATTCAGTAAAAAGATATTCGATAATTCCTCAACACTGGGAGTCAGGATTTTTAAAATTTGAACCATAATATATTGTTATATTTGGCCTTTTAAATAAATTGCAGATAATTCAAATATATCTGAGATTCAGTTTTCTAAAAGATTTTTTAATACTGTATTGAACCACAGTTAACTATAATTGTTTGAGGGGAACACTTTCTAAAATATAATGCCATATCGTAAATAAAAGTTAATTTTAACGGGTCAAAAAACATTTCAGAAATTTGATAGCAAAGAAAAAACATTGCTTAATTCTTTTTTTTTTTAAATATATTTTATTAGATTTTTATAGGGATGGGGAGGGAGGAGATAGGTAGGGGTGTAACATTGGGTAAAAAAACAAGGATTAGACCAGGGGTAGGGATAGGTACAGTAATGGGGTTACCCCCAACAGTAAGTCAACGCCCTAGCAAGCAGACTATCGTCCGGGTATACATGTTAAATGTGCATAGTTAACATAATACTAAAACGCTATAGTAAATAAATTTATCACTAATAATAATGAAAAATTAACCAATACATATCATTCATTCTATAAATAACAATAATTAATATACTATTGATAATATATTACTAACTAAATATAATTACTTATAAATACTAGTATATTGCTTATTACTTATAATTACTTATAGGTAAGAATATTCACCACAAACATCTAACATAAAAATTAAATAAAAAAAAATCATTTATCTTATTTATTTTCATAACCTTTTTTCGTTCTGTCGTATTGCTAACCATTGATAAAAATTTTCCCATGTTTTGAAATACATTGTGTCTTCTTTCTCTTTGATTTCTAAAGTTAATCTATCCATTTCTACGCATTCCAATATTTTCGTAATAATAATCTGATCAGGTAGTATCTTTTCATTTTTCCAAAATTGGGCAAATGCTATTCTCGCAGCTGTTACTACGTGTAAAATTAAATATTCGTTCTCTTTTCCATAGTTAGATCCTAGTATTCCTAGTAGAAACAGTTCCGGTTTAAATTCTATCTGAATCTTAGTCATCTTTTCCAACCATATATGAATCTTAAACCAATATTTCTTTGCATTAGGGCATATCCACCAGATATGATAATAAGTCCCTGGTTTTTGTTTACATTTCCAACAAATATTTGATACATTTTTAAACATTTTCTCTAATCTGACTGGTGTCATATGCCATCTATAAAACATTTTATATAAATTCTCCTTGTATGCAGCTGCTTTAGTAAGTTTAATATTTCGATCCCAAAGTTTTTGCCAATCTTCTAAGTCTATAGAATATCCAAAATTCTTTGCCCATACTATCATTGTTTCTTTTACTTGTTCTTCTTCCATCTTCCATCTTAGCAGGAATTTGTAAAGTTTTTAATCAAGTTTTCGTCTGTTTTTAACAATATTTTATCTAATGGTGTCTGTTCTTTATAAAATCCCGTAGATTTTACATCTTTTTCATATCTTGTCTGGATTTGCAAATAAGACTACCATGTTAAGTCAATACCCTGTTGCTGAAGAACTTGTCTGTCTTTAAGTTTTCCACCTTTGTCCAAAATATCTTTATAACTAACGAGTTTATCATAGTTAATTAAATTTGGATAAGTAAAGGCTTCCATTGTCGAAAGCCACTCAGGTATTTTCATGTAAATTTTGTGTTTAATTCTTTCCCACTCTGAAAGCAATACATTCCTTATGGCATGATTTTGAAAGTATTTATGTACTTTATTTTTCTCATACCACAAAAACGCATGCCAACCTAATTGCAAATCATGTCCCTCTAAGTAAAGAAGTCGTTTATTCTCAGTGTGATCCATTCTTTAAGCTAAAGCAAAATGGTTGCCTGGTAATAAAGTCTCCAGTCCGGGAGCCCAAAGCCCCCTGTCTTTGGAATCTTGTAATAATTTGATTTTAATTCTTGCTTTTTTTCCTTGCCATATAAATCTCATTATTGTAGCATTTAATTCATCGAAGAATTTCTGACTCAATTTGACAGGGACCATTTGAAATAGAAAAATTAGCTTAGGTAAAATGTTCATCTTAACAGTCGCTATCCTTCCTAGCAATGATAATTGGAGATTTTTCCATTTCTCCAAATCCACTTTTATTTGTTTTAATAGTCTCTCATAGTTGTCCTCTTTTATTGTTGTGTATTTTGAAGTTAAATGAATACCTAAATATTTAACTTTTTTAGGTATTTGAAGATTTGTCTTTTTAGCAAATTGGATTTTTTGTTTGTCTGTTAAATTCTTTGTTAATACTTTAGTTTTTTCCCTATTTTCAACCCCGCCACTTCTCCAAATTTCTCTATTTTCCACAAAAGTTTAGTAGCTGTTTCCAATGGCTCCTCCAAAATAAAAACCAAGTCATCTGCAAAAGCCTGTAATTTATATTTTTGGTCTTTTATCTCCAATCCTTTAATCTCGATGTCTTGCCTAATATTCCTAGCCAACACTTCCAGTGTAAGAATAAATAACAAGGGCGACAATGGACATCCTTGTCTTGTGCCTTTTTTGATTTCAAAGCTATCTGTGTAATCTCCATTTAAAAGTATCCTTGCTGATTGTTTATTATAAATTGCTTGAATTGCGTTTATAAAGTTTTCACCAAAATCCATCTCCTTCAACTGTTGAAACATAAATTGCCAATTGAGATTATCAAAAGCTTTTTGTGCATCAAGAAATATAAGCGCCAACTATTTCCCTGGATGGTTTTCGTAATATTCCAAAACATTTAAAATAATCCTTAGATTATTCTTTATCTGCCTTTTTGGCAGAAAGCCATTTTGGTCCAAATGGATAAATTCAGTCAAGAATTTCTTCATTCTTTCTGCCATTATTGCAGTAAATATTTTATAATCCACATTTAATAACAATATTGGTCTATAATTTTTTATTTGTGTGAGTTCAGTGTCTTCTTTGGGTATAAGGGAAATGTTGGCTTCTATCCATGAATTTGGTATTTTTATTTCTAAAAGAGCTTCATTACAAAGGTCTTTCAAAATTGGGCTAACAATGTCTTGTAGAACTGTGTAAAATTCTGCAGGGAGACCATCAGGTCCCGGAGTTTTATCCTTCTTTTGCCTTTTTATCGCCTCTGTAATCTCCATCATTGTTATCTTCTCGTTTAACATGTATTGCATATTCTCTGTTACCTTTGGGAGATTCGCTTCTTTTAAATAGTCCTGTATTGCCTCCTTCGAAACCACCTCAGTGTTATAAAGTGTCTCATAATAAGCTTTAGTAATTTTTTCCAATGCCTCATTATGGCAGTATAGTTGGCCCTTTGAATCTTGTAGCTTACTAATCAGTCTTTTTTCTCTTTCTTTTTTCAATTTATATGCCAGCCATCTTCCCGGTTTATTGGCATTTTCAAAAAAAATCTGTTTAGATCGTTTAACCTGTTGTGCCCTTACATCCATCTCCAGTAGATTTAATTTGTGTTTTATTAATTCCATTTGTGTCTTCAACTTTTTCTTTTGTGGATCATTTCGTAGCTCCAGTTCCAAGTTACTGAGTTGTTCTTTCAGCCTGAGCTGTGTTTGTTTCTTTTCTTTATTCTTTTTGGCAATGTATGTTATAGCCACGCCCCTAAAATAAGTTTTCGCTGTATCCCATACATTTTGAATGGAGGTTTCTTCCTTATTTATTTTTTTAAAAAAATCCATTTCTTTCGTTGCTAATTGTAAAAATTCTTTTTCTTTCAATATAGCTTTGTTCAACCACCATCTTAATTTCTTTCTGGTTCCTTTCCAAGTCATTTTAATTGGATTATGATCTGCCCAAATGTTAGGTTCTATTTCAATCTCCTGTATCATAGTCTTTAAATCATAAGAAGTCCATATCATATCAATTCGTGACCAGGATTTATGCCTATTTGAATAAAATGTATATTGTGTTTTATCTGGGTTCATTTCTCTCCATATATCTTGTATACCTAATTCATCTTTCATCTTTAGAAAAGGTTTAGATAGGGTATTTCCCCCCTTTTTCCCTTGTTTGTAACTTTTATAATCCTGTTTTACATCAGATATCGCATTAAAGTCTCCAAGTATACAAAGATTTTGATAGTTTAATTCCATTAGTTTATCATGTAATTGCTGGAAAAATTGATCCTTGTTTCTCATTGGGGGCATATATCGCAATCATCAAAATTTGTTTTTGATTCCATGTAATTTCCACCATTAATAGTCTTCCTTCATCATCAGCGTAAATTTGTTTTGGATTCATCTTTTCTTTTATATAGAAAGCTACCCCTCTTTTCTTTTGCAATGCCGAAGAGAAATAAAGTTTACCTATTTTTGGTTGTTCTAAGAATCTAAAGTGTTGTCTTTTAATGTGCGTCTCTTGGAGACAAATTATGTCCATTTTCAATTTTTGTAGTCTATAAAATATTTTACTCCTTTTTGATGGGGAGTTAAGACCATTTATATTTGTTGAAAAAATTTCAATCTCTTCCATGATTTAGTTATCTCTGGATCTCAATCTTCTAGGAGAACTTATCTGTCTCTGATCTTTAGGCCTTACATCTTCTTCTGATTTGAGTCTTTTTGGGTTCTTCCTCCTCTGTTTGTTTTGATGCTCCTGCATCTGTCGTTTCCTCTGGTTTCTTAGACCCAACATTGCCTTCTTCCAGAAAGGCTCTATGATTGTTAAGAAATTCCTCTGCTTTAAGTGGAGTATCCAATCTATATCTTTTCGAGTCCCAAAAGACTAATAATCCTTCTGGGACCAACCATCTAAAATTCACTCCTTTATTAAACAATTTCCTTGTTAAAAATTGATATTCTCTTCGGGCTTCTCTTAGTCTTTTCGGAATCTGTTTAAGAATTACAAGTTCTTTATCTTTATATTTCAGTGGTTGGTCTCTTACTGATCTCAAGATCTCATCTCGTATAGATCTTTTGAGGAATGGACCTCTCTGGGGACTCTATATCTTCTTGCATAGCTTGAATTGACTCTAAAAACCTGATCCATTTCTTGTTTCATTTGGTCCATTTCCATTCCAAGTAATTCCACCAATAACTCGCTCATCAACTCTAACAAGTTCTCATCCTTCTGTTCTATAATATTTTGGAATTGGTATTATAATTTAAAAATAGTCAAAAGGTGACCAGAGCAATAAAGAATAAAAGTCACGTAAAAGTAATGAAAAGACAATGGAAGATCCGAGCATTTAAAGAATACAGAGCTGTTCAAGAGTAGAGCAGAGAAAGGATAAAACATATATTTCCATGTACTGTATTCTGTCTTCCCCAAAAATGTCCCTGATGTTTGGGAGACAGAGTAGTATAAGATCTGGTATTATGGAAAAATTAGAAATGGGGAAGGAGAGAAGGCATACATCTTTGTTTAATTAGATATCTGAAAGGAATATAAATTAAAAGAAAGAAAAGACAAGAAAAAACGAATAAAATAGAAAGAAGTAAACAAAAGATCTACAATTTCTGGGAGATTTCAGCTTTAAAATATATCATTAATTTCCTATCTATTATAGAATATATTATAATACTTTAAAAAAGTAAGTATTATTATTAAATTTTAAAATAAGGATGCTGCTTGATATGTGAAGTTTCTAATCTACTTTGCTCACTGGAATCTTGCAAAATCTTGAATTTAAATTGTTGGTCTTTGTAATTCATTGTTTGTTTATATTAGTCACTTAAAACTTTATTTTATATATATGTTAGAATTGATTGAAAAAGAAAATTGATTCTTGGTAGAATATTCATTTTAATAGGTGCAATTCTTCCTAACCAAGATAGATTTAGTTTTTCCATCTAGAAATATCTGCTATTATACTTTCCTAACATAATAATTTTTTTAAAAAAAAATCTTATTGTCTTACTTTTCTTCTTCTGCTAAGTTTCGTTGTCAGCATTTGAGTTTTTTGAAATTATTCTAGTAACCTTGTACCAAATCGTATTGCTGCATATATTCATTAACATTATTAAAACAGAGGCTGTGTTAAGTAATTGTAAATACAACATAATCAGCAAATAATTACAATTTAGGTTCTTACATTGCTAATTTTACTCCTGGCATTTTTTTTGCCTGATCTACTCTGATTGCCAATAGTTCTACTGTAATGCTAATAACAAAATATTCTACCATTGTGATAAAGAACTATTTACTATTATTTTGGTTTTCTGCTCTTTATTAATACTCTGTATCCATGTCAAGAAATCTGAGCTAAAGCCCTTTCCCCCCAAAAAAAGTGTAAGCATGAAACGCCAAATTGTAACATTTTTTTGAACTGATCAAAATAATTTATCTTCAAAAGTGCTTTGCCTTTATCCTAATATTATAGATTTATTTCATGCATCCCACTGGTCTCTATTTCAGAGTTATATTAACTATGCTTTTATAAAAAAAATACTGATTTTAATGTAATAATGGAAATAAATGGAAAGCCTTTTCTCCTTTGAAAATTTGTCTGCTTATCCCTTTCCTTCTTGTGTCTTAATTCCTTGGATTTATCAGAATAACAGAGTTCAAAGGGATATAATTAAATACATTAAAATATTTTTAATACACTCAACTACAAATTGTTCAGCCATACAAGCACCATATAAATCCTTTTATAACACTAATAGAAAGCACTGCAGTTTTACCCTTTTACCCAGTTCACTCAGTATTGCATAATAAGTTTAATAATTTTTTAAAAACACAATAAAATAACTAATGCTACAATAATATGTTGTTCCTAGAAGAGGACACTTTATATTTTAAGTAGCGTAACTCTACTCCAAACATAACATGCAAACAATAACAGTTTTGTACTTCCAGGTTTAATCATACTGAAGTATAGTTTGATTTGATATAAATTGGATTTAAAATACTCAGGACTAATTCAAGACCTGCTGATTTTGGTAAAATTTACTCAGTGACTTAATCTGCATTATCTCTCTTCCACTTTAAGGTTGTTTTAAATGATAAGGCAGAATTGGTTTTTTTATAAAAAAAAAGGAAATAAATTGTTTAAATATTCAAACCATATTGACACAAGAAATAATTCTATATTTATTATTTGTGGCATCAAGAGATCAATTCTCAAAAACATAAATTTAAACATTTTACCTAGCCCTCTGTTGGAACTGATTACATTATTGAACTGCAGTTTTAAACATATTCCTCAGCCTGAGAGGCAAGTAGAGTAGGGCACAAGCATGCCATCTAGTGAAAGTACTTGATACTGCAGCTTTTTAAAAAGTGCAATTAAATACGATTTGAAGAGAAGATTACTTTACCTGCTTTGCTATTTCTCTTAAACAGGCCACCCCTTTCTCAAAGTTTGGAAATACTACAGAGCCGAACTTTCGGTATTCAGGGACTGGTCGAATTTTTACTGTAACTTCTGTTATCACTCCAAGGATTCCTTTATAAAAAGAGGAAAATAATCATTTTGCTATTGCAGCTGAAAGATATAATTTTATGATTTCATACCTATATCCAAAATCCTATTCCACATATTATTTAAATTCATTAAAAAATGAAAACCACACAATAGTGTAGTTTATTTCTTTCAATATTTCCCATCCTTAAAGCTCTAAATCAGACATGTCAAACACAAGGCCCGTGGGCCGGATGCGGCCCGGGGAGGGCCCAGATTTGGCCCCCCGGGGCTGTCCCAGAAATGGCAAGAGACCGGCCCCTGCTGCCCCAGCCTTGGCCCACCCCAACCCAGCTGGGCGCCCTGGTGCACACACAGGAAACAGCAAGCACTCAGGGGCTGGTGGTGTGCAGCAGCAGCTGCAGCTCATTTGCCTCAGTCCGCCCTCCCCCTCCCAGCTTAACCCCGTCATGCCCGGCCATGCCCCACTTTGCTGGGCTTCTCCTCGTGTGGCTCTGCTTTGCCAGGCCAGAAAGGGTGAGAAGGAAGAGAAAGCAGGAAGGGTTTCTGTGTATGTGTGTGTGTGTGTGTATATGTGAGGGAGAGAGACAGAGACAGAGAGACAGGAGTGGAAGAGGAGGAGGAAGCCGAGGTGTTACGAAAAAGGAGAGCTTCCCCCATTCTTCCACCCCTTCTCTTTTTTTTTTAACTTCCTCCCACTCCGTTCAGGTGCAGCTGGAGGAAAAGGACGAGGAGGAGAAAACAGGAAGGGTGTGTGTGTATGAGAGAGAGAGAGAGAGAGAGAGAGAGAGAGAGAGCCAGGAGGGGAAGAGGAGGAGGAAGCTGAGGTTTTACAAAAAAGGAGAGCTTCCACCTTTCTCCCCCTCCTTCTCTTTTTTATTAACCTGTGTGTGTGTGTGTGTGTGTGTGTGTGTGTGTGTGTGTGTGTGTGTGAGAGAGAGAGAGAGAGAGAGAGAGAGAGAGAGAGCCAGCAGGGAAGCGAAAGTGTGGAGCGTTGCAGAGTAAGCAAACTTACAAAAAGGGGATCTCTCTGTCTCTCATACACATACACACACACACACACGTACTCATACACACACACACACACACACACACGGGAAGGTGGTGTGCAGGCAGCAGGCAGGCGAGAGAGCAAACTTGCAGATTAGCTTTGTGGTCTATTCTTGCCTCCTCCCCTCCCTAAAATCCAGGCAATAATAGAACTCTTTGGATTGAATGGGAAGTTAAGAGGAATTGGTGTGAGTTGAAATTAAAAGGCCAAGTCAACTCCCCCCCCCCAATTATTTTTGTCGGAGACAAAAATACTTCCCTTCATCTGCTCTTTTATAATTTAATCCAGCCTTACCCAAACTAATATATTTTGGGTGTCATGAACCACAGTTCCCATCATCCTGTGGCTATGCTGGCTAGAAATGCAATGCCTTATTTTCTCTGCAGTATGCGCCTAGGAGGCAGTAGGTCTGTGGGATTTAGATGTATTTAAACATTTGTTTCTTCTGCCTAATTTATTAAATCAACATCTAATTTGAAATTAAAAGTTTCTGAGAAATCCAGGGAGGTTTACAAGAAAACTCTCAAAGACAGCTATTGTAAAGCATCACTAGCACTGCTTAAAACAATATGAAAAGTGTGTATTTTAAGAAAGAAAAATAGTAGTAGTAATTTACTTAGTGCTGTTTGACCATAAAATGTGTTTTTGTTTTACATATGCCTGGCTGAACAGTGTGTTTGGAGTTGCCTCTAAACGGGTGAGGGATGCACTGTTCATATTTTCCTTGGGAGAAAGTTCTATAATGGGGGTGCTGTCTCTGAGAAGGCTCTGCTTGTGGCCACTGTTCTATAAACCAAACCAGGGGGACCATCTGGTCTAAATGGATGGTAAACATAGATGATTAGGGGGCTGGAGGCTAAAACATATGACAAACGTTTGTGGGAATTGGGTATGTCTAGCTTAGTGAAAAGGACTAGTGGTGGTGACATGATAGCAGTGCTCCAATATTTGATGGGCTGCCACAGAGAAGAAGGGGTCAACCTATTTTCCAAAGCATCAGAAGGCAAATAATAGATGGAAACTAATCAAGAAGAAAACCAGCCTAGAACTAAGGACTTGTGAAAACAACTAACCAGTGAAAAGGCTTGCCTTCAGAAGTTGTGGATGCTCCATCACTGGAGGATTTAAGTAGAGATTGGATATTCCATTGTCTGGAATGGTATATGTCCCCTGCTTGAGCAGGAGCTTGGACTAAAGACCTCAAAGGTCTCTTCCAATTCTTATTCTTTGAGAGAAGTGCTGCCAACCTCTCCCCCTCCCCTCGTCCCTTCCTGGGCACAGAGAGAAGGAGGGAGGGAAGGAGGGGAGGGAAACAGGAAGAAAGGAAGGAAAGGAAGGAAGGAGATGGGAATGAAAAGGAGGGAGGCAGGGAAGAAGGGGAGGGAGGAAAGAAGGAAAGAAAGAGAAGGAAGGAAAGGAAGAAAGAAAGGAGAGAAGGGAGGGAGGGAGGGAGAGGAAGGAAGGAAGGAAGATTGGAATAAGAGGGAGGGAGGGAGGGAGGGTCTGAGGGAAGTCCTGCCTTAGCACTTGGCCACCAATAGCCCTGTTGCCCTTTTGCCATCCCCTGGTGGTTTCCCATCCTATTGCTGAGGATGCTTTGGTTACAAAGCCAGGTTTCCTCTGATGGAGAGAGAGTGGGCCTCCCTCTGACCCACGCACTTTGTCCTCCTGCACCCACCATGAGCAACCTGGCCAAGGAGAGTGAGCACAGCAGCAGCAGCATTGAGGAGGAGGTAAGTGCAGCTGAGCACCCCCTCGGGGAAGTGCGGCTAGGCTAGGCAGGGCTGTGGGGTCCTGGTGCCCTAGGAGCTCAAGGGCCGGGCTGGGCGCTTGACTTCCACTGCCCAGGGCTCTGGGCAGTCCATGCCACTGTCCAGGGGCCCCGTGCACAGCCTGAGGCTCAGTGAGGCTCCTCCAGTGGACCATGCCCTGGCGCTCGCCCCGGTCCCACCCACCCTTCCCCCTCGGATGTGCCCCAGTCCTGCCCAGGCCCGCACAGGTGCCCCTGATGTGAGTGACATCGAGCTGGCCACACCCACCCATTAGGCCACACCCGTGCCAGCCACGCCCCACCCAGTAGGCCATGCCCATGCCAGCCACACCCACCCGGCCCCCCAATGGCAACCACGATGCTGATGCGGCCCACAATGAAATTGAGTTTGACACCCCTGCTCTAAATGAAAATGTACAGGGAATTGTGAGGATTAGCCTTCCAAATATAATAGTATTTATTCCCTATAGCATATGTAAGGCTAAATGTTTTATACAATATTACAGTTGTTATTTAATCCTCTTAAATGTAACTTAAACTCAACATGTGAAATAGATTTGTCAAAGGATCCAGCACAAAGTACTGCTCTAGCACTCATTAAAATGAGAATATTGCACACTGTTTTGTATAAGCAAAATATCTAAATATGTTTTCTAGTATTTTTAATGGCAAATATCCGTTATTTAAAATGGAAATGACTTCTGACTACAAAGAAAAAATAGACGTATTTCAGAAACATTTGCAGGTCTATGCAAATGAGCTCACAAAAGTATGCTGATGCCCAATAAATTAGTGCCTGTTTCAAAATCCCATCAACATTAGAAACCACATGAATTACAGTGGCTGTGTGGTGATGCATATATATGATTTTATTCTGGCTTAATCCAGTAAGTGAATTCTGCAATTGTGATTTGTAAATGTTACTTTATGGCTAAGTGTAACTCTGATCATACAGCTTGTTGAAACCATGATTAAATAAAGCATGGTTTTGCACAATGTCTGAACCATGTTATTTATTCAAATCATTTCAACTGAGAGGGCGGCATGGTGTCTTAGTGGTTAAAACATTCGGCTTGTTGGCTGGAAAGCCAGCAGCCCAGGTTTGAGACCCGAGTTCCATGTGACAGGATGAGCTCTCATCCTCACCCCAGCTTCTACCAACCTAGCAGTTAGAAAGCATGCAAATGCAAGTAGACAAATAAGTATGCGGGAAGGTAACAACGCTCCATGACTGTGGAAATGTCTTTGGACAGCGCTGGTTCAATGACTTTGAAATGGAGATGAGCACCGCCCCCTATAGTTGGCAACAAGTTAGCAGAATATAATCCGCAGGGACTCCTCCAACCGAGAGTTACTAAAATCTGACTAGTCATTAATTTGTGCTAATTATTCCTCAATATGTTTATTTGGTTCAGGCATCAAACATATTAAGGCTTTACAATTGAGACTGCAACTTGATATCTCCAAGTATCAGTGTTAAACTATTGAGCAGAATGCTACCTCATGGAAATGTACCTAGCTCCTTCCTAATATATCCGTTGTTAGGCTCACAAAACAGAGCTATGCTGTTTTGTGTTGAATTGTACGAGTTAGATGACCACAGTGGCACTTGCAGGAAGTAAGAGACATGTGAGCAGAATGACCACAGCAACACTGACCTATTGTGACACAGGCCGTTCCCTTTTATATGTGCATACAAGTACAAAAAAGAGCAGAGCTTATGGTGTAACAGTGTATTGCTGCACTCCATATTTTGTTGAAAAACTTTGCAAATGTACATGATCGCCTAGTTGAGTAAAATTCCTGTTCCTTCAATCAGAAGTATTAGTTAAATATCGTGTTATAGAAATATGTGAAAAGCATGAAAGTATTGCAAATTTTAAAAAATTATACCTTCAGATCCTAAAATGAAATGGTGAATGTCAGGTCCTGTTGACATGCGTGGTGCTTGACAATTTTTTTGGATTACGCCTTTGGGTGTTACCATTTTTATATGAACCACCTGTATAAAATAGAGAGTCTGCTTAGTACTACATATAAATGAGAGTATATAAAATATGTATGTATATTAAATTCTGAGGAAAAACTAATCTACATCCTATTTTGCCACTGTAGATAGAAACAAAGGAGAAACTGATCACACAGAAGTTTGTATTACACTAAAGAAAATATCTAGTAAAAAAAAATTGGTGCCTCCTTAATTCTTTTCCTCCCAACCCCCAAAACGCAGATCAGTATATACATTATTTTCTTTTCATATGTGTCAAATAAATCCAACATTTGTCAACCACTAAACTACCATTAATGATTTTTTTCTGTGTATCAGCTAATATTCATTAGTAACAGAAAAATACAAATGCAGAAGTTAGATTAATTTTTGAAAAAAAAAAAGAATTATAGAATATGTTTACCAGATCTTCAATATTTCCATAAACATTTTTCTTCATGCCTGATGCTCGGGTGGCTACCCATCCTCCAAGAGTACTAAATTCCATCGAATCTGGTTCATGGCCTGTACAATAACCACTTTCACAAAGCTAATATTAAAAAAAAAAAAACACCATTATTTTAACCATTTTTAGCTGCTGCATTAACTTCCACTGCAAAGTTCAGTTTTGGAAATGCTTTAAAAGTTACTTCACTTAGACCCATACAGGTAGTCCTCAATTTGCAACCATTCATTTAGTGACCATTTGAAGTTACAACGAAACTGAAAAGTGACTTATGACCGTTTTTCACACTTACAACCACCGCAACATCCCCATATTCATGTGATTAAAATTCGGACACTTAGCAACTGGTTCATATTTATGATGTTTGCAGTGTCTCGGGGTCATGTGATCACCTTCTGTGCCCTGACAAGCAAAGTCACATGATCAAAATTCAGGTGCCTGGCATGTATATATGATAGCCGCACTGTCCTAGGGTCATGTGATCACCATTTGTAAGCATCTCAGCCAGCTTATGACAAAGTCCATGGGGGAAGCCAGATTCACTTAATGACCACATTACTGGTCATAAGTTGAGGAGTACCTGTATTCTACTTTTTCCTGTTGAATTATGTTCAGACAATGCTGGGGAATATATTTGAACTACTATCAACTTCTTCTTGCTTCCAATGCTGAAACAATAACAGCTGGATGATAGTGAACATGACATATAGAATAAGTGGTGGTACTGTCAGTCAGAAGAAACAAAATGCATTCAACTTGTCCTGGTGGTTGTACTCCACATGGAATAGTAAATGTGTAGTCTAGTAATGATCCTTAACTCTGTGGATATCCAGATGGTGATGGCAGTTAAGAAATGCAATTTTATACTTTTCCTGAACTGTATCTTACTCATATCTTGATTATTACCTAGGTCAGGGGTAGGCAACCTTGGCTCTTTTATGACTCGTGGACTTCAACTCCCAGAATTCCTGAGCCAGCCATGCTGAGGGGAAAGGGAGAGGTTTCCAAGCTGAGCCATGCTGGCTCAGGAATTCTACCCTGACCTAGGTAGACCACTGGAATGTAGTCTTCTCAGGATTACCTGAGAAGACTATTTGAAAGTTCCCCAAAAGAGTAAAATATTGCAGCTAGGCAATTCTAGAGGTAAAATACGCCTACAGGTAGTCCTTGTTTAGCGACCATTCACAGTAAAGGCAATCATGAAAAAATAACTGTGCAACCAGTTCTTGCACTTACAATCTTTGCAGGTCTTTAAAGCAAAGGAAAACTGAAGTAAGATCATAAGGACAGTCATGGTTTCACTTAGTGACCATGCTGCTTAACAGCCGAGTTGCCAGTACCAATTGTGGTTGCTAAACAAGGTGTATTGAAATACTTGACCTTTTGTTTAAAGATGGGAGACACAATTTAAGGCATTGATGTTCACCTTTAAAGCCCAAAACATCCTTGGACCTGATTATCTAGGGACTGTCTACTTTGATATGAACATATCTACCTATCAAGATCAACAAGACATGTCATCTAAGAAATTGCCCTAGCTTTCTGTTTCTTCATCTATTTGGCAAGTAGGAAAGGCCTGCTGTATGGTATCAGAATTCTAAATCAGGGGATCCACATAACTACCATTATATAATTCATCCCAATTTAAAAAAAAAAACTTCAAACACTTAATACCCTTTGAAGAGAGTCTGGGCAAAGGTACCACTAAATGTACCATGAATTCACAATTAGGTTGTAGATTCCCAAAGTACATGTTATTTAAACCAGAATTCATTACTACTACAAAAGTGTCAAACATTTTATTTTAATAAGAGCCTTTTGTTCTTTTAATCAGCCATTCTACTTAATACCCATATTTCATTATTTGACTGCATAACTTTCTTCAAGATGATAGCTTATTCTGGAGCTAAATGGAAGATGATAGAAACGTTCCCAAAGATAGTGACAATGTTGTTTCTGGTCAGTGACAGAAAAAGCCAATTTTTAACATACATGTTACATCTGCTAAGATTAAAATAAACAGAAGAATTAATAACATAGCAACTGCCATTAGCCTGAATATAATACGCATAACTGTTCAAATATATCTACTTTATGAGCCAATATATGGCAGTATATTTGGGGCTATAAAAATACCAGCATTCTCAAAGGGATAGGTTGATGATACCTGTCTTTCCAAGTCTTGGCCAACAATGCCAGCATCAACGTGAGCAGTTAAATTTTTCTCATCTATCCAGTGAATCCTGTTCTATTACAAAAAAAAAAAAAAGACTTGTGAAAAATACTTACATTTAATTATTTAACAAAACACAGTTAAAATCAGTGATTAGTACAACAGTAGGCATTAATTATGTGAAAACCCCACCATTCCAGGAATGGAATGTTCCATTTCTAAAGGCAGAGTTTTGCAGAGCTATAAAGACAATAAATCAATAGAGACAAGAAGATGAATGCATCCTGTCTATTTGCATTGCTGAAATTGCACATATGAGGAGAAAACATCAGTCAGAAATTAGAATCCATCGATTCTTTTAAGAATTAAGGAATTAATGAGATGAGGTTGAAATCAAATTTCATCTTATTTTAATTAACCACAGATGTCAAAATAATTCTAAAGTGACAATATACCAAAGACAAGGCCTTCAGAATAGTGAAAAAGTTACAGTAACAGAAATTATTTTATTTCTTATATTCAGTCTTGTTCAAGACATGATTTAAAAAAAAAATGGTAGACTCGGACTAATTTTAAACTCTTTTGTGTAAGTTTCTCCCTTATTTTATACTCTGATATCCATCTATGAAAGTAATATTATGAATACTAAACTTTGAACTGGGGCCAGACCTAACCTGCTTTTATAGAATGTAGGTTTCTAAAACTGTTCCTCCACTAGAGCTTAATCCCTGCACAATAATTCCTTGATAAAAGAATTTTTACCATGCTCTTACAACATGGTCTTCATCTTATCCACCGTCTCTCTGTGTGAAAAAGCCTTAAGTATTTAGCAGGATCACCCTTAAAGTTATATTTTTCCATTTATTCATACAACTATCCCAAAACAGCTTCAAGGTATGCAAACTCATTTAGGTTTTGTCACTCATAATCTGGGAGGGAAACCAGACAGCTAGCAATTACTTCAAACAGAGGCAATGGTGAAGGAGAGGCATAAGGGATATGGACTGCACATTTCATGCTAATATTGTTTTCTACCAATTCAAGGATGTGTGGGGAAAGAGAACAATCCTACCAGTAGATTTTACAAAGAAGAATGGAATTGGTAAAATCAGTTTTCTTCTCCTTCTCCTAATCTGTCTAGACTGCATCTGAATGTATTTGTAGCATCAGGAGGGATGAGAAAATCCTGCTTGTCAATGTAAATCCACTACCATGATGTTGGGTTTCATCCAAAGAAATGTGATAAACTAATATTTCAGTAATGCATGAAATCACATCTCAGTCTAAAAAAAACAGTCTTGGCAGCACATTAATTCGTTCTGACAAAACATTCACATTTTCTTGATTGAATTTTATATCTTTAACTACTGCAGCGGTTTTGAATCCTAAAGTTTTTTTTTTTTAAAGTGAACTAATACTGAAATGGTATTATGCAGTAAACAGCAACAAAGTGAGCCTGGGAATATAAAACTGGGTCTAAAAATATTTAATTGCTTACTCTAATATTTATTGCCACTGACAAAGTTCAAATCTAAATTGTAGCCTTATTTTCATTGATTACTATTAAAGAATCTGGATGGTCAGGGTCATGAATCAGATTCAGCTGGTTTACCACAATCTGGATCCTATTTTTTCAAATCACAAGCGCTACAAAATCCAATGTATTTGATGGTATGTAAAATGAGGTGATAAAGCTGTCTCCTAATTCCCTATTTCATACTGCTATCAACTAGCAATGATGTTTCAACTTATAGATCTGATCTCACAAAAAATGTACTGCCATATTTTTAAAGTGATATTTTAATCACATTTTTTTCCTAACATCCAATCAATTGGTTCCCTTGTGTGATCCTTGTAAGCAGAGTGCTTAACAGCTTCTTCACATATATTAAATAAAGGCTTTTTGCTATTTCAGAATCTACTGAAATTAACTGATGAAGATGTCATTACAAACCTAAAGGAGGGTTCCAGAGGGAACTTTCTCTCATCACATCTATATCAATATATACAACATCAACGTTAAATTTCAAGTTTTAGGTTAAATTGATGAAATGTAATTAGCAAGATTAATACTCATTGTTTAAGTTATCCTGATTCTCAAGACCAATATTGTGAATGCTCCTGCTGGAAAATTGCTGATCACTTACTGAAAATATTTTACAATATTTTATTGGTGTTATTGGTGCAGGAGATGCAATTTAAAGAATTCTTATCAAATAACTGGTGAGAACTAATGGGCTTGAAACATGAAAAAAAAACAGATTAAAATGTTTACATAGCTACTCAGCATAAAGATCCCAGTGATAATGATCTGACATTCTGTGAAGTTCACTTGAAACTGTTTTGTACACGAACCATTTGTGAAGTGTCTAGTGAAACAATAGTTCTTTTTTCATCAGGAGGACACTGAAGTCCGCTGCTAACGCTTGTGCCTCCTACAGATATGAGAAAGAGATCAATTTATATTTCATTTGTTACCTCAGTATTAGTTCCTTAGATTATATTTTATGACATCCACTGACAGAATAGAGAATGCTATGAATGAAATTTCGATGTGAGCAAAGGATAAAGTGGGGATGAGACCAAGGAGAACAATCCCCAGTCCCAAATATTTATGGGATTTAGATAAAAAATACATATAAGGATTTCCATAAACAAAATAGCATATGGCAAAAGGTATTTGGTATTAAAACTAAAAAATTCTATTTGACATATCTTAAGATACTATGCCCCAATAGTGCTTTAAACTAGAGCCTGGCTTAAAAACCAATTATTTTTTAAAATGTTAATAGCTTTATTACTTACCACCATAAGGTATAATACAAATATTATGCTTGCAGGCTATTTCCACAATTTTAACTACATCATCATGGCATTCTATAAAAATGAACAAAATATTAAGAGTTTAAAATATTATATTTTAACATAAATTACTGAATAATGCAGCTAATCCCAAAACATTTAGAAGCCAGTTTTCTATTTATTAAAATACTTAATTGTATTAAAAGAATAAAGTCACCAATATTTCTGACAGCTTTTAGACTGAAAAGAATCGTCAATGCAAAATAAGCATTAACTACGGGAGAAAATAAGATGTTAGCCTCCTTTTAAAAAACAGCTTTTAGCCCAAACTATAAACATTTTAAAATGTACATGTTGTTTAAAAAATTCATGACATCAAAGTACCTTGGATTAACCAATCACAATGCAGAATTGATAGTTACAGTTCAAATATCGAGTTGCAGATTCAATAGAATTTCCCCCCCAAAAAAGCTCAAATAAACAAAAAGCAGTCTAGTCCAAGAGTCTTGAAAGAAGCTTGATTCTTAATATCTAAATTAATAGTTTGATAAGTCTTCTAGGAAAGGCTTCCCATAAAGTTTGAACTGCAAAGCCCATGCTCTTAGGACCCAGACCAAGTTTCAGGGAGGGAATGCACAGCACCCCTGAGGCTGAAGAGGTGTTCTAAGTTACTTGGCCTCCACAGAATCTTTCTATTTTAAGGCAATTAGTATATTTCTGATTGATATATTCCAATTGACTATGGTCACTAATAATTCCCCTACTAGCAGTTTGCACATTATCAAATGTATTGAATGGCAGATTTGTATTATGCTGTCCAATGGTCAACAAAATTTTCAGGCACCAGAAACCCGATTGATTTCATGGATACAACCTCTGTTTTAAAATTAGAGTATTTCATTAGCTTCAATGGGATTTAGTTATTTTAGTTATGCCAGGAGTAATATTCATTTAATCTTGCAAATTAAATTCTACATAAAATGCTAAGAAAAACTAACTTTCTTGTGATTTCCTTGTAATATTGTAAGCCTCCCAGAGTTACCCTGTGGTAAGATGGGCGTCCAATAAATTTTACAAATAAAATAATAAAATAAAATAATAAAATAGTCTATTATACTAAGAGCTAGCAACTCTTAATTGAACTAATTTTATAATCATGGTACTTAGATAAGGCGATTATCTATTCTCATACAGTGTTCATAAGCAATCACAAATCTTGGAAATAGGTTACTACAAATTTTGCTCGTTATTTTTGATAATGCAGGGTCAATAACCAAGATAATCATAAAATGACATGCTTCTTGAAGGAAAGACATAACACATGCCACTCTTCTCATGATCACATGGAATTTGCATCTGAACACCTTTGTGCAACAACTGAAAATGCCAAGTAGCTCATCTTGAATTAATGTAATCTTCTCTAAACATTAAGGTATGTTCATACATTAGAGAAAATATTATAACTCATTTGTTTAATAGGAATTGTCTAAAAATAATGTTCAAAAGCAAGTAATTTTAAGACTTACATTTGACTTTCAGAAAAATTGAAGCTTTGTATATACTGAAATAACATTTTATTATTTTATATATTTTTATTGTTTGGCACTCTGTGTGTTCTAAATTTTGCCTCTTCCCTTTACTTTGGAAAAAATACAAAGCAAATGTCAAGTGCAAATAGAGGCTGTATTTTTATAACAGTTTAACCAACATGCAACATAAACATTATTGGCAGATTTCCAGGCTGCATTTCTGGACTACTCCTCTAATACATACTTCGTATTCCGAGACTTCTATAAATTGTTTCTCAATTCCATTTTTTTCAAAATTGAAAATACTGTTACATAAGTTCAGTAAGAAATGCAACAGGGAAGTGCAAGAATGAGCAAAATATTCTGAATAGCTTACCTGGCCATACCACTACATCAGGAACCCGCTTAAACATTCCTTCCCTGAGCAAAAAAATCTCATATAAGCAATGGCCTGAAATACAAGGTAAAAATAAGTCTCACAAAGACATCAAATGTTGAAAGCAAACAATTAAGGAGTTATTTTGTGCATGCTGATTTTGCTTACCATGGGCTCTAAAAAGTCTAGATTCTGCTTCCTGTGTATATGAAATTTTAGCATTTTGGAGGTCTTGGAGAAATTCTTCACTTGCGACGGAGGGAGGTACATCACTGATATTTAAGGATGTCTTCAAAGTTAAAACAAAAAAAGATAATTTCCAGTGTATTTATTCAAGAAAAAAAGAAGTCACCTCAGAAGAGCATCATTTTCAAATATGCTGCAGGAAAAGCAATTCCGACCCTCTTGCCAGCAATCTCTCTTTTAGCAAACCAATTACCTTTTCCCCCATTTTACCAGCTCATCACACTCACACAAAAATCCTTTGGAGGAGTCTCTGGACGAGATCTTAGGTGGATGCACAGAAATAATGAACAACTGAAGTTTGTTGCTAAACAAACAGAAATGTATGTGTGATACAGTTCTTAATACTTTTTATACCACACTTCTATTCAGAGACCTCCAGAGACAGAAGAACGAACCTTTTTCTAAGGCAGACATCTTGAAATACTGCAACAAACTAAATCAACAATCTATCAATGTACGAAAGTAGAAGTTTTAAAGCAAGCAATCTGTGCTTAAAACTTTTTGAATTACCAGATTATATTTTCAACTACAGATCCTCACTGACAAGCTAGCATCCGGCAATAAGGCTGGGAAAAATCTTTGTCAGAGTTGCAGAAGGACAATGGACAAAATAAGCAGTTTTATGTTTTAACTGAATGATATATAAAGAATTTACTACAGGTTAATGATTAAAAAACACACATGGCCCATGTATTCACTTACTTTAGGGGTGGTTTTATGTTCCATATTTCCACCAAGATATTTCTGTACCCAATCTTTCAAAAGTGGGAATATCAGTCCGCCTATTTGGTACCTGAATCCAAAAGAATTTTCATCAGTTCCTTCCAGAGTGAAAACTAGTAAAAACCTGGTGCTATTTTCTTTATTCAGATATATACAAGCAGCGGACATATAATTTTTAGAAATAAAAGTCCGAGTATCTGGTAAGATGGGGATCTTAAAATATCAGTCATAACAAACTGAGTAGAAATTTAAGATTGGAAACTTTAAGCATGAAGTAACCTTGCAAAGAAATATTGCTCTGATTTTTGTAACAAAAACGTCAACTCAAAAACTTTTTAGAATTCTGTCATGGTCAAATACAGAAATAACAGTCACATAATTTTTAAGTTCAGATAAAGCAGTGGTGGCGAACCTATGGCACGGGTGCCAGAGGCGGCACTCAGAGCCCTCTCTGTGGGCACGCGTGCTGTCGCCCCAGTCCTAGGCCTTCAGCTGGGTTTTATAAAACCTTTTCGCCTTAGGCCTCCGCCGCCGTGTGCAAAAAAAAAAAAGGTTCAATCAGTCAATTTCAACTTCTCGCGGGGAAAAAAAAGATTTTGCAAAGTTGGAATTGATTGATTGAACTTTTTAGTCCCACCCTGTCTGCTGTTACCACCGCAGCCACGCCCACCCGATTGGCCACACCTAGCCAATGGGCCACACCCACCCGGCACTCGACGATGCATAAGTGGGTTTTGGGTTGTAGTTTGGGCACTCAGTCTCTAAAAGATTCGCCATCACTGAGATAAAGTATTCAACTGCATGTTAAGCAAGCTATAGGACAAATCCCAATGCTGATTACAGCAAATCAAACCTAGAAGCAGATTATGAATAGGTTTTGCAATGGAGGGGAACAGTAATGGAATTTAGTATCAGCATAAATATTGTTTCATGTATTAATAAGTCACTTGTTTCCCAATGACAAATTATTCAAGAAATTGAAGACTGAATGTAGTCAGGAATGCAAAATATGAGATTTTTGCACTGAGCTTGCAAACAAAATTAATGTTGCTGCCTAATGTATCTTGTGCTTAAGATCATTGCCCAAATATGCAAAGTGATGCATACTGGGACAAAACCAGTTACAGGTAGGCCTCATTTAGTGGCCACAATTGGGATAGCAATTCAGTCATTAAGCAAAATGGATGTGAAGTGAAACCGCAACTGTGCTTACGATATTTCTTCAGCTTTTCTTTGCTTTACAGAAGTCATAATGCAATGATAAATCGCAGTTAACTTTTCATCAATGTCATAACTGTGAACAGTTGCTAAACAAGGCAGTTACTAAATGATTTTTGAAAAGATTCGGATGTTCATCTACTTGTATATGTAGAAAGGGTCCTTGGGCTTCCACATACTTGCTTGTTATAACTGACAAGAGGTAATCTTAGGAATGGGACTGAAATAAAATATTATCAAATTAAAATACATTTAAAATACTGCAAAAAAAATCAAGAATACATGTTTTCTGGAAGCATTGTTCAGGGTTACAAATTTATCTACTACCTTATTCCTTTAGAAAACTACAGATTATTAAAAGAACTGGTTACAAGTTCACAAGAAAGGGCACCTTTATTTCCTGAAAACATGAACATCCGAATCTTTTCAAAAATTATTTATGTCTTTAGAACAGTCAAAGGTATATATTATTTTTGTTATCTATTTTCTAAAAGGAGATGACAAAGTTAACAAATGGATAAGGGTTAAAATCTTAATTCAGAAACAATATAATCAAGATATTTCTGGTTCACTCAATGACAACAATAGCTAGAAAATTTAGGAGATATAAATAAAAAGTATTTCTTTGTAGAATGCATAATTGTGTTGGTACTTTTAGATAATTTATTACTGCAGATGGTTTAGATGAATTTAATAGCAAATATATGTAGCTCAGTGTTGAATTGTGGACTCAGATTTCAACCGTGGAAATATAAACAGGAACAAAACCCACATTCATCTACACTGATGATGTTACATAGTTGGATAATGAAACATCTGCAAGCAAACAACTAAGCTCAAAGAGCACCAAGGACTCAACTGACAACTTTTAAGACGCATTTAGATTAATGTGTGGAAGTAAACAGCATATGCCCAAACAAGTCCAACAGTAAATAAACTCTAAATGTAATTACTTCCTAACAAAGAAAGGCTACTCCAAAGTTAATTACCTATATGCTTCAGCAAATCAACCATATTTGTCTGTGATTATGTATATGGCAGCTTGCAGCTGAAATGTTTGATAAAAGCAGAATATGACAGAATTGCTATTGCTCATTCACACTGGAAAAGAGGAGAGTTGTTTGTGTCACAGAGAATACACCATGGATGCATAATAATGTGATATTTCTTGGCTTTCAATGTTAGTACTCATTTCTTACAATATGTCATAACTTCAGTGTAGTCATTGTTCCGAAAAGAAAAGAAATTATATATCTTACTGTCTCTATAGCCGTTACCTTTTTCCGGTGAATTCTCCTTGACCCTTCTTATTGAAAATGAATTTTGAGTCATTGTATCCCCATCCATTCCACTTTAAAACTTCTTGCCTTAAAAGGAATTGAGCATTAAAAAAAATGTGCTGTTAATTCAATATTTCCAACTTGTTCAATAAATTAAATAGCACTAAGACTTCCCCCCCCCCCTTCAATCTTTATTTTGTTCTCTGGAAGAAATGGCAGTTGTTATTCAACACTCCTGAAGACATGTCACTAGGGGAAGGCATCTAATAGGTTTTCCATCCTATGAAAATAAATAATCTTCCTTCTTCCTAATTCTGTTAGAACAATTTAATGCCAACAGATATTCATCTGATAAAGTAGACTGTTGAGCTGAGAAGCATAGGCAATAATAAATTTGTAGACCTTGTCAAGTGCCTCCAAATTTTTCATTGTCTCAGCTATATAGTCTAAAAGGTATATTCTCTAGTAATCTATTAATAGCAACAACTACTACCATTATGCATACACGCCAGTCATTTTGCTCTACGGAAGCAGGGCTGCTGTTTGAAAGATCTTTTTAGAGCCCACAACATTGACCAAAATAGCTTTCCCATGAAATACAATGAACAGAATACAGAGCTAACAGAATATATCCAGCTCCAAGGCTAAAAACTTTTCAATGTTAATTAAAATACTTTCAATCATTTATAGAAAGCTGATCATTTCAAGTAGCTGAGGGTAAGAGTCAGAGTTTGAGCGTGTTTAACCAAAAGGTCATTCCGGTACTGTTAGTTAGGAATAGCAATGGGGGAATCAGACACAGGCAAAGGAAACAAACTAATAGTGCCAATCCCATCTCAGCACATTAATAAAAGTGTTTTCTACAATGTCACTGATTCTAACCATAATAAGTGGTTAAGCTGTCTCCTTCTCATCCATTTTCTTGTATTTTAGACTGCAACACTCAAAGCAGGAAGTGTCTTTTATCAGATTATTCACTAATGAATGGAATAAAAAAAATGGCATCAGCTATTTTGCCAAAAGCTCATTTTCGTGCACATTAACACTGATAGGAGGATGCATTCTTTTCACTGACACTGGAGCACTTACATAGAAAGCAAATAAACATACAGTAACTTAAATGTTAAGTAGGTACCGGGAGATAGCAATTTCATTTTCCTTAATATTGTCCATTATATGCAGACATTATATAGCCCAAAACAAGACTACTGATACCAAAACTGTCTTGTAGAAGCCTTTTGAGTTTTACATGATTAAAAAAATCTAAGAATTAAATTAAAATCATTAAATTTAAATAGGATTTTAAAGTATTTAAAGTATCACATTAAAAACAATATATATATATATTAATAATCTTACATTTATAGTCAAGAGACAAAAACAAATCAATGAACAGAGGTTTGTGAATACGAAATATATCCCAGCAGGAAGAATCAGGTTAAATGTGACAGCCAAAAGGACTCAAAATGGAAAAGTAAAAAGCAAGAGATATCCAAACAATCCTGAGAAAATCTGAGTGTCTCTCACTGGATGAAGTACCAGAAACTTTATCTGGAAATAATAATGTTCCTTTTGCTTAAATATTTCAGTTTGAAGACCATCAAAGTGGTAAACTGGCTTCTGTTTTAGCTTTTTCAGCAAGTATGGATTTCTCCCCCAACATCACCTTTTTTTGGACTTTATTCTAACTTGAGAAATAATTTAGGCAGGAAAAAAAGCAGTAAAACATTTTCTTCTTTTCCTGACTATAAGCCAAGAGGAACACAAAGAAAATGTTTGTTATAACGATCCCCATATTTTGACTTCATTGAAATTTAATTTTTAAAATGTGTTAACATTTAGTTTACAATGCAGAAATGAATGTGCCTGTTGCTGAACTGTTCTGTGAATATATAAATACAATTTTATTTGTTATTTGTTTCAAGATGTGTTATAGCACATCTTGAAAAAATAAAATCCTCCAAAAATGATTAATTGAAGAGGAGCTAGTTCTCTTCATAGTGATTTCACAAGTATGTATCTGCTTTAATATTAATGAAAAGTATAAATCATTATTCAATGTTGAAAACAATTTTTAAAAATAATTTTCACAAGTATGTATCTGCTTTAATATTAATAAATCATTATTCAATTTTGAAAACAATTTTTAAAACTAATAATTACTCTGTAATATGTGCTCTCTGTGAATCAGCTCTCTGCTTTTATTTCTCAAGATCAGACAACATTGACTAGGTGCTGCCACCTGGTGTGATACAAGCATCTACTGTATTTCTACAAAATAAAGTTACACTGAGAATTGATGAATAGGCCTTACAGATATACAGCAAAGTTCTGCTAGATAGCAGCACTTTGCCAAGGTTTGCCGATTTTGAAAAGTGAAGTAGGGCTGCTAGATGGGAAACAATCAGAAAAGCTTAAGACTGCAGGCCAGGTAGAAAACTTAAGGGGAAGAGAAGGAAATGCCCCAGAAGACTAGAGAGGTGAACTATTTTTCACACTGTAGCCATGAAAATAACATGGAGATGCCTGTGAAGTCAAGCTCAAGAAGACTTTATTAAACAAACATGCACATTTTTAAAATAAAAATGTTCATTAAATACTGTAGAACAGGGCTTTTCAACCTTTTCACCCATTGTACCACTTTTAGGATATGGCAATATCCGAGTACCACCAGTCGCCTAGCAAGGTGTCAAAAACTTGATGACCCCCCCAAAAAAGGAAAAAAGTGATGAAGTACAGGTAGTCCTCGACTTACAACAGTTCGCTTAGTGACTGTTCGAAATTACAATGGCACTGAAAAAAGTGCCCCCCAAGCCACAACCGAGCAAGACACCTGCCTGCCCACCCGGCGGCGCTCTTCCTCCTGTCCGAGGTTTTCATTGTTGTGAGCATCTGTTGAGGATCGGCAGTGGGGGTGGGGTGGGGGGGTGTTTGGTTTTTATTCCCCCCGTCTGCTGGGTGGTTGCAGCAGGTTTTGGTCATTTCACATGACCCTGGGACACTGTGACCGTCATAAATATGAATCAGTTGCCAAGCATCTGAATGTAAATCACAAGACCCTGGAGATGCTGCAACATTCCAGCTGATCGGCGCTTCTTCTGGGCTCAGCAGAAGCACCAGGATCAGCGCCGAGCTCCAGCTGGAGCCTGGTGCTGCTCCTGGCGCTTCTGCTGAGCCCTGACAGCCCTGTAGCTCCAGCCATCTCTCGCTCAGGCTTGTGCAGTGCTGCCACCGGTTCAGCTCATTCCCCTCCCCAACTACCACTTTTCTAGGATGGTCGCGTACCACCTGCCAGGTGCCAATGTACCACAGGTGGTACCCATACCACTGGTTGAAAAGCCTTGCTGTAGAATATTTCTGACAGTGGTTTATACATTAAAACCAAATCTTCTTGAGGAGTGACATTAATCACACTCATCTTGATATGACAAATAACTGGAATTTACTCACAGTTTTTCAAGAGGGATGTTCATATATATGCGAAAGGTGTTCATTAGTGATATGCTAAGCAGCCACGATTCAGTCCAATCCAATCAGTGATTAGATTTAGTGTGAATTGTAGTTATGAAGGTAACAAATTTAGTTTGTAATAAAATAAAAATAAAGATTTGATTTAATATTCTACTACATATGATAATGTGCAGATCTGTTGACTCCAGGTAGAATGCAAATACCGTAGTATCCTAAAAACCCTAACCATGCTAAGAAACCACCAAGGAGGAAAATACACCCCTACCAAATTTGCTACTGCAAATAAACCAGCAGGAGACCCCACACTCACTCACATTGATGATACTACTACTTGGGTAGTGAAACATCTATAAGCAAACAACCAAGCTCAGAGAACACCAAGGACTCCAAAATTCAACCCTGAGTTACAGATATCTTCTTCTATTGGAAGATTCATCTACCTAGGAAGTACTGCATGTTAGCACCGTTCATGTCATCATAATTGTAATTATTATTTTTAATGATACATGCATAGTACAATTTCTTACTATGTTTGTAAGCTATCTAAATTTGCTTCATCAAGGCAACACAGAAACACTGGTAATAATGATGAAGCACCAAAATATTCTGAAATGTGGTTGATGCCCTTGCTGCTTCTATAATATTTAACATTCACATGAAACCACTAGATGAAGTAATTTGATGACACAGAGGCAGATAACATCCGGGTCAACCAACTGATGCTATCAAAGTTCTATTGTAGCACTTGGAGTCATTTAGGAACAAATTTGCTAGGGCGAATTCTAGCAAGATTATGGGCACACAAGTTTCTGAGGATATTCCAAATTTACCGTAGTTCTGGATAGGCTGGCACTTGTCCAGACAAAAATTGTGTGCAATTTGGAGGTCCTTTGGACACCCAACTCCTAATTGAAGAGCAAATGGTAGCTGTAGCCAAGAGGGTATTTGCACCAATTCACCTTGTTTGCTAATTGCATCTATTCCTGGATTGACAGGCCCTTCTCAAACTCACTCATGTTCATTCACAGAAGGTAATACAGAAACTATTTTCAGGGAAATCTGATAAGAAACTTCATTGGAGGCAGAGGTGTATTAAACAAGATGTTAAGCAAGCAATTTTAAATTTTTACTGGCAATTTCTGATGTTTAAAGCAGAACTGATGGCATTTCCATACATCAGAGTATAACAGAAATTGCAATAGACACAATTCCCCATTTCCCAAAGACCTACTAGAACAAAAGATTGTAGGAATATTAATATTCATAATCTAGCATTACAGGTAATCCTGGACTTACGACCATAATTGAGCCCAAAATTTCTGAGGCTAGGTGAGACAGTTGTTCAATGAACTTGCCCCAATTTACGACATTTCTCGCCACAGTTGTAAAGTGAGATCACTGCAGTTGTTAAATTAGTAACACAATTGTTAAGTGAATCTGACTTCCCCATTGATTTTGCTTGTCAGAAGTTTGCAAAAGGTGATCACATGTTTCTGAGACATTGCAACTATCATAAATGAGTCAGTTGCCAAGTGTCTGAATTTTGATCACATGACCATAGGGTCCTGCAACAGTAGTGATTGTGAAAAGTGGTCATAAATCACTTTTTTCAGTCCCGTTGTAACTTTGAACGGTCACTGTTGTAAGTCTAGGACTACCTGTCCTTTAAAATTTAATAAATAAATACTAAATAAATAAAATACTAGGAAATGTTACAGTACAGTACTTAGAAAAAGTTGAATCGCACACAGCATCCACAAGGCGGCATTATTTCCCTGTAATTGAATAACAGCCAAATTCTCTTTTAATCAGGTAAGTTTTCCTAACAAAATAAATTCATGTTAAATATAAAGACACACCATTCATTTGCAAATGCATAAAAAGTATATTACATCAGATGTCAAAACATGCATTTTTTCATCCTATTCATTGCTTTCTTTAGAGTGAATGTGTAGCTAACAAATATTTGAGATTATTTTTGGATTTCATTTCTAGATTCAATTCCTCTCCTCCCCCCCCCCGCTTTTATTTCAGATTTGTTTTTTTGCAATCCCAAATCTTTCTGCCAGATAAAAATGTCAAGTTTCCAGAAATGGAAAGCAACAAGGGGGCGGGGAAGCACTCCTCAAAAATGATCTGAAATTTGGAGGAAACGATGAAGGACTGTTATATAGAAAGTACTGTTTTTCAAGGGGGGGGGGGGAAATGAAAAAGGAGAAAACAGGCGGTTCACTTGGAACATTTAGTGGAATGAAATCAGCATCATTTTCTGAAACTGAAATATTATATTTAGCACCAATTTCTACTGCTGTTTCTGATCCTTCCTTTTTAAAAAACCTGTTTCATGGACTTCTGAAAACAGGAGGTGTAACTGTTTCCGATCATAAAACAATTAATTTCATATATTAACTATTCTGCAACTTAAATTGGAAAGATTGGGCAGTATTTCATATTTGGAGGAAGGTTGGAAAAAAAATTCAAATGTGTTGAAAAATAACTGTAACTGTTTCCCCAGTATCTGATATTGAACTCTTAAATACCTTAATAATATTCTCCATGACTGCCTTAGGGAACCTCTGATCTTTCAAATGTTCCTCAATATAATTCTGACAAATTCACCAAATTCTATAAAAATACTGGAAATTGTGGCTTAGTTACAATTACCCTGTTATCGGGGTAATCCTATTATCAGAATAACATTCTTTCCTGTACATTCATTAACGTATGCATGGATTAAAAAACCTTCAAGTGTAAGTGCAAAAATATGCAGAATTTAATGAGATGTTCAGTAGAGTTTGTTAAAGTGCAACAATTAATACAATGCCAATGTGAATGAATTCTGTATCTAAAATTAGCATATTGGGTACAAAATGAAAATATCCTTCCTGAAGGACAGCTGAGTTTAGAGGCGAACAATCAGCATTAGATCATTTAGCAGAAAAATATTCTGTACCCTCTGGATCTTTGAAACTTTTGTCATCAAAAGTCAACTTTTGAACTAATACCAAAGAAGAGACTGAGACTGCATTATTGTATGCAGACAGTGTAGTTATTATGTGCATTTTGCAGGAAGCAGTAAGAAAAAACACTAGGTCTATTCGGTACAAAATAAAAGTTTATCAATAAATTATCAGAAAACTAAAGATTTGGGCAACGTCATAAAATTCACAAATGGCAAGTAAACTGGACTCAAATTGAGCAACTGTGTACCTACAAATATCTTGGGATGCAATTCCATGCTTCTATCTTTCTGGAAGCCCTTTTTTAAAAAAACTGGATAACTATTGCACAGTGTATTCCTACAGCTATCATAAGATTTTGCCACTCAATCTAAGGGAGTCCCTCAGCTTTTTTATGGCTCCCAAATTTGCTCTTTCGCAAAGCTCAGCATCCTTGAAACTAGTCACAATAAGTTTATTAGAAGCATACAGTACTGATGGTCCCCAAAAGTATCAAAAACATATTGCGGGCATTGACAGGTATAGTCTTGCTGGATGCTAAAGTACAGTTTCTTCTTATTGGCCTTTTGGTTAAAGTTAATCCTACTTCTTATAGGTTTAGCCCCATTAGTACTAGAAATCATTTCAAATCAATGTGGCTTTAAAAAACCTTAGATAAAATTCATCAACTGGACTTGTCTATGGAAAGTCTGTGCTCATTTGGTTTTGACAATGCTAGAACTGCCCTCAAACCAGAAATTTGGGACATGCACCTCCAACCAAATTTAACCAAGGTATCACACCCCATTACCTATCACTTTCTTCAAAAAGAGTTCACTCTAGCTTCTTATTTATTATCCAATACTATTTTGAAACTTTGTAAGGCTTTTACTTTAGCCAGGCTGGACTCATTACCCTAAGCAATCCCATTTTAGACATTTTAATGGGTACTCCTATGACTTTCTGGTTATGTCCATGTAGTGATGGCTCAATAAAAACTTTAAGCTATATGCTACTTTGCTGTTCCTTCTATTAGGACTCTAGACAGACCTTCAATTTTGAAGAAATTTCCAGGGAAGGAATGTAAATTCTATTTAATCTTACTTCTTTTAGACAAGGATTATATCCCCTCAAGTTGCCCAGTTTTGTGCTACCTGTACAACATGCTTGTCATTCCAAACCTAAAGTAAAACCCTTGTATATATTTAAAGCTAATGATCCAAATAAAGATTTCAATTTGCTACCCAAAGCTACACTGTCTACTAGGAAAGCTTTCCTGGCCCAGACCAATAACTCTAGTATATTCTTAGCTCAGAAGAATTTATTTCTGTGTAAAAGAGCAAGCTAAAGCACTGTAGCGGGAGCCTAAAAAGGTAGCATAACTTACTCAATTTATTCAAGTCTTATGATCATGTTATTGTGCCTCATTTCACTCTGCTCTATAGTCCCACATTAGTAGCTACTATGTTTGCGTCTGACATTCCTTAATGTATTGTTTTTGAAGAGCGGTGATAGAATTCTAGTAAGCAGTAAAGTAAGGGGGTATATGCCATCTCGGTGGCGCAATGGCCTAGGGATTAAGATGCTGGTCTTGTCGGCTGGAAGACTGGCAGTTCAAGACCGAAGTACTGCATGACACGGTGAGTTCCTTTTCTTGCCCCAGCCCCCGCTCACCTAGCAGTTTGAAAGTATGCAAATGCAAGTAGATAAATAGATACCACTTTGGTGGGAAGGTAACAGCGTACAGTGTGCTTTGGTGTATAATCATGCCAGCCACATGACCACAGAAGTGTCTTCGGACAACGCTGGCTTCCTCAGCTAAGAAATGGACATGAGCACCGCCCCCTAGTGTCAGACAAAACTGGACAGCGAAACCTTTACCTTTACCCTTTATTTTATCTTATATGCCATCTTACCTAAATGGGAATATTTATATCTCATACTCAACTTTGAAAATAAGTTTCCAAGGTGCTGCAAGAAGGTAGTTTTGAAACATAAAGGAGACAAGATATAGGGAAATATAGTGTCTTTTCCTTGGATCTCAAGTGTTGTTATTTCAAAGAATGTTGAAGTCATGACAATACACAAAGATCTAATAGGCAATCTAATGGTTATGTGCTTTATCACACATACATTAAATAGATAATTTAATATACTATATTTAAAAACTTTGTATCCCAAGATGGTGAAAATAAATTTAATTCTTGCAAACACCATTTCATAATGTTATATAAACATTTTCATTACAATTATATAGCAGTGTTTCTTGAACTTTTTACCTTCAGAATCCCCTACTTTTAAAAATTAGAGGACATTTAAAAAAAGTTTTTATCTGCATGGGTTACATTCATTGCTATTTACCATATTAAAAATTCATAAAATATTTATTTATTGAATCATACAAAAATAACATTAGACCATTAAATATTAACATATTTTTGATGAAGAACGCCTATATCTTTTAAACAGACAAAAAAAATAACGGGAAGAGTGACCCTATTTCAAATTTTTGTAAGTATCTTTGATATCTGGCAAATAATTTTGATGATGTGGACCCCCAAGAGTCATATTTTAAGAAACACTGTCACAGTTTATATTGATTTTACAATTTTTGAGTAATTTTAATTAAGTTTTTGTTAATTGATTGGTTGGTTGCCATTACAAATAATTTTATTTTTGTTTGTTGCAGTCTGTTGCAGAGAGAGAGAGCGAGAGAGAGAGCGAGAGAGCGAGAGCGAGAGAGCGAGAAAGAGCGAGAGAGAGAGAGAGAGAGAGAGAGAGCGAGAGAGAGAGCGAGAGCGAGAGCGAGAGCGAGAGAGAGAGAGAGAGAGAGAGAGAGAGAGAGAGAGTCCCAACCCCTGTAGTAACACAAGACAGTGTAAGGGCTGAAGCTGGTAAAGTATAAACAAATGCATCTCAGGACAGGTATAATTATTACTTAAAACATGGAATAAATATTCATTAACTCAGAGAAAGAGGAGGAATATGTAAATCCTAGTGCTGATATACAGAATGTAATTCCAGTATTTGAATGTTTAGCTATGCAGTTTCTGAATTTATGTTACTACGTGCAGTGTTGTTTCTGGTATGTAAAGATACTGCCATGGCTAATGTGAAATCTGACCAATGGGAATATGGGAATGATTTTCTTTTGTTTCCAAAGCACACAAAGCAATGAGTCCATTTGCAATTAATCTCAAGAAGACAGAAAAAAAATCTTAACACTATCCAAACGCTTTACTAGAAATCCTGGAAATAAGGGAAATCAATAAATGCTAATGGTTTTATTACTTTTGACTAGAATCATATCAGGATGAAAACTATATAGTACAATTGGTAAAACAATATCCTTTACATGTAATGCAAATACAGGTATTCTTATGAAGGCAATTAAGACGGAATTTCCATCACTAAGTGATGCAGTCATAAAGCATAATGTCAATTGACCATATTGCTTGGCAATGGCAATCCTTGCAGTCCCCACACATCATTAAGCCAGGATCATGGGTCACTAAGCCTCCTCCTTGCAACTTCCTGCCAGTTCCAACAGCCAAAGGCAGTGGAGAGACTGGCAGGAAGTTGCAAGTCCCAAACAGACCTTAGCTGGCAGGCAAGTAAATAGTTGCTGCTGGGTGAGAGAGCAATGGGGTGCGGGTGGCTAGGGAGGCATAGGGCAATGGTGTGTGACTGAATGGTGAGGCACAGTGCAATGCAATGAGGTTCAGGGAAGGTGTGTGGGTGGGAGAGACTTACTCAAGCAACTTAGCTTGTAGGCTTCTCCATTGAATTTGCTTCTGGGAAATTGCCAGGGATGGTCACACATTACAATCAAGTACATTGGGACAACGCAACCATTATAAGTGCAACCCTGTTTTCAAGAGCCCAGATTGAAATCACATGACCATGAGGGTGCAGGAATGGCTGGAACTTTGAGGACTGGTCGTAACCACCACTGGTTGTTACATGTTCGTTCAGTGCTGTTGTAACTTTGAACAGTTGTTGAATGAGTGATCATTAATCAAGATTAACCATTAACTTGTATATACGGGTTCTCCCACATAGACTGCCATGTTGTCTCATCACAAGGACTGTTCAGGAGTGTATGCCAAGTTTATATATTCCCAGAAGGGTCACTCAAGGCATGACGGTCCTCTCAGCTGACTAGCTAAAGCAAATAGGTACCTAGAGGGAGCAGCAGTATAAGATGCTGAAGGCAGATAATCATTTTAGTGATAAAGACAAAGGCATCAATTCATGTTGTACAAAAAAAGGAAATAATAAACTTCCTGCATTTTACCAAGAAAATCACAAAGATAAAAAATATGAGATGATTAACTTTATAGTGCCAGTGTCATGGTTCCGATAGATAGAGCCAAATAAATCAGAACTCCGAAGCTAGAGCCTTCCTCAAAGAACATGTTTATTGGATACAAAATATCGGCATGGTCAAAACTGAAACCAAGTCTAAAATTCCCTCCAAAGTGTTACACTATTACAAAGTCAAACTTCCCACCCCAGTGCTATGCAATCAGCTACGTTCCCCAATAGAATAGTTTGGTGGGCTTTCTAACAAAACGCCCAAACCCCTAACATAACTGACAGAATGACCTTGGTTCCCACGGGACGCAGAATTGTTTAGACTAGCCAAAATCCTCCGCACCCCCTCCCATTCATGTGGCAACCTAGAACAAGCAAGATGGCTGCAGCCAGGTTCGTTGTAGAGTTGACAGCCGGATGATGAGCCCTTCAAATTGGACAGCACTCAACAAACTACTGAGGATGACCTAAGGAAGAGCCTTCAGGACATCAATTGCTGATGTTGCCATATAGGTAAAGAAAATCTGAAGCTGCAAAGATAGAATTACAATAAGAACATGGAGCATAAAAAACAGGAACACAGGGAAAGTTCAACACAGTGATGCTTCAGGTAGTGTCATATGCAACAGCCTATTGTAATTGTCGGTGCATTGAGATTTTCTATGCAACAGTGCTTTTATAAGAGATGCACTGGCTCTCAATTATTTTCCAGGTGCAATTTATAGTGCTCATCTTTAAAACCCTAAACTACTCAGGTACTGAATATCTTCGATTCCTTTCTCAGAGTTGAATCGCCTGTCCAGTAAGAACTAGGGGACAAGGCTTTCTCAGAGACCCACTACTGAGGGAATGCCATTTTCAAGACTCCGGGCTCTTCTTAGTAATATAGTTCTCTTTTTGGTCAATTTACTGAGTGACTATTTAAACTACTTTTTTCCTTATGTTTTCAGTGAACTGGAAAAGCATGGCTCATCAGAAAGGCATATGAGAACAAGTACACAGTATGCTAAAGACTGGTTCATTACACTAATTGGTTTTAGTTGTATTGGGTTTTTTTGTTTTTAATCTTCTAATATTAACAATATAATTGTCAGAATCTCCAGCAATGAAGCAGCATAAAAGCTATAGTAATACATAAGAAACAAAAATATGCAGGAGGTGTACCTTTGGTTCATGATTTTGTTGAACATTCTTCCCATATTGTAACCTACCTTCATTTTTTTCCCTTCCTCTAATTTAGGATTAAGAAACACTTTAGTGAGGTTAAAGGCAATGGGTTAGAAACCAGGAAACCATCAGTTCTACTCCCGCTTTAGGCCCAAAACCAGCTAGGTGACCCAGGAATGCTCTCTCAATCCTAGGAAAAAGACAATGGCAAGCCACTTCTGAAAAATGCAGCTGAGTAAATTGCATTGCATGGACTTGTTTAAGTAGTTGTCAGGAGTCTACACGTACACAAAAAGATTGAAGGGTTATCTCTATTACATACATTAGTTGTTTATGCCATTTATCCTCACAACATCTTATGGTTTTACTATAGTTCTGTAGCTATCTTGCCTCTTTTTAGCATTTTAGCACAAATCAACGAGATATTTCCAGTTCATCACTGAATAAGAATCTAAAGTGCCAAGATATCTTGTCACCATTTCACTACTTATAAATTGAGCCACTTTTCTTTTTCTCACCATAAAATAAGGCAAGACTACCTATCTGTATTTTTGCACTCTCCTATTGGTCAGCTGTAGGGAATTCTAGTTGTCCTCTGGAAAGATCTGTGCATGTTTAGAAAACAACAGTGAGGATACTAGAGATCTTGAAAAAATGTTAAGAGTTTGGAGTGTGCAAGATATGCAGTAACGATGTTTTCTGTTATCGTAAAGCCTTTTGTGTATCATGGTACTACACAACACATAGGTTGTTCTTGGCTTACAACCATAATTGCGAGTGGAAGTTCCGTCCCCAAGTAATGTGGGTTGTAAAGCATGACATCATGTAACTGCATCAATTAGCATCAGCAATCTCAACATCTCTTGTGGCTGCGATTGATGTTGCTGTTGTTAACCAAGATTGTTAAGTGAGTATTCATCCCAATCCAAGCCATTTCAAGCTTGGTGCCTCCCAAACCTGAGTCTTCCGGATTTGCAAGATTCTATTAATGTAGCCTTACAATAAAATAGAATTAATTCATTTAATCAAGTTTCCCGTCTGGTTTTCCTGGGAGGTTGACAATATGCATAAGGACAGCTTACTTGACAAGTATTGTAGAATATGCATTTCTTGTTGGTGGAATGTAGTTAAGTTACCTATTTCAAAATGAACTTGGAATTCTTTTTTCATTGGTATTTAAAAATTTATATCAAGAAAATCAGTTAGTGGCAGCATCAATCTGGACACAGAAGTTAAGCAAAGTTGGCCCTCTTTAATACTTGGATGGAAGATCCTCATGGAATCCCAGGGCTGTACACTAGATTATGAAGGCAAAATAGCATCCTCGAAGAGAATGGCAAATTATCTCCATGTTGGCGCCCAAAACACTAGGCAGACATGTCCATGAAGTTTTGCTTGACTCAAAGAATATTTTATTTCAGGTAAGCTCATTAGTAAGCTCCTGAATACATAGAGTATGGTTCATACATATTCTATTTTGAGCATGCACTCATTTATGATGTGCCATTTTTTGCACACCTTTCTAAAACTTTCCCTTATTATTCTTTTGTCACACACTGAACTCTAAAGGCCCACAGCTCATTATTTTTTTCCAATATGCTCTGCTCAGAACGGCCCTTTATTTAAAGAATATGTACATTTATTTCAAAAAGACATGTTTCCTCTACACCACCACCACCACCACCACCACATGTATCCTTACTATTTTAGCAAGCTACAGGCTAAGCCATCCTGGCTAAATGTAACAAAATTCCTCAGGGCCAAAGAAGAGAATGAGTTAGAGATCCCTTCAAATGTTAGCAAAAGGCAAACATGAGGAAAATCCAAAGGTCTATTTGGATGTTTCCAATTCCGTCTGTTGTTCATCCAAAGCTTTAGTTCTTCTTTCAACATTATGTGCTGCAAATTAATCCACAAAACATTAAATTAAGATTATTAGACTGAGCTTTGAGCTCTTGAATTAAAGGTGAGCTATAAATCTAATAAAAACACTGGGGCTTAGAGTTATATTGCTCTTTGTAAACCTGCTAAATTTTGCTGATTACATACATGAACAGATTGATGTATACCATAGTCCTCCTTTCAGAACAATTCAAGATCTTTTTACAATTATTCATAAAATATACATTTTAAAAAGGAAATATTAAATCTAAGATTACCTGCCCTACATAGAAAAGTTATAAGTAACTGAGACATGGAAACTTACTACAGACAGAAGTTAAAGAATTAAAAGCAAATGTTTATGAACTCTGCAAAGTTTTATATCTACAATTGTGCACATCAAGCACTTTAACCTTTACTTCCGACTGCTATAAAGAAAACACAATATCTATAATACAGCCATATCTCTACCAAGATTATAATCTTTATATGTAAAGATTACCCAAAATAGCATACAAGGATGTCCAAATTGTCCAGAAGTTTTCATCACAAAAAAATAAGTGAAGAGCATGATGAAAGTAGAGATGTAACCTATTTTAGGAGTACTAACCATTGTGCCTTCTAACAAAATGTTGTGAATATGTCTTTTGTCAGACGTTCATGACTGAATGGGAGAGTATAGCTATATCATCCTGCAATGTCCCAAATTTGCATGACTTTACACCAGCGGCTCCCAACCTTTTCTATACCCCGCACCCCTAGAACGCTTCTGATATATTCTCACACCCCTTCCAAAAGTTTGAAATAACGGCAACAAATTATGCATATACACTATAATTTTGAAAACCCAAGTTTTCACACCCCCTGGAATATCATCTCGCAACCCCGGTTGGGAACCCCTGCTTTACAGCATTCAAATTAATATCATGCCATAGTGAGCAAGAACTATAGGGAGGTGCAAACTTAAATCTGCATCTTCACTGTGAATTAAGTATGCAAGTATAAGTGTAGGTGCTTAACTAAGAATTAAGTATGGGAACTAAGCAAACTTTATTACTGAAGTCAGCGATAGCACTTTCAAAAGCTAAGTAAATTACCAACCTTCTCAATGTATAAACTCCTCTACAGATACCAACAGGTTTGGCCGCTAGGATTCACTGGGACGTCATAAAATTTGCCCGCCTTCCAGACCCACAAAGAAGAGGTTTTGTTTTTTTATTTATTTATATATATATATATATCCTTTGAATGCCCCGAGATACTTCAAGCGAGCAGGGTTACCACCTACCTGGCTATCAGGCAGGAATTACGCGCGAGGAGTTGACTGGCGGCACATTTCAAGGTAACAGGCAGGGCAGGGCGCTGCCCTCCTCTCTCCAGCACCGCTCAATTAAAGGTGTCAGGACGTGGGCGGGCGGGCGGACGGCCAGGCCTCTCGGGAAGCCCGCAGCCACCGACGAGAATCCGCAACTGCCGCCCTCGACTAGCTTTCCCCTGGCTTACCGTCTCTTGGGGAAGGTGCCTGACTGAGATCCTGCTGGCGTCGCGGCTGCTCGCCCTCGGCACTGGCTAGCTGACAGGTGGGCCTCCGAAGCGCTGCGCAGGTGACCCGAAAGGATTCGCAACCTCCGGTGAGCGGCAGACTGGGAACCGCCACCTCCAGCATCTCCCGGCGCTGCCGCCGCCATTTCACTTCCGTGTTGCGTCGTCAGGCGCCGCTGGGGTAAAAAGGTGGGCACGGTGTCCAATAGCAGTTATAGATGCTCCCGCCGTGCACCGCGCCTGCGTCTCTCCCTCGCTCCTCTGCCCATTTTTAAGCATTGACAAAAAAAAAGGAGAGGGATGCTCCTCCCCTATTGGCAGGGCGAGCTGGTGCTCCCGCCTTCTTCTGAATGGCTCCGCCCGCCTCGAGTTTAATAAGTTCTGAAACCCACCCTTTGAACTTGCCCTCGTCAGGGTGTTTGATTTTGCTTTGGAGCGGTGGAAGCTGGCATTTAGCAGAGTAGAGTTTTGCAACAATGGTATTCTGTGTTTAATTGTACAATTGTTCAGATATACACAATGCACTGATTGTCTGCTTATTCCTCTGTCTGGATTTTCACCACACACAGCCACCAATTAATTAACCAGTTTTAACCCAATGTTAGGGCTTTCTGCAAATGTTGCCAGGATGATGATACTTAAGTCATCTTTTTACATACAAACATTGGGTGAAGCCTTTAACCAATTTCCATGGAAAGAATTTATTGGATTTTGCTCATACATTGTTTCCAGGAGCTGCAAAAAGGCTTGATGCTAACAAGGATTTACCCAAATTGCTTAACTCAGTTTTATGGCCCTTGTTTCCTCTGGTGGGTTGGGGAAGGCTCCCTGCCTGCAAAGACGTCAAGGAGACTTGCCAAAAGCTTATACATGGCAAACTTTTAAATTTTAATGCCTCATAAAGATAAATGTTTCCTGATTGGGCAATCAAAGTAACATTGATTGACTTTATTATTGTCAATTTCTTCATGCATTTTTCATTCAGTATCCATTATATACATTATTCTGCAGTTTTGTCTATATGAATTTGGCCTTTTAATTTAACCTATTTATATATCACCTTTATTTTTTTATAAATAACTCATGGGTTGGACCAAGAGAGTGGGACTGGCCCAAAATTACCCATCTGGCTTTCATGCCTATGACAGTTCTAGAAGTTTTTTGGTTTCTAGCCTGAAGCTTTAACCACTAGACCAAACTTACTCTTATACTATAATTATATTATAAATTACAGTATTATTAATATATTTATTTTTCAATGCAAAAATGTGATCAATCTGTATACTAATATATGAATACAGGAATACATGTAATTCCCAGAGTAATCTGGATTGGATCCTGTATGTCATGGTCTGATCTTCCATATGTTTCTTGTTTATTTTAGGTCTCCTTATGAACTTTCTTGTTTTCAAGTTAAAAGCAAACATCTCTCTCCCTCTCAAGTTAAAAGCAAACATCTCTCTCCCTCTCCCCCCTCTCTCTCCCTCCCCCCCTTACAGAAGTTCAAATAAAATAAGTATTTGGAGCATGCATACATGTAAATATATGAATATATGTGTCATCTCGTGGAGAAATATAGCACTTCAAATAGCTTTGCTTAACAGTGTATTTTAATTCTTCAGTATTTTAGACTAACAATAGCAATTGAAGAAATATGTGAAACAGCATCAGTTTACGTGCCTTAGAAAATATGAACTAACAATAGCCTTGGATATTTTTATTACAGTCTAGCAAAATACCTCAGAAAGTTAAATTTCATCTTATGACAGCCACTGTTAGAAGACTTTGAATCTGAGCTATGCACAGACAAGAATAGATTTTGATAAACATGTTGACTTAGGAAGTTTATTTGTTTTTTCCTGATCTATGGTCATCAAGCAAGCAAATAAAAAATACAATAGGCTTCATTGTAAAAGGCGACCTTCCCAATTTCTTAAAAAAAATTAACCAAAGAGATTGAGTAACTGGGTGATGCCAAAGCACTTCTCTTTTGAGTGATGTTTAAGTGTTACTCAAGAGAACATAGCTTTAAGAAGAACACCCACGCATTTTTCATAGTTTTTTTTTTAAAAGTACTCTCTGATCATTAAACTAAGGACAAATTTAAAAAAGTACTTGAGAATGTAGTTTTCTAATTTTGGAACTTGGGTGAATTTTGAATGTTTTAGAAAATTTCATTCAAATAACCTCAAATAGTTGCCCTATTAAGGTACCTATTTAGAAAGAAAGAGATACTCATGACCAATCATAAAATGATTAGTTCTCAAAAGACTTAACATAATGAGTCTAACTAAACCTGAGTATAAAACAGTGACATGGCCCACCCATTTTCCGATACAACCCCCATTTCACAGAAAATAGGATTTTATTTTTTAAAATAAATTAATTTCCAGATTAATTTCCCAATTTAATAAGATCATCTTTACATCACAAGTAGGAATCATATGTCCCATACTGCATGCACACACAAAAAAACCCTATCTTTTGTAGCATCCTTGGTACTTTCTGGGCAGTCAAACATCCACAGAGGATCATCAGTAGTTTCTCATCCAATGGAATGAGATACCAAAACAGTGCCTCAAGCTTTACGTAGATGTGACCTTAGTTCAACATTTTTATTAAGGACATGAATGAACAGGTAGATGTAGCACTTATGAAATTTACATGTGACATAAAATCCTGTGGGGCAAGTCATACCTCTAGAACAGGGGTGTCAAACTGCCGGCCCGTGGGCCAGATGCATCATAGCAAAACCGCACCCACCCCATTGCTGGCAATGACAAAAAAGTCACGATACATCGTCACATGATGTTGCGAGTTTGATACCCCTGCTCTAGAATGTAAATATAAAATGCAATACAGTCTTGATTGGGCTGAAAATACCACAGTAAAATTTAACTGAGACAAATGTAAAGTTCTTCATACAGGATTTTTTTATTCTATTTTCTATTCTATTCTATTCTATTCTATTCTATTCTATTCTATTCTATTCTATTCTATTCTATTCTATTCTATTCTATTCTATTCTATTCTATTCTAATCACTGCAGTTAGTCAAGTGAATTGCGCAGATATTCTCCCAATGACTTTGCTTTTTGGAAACTGGCTAGGAAGGTTGCAAATGGCAATCATATGACCTCAGGATACTGAACCATCATAAATATATGCCGGTTGCCAAATGCCTGAATTTTGATCATATAATGTGAGGAAATTGCAATGGTCGTGTGAGGACCAGTTATAAATAGGTTTTTTCAATGTTGTAACTTCAAATGGTCACTAAATTGCAAAATGGTCACTAAAATGGTCACCACTTTCTACAGGGGGACGATCGAGAGCATCCTGTCATACAGCATCACAGTCTGGTTTGGAAGATCACTGCTTCAGACAGGAAGGCGGTGCAGAGAGTGGTGAGGATGGTCGAAAAGATCATTGGCAGTTCCCTCCCTCCCATCCAGGACATAGCACAGAAGCGTTGCTTGAGCAGGGTCCATAAGATTATCTGGGACACTACATATCCTCTTCATGACCTGTTTTCCTTGTTACCTTCTGGGAGGAGGCTTCGTGGTATCCATAGCAGAACATCCAGATTCAGCCATAGTTTCATTCCATACAGCATTAACCTTGTGAACTCTCAAGTGTGTCAGTAGAACCAATTACCCAGAAAGTGAGTGAACTCCCTTTCCCTTGGTATATTCAAAAAGAGTTAGCCATTTCTCTACGATACCTTAATTTAAATTCTTATATGAAGTAAGAACTTGGATTTAGTAGTATAATGCCCTCCCAGCTCTCACTCTAATATGTAAGAGGAAAGTGTGATCCAATTCATATCTTATTCTCTGTAGTATGTGTGGAGTATGTAGGGTGTAGTATGTGTGGTTGTGGAGTAAAAAACAACAACACCCCTGCATTCCCCTTACCTGCATTTCACAAATTAAAATATTTCCCGAAATCCAATCCTCATTAATGATTTTTAGTAAATGGATTATGTGTTATGTGTCTGATGGTTTGTAAAACAAACCAAACAAAAACCCTGGAATGTTTCTTTGAAGAGAAGCTGTGTAAAGTAGATAATACGAAATGAAATACTGAAATCCTTCAAATCCTTCTTGACCACCAAGCCAACATTCCTTTGTTGCACTGCAAAAAACAAACAAATAAACAAGCTTGTATATTGTGAAAATAAACTGGCAATTTTACAATCAGACATTTCCCCCCCCAAGCTTGTGGCTGACTGCATATTACAACAGCAGCTATAAAGAAAGAGAGGTAAGATATAGTATATATAAAGCTCTGTGAATAAGATGCCACTGAACCTCCATTGGGCTGGGGAAGAGTTGTGGAGAGATAGCAATGGCTAGTTTGAACTCAAGAGTCAAGAAATGGGTAGAGGCAAAAATTCTGGCCAATGGGGGAAAGGCTACCAAATTATCTTCAGAACTGCAGCAATTCAAACAAAGAGAGCAGTCAAGTGGAGCAAAATCAAAAATAAATAAGTTTACTTCCCCAAAACAAATGATGTGAAATCAATAAGATGCAGAGCTGTTCCTGGGCTATAACCAGTGATGGGATTCAGCCGGTTCGCACCACTTCGGCAGAACCGCTGGCTAATTTTTTGTTGCCCAGGCTCAGAATGGACTTCCGGAAGCAGCATCCACACAGAGAACCAGTTGTTCACATATTTGAATCCCACCACTGGCTATAACTCCTTATGTGAGAATAGATTTCATAAATGAATATAGGATGTTCCATACTGGCATTTGAGAAATATTAAAATAAATAGGTATGGCTAGGAATGCTCTTAGAGCAGTCTTTTACAGATTTCCAAACATTACCTCAGTTGTGAAGCATGCATTTCCTCCTCCCACTTCATCTCCCTCTCTCCCATTTCCTTATTTTAAAATCTCTTCTACTTTCCTGTTATATTAGATAATTAGAATAAGAGTTTCCTAAGCCGGTTTTTCAAATACATTCTATGCTTGTATAGTTTCACATCTGAAAATAATTTAAATCACATCGCCATCATGATTACAGGGATAAAATGGAGTTTGCTACGTTTTGTCTTTGTGTTTGTTTGAATATTGAATTGAACCCAGAAACAAACTGGTAGCCGATGCAACTTGTGGAGCAGAGGTTTAACCTGTGTTGTCCTCAGGACTCACATAAATGTCTGCACTACCACATTCTACACCAACTGAAGCTTCCAGATGCAGCTCCATTTATTTATGAGGCTTCAAGGGCACCTCTGTTTATTTATCATATTTATATGGCCACCATTCTCAGAAGACATGACTCTGGATGGTGTAGAACATAAAATCATAAAATAACAAGACTAAAATGAATTCCACAGGGAGGAACCTGAGCTGTCAGCCCAGCAACACACATTTACAGCAGGTCCACTCAGTTTTATTATTTTATTATACAATTACCTTTTTAGTATTTAACTAACTTTGTTTGGATGAGACGATAGTGAAGATAAATATAGATAACAAATTTTGCCTGGAACTGATAGTAATGGGGAAAAGAAAGAAACGCCATGCTGTTAGCCCGGGACATCTCCTTCCTTGAATTCTACAAAATAGTCAAGAATTGAGGAGCAATTGACATGAAAGAGAACTGTAAGTAAAACTAATTCTCCCCCCATCTCTAACAAATTTGAAGCACTACAATGGGACCTCCAAAGAGAGCTGGCAAAACAAAAACTATTAGACCTTTCCTCATTTCTTGGGGAAGAGCAAAACGATAGCCAGTCACCACTACAAGTAACATCTTGTATCTTTCCACAGCAGAAATTGGATTAACTGGAGTGTGTTGGAACCAGCAAGTTATCTGAAAGACCTGATTTCCTGAGTAGAATACTATTTTTAGAGCCGGATTTAATATCCTCCCCTCAGCACTCCTACAGGGCAGATATGATAAAATATCAATAGCTGAGAGAAGGTGTACATGTGGCAATGGGGAAGCTGAGGATAATTCCCATGTCCTATTGCGCTGCAAGTTCTATTGGGACATCAGATCAACGTACATTCTCCCTCTATTAGAGGGATTTCTAGGGAGATCAGATAATTTGTACACGAACCATCTCCTTCAGGATTCAAATCCAGCTACCGCTCGTGCAGTAGCAAAATTTTGTGCTGCTGTAATAATAATAAGGAAAAACACCTAGAGAACTAAAGATCCTTATTCATATTATTACTTTGCTTAGTTATTTTCCAATACTTTTTAGAGAACTTATTTATTTTAATGTTTAACTTTTCTGCTAGTCTTTGTCCGTAATAAAGATTGATTCTGATTCCACAATTAAAAGCATCAATATCACTTGCTAGTAGAGAGCATTGGATAATATAAACAATGGATTCCTCTCATCAGCTCATCATTCCCTTGAGAGCCCCAAGCCTGTTGACACAACTAGGTTTTGAGGGACTTATAGAAGGTTGGCAAAGATGGGACTAATTTTACCTCAGGACGGAGTGGGGGTGATGTTTTACAGGGTGGGTGCCATGGCAGAAAAGGCTTGTTTCCTGGCTCCCACAATGTAGTTCCTGGCATATGGGACCCACAACATAACTCTTCTGGTGGACCTAATGAGCTGGGCTGATATAATTGGGAAGAGGTGGACCCTCAGATAACCTGGCCCTATGCCATGAAGGCCTTTGAAGGTCAAAACCAGCAACTTGAATTGGACTCAGAAGCAAATGATGATGATTATCCTCCTTAGGGATGAATAACGTGGATGCAGATGCTGGAGATTTTGTATTAGTGTCTGTTATGGCCTGGGCCTTGCTGAGTCATTCAGCAAGGCTCAGGAAGGCTGCAAGAAGGCTGCAGAGACTCGGACAGACCACGTGTCTGCCCGGGACCCAGACAGGCTGTCTCCGGCCTTGCACGCATGCGCGAGGCGGGAGAGCGGCCTGCAGTGATTGGACGTGCATCCCCTTGCAAGGGGATATAAAAGGCCAGTGGCCATTGTGTTCTTGCTTCTGTTCTGTGATTGTGTTTCAATAAAGAGATCTGTGTTGTGAACCAGCCTCGTCTCGATGTCTTCTTTGCAAGAACAGAACAGTGTCCATTGCATGTTTTCTCATTTGGACAGCATCGTAGTTAAGAGTGGACGCTGATGGTAGCAAAGAAGGTAAACAGGCAGCCAGATGTTGCAGTTACCCCTATGCCTGGGCCAAATGGTGGTTTCTTTTTCAGTTTCTACTCATAGAATATGGGGCTTAGTTATTGTGTTTCCACCAGCGGCCAGTCAAGAGTCCATAGAATTCTTTAGGATTTGAAAATGAAAGGCTCAAATCAGGGTGAAATGCAAAGAAGGATTTTATTGAATGAATATTAAGAGAGTCGAGAAAGAAAGACACACCAATCAATATCCTTTCAGTTTATCAGGAACCTCAAGTATGGTAGCAGACAAAACCCCTGGAACCAGCAATTGTGCAGCACTCTTTTAAGGGCCTGGGTTTGTTTGTTTGTTTGTTTGTTGCAAATTCAAACAAAGAAAATAATATCAAAATGTGGCAGGAAAATTAGGCACCCTCAGTGCACTTAAGCATGCCCCCTTAAGGACCTCTTAAATATGGAGTGAGGTCCACAGAAGTTAAGTTAAAATTAAAACTGTGAAAGTTAATGGCTGAGACAACTGAATCAGGTAAGACATTCCAGACTTTGACAATTCTGTTACAAAAACTTTTTACAATTGAGTTTAGAGTGGTTTACATTAAGTTTAAAGCAGCTCTTTGTATGTGTTACTTATGATTAAAACTGAAAAAGTAATTTACAGGTAAAGCATTACTATGTACAATTTTGTTTGCAACACCTAAGTCTGACTGCAAGAGTTGCAGTTCTAAACTATTCAACCCAAGAATTTCAAATCTAGTAGCATAAAATATTCTATTCTAGACAGTAGAATGCAAGGCTTTTCTTGTAAGATATTTCTGAATTCGCTCAATTGTATTAATATCTGATGTGTGGTAAGGATTCCAGACAGTTGAACAGTATTCTAGGATTGGCCTAACATATACAGGTAGTTTCGAGTTATGACAGTTCACTTAACAATGGTTAAAAGTTATGACACCACCCCCTCTAAAGTACTTACAACACAGTCCCAAAGTTATGAATGTTGCAGCACCACGGCAGTTGTTCACCCTTATGACCGATTGCAGAGACACTGCAACATTCTCCCTGACTATTCCCCTCCCCCCACAGGGACCTAACAGGCACTGGCCCTGCTATGCTAGCCAACTGGCTCCTCCCCATCCCATCACCCTATCGCTCCCTTACCTTTCTTAGATCTGCAGAGTCAGGGCCATGTGGCAGAAAAGTAGCCGTCTTCTTAAACACCCTTCTGTCCTCTTTGCAAAAGGCTTTTGGGGCAGAGAACAGGACACCTATACAGGACACCCGATCCAGTTTTGAAGTGCTGGGCAGCCTTCGGGGGTACGATCTGGTACTCCCGAAGACTTCTGTTCTCCGTGTCAAAAACTTTTGCAAAGGGGATGGAGGGCTGAAGTAATACAAGATCACGCCCCCCCCCCAAAGGCTTCTGTCCTCTTTGCAAAAGGCTTTTGGTGTGGAGAATGGAGGCCTGAAGGAGCACAAGATCACGCCCCCAAAGGCTTCCGTTCTCCATGCCAAAAGCTTTTGCAAAAGGGACGGAAGCTTTCAGGGACGCGATCTTGTGCTCCTTCAGGCCTTCGTCCCCTTTGCAAAAGCTTTTGACATGGAGGACAGAGGCCTGAAGGAGCAGGAGATTGTGCTTCTTCAAACTCACCAAGACTGCCCGGCCCTCCAAAGGCGGATTGGGTGTCCTGTGCAGGCAGCCTTGGTGAGTCAGCCAAGCTGAGCAGGGCATGCTCATCCCATTCTGCCTCTGCTCTCACCGCTCCGCTTTTGAAGCACTGGGAGCAGGCAAAGGAAGCGCGGCAGAGAGACTGGAGAGGAGACAGCTTGCTTGATCATGGAGATCTTTGAAAGGTGAGTTTGCACAGGCCCAGTGCCTGTGGAGACCCGTCTGGGCAGGATGCGGAGGAGGAAGCATGAGATATCTCAGTGGGTCGGGGGAGGTTCGGCTAGAACATTAGAAGGTTTTTTCAAGAAAAAAAGCACATAGACCATCAGGACCAATAGATAAGGATGGCTTTAAGTTACATAAGGTCATTTGAACATTATCAACTGTAAATTTGCTCTTTAGCCATTTGCATTACAAACTATAAGTTTGTAATGTCATTTTCAAATGCAGAAATGCAACCATTGCTATCAAACTGAACTAAAAAAATGTATTAAAAAGATTAACTTTAGCAATATTATCATTGTAATCATCCCTGTTTAACCCTTTTAAGAGTGGAACCTAAGCTGAGGTTGAAACTGGAAGCCTTTGTCTCCTTATTATATTAAGAAGAGACAGAAAGTACAAGCAATAACATCTGGGCATGGTTTTATAATACATTTTATCAGGGACCTGATTTAGTCAGTGGAATCTCTGTCAAGTATATTTTTAAGGAAGACAAGATCTAGCAAACAGCACTTGGGGAAAGTATGATATTTCGTGGTCGATGTCTTGGGGATGCAGGTAAGTAACCTTTTGCTTAGAACAGGGGTGTCAAACTGCCAGCCCGTGGGCCGGTTTCATCATACCGAAGCCGTGCCCACCCCATTGCCGGCAATGCACAAAGAGTCGCGATACGTCACGACACGTCAAGTGATGCGGCGAGTTTGACACCCGTGGCTTAGAATATGTTATGAGAACATTGTTTCTAGTATGTAGCAATTATTCTCCTTCCCTTAGCAGGTGCTAGATTGGGGAACTGGTGTTGTGCTGTTTATCTGAATTGCTACAAGTAAAAGTCCACATAAAAGACAAGCAAGAGTAATAAACAATAAAATGATGCAACCCTCAAAGATTGCTAAATTGGTTTTGCACAGGTGTGAAGTAATTTTCAAAAATATCTTGCTCAATTACATAGAAATTAGCTCAGCTGGCTAAATAACCCTTTCTGTCAAGTGCAATTGAAGGTTGCAGCATAGAAGATTTAGGTTAGGTTGCAGCACAGAAGATTTATTCAAGAATCTATAAGCAAGAATCTGGTTAATTAAAGTTCAACAGAATTCACGAGAGTTTGGACCAGGAACCCTTGTGAGAGTGCAACGGCTTTAAGCCAACTATATATTTAACTCCGCCCTTCAGCTCTTCTGCACTCTCAGCATAGGTATTTCTTGTATGTGTAAAGGAAAAAAGGGTGACACTACTATATTCTCACCAATCTTCCACAGTGCCCATGAAGTTATCAAAGGAAATAATTAAATTCATTGTTACATGAAAACCATACCTCCCTTGATACATTTTATGCAACCAATTTATATGCCTGCTTCTTATTGAACTCTAATCAGCTTAATTATATTTTGTTACATTGATCTGCACAAATTAGACTATATGTGTAAGAAAGCCAACCTATGTAAATGTTCTTCATTTATGTAACTTCCTTAATCCTACTTTAGTTCAGAGACCGGATTTCCAACATTCTAATACGTCCTTTGATGCTCATGACGCTTCCTTCATGACTTAAGTATTTTTGTTTGGTTTTTTGTACAATTGTTTTTAATTAAAACAAGGAAGTTAGCAGGCTATAGAACAAATTGCTCACCTCAAAAATCAACTCTGATTCCAGTATTATTTCTGGGTCCTTCATACATCCTAGAAACATTTTTTGAAAATAAATCTCTTAAAAATATTTCCCTATTTATAGAGAAAATTGAAAGATAAGATGACTAATACAATTCAGCCGAGAGTTGACAGGAGGAACCAATCTCATCAGACAGCCTTTTGATAAATAATTTGTTTTTGACCAGCTGTCAGCTCCAGGGTAGCCATTTTGTGGAAATGCCCATAATATTCCATAAATAGGAATCTTCTGTTTTATATATATTCTACTATCACATCTTTTTTATACATACAACGATTTTTCGAAACTCTTCCTTCCATGAGTCTTGTTCTCATGTTCTCAGAAATATTAGTGAGACATTTCAATTATTTGATCTGAAGGCCATTCAGCCATCCATGTCAATATTCCTGACAAAGTGTAGTTATATAGAAAATCTAACCATGTAGCTCTGATCAGTAATAGGTCATAAAAGTGGAGCTTGGGTTCTGTGCTAGAATATGGTCTTCTTTGCAATATAACTGAATTCTATGGCAATTCTTTGATTTGTTTCTAAAAATATTTATTTTTACATTTTTATAGATAAGGTTATAGATATGATAAATATGATAGCGTGTAGTGTACGGTTAGTTTGTTAAGCTAGAATAGTAAAAGACTTAATTCAAATATCCACTTAGTTTGAAGCATACTAGGTAAGTTTCAGAAAGTCACATTCTTTCATCCTAAGACATTTCAGGGGGCTGTTCTAAGTATAAAATACAGCATATTGGGAAGTTAGAGACATATTTGCCATTCAGAAATACTACGAGAGTATTGAGGGAGGAAAATAATTTTAATAGATAGATAGATAGATAGATAGATAGATAGATAGATAGATAGATAGATAGATAGATAGATAGATAGATAGATAGATAGATAGATAGATAGATAGATAGATAATAAAAAACAGTTGTCAGTAGGAAAATAAAACAAAACAAAAATGAGTAGCTCACAATGGCAGTCAAAGTTTTTTTTTTTTTGCAAATGAACATGCAATCTTGAACACATTTCTCCTGGAATAAGAGAGCCAATTTGGTGTAGTGGTTATGACATCAATTCTAGTCTCACCTGAATACAAAGCTATCTGGATGACCTTGGGCCAGTCACTCTCTTTCAGCCCTAGGAAGGAGGCAATGGCAAACCACTTCTGAAAAACCTTGCCAAGAAAATTGCAAGGACTCAGGGCTTTTTTTTGTCATAGAACGCCCAGAACGGAGTTCCGGCACCTTTTTGGGATGGAACCTTGTAGGATAGGCAAGGCGGGTTGTATGGCATGTGTGAGTTCCAGCACCTTTTTTTTTTTTTACAAAAAAAGCACTGCAAGGACTTGTCCAGACAAACTATGAGAATTGGACACATTTGAATGGAGAAACCAAACAAACCCTGGAATAAACTCCTCTGAATCAAGTGAGAGTTATATCTGAATACACAGAACCAGAATTTCATTCTTAAATGGCCAATAGAAGCTGCTCCAGTATGGACGATTGGTATCCCTCCCAAAAAGCAATACAATACAACTATGTTGTATCAATCTTTCTTGTGTTGATGCCCCACAAATATATTGGACAACAAACGCATCTTATCTTTCTGAGGATAGTTTGTATGAAATGTAATCAGCATATAGGGAAAATATCAGGTTGGACAACATGTCCACACATCTAAATATGAAGTATGTTGCAACAGTTTAAATAAGAGATTGCTATTGTAATTGTGATAATTGTCCAAGCTAAAGGTGTAGTCAGTTCATTTGCTAAAACTACTAATAAGCAGTTTACCCAGATCAAGCAACAAAGCAAGCTTAAATAACTGGATCCTTCATATTTGATTTTTGGGAGAAGTATAATCCCATCATGATTAGGCAAGAATTCTGCCCCACATATCTTTACTTACCAACCATAAATTCAATTCAGTTTGCTGGGGTTTTTTCTGCCAACAGTAATGATTTCCAGATATTTCTTGATATAGGATATTACTTTCAAATTTGGTCTTGAGTTGGTATGTCACCAGCATCTGCCAAAATTTGAGATGTTTTCTCCAAAGGTTGCAAATAAATAAATAGCAGACAGAATATGATAATTAAGGAATCCCTAAAATAAGTCCAATGGATTGTGACACCAAAAATGATGCTTTGAGAACAGATCTTTCCAGCTTACCCTGAAATTAATGGATATTGTCCTGCAAATCTCAGAGATATCAAAAAACATAAAGCACATCATATATTGTATCTATTTCAAATATCTACTAAACTTACTAACTTAAATACCCTGTATTTTAGTATAACTATTAAAAGCGTATAAGGTACTCTGTTTTCATACATTGCTCAGCTTGTTGAAAGATATAACTTATTTAATAAATCCTGTTGAAAATTATGATGGCTTGCTGTAACGAGGTGCAAAACACTTTACTGCTGATCTTAGATGACTTAACAAGTGCAACTCTACACACCTAGGTTATTAAACACTATGCCTCTCCCTTTTAATTCAGCTTCTAAATCTCACTGAGGCATTCTTAAAATACAAAATAAGGTTGCTACAATGTATATATATATATATTTGTTTTCGTAGATTTTCACAGGTACAGGTATGCAGGTCTTTGCGTATTCGGGTCTTTTCCCGTGTAAGATTGAGAGTATCTTGGCGACGTTTCAATGAGGTCCCACTCGCCATCTTCAGGCTGGTGTCTTCCTGGAGTCCTGGAGTAGGTTGGTTAATTTGGTTTGGTAGTCAGATGTGTTCATAACCACCGTGGCGTTGCCCTTGTCTGCTGGTAGGATTATTATGCTGGTGTCTTCTTTCAGGTTAAGTAGTGCTGTCTGTTCCTCTTTGTGTAAGTTGCTTTTGGGGGGCTTGCTGGTGCAGAGGATGTTGGTGATTTCGAGTCTGATTCTGTTAGCGTCGTCGGGGTTGATTTTGGTCAGGCTGGTTTCAACTCCGCATATAATGGTTTCAGTGGGGATGTGTTTGGGAGCGACTGCAAAGTTGAATCCCATGCACCGCCTGCCCCACCACATACATCGGACAAACCAACAGAAGAATAAGTGCACGCATTGAAGAACACAAGAACTCAGTCAGAAAAGAGGAACCAACTTCTTCCCTGGTCCAACACCTTAAAGCCACAGGACATAAAATTGACTTTAAAAATACCAGAACTATCGCCAAAACTGAACACTTTAACTACAGAATAATCAGAGAAGCCATCGAGATAGAAAAACGCCCACACAGCATGAATAAACGAGATGATACCTCCCACCTACCAGCCATTTGGAAACCCACCCTTATTGACAAACGAGTCCCTAACACAAAGAATGACACTAGACCCACACTCACAAAAACCACACAGGATGTCACCACCACACATCCACGCAAAAAGCAAACCCAAACCCACACCGATGATGAGGCATGACCACAAACCAGAAACCAGACCACAGCTGCATCATTAGCCATTTTAAACCCCTCCAATCCATACATGAAGCAAACTGACACCCACCTTGAAGATATGGCACGACCACGAACGCAAAGCCAAACAACAGCAACGCAGCTCTCCATCTCAAATCCCACTGCAACTCAGACTAATCCGAGCACAACAAAGCCCCCACCCAAACAGAACACACCCCCATCCAATCAGAGCACAGCCAACCCCCCATCCAATCAGAGCACAGCCAAGCCCCTAACCAATCAGAACACACCTCCACCCAATCAGAACACAGCCAAGCTCCCACCCAATCAGTTCATACCCCCACTAGCAGTTAAAAGTAAGAAACAGCTGCAATCACACATTACTCCTAGAAGCATGAAGCCGAAGACGCCAGCCTGAAGATGACGAATGGGACTTCGTCAAAATGTCGCCAAGACACTTCCAATTTTACGCGGGAGAAAACCCGAATTACCAAAGACCTACATACAAACACCCGTGAAAACCTCAAAAAACAAATAGCGTACCTCTACGGGGAGGAAATCTACCATCTGACCAGGATCTATGAAAAACTCGAAGTCCAAAGAGCTTCCATTTTATGTGACCTCGCATTCTTACGCAACTGCTGAGATCAAAATTTAATCCCCACATGCTTCCAATTGAAATTCCACTCCAACTCTGCAGCCACCAAATGCATCCTGAAAAGAACAGAATTGGCCCTAATCAGAAATGAACTGAGGGATGGGTGATAAGAGAAAAAAAAATGGTATCAATGAAGAAGATATGGGAATGTTGTTGTAAGAACAATATACCAGATATAATTACGTAAAAAAAAAAAAAAAAGGGCACCCGAAGTGTTAATAACATGTCTATTTAAGGCTAATTGAAATATAGTAATTGTAAGTTAGTAAAGCTTAAAAACAGGATTGGGATTTTTTAGAATTGAAATGTAATTGATATAAATATCCGAATCCCAGGTAAATACGTCATAAAGCAAATAGATAAAAACGATCACCGGGATAAAAATCTTAAAACAAAGATTGTTTAATTTTAAAAAGCTGAGCTTTCGTCGGCCACACTGCCGACATCATCAGAGCATATAACGTAGAATTTGGGAGTCCGTTCTTATATGACTGGCTGTTTCTGCACCTGGGCTCTCGACCTGATTAGGCCCTAATCAGAAATGAACTTCACACAAAAAGATTCCTCCTAGACCGAATCAACAAAGATCTCCTCACACTTCACCTCAAACTCAGCAACAAGATCCACCCCGCACTTTGGGACAAATCCAAACAACTCGCCGTCTGGAGAGCCGAAACACAGACCACCCTCAAGACAGACACACACACCAACAAATTCCGAAGACTACAAGAACGCCAGAAACAAACCCCTCCTCCCTCACAGCCACACATGAAACAAACAGTGCATAACATCTCAGATAGGATCCTCACCAAAGCCGAAACCAATGTCCTTTCCAAAGGATTCAACTTTGCAGTCGCTCCCAAACACATCCCCACTGAAACCATTATATGCGGAGTTGAAACCAGCCTGACCAAAATCAACCCCGATGATGCTAACAGAATCAGACTCAAAATCTCCAACATCCTCTGCACCAGCAAGCCACCCAAAAGCAACTTACACAAAGAGGAACAGACAGCACTACTTAACCTGAAAGAAGACACCAGCATAATAATCCTACCAGCAGACAAGGGCAACGCCACGGTGGTTATGAACACATCTGACTACCAAACCAAATTAACCAACCTACTCCAGGACTCTACATACAAACCCCTAAACACAGATCCCACCACCTACCTGGAAAAAACCACTAGAACCAAAATAAAAGCTTCCCCCATCAGCGAAGAGATCCAGCAAAGAAACATTCCCAGAGAAAAATCATCCAAATGCCCTAAGCTCTATGGTCTCCCCAAGATACACAAAGAAGGAACCCCACTTAGACCCATAGTCAGCTCCATAGGCTCACCTCTACAAAACCTAGCCAAATTTCTCGCCAAACAACTACAGCCCTATGCAGAATCCATCACCTCACACGTAAAAAATTCATTCCAATTCATAGAGATCATAAAGAAACAAAACTTACAGCCCAGCGACCTACTCGTGAGCTTTGATGTCATTTCCCTCTTCACCCAAGTGCCAATCCAAGAAGCCTTGACAGCTATCCAAAACAAATATAACCCCCCCAAGCACATCCTAGATCTGACCAACCATTGCCTATCCAACACATACTTCATCTATAATGGACAAAAATACAAACAAATAGAAGGAGCACCCATGGGATCACCCCTCTCACCTGTCATTGCAAACCTCTACATGGAACACTTTGAAACCCAAGCTCTAGAAAAATCTGACCACAAACCCAAACTCTGGCTCAGATACGTAGATGACACCTTCATAATCTGGCCACATGGGAAAGAAAAACTAGACAACTTCCTCACACACCTCAACAGCCTACACTCCAAAATACAGTTCACCATGGAAACAGAAGCTAACAACCAACTTCCCTTCCTGGATTTCTTAGTCTACAAGAAATCCAATGGCTCCCTAGGACATACCATCTACCAGAAGAAAACACACACAAACCACTATCTGCATGCACTCTCACACCACCACCCAGCACAGATCAACTCCGTAGCCAAGACACTCATCTCGAAAACAAAACGCTTAGCTGACGAACAACACCTAAAAATCGAACTACACACTCTCACTAACGTACTAACATCCAACGGATTCCAAAGAAATAAGATTACCAACCTAATCCAAAAAGAAACTCCCACTAAAATCCAAGACATAGAACAAGAAAACGGCAAAGCCCTCCTCCCATACATAAAAGGCACCACAGACAGAATCAGCAAGATCCTCCACAAACACAACATCAAGACAGCATTCTGCACAAACCGAAAAATATCCACCATCCTAAGAAACCCCAAAGACAAAATTGAGTTAGAAAATCAAGGAGTATATGAAATCCCATGCACCGCCTGCCCCACCACATACATCGGACAAACCAACAGAAGAATAAGTGCATGCATTGAAGAACACAAGAACTCAGTCAGAAAAGAGGAACCAACTTCTTCCCTGGTCCAACACCTTAAAGCCACAGGACATAAAATTGACTTTAAAAATACCAGAACTATCGCCAAAACTGAACACTTTAACTACAGAATAATCAGAGAAGCCATCGAGATAGAAAAACGCCCACACAGCATGAATAAACGAGATGATACCTCCCGCCTACCAGCCATTTGGAAACCCACCCTTGTTGACAAACGAGTCCCTAACACAAAGAATGACACTAGACCCACATTCACAAAAACCACACAGGATGTCACCACCACACATCCACGCAAAAAGCAAACCCAAACCCACACCGATGATGAGGCACGACCACAAACCAGAAACCAGACCACAGCTGCATCATTAGCCATTTTAAACCCCTCCAATCCATACATGAAGCAAACTGACACCCACCTTGAAGATATGGCACGACCACGAACGCGAAGCCAAACAACAGCAACGCAGCTCTCCATCTCAAATCCCGCTGCAACTCAGACTAATCCGAGCACAACAAAGCCCCCACCCAAACAGAACCCCCCCATCCAATCAGAGCACAGCCAACCCCCCATCCAATCAGAGCACAGCCAAGCCCCTAACCAATCAGAACACACCTCCACCCAATCAGAACACAGCCAAGCTCCCACCCAATCAGTTCATACCCCCACTGGCAGTTAAAAGGAAGAAACAGCTGCGATCACACATTGCTCCTAGAAGCACGAAGCCAAAGACGCCAGCCTGAAGATGACGAATGGGACTTCGTCGAAACGTCGCCAAGACACTTCCAATTTTACGCGGGAGAAAACCCGAATTACCAAAGACCTACATATATACAGTATATATATATATATATATCCATTGTAGCAACCTTATTTTGTATATTTATATTTGCCCTCAACCTACTCTTTCTTGCATTTAATCTTCCTTCACTCATCATCCATTAGTCCTGTTCACACCTAACTTTATCATATAATTGTGTTTCTATCAGCATTTTTATGACCTATATATGCTTTCCCATCTTTAGTATGAGCTATCACAATATATACTATTTACTTTATTTTTTGCCATTTATGTATAATTTGCAATAATCATCTCCATTTTCCCTTGATCCTTCATCTTATTTTTCAGATCCATAGTCCTTATTTTAAAATTTAAAGTATCTGCTGTTATTATAAATACCGTTGCTAGGCCAACAAATTTACATACAAAAAGCATTTGTAAGCCTAATTTTTATTCAAAATTATGTGCACATTCATGTCCTTTAATATCACTACAGGTTTTCAAGCACTGTCCTCTCCCTGTATATTATGGTTTTTGTTATGTCCTGGGACTGCTGAATGACTCAGCAGGTTCAGGAGGCTGCAGAAGGCCCGGGCAATCCACGTGGTTGCCCGGGACCAGACAGGCTGTCTCCAGCATTGTGCGCATGCGCAAGGCGGGAGACTAGCCTTGCATTGATTGACTGACGCTGTCCCTTGCAAGGGAGTATAAAAGGCCCTGACGCCATTTTGTCTTCTGTTCTGTTCGTGATCTCAATAAAGTAGTTGTGTTGTTACTCCTGCCTCACCTCGATGTCTTTTCTTCGGAAACAGAACACTGGCGACGAAGGTGGGATCCGCTGCAAGAAGAACAGCAGGAGGAGACAGGCTGACTTACCAAAGGAGGCCTGAAGCGCTGGGAAGTTCGGCGTCCGGAGGAAGCGATTGCCTGCCAGTACGAAAACGCTGGAGATGAGCTCGGCTTCGAGGGACCCCTTCTCATTCCTTGCAGCGAGAGGCATCGAAGAGGCTACAGGCTGTAATGATGTCAAAGCTGGGCCGTCTGTCGGAATTTGATACTTCTCACCCTGAGCGCTGGAGTTCCTATGTGGCTCGAGTGGAAAACTATCTTCGAGTAAACAAGATCCAGGAAGACGGCCTTAAAGCTGCTACATTGCTGTGTGTCTGTGGGCAAGAGACTTTTGACATTGCAGAGAATCTTGTAGCCCCAGCACCACTGGGGTCAATTGTATATGCTGACTTAAAGAGGATGCTGCGAGAGCACTTCGAACCCAAGATCTCAGTAATTGCATGGAGGCATGCATTTGAGCAGAGAGACCACAGGCCTGGTGAGTCTGCTGCGGACTTTGTTACTGCCTTAAGACAAGCAGCTAGACAGTGCGGTTTCAAGGTTCTGGAAGAGAGGCTTTGGGATCACTTGGTTTGTGGACTGCGAAGTTGTGAGCTGCAACAGAAACTTTTTGCAAAAGAAGATGTCTCATTCCAAGATGCTTTGAGAGAGATTGCAGCTGAAGAAGCAGCGGGAGGCACTGTGAAGGCCTTGCGGCTCACCAGGAACCCTCCAGTGGTGGCTTCAATCCATCAAGATGTCGCTCGAGAGGATTCAGAAGAGGAGGTGGACAGGCTTCAGCATGCTGAAGAGAAGAGGCCTCAAGGGCACAGAGAAAAAGCGACAGCATCCCCTCGGTGTTTCGGTTGTGGAGGTCGCCACAAGCGAAATGATTGCCGGTTTCGCTCCGCTACCTGCCAGGCATGTGGCAGGCAAGGCCACATTGCATCCATCTGTTTGGGTCGCCAGAAGGAATGGTCTGCAGAAGAATTGCCTCTGAAAGGTACCAAGGTCCCCAGCCAACACAGGGTGGGCTTCTGCGCGTCCTGTAGGGGTGTTTTCAAAACCGGGGTTCACAGACCACTTAAAAAGAAGCTTCACATTGATGTGAAGCTGCAAGGGGTTCCCATGTCGATGGAGTTGGACACAGGGTCCGCTCTATCGATCATTTCCCTTGACACCTTCAATAAGGTCGGCAACAGAAGTTGCCTACGAGTTAAACTCAGGCCTTCAAGTTTAATCATTACTGACTTCCAGAATTCCAGAGTCAGTGTGAAGGGGGAGGCCACGCTCAGGGTGCAGCATAGGAATTTTGAGGGGATGCTTGATGTGGTGGTAGTTGGGGGTGATTGTGTGAGCCTTATTGGGCTCGATTGGTTCGAGGCCCTTGGAATTCAAGTGACTGGACTTCACAATCTGCAAACTTCAGGCCTTGCACAAGTTTGCAAGGAGTTTGCTGATGTGTTCAGTTCAGAGCTTGGCTCGTTCAAGGGGCCTCCCGTTGCCTTATGTTTAGACCCAGCCATCACACCCATCAGGATCAAGTCCCAAAGGGTGCCCTTTGCCTTAAAAAACAAAATAGATGCAGAGTTGGACAAGCTTATCCAGCAAGGCATTTTAGAGCCTGTGGACTCTAGTCCATGGGAAACCCCTATAGTCACGCCACTGAAGGCCAATGGAGAAGTCCGGATTTGTGCGGACTATAAATGTACACTTAATAAAGCATTGCAGCAGCATGCCTATCCGGTGCCTGTGATGAGCCATATTTTGGCCTCCCTCAAGGGGGGGCGGATCTTTGCAAAGCTTGATTTGGCTCAGGCCGATCAACAGTTACCTGTTGATGAGGCAACAGCTGAGGCCAAACAATTGTGACACACCGGGGGGCCTTTAAGGTAAAAAGGCTGCAGTTTGGGGTTAATGTAGCCTCTGGCATATTCCAAAGTGTGATGGAGCGAACACTCCGTGGTATTCCTGGGGTCTGTCCATACTTTGATGACGTCCTCATCGCTGGGGAGTCATCTGGGAACTTAGCTGAAAGGCTGAGGGCTGTTTTGCTGCGGTTCCGCCAAGCAGGGCTGAAGCTGAAGCAAAACAAGTGTAAAATTGGGGTCACCTCCACTGAGTTCCTGGGATTCTGTATTGATGCTGAAGGCATCCATCCTGCGTAATCCAAGCTTCAAGTGATTCAGCAGGCCCCAAGCCCCCAGTCAAAGAGTGAGCTTCAAGCCTTCCTGGGGCTGTTAAATTTTTATCATTCCTTCCTTCCCCCACAAGGCTGCAGTGGCTGAGCCATTACACCGGCTCTTGGACAAACAGGCTCCATGGAAATGGACGAAGGTCCATGAAAGGAGTTTTACAGAGGTCAAGGCCTTGCTCTCGCTGCACGAGAGACATCCGGGAATAGTCCAGATGAAGGCGCTAGCACGTAGCCACCTCTGGTGGCCTGGGCTCGATAAAGAGATCGAGGCCCAGGTGCATGGGTGCCAAGTGTGCCAACAGTCAAGGCCAGAAATGCCCCAGGCCCCTGTACATAGGTGGGAGGAGACACATACACCATGGTCGAGGGTACACATCGACTATGCTGGGCCCTTTCAGGGGCAATTCTTCCTTCTCCTCGTGGACAGCCATTCCAAGTGGCTAGAGATTGTTCCTGTCTCTTCCACTACTACTGCTAGGACCATCCAGGTGCTGAGAGGAATCTTCGCCTCACATGGTCTTCCAGATGTCCTTGTCTCAGACAACGGACCCCAATTCACCTCTTCTGAGTTTCAGGGTTTCCTTCAAGCCAACATGATCCGGCATGCCACATCTGTGCCGTTTCATCCAGCTTCCAACAGTCAAGCTGAGTGTATGGTGCGTACTACCAAAGATGCTTTAAAGAGAATCACTCATGGAAACTGGCATCACAGGTTAGCTGACTTTCTTCTTTGTCACCGCACCACACCTTGCACTGCCACTGGAAAGAGCCCAGCTGAACTCCACTGGGGTCGCAGACTCATCACTAAGCTGGACAGGTTGCACCCTGACCGGGTGGCTTCACAGGTGTCACAACCGAGGGCACCTAGGAGACTAAAGGTGGGCGATCCGGTCTGGGCAAGGAACTATGGACTTGGACATCGCTGGGTGACAGCAGTGGTATGCAAGGTCTCTGGGCCGCTGTCATACGAAGTGGCCTTGGATGATGGTCGTGTGATCAGACGTCACATTGACCAACTGTGCTGGAGGCTTTCCAGCCACACTTCCACTCCTGGCTCTGCTCTGGGGGGGGGAGGAGGACCACAATTACGATTGTGGACCACAGTCTCTCCGCGAAGGTGGACCTTCAAATGTTCCTGCACATGTTCCTGAAGGGGGTTTTGCCATGGAGGCGGCTCCTGACTCTGGCACAGGCACCGGGTCTATGGGACATTGCTGTCAATCGGCTACTCAGGCCACTCCAGCTGCTGGTCTTGGGCTCGAAGGGCAGTGTTCCCAAGAGGGGTCCAATGTGGATTTGGGGAATTCCACCCCACCACTGGACTTGGGGAACTCCACCCCACCAAGGAACTCTGGTTTGGATTTAACGGATCCAGCCAGTCAGCAGTCTGGAGGGTTGCCTGGGTCTTGGGGGCATCAAAGTCCTGGTTTGCCTAGCCCGACAGGCGAGGTGGCATGCCCGGCACAAACGCTGGCTCCAAGATGGTCAGAGCAGGTCAAGGGTCCACCCAAGCATCTAAAGGACTATGTGAGGTTCCTGTCAAGTAGTAGGGAGGCTTAATAGTCCTATAGAATCAATACACACTCAATAGAAGGGTGTTCTGTTGAGAGCCTAAAAAACACTATGAGGTATTCTTGTAAATACAAGAAATGGAATGAAGGAGTCTGCCAGTGTGCAGGCATGACTGTGTTTAGAAATAATAACATGATAATTAAACACATGAATATGTAGGTTGCTCTAAAACAGTAAGTATTCACTTATTGTTTCATCCAAGGGGGGAGGGGTGTTATGTCCTGGGACTGCTGAATGACTCAGCAGGCTCAGGAGACTGCAGAAGGCCCAGGCAATCCACGTGGTTGCCCGGGACCAGACAGGCTGTCTCCAGCATTGTGCGCATGCGCAAGGCGGGAGACTAGCCTTGCATTGATTGGCTGACGCTGTCCCTTGCAAGGGAGTATAAAAGGCCCTGGCGCCATTTTGTCTTCTGTTCTGTTCGTGATCTCAATAAAGTAGTTGTGTTGTTACTCCTGCCTCGCCTCGATGTCTTTTCTTCGGAAACAGAACAGTTTTGGCCATCAAAGAAGCCATTCAGAACTGGTGCCATCTTCTGCAAGAAACACCTTATATCCAGTGGTGGGATTCAAATATGTGAACAACCGGTTCTCTGTGTGGATGCTGCTTCCGGAAGTCCATTCTGGGCCTGGGCAACAAAAAATTATCTACTGGTTCTGCCGAAGTGGTGCAAATTGGCTGAATCCCACCACTGCTTATATCACAGGGATTACAATGAACCATAAAACCCCAGAACTATAGACAACTATAGACTTGTCATAAATTTTCTCAAAAATGGGCAGATTTTTCCCCCCATGTTGACTTTTCAATCTCTTTTATTCACAATCTGGCCAATGCTTTATCACATGAGCCTGCATACCATATGTCTTGCCTTACAATACTCCTCAGCTTCAGTTCTGGGCCCAGAAACTTTGAAGACCTTCTTCTGATACCTTCTTTGGAGGAGGAGGAGGAGGAGGAGGAGGAGGAGGAGGAGGAGGAGGACTCCATATGGAAGTCAGAATAGATCTCACTCAGAACCACTTTACCTCCTTCCTTCTCCTTTTCCTGAGAGATGGAGAATTTCACCAGAATGGCTGGTTATATATTCTTCCTTTCTTGAAGGGGAAGGTTTTGCAATACTGTCATGGCATTTCTTTATGTACATCTGCTACTGTGCCCAGTCTCAAAACGGGAAGTGCAGTAGTCCTTTTGCAATCACCTCCCACCCTCACAAAAACTCTGTGATGCAATCCCTTGGACTTTATAATGGATGTACCATGTATTAAGGGTCTTGTTGCTATTTTGACAGTAGCTGATCTTTTTTCAATGACTCATTTAATTCCTCATTATGCCTCCCTTTGCCCGAGATATTTTGCCTATTCATTTAACAACTTTTCCACTGTTTCCTCCTAGTAAAATAACAGCTTCCTTGCCCTGATGGCGCTTAGTTCTACCACCCCCTTTATCTTGAGGAGGAGGAATACTGGCGGAGTGTGTTCCTGGCACAAAAGGGGCAGATTTCAGTATGTGGTTCATTGAAAAGTCTCTATGGATATTGAATGTTCCTGAGAGGAAGCAGATAATTTACACATATACACAAATACTTCCTCCTTTCTTGTTTTCATTGGCCATACTCTGAGAAAACCAATCAATCCAGAAACCCAGATTAATTGCATATTTCTGCTTTCCCACACAATACAGATTCTGCAGTGTGATAGAAGTGGAGGAATGAAAAATAGCATCACCGTGATAGAGGTGAAGAAATAAAAGATGACATCATCACTAAGGAAATAATCTTGTCCCTTCACCCCTGCACTAGAAGGCACTGCCTGAATAGGTGAGGTGGTTCTGAAATTGTGCAGGTTTTGTTAGCTCCAGAAGAAAAATGAATGGCAATGAGTATAGGGAATATCCTATACTCAATATCCATGGTGATGGAGGGAAGAGTTGAAATACTTCTCTTCCTACTGCTTTGAGGCAAGGAGAAGAAGGTATTATTTTTGGTCTTTCCCAACATATAGAAAGTGAGAATGGAGACCAGAATTGCTGTGAGAGATGAACTTTGTCACAGGTTCTTAATGCTATAGCAATAGCAATAGCACTTTGACTTATATACCACTTCACTGTGCTTTACAGCCCTCTCTGAGACAGAGGTCCCCAACCTTTTGGGCACCAGGGACCGGTTCCATGGAGAGAAGTTTTTCTGCAGACTGGAGAGTGAGTGGTTTTGCGTGCTGCCTGCATCCCACAGATGGGACTTTGCTTGCTTGTGCGGATCAGTTGCTGGCATGCTGTGGCCCAATACTGGTCCATGGACCTGGGGTTGGGGACCCCTGCTCTAAGAGGTTTACAATGTCAGCATATTGCTCCCAACAATCTGGGTCCTGATTTTACTAACCTCAGAAGGATGGAAGGCTGAGTCAACGTTGAGCCAGTCAGAATCGAATTCCTGTCAGCAGCCTGCAATACTGCATTCTAACTATTGTGCTACCAAAGCTCTGTAATGCAGTCATAAACGTGCCAACAATCTATTCAGCTTCAAAAACATGAAGTTCAGTTCAAAGAATCTTTTGAAATGTGAGAAAGCAGGGAGCAGCAACAACAGGTATAACTGCTATAGGTATAAGGACGAATAGTACCCTCATAATAAATGGTTTAATATAGCCTTTGCCTCATTTGAAACAACAGGCTAATTAAAATATTGAGGGACTTAATTTCACAGCTATACTTTGATCTTGATAGCCTGCAGGTGATCCTTTTAATTGCTGGGCATAGCCCTACTATATATGTAATAGGGCTGTGTAACACTTCAGATTTAATTCCAAAATAATTAGGCCTGCTTTGGAATATGTTCGCAACTCTTAAATCACCTGTGGTTTTTTATGGATCACGTTCCAAAGAGCCTTTTAGGAATCAAGTTTAAGAGCTACAAAGACCTAACAGATAATTTTATTAGATTATCTAGACAATATGTCTGAATAGTATGCAGCTTTACGAAATCTCATAGGTGGAACAGGCTGGTTCAATTTATAACATCATACTATGCCTCAATCTCTCCTTCATGGATTACTGCCTTGTCGTGGTGAAGGGGCTTGCATAACTCAATGAAGCTATGAGCCCTGCCGTGCAGGGCCACCCAAGACAGACAGGTCATAGCAGAGAGTTCTGACAAAATGTGATCCACTGGAGAAGGAAATGGCAACCCACTCCAGTATATTTGCCATGAAAACCCCATGGACAGTACCAAAAGGCAAAAAGATATGACGCTGGAAGATGAGCCCCTCAGGTCAGAAGGTGTCCAATATGCTACTGGGGAAGAGCAGAAGGCTAGTACTAGTAGCACCAGAAAGAGTGAAGCGACTGGGCCAAAGCTGAAAGGACACTCAGCTGTGGATGCATCTGGTGGTGAAAGGAAAGTCCGATGCTGTAAAGATCTTTTCTCCATAGGGACCTGGAATGTAAGATCCATGAATCAAGGCAAGCTGGACGTGGTCAAACAAGAGATGACAAGATTGAACATCGACATCTTAGGAATCAGCGAACTAAAATGGACAGGAATGGGTGAATTTAACTCAGATGACCATCAGGTATACTACTGCGGGCAAGAATCCCTCAGAAGAAATGGAGTAGCCTTCATAGTCAATAAAAGAGTAGGAAAAGCAATACTGGGATACGATCCCCAAAATGACAGAATGATCTCAGTTCGAATCCAAGGCAAACCATTCAATATCACAGTAGTCCAAGTCTATGCCCCAACCACTGGTGCTGAAGAGGATGAAATTGACCGGTTCTATGAAGCCCTACAGCACCTTATAGAATTAACACCAAAAATGATGTCCTTATCATCATGGGGGATTGGAATGCTAAAGTAGGAAGCCAAAAGATAAACGGAATAACAGGCAAATTTGGCCTTGGAGTACAAAATGAAGCAGGGCACAGGCTGATAGAATTTGGTCAAGAGAATACGATGTTCATAGCAAACACTCTTTTCCAACAACCCAAGAGATGGCTCTACACATGGACATCACCAGACGGTCAACACAGAAATCAGATTGACTATGTGCTCTGCAGCCAAAGATGGAGAAGCTCTATACAGTCAGTAAAAACAAGACCAGGAGCTGACTGTGGCTCAGATCATGAGCTTCTCGTTGCAAAATTTAGGCTTAAATTGAAGAAAGTAGGGAAAAGCACTAGGCCACTCAGGTATGAACTAAATCATATCCCTGATGATATACAGTAGAGGTGACAAATAGATTTAAGGAATTAGATCTGATAGACAGAGTGCCTGAAGAACTATGGACGGAGGTTCGCAACATTGTACAAGAGGTAGCAACTAAACCATCCCAAAGAAAAAGAAATGCAAGAAAGCAAAATGGCTGTCTGAGGAAGCTTTGCAAATAGCTGAGGAAAGAAGGGAAGCGAAAGGCAAGGGAGAAAGAGAAAGATACACCCAATTGAATGCAGAATTCTAGAGAATAGCTAGAAGAGATAAGAATGCCTTCTTAAATGAACAGTGCAAAGAAATAGAAGAAAACAATAGAATAGGGGGGACCAGAGATCTCTTCAAGAAAATTGGAGATATGAAGGGAACGTTTCATGCAAAGATGGGCATGATAAAGGACCAAAATGGCAGGGACCTAACAGAGGCAGAAGAGATTAAGAGGTGGCAAAACTACACAGAAGAACTATACAAGAACAAGCTTAACGTCCCAGATAACCACGATGGGGTGGTCACTGACCTCAAGCCAGACATCCTAGAATGTGAAGTGAAATGGGCCTTAGGAAATCTGAGCAACAACAAAGCTAGTGGAGGTGACAGTATTCCAGCTGAGCTATTCAAAATCTTAAAAGACGATGCAGTAAAAGTGCTACATTCAATTTGCCAGCAAATTTGGAAAACTCAACAGTGGTCACAGGATTGGAAAAGGTCAGTTTACATTCCAATTCCAAAGAAAGGCAATGCCAAAGAATGTTCAAACTATCGCACCATTGCACTCATTTCACATGCTAGTAAAGTTATGCTTAAAATCCTACAACCTAGACTCCAGCAGTATGTGGATCGAGAACTACCAGAAGAACAGGCAGGATTTCGAAGAGGCAGAGGAACTAGAGATCAAATTGCCAACATATGCTGGATCATGGAGAAAGCTAGGGAGTTCCAGAAAAACATCTACTTCTGCTTCATTGACTATGCTAAAGCCTTTGATTGGGTGGATCACAACAAATTGTGGCAACTTCTTAAAGAGATGTGAGTACCAGATCATCTTATTTGTCTCTTGAGAAACCTATATGTGGGTCAAGAAGCAACAGTGAGAACTGGACACAGAACCACTGATTGGTTCAAAATTGGGAAAGGAGTCCGGCAAAGCTGTATACTGTTGCCCTGCCTATTTAACTTATATGCAGAGCACATCATGAGAAAGGCAGGGCTAGATGAATCAAAAGTTGGAATTAAGATTGCCGGGAGAAATATCAACAACCTAATCCCTGAGGTATCTGTTTCTTGACCTGGCTTACCTAATACAAAATAGAAATCAGCCTTGAAAGTGTGTCCACATTTTCTCTGTTCCAACTCATATTAAGCAAAATCAAGGTGTCATGTTTGCTATCATCTCTGGTTGGTGTCACATCTTTGCAATTCCCTCCTTAACAGTTATTTCATACCTTCCCCAAGATGCTCTCTAAATTCTTCTATAATTTCTCAGCAAACCAAGGAGCTGCAGAGGCCATGCTATAGAAACATTATCTAGTGTTCTAGTCACTTCCATGCTCCACAGGTTGACCAAGTATGAGATGCAACTGTGTTTGTCTGAAGACATCCCAAATGCAGTATGGAAATCCTCTGGTTTCTTAGCTACCAGAGCAAACTCATCTAAAATAGGGGTCCCCAAGCCTTCAGTTCATCAACCCTTTCATGAAGTTTCAGATTGTTCATCGACACCCCCCCCCAAACATTTATTACATGAAAATAATTTAATAAATGTTAACTAATAGTATTATGAATAATTACAACAATAATGGTTAATCTTGATCTTGACCACTTTGGGGGACCCTGATCTAAAAATAGAAAAAGGTTTAGACAAGAGGCACTATGATTCTATAGAAAAATGTGAAAATAACCTTGATGAACACATGTAGGAACCATTAAGGGAGGAAAAATAGCAATACCAAGAAAGGGGAAAGAATGAGAAAGACATTCCAAATAATCCACCCTTGATTTTGTTTGGCCTAAGAAGAATCAAAGGAAACGTTGGCAGGTTTTCAGGATTCTGTTATTATGCCTTATCACAATAAATTAACATTTCTGTAAACCTTGTGATGTCTCTCTCTGGACTTGGACTCTTTCAAAGAGCTGATAGATTTGCATTTTGACAAGGAATTTATCTAATCATTGCATAATGATTAGATAATGTCTTGCATTTTGAGATCATGTTTCACTTCTTCTGGAATGAAGACTAGGTCAAGCTTCTAAGTGTCTGTATCACACTTTTGCACAGTTTTGAAGACAGATAAAATCTTTAACTCTTGAGTCCAATTTATTACAAGGACAGCTCATCCTATCACACACCCAATCCCACTGTTCTTTCACTACCAAATAGGAAATATCTTTCTGAACCCTATCTATCTCTAACTTGCCATTTCTGATCAGATTCTGATTAGATATTTTTCTTGGCTCCAACAGCTGTTCAATTTTGAAAAAATTGTTATCTGGGACGGTCAGCTGATAACAGTTGCTAACAGTCTCTTTCCAAACTAAAGCCCTCAAAACTAAGTTCTAATCTTGGACATAATTAATCTACAATTAGACTTTTTTTTTTAGATTGCCATCTTACAAAAATATATGGGAAAGAAGAATTAATGTATTTTCCGATTATTAAAGCTTTTTTGACTGGCTATTTGGAGGCTAGAGCTACTGGCGAATTAACCAGGGTACCTTTAAATGAATTATAATCTGGGCAAATTCACTCATGAAAACTTGGGCAATGTTTCTTGAAGTGTGGTCTGAGGACCCCTAGGAGTCCCCCAAGACCTTCTCAGAAGTCTGTAAAATCAAAATTATTTGCCAGCTTATGTTGAAAAATAATATAATATTTAAATTCCATCAAACAATTGTAAGAAATGGTAGCATCACCAAATGCATCAACTTTAATTTGTTTTGGTTGCCACGATATAAAAAAGACGTTGAAACTCTAAAAAGAGTGCTGAGAAGAACAATGAAGAGGATTGGAAGCTAAAACATATGAAGAATGGCTATAAGAATTAGGTATGTCTAGTTTAATGCAAAAAAGGACTAGGTGTAACATGATAGCAGTGTTCCAATATCTAAGAGGGATTGTCATAAAAAAAGAGAGGGCTCAACCTATTCTCCAAAATTCCTGAAGACAGGTCAAGAAGCAATGGATGGAAACTAATCAAGGAGAGAAGCAACCTTAGAACTAAGGAGAAATTTCCTGACAGTTAGAACAATTGATCAGTGGAATGATTTGCCTTCGGAAGTTGTGGGTGCTCTAACACTGGAGGTTTTTAAGAAGAGATTGAACAATCATTTGTTTGAAATGGTATAGGATTTTCTGTCTGAGCAGAGGGTTGGACTGGAAGACCTCCAAGGTCCCTTCCAACTCTGTTATTCTGTTATTCTGTTTGTACATACAATAAGTGATAAGATATGGGAAGAAGAATCATATTTGCGATGGTGGCAAACAGAAGAGAAGAGAAGAGAATATATCAGGGCACTGATGATGTTATCAAGTTAGGTGATGAAACATCTGCAAGCAAGAAACCACGCTCCATAGATTAATCTCCCAACAAAGTAAAAAGAAAATGGACTTGAATGAATTCTGGAAACAGAATGGAGAAGCAGCTTAGAATTGATGAGAGGAGTCATGATACAATTCAGAATACTACCGAAATATGTGGAGTTAAATAAAGGGAAGTATGAAATTAAGGAGGCTGTGGATGAGAAACAAACAAGCTACAGGATTGATTACTGCAAAATGAAGAGAGAAAAGATAAATAGAAGAAGATACAAATGGATAAATGTTGAACTGTGGATGTGGTTTGCTTATGGACCTGTGTTTAATTTGTATGTGGAGATTGCATCTGTGGTTGAGGACTGGAAGAATGCTGTTACAGTGTTTTTGTCAAGGAAACTGTAAACCTTAGTCAAGCTCACAAGCAGAGGAGAGAGGAGGTAATTTTTATTTTTCCACCTCATTGTTTTCGTATATAAAAGAAAAGGTAACAAGAGTGAGCACAAAAAACCACAGGGAACTTAGATTGTTAACTGTGCCTGAAGGTATTTGGCAAGAATTTGATTAAAAGGTATCAGATGTAACAATGAGTAAAGTTGGAAGTGCTTGGTGACTTCATGCTGGGCTTATACAGGCCAGATTTTTGTTCCTCAGTCAGTCACTGAGAAATGGAGGCGCATGAAAAAGTTTATTGTACCTTGGTTGATTCTGAGAAAGCATATATGAAGTTAATAGGCTTCCATTATGAATGTTATACATAAATATGGAGTTGAAGTTTCCTAAAGGAATTAAGGATGCTACAAGAAAAAAATAAAACATTGTGTAAAAATAAATAGGATGGTTGCCTAGCATCAGAATTATGCTATCATTCTATCTTTACCAAGGATATGTATTGTCCACTACTTGCTGGATGCATTTTTCAACAAAATGTATAAGGAAGGTTTATGATTTCAGTTTCGGTGGAATAGCGTACGTCCTCCAGGAAATTGTACCGATTATGAAATGCTTTTGATAGCCAAAGATTCCTTGTTAAAAAAGAACAAGGAGAAGAAGGTGCCTGAAAGCCTCTGATGATATTAGAAGTGTGTTGTTGGGAACATGATTGTAAAGATGTCTTTGTATAAGGCTAATGCTGAGTTGTTGGCTGAAAACTGAATACATACTTTGCAATGAATGGAACAAAGATTGTATGCTGCAATGACGACTATACAACTAATAATTAACATACTGGAGTAGGCAATTAATTTTCCCAAGGTGCCACATGTGAAAATAGGACTGTTGTGTAGGGCCAAACCAATAGGGCTGCTATTCTGTTCTCGCAAGGCAGACATCAAGACGAGGCAGGTTCACAACAAAGGATCTTTATTGATTACATTCACAGAACAGAAGCAAGCACACAATGGCAACAGGCCCTTTTATACTCCCTTTGCAAGGGGATGCATAGCCAATCAATGCAGGCCATTCTCCCGCCTCGCGCATGTGCGCAAGGCTGGAGACAGCCTGTCTGGGTCCCGGGCAGACACGTGGTCTGTCCGGGTCTCTGCAACCCTTCTGCAGCCTTCCTGAGCCTTGCTGAATGACTCAGCAAGGCCCAGGACATAACACCCCTCCCCTCTTGGATTAAACAACACTATGCATATTGTTTAACATCATGCACACACATGGTTGGCCGTTTGGCATATTATGCGGTCAACCTTACTCCTGGCAACCTATTTCCCTTCCGGTTCTGTGGTATCCACGTTCTTTCACTCTTTGACAATATTTGCACCGCAGCACTCTGATAGTTGTTTACTTTCTCAGATGGTGCGGGCTAATAACCCTCCTTTGTAATGGACAAGGACCTTACATATTCATTTAAATACTTAGGAGGACCCTTGACCCTCTCTGATCTCCGTGGAGCCAGATTAGGTGCAGGTGTAATGGTAGGTGTGGGAATTGTAATAGGTGCCTGGAGTGCCTGCTCCCGGTTTGCGCAAAACAAACCAGGACTTTGTTGCCCAGAAAACTCAGGGGTTCCCCCTGACTGCTGACTGGCTGGATCCACTAGACCCGAACCAGAGTTCCTTGGTGGGGTGGAGTTCCCCGAGTCCCTTGGTGGGGTGGAGTTCCCCAGAATTCCTTGGGACTCCTCTTGGGAGCACTGTCCCTTGAGCCCAAGGCCAGCAGCCGGAGTGCCCTGAGTAGCCGATTTATGGCCATTTGCCCCTTGCCAGGGACCTCTGCCAGAGTCAGGAGCCGCCTCCATGGCAAGACCCCCGGAGTCTATGCCAGAGTCAGGAGCCACCTCCATGGCAAGACCCCCATCTGGAGCATTTGGATAAGCGCCCCCTTGGGAAGACTGTGATCCACAATCGTAATTGGGGTCTCCCTCCCCCCTGAGAGCAGAGCCAGGGGTGGAAACATGGCCAGGAAGCCTCCAGCACAATTGGTCAATGTGACGTCGAAGCACATGACCATCCTCCAAGGCCACTTCGTAGGACAGTGGCCCAGAGACTTTACATATTACAGCAGGTAACCAGAGATGCCCATGCCCATAGTTTCTGGCCCAAACCGGGTCACCCACTTGGAGTCTCCTAGGTGCCCGCGGTTGCGACACCTGTGAAGCCACCCGGTCTGGGTGCAGCCTGTCCAGCTTCGTAATGAGTCTGCAACCCCAGCGGAGTTCAACTGGGCTTTTTCCTGTAGCGGTGCAAGGTGTGGTGCGGTGTGCAAGGAGAAAATCAGCTAACCTGTGATGCCAGGGTCCTTGAGTGATTCTCTTTAATGCGTCTTTGGTGGTACGTACCATGCGTTCAGCCTGTCCGTTGGTGGCAGGGTGAAAAGGAGCAGACGTGGCATGCCGGATCAAGTTGACTTGAAGAAACGCCCGAAACTCAGAAGAGGTAAATTGGGGACCATTGTCTGATACTAAAACATCAGGAAGACCATGGGAAGCGAAGATTCCTCTGAGCACCTGGATGGTCCTGGCAGTAGTAGTGGAGGATACAGGAATGACCTCTAGCCACTTGGAATGGCTATCCAGAAGGAGGAGGAAGAATTGCCCCTGAAAGGGCCCAGCATAGTCAATATGTACGCGTGACCATGGAGTGAGTGTCTCCTCCCACCTACGTACAGGGGCCTGGGGCATCTCTGGCCATGATTGCTGGCACACTTGGCACCCATGAACCTGGGCCTCGATGTCCTTATCCAGTCCAGGCCACCAAAGATGGCTGCGCACGAGCGCCTTCATCCTCACTATTCCCGGATGTCCCTCATGGAGAGAGAGCGAGACTCTAGTCCTCAATGAGGCCGGGATGACTACCCTGCTACCCCACAGCATACACCCTATAAATGTAGACAATTCATGTTTCCTACGCCAGAAACTTTGGAACTCTGTGCCAGGACACGTGTCCGGCCATCCTGACAACACACATATCAGCACGCGTGCAAGCGTGTGATCAGTGGCAGTTTCAGCAGCCACATCCCTAGCATTGAGGGGAGATTCATGTAAGTCCTGAATAGAAAGAATGTGTACAGCAGGATCAGGGTCTGCCTCTATTTGCTTTAGAGGTAACCTACTAAGGCCATCAGCGTGGCCCATCTCTGTGCCTGGTTTGTGAACCAGGGTGTAATCATAAGCTGCCAAGAAAATTGACCATCTCAGCATTCTAGGAGATATTATATGAGGGGTTTGTTTATTGGTTGTAAACAACCCCAGCAAAGGCTTGTGGTCAGTGTAGACCGTGAAATGGCGGCCATACAAGAAATCATGAAATTTCTTGATGCCTGAGATTATTGCCAAGGCTTCCCTGTCAATCTGCGCGTAATTACGCTCTGCAGATGAGAGGGTTCTATAATAATAGGCCACAGGGACCTGAGTCCCATCTGCCTTGAGATGACTTAACACTGCTCCTACCCCATAAGGGGAAGCATCACATGCGATGCACACAGGCAATTGCTCATTGAAGTGAGCCAGTATAGCATTGGAGGATAGTAAAGCCTTGACTTCTTTGAAAGCCTTTTCATGGACCTTTGTCCATGTCCATGGAGTCTGCTTATCTAAGAGCCAGTGCAGCCTTGTGGGGGGAAAAAGAATGGTAAAAATTAAGTAGACCCAGAAAAGCCTGGAGTTCAGCTTTTGACTGGGGACTAGGGGCCAGTTGAATAGCCTTGAATTTAGACTCTGCAGGGTGGATGCCTTCTGCATCAATACGAAATCCTAGAAATTCGGTGGATGTTACACCAATTTTACATTTGTCTTGCTGCAACTTCAGCCCAGCTTGGTGGAAACGCAGCAAGACTGCTCTCAGCCTTTCAGCCAAGTTCCCCGATGACTCTCCTGCAATGAGGACGTCATCAAAATAGGGGAAGACCCCAGGAATACCACGGAGCATTCGCTCCATCACCCCTTGGAAGATGCCAGGGGCTACATTTACCCCAAACTGCAGCCTTTTTACTTTGAAAGCCCCTCTGTCAGTAACTATAGTTTGTGCCTCAGCTGTTGCCTCATCAACAGGTAACTGTTGATAGGCCTGAGCTAAATCGAGCTTGGCAAATAGTTTCCCCCCCTTCAGTGAGGCCAGAATGTGGCTCACCACAGGCACTGGATATGCATGTTGCTGCAAGGCTTTGTTTAGTGTGCATTTATAGTCCGCACAGATTCGGACTTCACCATTTGATTTTAATGGCGTCACTATGGGGGTTTCCCATGGACTAGAATCCACAGGTTCAAGAATGCCTTGTTGGAGCAGTTTGTCCAACTCAGCATCTATTTTACTCTTGAGGGCAAAAGGCACCCTCCTTGGTTTAACCCTGATGGGTGTGATGTTTGGATTTAATTTTAAAGCAATGGGAGGCCCCTTGTATGAGCCAAGTTCTGGGCTGAATACATCAACAAACTCCTTACAGACTCCTGCGAGGCTGGCAGTTTGCAGATGGTTCAGACCAGTCACTTGGATCCCAAGTGCCTTGAACCAATCGAGTCCTATAAGACTCGTGCGATCACCCCCAACTACCACTATATCCAACAACCCATCAAAATCCTTACACTGTACTCTAAGCGTGGCCTCCCCCTTCACACTGAATCGTGAATTCTGAAAGTCAGTGAGGATGAGATTGGAAGGCCTGAGTTTAACTCGTGAGCCACTCCTGGAACAAACCTTTTTAAAGGTGTCAGCAGAAATAATAGAAAGAGCGGACCCTGTGTCGAGCTCCATGGCCAGGGGAACTCCCTGCAACTGTACATCAATGTGCAGCTTTTTCTTAAGGGGCCGGTGAACCCCTGTTTTAAACACCCTCCTACGGGACGCGCAGAAACCCACCCTGTGTTGGCTGGGGACCTTGGTACCTTTCAGAGGCAACTCTTCAGGGGACCTGATTTTCTGGCGACCCATGCAGGCTAATGCAATATGGCCTTGCCTGCCACATGCCCGGCAAACAGCAGAACGAAAACGGCAGTCGGCTCTCCTGTGGCGACCCCCACAGCCGAAACACCGAAGGGATGCAGGCGTCTGTCCTCTGCGTTCTTGCAGTCTTCTCTCCGACGCCGGTTGAATTCTGTCCACCTCTTCTTCCTCGGATTCTTCTCCGGAGGCCTCTCGCACGACTTCCTGATGGATGGGGACTGCCGCTGGAGGGTTCTTTGTTGATCGCAAGGCCTTCACTGCGCTGCTGGCTGCTTCTTCAGCTGCAACTTCTCACAGGGCATCTTGGAATGTGACATCAGCTTTCGCAAACAACTTCTGTTGCATCTCACGGCTTCGCAATCTGCAGACGAGTCGATCGCGGAGCCTCTCCTCCAAATCTTGAAAAGCACATGGCCTAGCAGCCTGTCTCAGAGCCGCGATGAAGTCCGCAGCTGATTCTCCCGGCTGCTGGTCCTGCTGCTCGAACTGGTGCCTCCAAGCTATTACTGATAGCTTGGGCTCAAAATGCTCGCACAGCATTTTCTTAAGATCGGCATATGCGATCGATTCCAAAGGTGCTGGGGCAACAAGATTCTCGGCAATGTCAAAAGTCTCTTGCCCACAGACACACAGCAAGGTAGCAGCTTTCAGTCCGTCTTCTTGGATTTTGTTTACCCAAAAATAGTTCTCAACGCGAGCTGTGTAAGAGCTCCAGCGTTCCGGGTGTGAAGTGTCGAACTCGACAAGACAGCCCAGCTTGGACATCGTCGTGACCGCTAGCCTCATTGATGTCTCTCACCGCAGGGAAGGAGAAGGGGTCCCACGAAGCCAAGCCCACCTCCAGCGTATTCGTACTGGCAGGCGGTTACTCCTTCTGGACACCGCACTTCTCTTCTCTTCGGGCCTTCAGGTGAGTAGGCCTAGCTTCTTCGTAGTAGGCTTCCTATGCGGCGAATCCCACCTTCGTCGCCAATGTTCTGTTCTCGCAAGGCAGACATCAAGATGAGGCAGGTTCACAACAAAGGATCTTTATTGATTACATTCACAGAACAGAAGCAAGCACACAATGGCAACAGGCCCTTTTATACTCCCCTTGCAAGGGGATGCACAGCCAATCAATGCAGGCCATTATCCCGCCTTGCACATGCGTGCAAGGCTGGAGACAGCCTGTCTGGGTCCCGGGCAGACATGTGGTCTGTCCGGGTCTCTGCAACCCTTCTGCAGCCTTCCTGAGCCTTGCTGAATGACTCAGCAAGGACATAACAGCTGCCATTGCCCCCACTCTCTCCGATGTCCCCACCCCCGCCCCATTGCTGCCTCTGCCCCCACTGCCACCCCTGTCTCCACTGCCACGGGCCAGTCAGGGACAAGCAAATAGCTGGATGTGACCTGTGGGCCATAGAATGCCAAAGTCTGATGTAGACCAAGGGGATTGTATTTAACAAAGAAAATTGAGTGAAAGTTTGTAAGTTGCATATTACCTTAAAATACTAGAACAAGTAGACTAATTTATGTACTGTGCTAAAACAAGGAGATTAATTTGTGTACTTTGCTAGGATATTTACAAAAATGAGTGATCGGTACCAAAGAAGTATTTGGATTATAAGGACAGATTGAATTAAAGACTGAATTGCTAAACAAATATATAGTATGAAGATAAAGTGAGTGGATTAAGACGAAGGTTAAGACCAAGAACATTATAGTTTCATAGAGTTGATGAGAGCCTGAAAAAGAAATATATCAGAAATTCAAAGAACAAAACACAATGTGTGAAATGGTGTATAGGTGTGGCAGAAGAAGAATGGTTTATAAGAGTAGGAAGGGCTGGAGTCGTATAATGAACACCTAATAAAGAAAAGGATCTCTCTCTCTCTCTCTCTCTCTCTCTCTCTCTTACACACACACACACACACACACACACACCTCTATCTCTCTATTATCTCTATCATCTCTGTCTCTGTCTGTCTCTATCTCTATCTCTACCTCTCTACCTCTTCCTCTGTCTTGTGCCTTTTTTGTCCATGTAGAATGTAGTTAAAAGATTGATAGTGTTGAACTACCAGTGGGCCACATAGCAGACATACAGACTGACTACAAGTACCTGGCTATCCCACAATCACATGAGTAGGCAAGGAAGACAGCAACATTCAAGAATCACTAAAGGATAAGACAGACTCCATCCATCCATCCATCCATCCATCCATCTCTGACTATACATATTTATAACAGACATAAAACTTGGTTATTAAAGAAATTAAACCTTACCATTCAATTCATCAATCTTTCCATTATGTCAGTAAAGAGTTAACCCAATTTATTCACTGTTCTTGAATGGTTATGTAGTAAGGGTAGAGACACAGGGACTACTGCCCTTGTGAGCCACTAAGTGGCACTGTTTAGTAGAAATCCAAAAACGGGGATGCTGGAAACAGGATTCCCCAATCTTGCTAAATGTCTATGGAGATTCTCAGTCATCCAAGTCACGGTTGTCCCAAAGGTGCTTTTTCAAGAGGCAACTGGACTTTCTTGTTTTTCTTTGAAGACGTTTCGCTTCTCATCCAAGAAGCTGAAGCTGAAGAAGACAGCTGAAGAAGCTTCTTGGATGAGAAGTGAAACGTCTTCAAAGAAAAACAAGAAAGTCCAGTTGCCTCTTGAAAAAGCACCTTTGGGAAAATCTTGCTAAAGTACAGGCAACCTCAGGACACTTTTCCAACATGGTCGTATGCATTGCAGCAGATGCATTTGTGCAAGGCTACCTGATTCGGGCTGTAAATATCTGGATTATCTCTAAATAGTGGCACAAACACAGAAAATCTTAAACTGTTAACTACCACCTAGTGGCCATCCAGATATTTGCATCCCGGATATGGTAGTCCCAATCACAGCCCTTTGAGGATGGAATATTTTCCTGTGCCCTTCCTGTTTCCTTCAGACACTGCCACCTCCATTTTAAACAGAATCTCTTTAGAGAGACTTTCAAACATCAAATAAAAACATTTGTTTTATGGCCTCAGTTCATCGATAGTTTTTTTTCACTATGCAAATGAGATACGCTATTTTGTTTGTTGTAGTCAACTGGTTCCTTTGACTGGAGCTCCATAGGCCTTTTTTTTTTCTTATCTTGAAAAACAGCTGCCCTTGGCTTTGGCTGAGCACAGCAACCATCTGAGCTGCTTATTCCCCTGAGCTACAGCTTATTTTGTACCCAAGAGGTAAAAGAGATGAGGACCAACTAAGAAGATGAAAATGTAGGGAAAAAAAGAAGTGGAAATGGTAAAACAGCCTTTTAGTTGGTATTCCAATCAGCCATAATGTAAAATAAATCAGTTTATGTTTGGAAATGAACATTAGATAAGTTTGCCTCAGTACCGGAATATATTTTGCTTTCAGTAATCCATGAAATTGATTAAAAAATTGATATTCAAATTCAAGTTTATTCCATCTCAGGTCAACATGCTTAGGAATAAGCAAACAAAATACACAAACACATTGTGTGTGTGTGTACGTATATATATAAATAAACCTGTAATCTCTTGCATCGGGATGGTATCGGGGTGACTGAAGGGATCTGAGTGTTTACTGGCTGGATGCCCTTCCTGACACCTACACAGAGCTCCCAGCAGATATTTTCTCTTTGCACGCAGAGAGGGAAATATCTGCCGGTACGTAGGATTGAACTCACAGCCTCCTGATTGTGAGGTGAGAGCTCCACCTCTAGGCCACCATGCCACTCATTTATGTTTTTATATATATATATATATATATGTGTGTGTGTGTGTGTGTGTGTGTGTGTGTGTGTATGTATGTATATATACACACACACATATATATATATATATATATATATATATGTGTATATGTATATATGTGTGTGTTTGTGTATGAGTATATATGTATGTATGTATGTGTCTATGTATATATATCCTCCCCACACCTAAAAAAAAATCAGATCAGAAGAATGGGCATCTATTCCTAACTTTGATGATGCCAAAATGGCAAAATATGTACTTACATCACAATGCAAGCTCTGCCCTTTTGTATTTGTGCACGTACAGTACATAGTGCAGAGTTTGCATCGCGATATTTCCTCAATCCCCCAAAGATGCCTATGGCAGTATTGGTAGGGATAATAGTTTTGACATCAGAAACTGAAACTACTTAAACAATATTTCACGTGTCAAAATACAGATTCTGAGTCTTGGTTCCTCCTGGTTTTCCCCTTGAAATTTTTTTGCTGTAGGCTTGGAATATCTATCTTTGCTTTACTACAATGCGGAAATTGATTTCTTCAGTTTTCAGTGTTAAGTTTTTCGTGCCTGTTTCTCCTAATCAGGAAAAATGAAGAAATATTACATTCCTTGAGGTTCAACAATTTGAAAAACAAGTATTACATATATTTTAAAGTATCTCACTCTGTGGATGTGCTTGAACTATGATGCTTATCGCCACTGACCATGGACTATGCTGCCAGGCGGACTGGTGGGAGCTACAGTCAAGTTTTGGCTGGAGGTTTAATGCATTTGAGCATCAGGGAACACACTACTCTGAAAATGATTTTCAAAATGCATTCAAGGTAGAGCATGCTTCACACAGCAGTCTGCTCATTAAGTAGGGATAGAGTTATAATTGCTTCCCCTAGCAATACAAGTAGTTCTCAACTTACAAGTGAGCCCAAAATTTCTGTTGTTAAATGAAACATTTGTTAAATGAGTAACACAGTTACTAACCATGAATCTGGTTTCCTCATTGACTTTGCTTGCCAGAAGTTTAAAAAGGTGATCACCTGATCCCAGGTTGCTGTGACTGTCATAAATATGAGTCAGTTGCCAAGTGTCTGAATTTTGATTAAGTGACCAGGGGGAATACTGCAACGATCGTAAGTGTGAACAATAGTCCTGTCACTTTTTTTCAGGGCTGTTGTAACTTTGAACAATCACTAAATGAACTGTTGTAAGGGTTACCTGTATTTATTCTTTATTTTATATATTGTTCCAATTCCCAGGCCTCTGGTGGTCCAAAGCAAAAACAGAACAAGGAATACTGTAGCACAAAGAACATACAATATTCATTAATGTAAGAAATAGCGATCTCCCAACAATCATATTACAGGCTAAGGCCTGAAGGAGTTTTCCAGGTCTTTTTAAACTATTTAAACTTTTTAAACTAATCAAGCCCAGAATATTACCGAAGGAGTTGTCATGTCCCATCCCTATGGGCCAGGAACCTCAATAGGCTTTTTTTGATGACCAGACTGGTTGAAAATAATGTTTTGTAAGATTATCCCTATATATCCCAGCACCACATTGAAAGTTGTTAAACATAGCTGGATCAAAAGGTGCTCTCTTCAGGAAAGGATGAACATCTCTCAAAGAAACACTAACCAACTTCTGATCTAGCCATCCATGCCTCATTCTGGCACCCAAAGGAGCCAGCAAGACACGGATGAAGCCTACCTGGGGCAGAGCTCATACTAAAGACCCCGCAATACACAATGGGCCCTGACCCTGATGGTCTTTTGAAAGACAGTTAAGACCTTTCAAAGGTCTTTGAAGGGGAAAACCCTACTGGTTGTTTTGATCAATTTGGTTAGTTCACGATTATGCATATTTGGGTTACTTTAATGAGGTATGGCTTTGTTTTGTCCCCGTCCCCCCCGTTGTTTACTTTGTTGCATGTCACCCAGAGTCACCTTATTTAAATTGGGTGGCCATATGAATGTTTGAGATAAAAGTGTAATAAACCCTTTTTTGCCTCCTCAGATTCCACAAGTTCAAAAGCCTCCAGATCATAATGCAAGATGCTGTCCCACTTACCTCACTTGAACATGCCAAAGCAAAGGAAATACAAATTATTTTACCTACAAGAAACCGTGTATCAATTTTTTCTGAACCATAGTGATTTGGCTGCTCCATTAGTGATCTGGTACTTTCTACCCTTTTATCCATGGAAAAGCTGGACCAGCAGAATCGGGGGGGGGGGATGGAATATTCTGATATTTCTGGAATGTCCTGTCCTTGGAACAGTGAGTATTGCATATTTCTAATAATGGTAAGGCACTTATGGTAAGTATTAAAGGCAACCATGTTAACAGGAAACTAGTTCCTCAGAAGTCATTGTGCAAAAGTCTATTTGGACCTCAATACATCTCCATCTAGACCAGATATACAGTATTGGGACAGATCAAAAGATAGCAAATGATGTTTCTACTAGAAACTTGATAACAAAAATACCTAAGTTGATAAGAAAAGATAGTGAAATAAATGTTAGTATGTGAATAGATAAATGAAGAATTACTATAAGCATCCTATGGAGTCAAACATAACTGCACACTTGAGGAGTATCAGTAGTGACATAAAAGATAATGTCTTAGAAAAAAAGATAGGCTTCTAAATTCTGCCTCCTGGAAGTCTGGCTTTCCACCCAGTAGCAGGAAAATTGTCTATGCCTTTCCTGTTTGTTCAGTCTTCTACTGAATCCAGGATTTGTTTTCAATATTCAACAGCATAACTTGAGGACAATCAACTCTACATCTGAAATCAAATTATTGTCACAGAGTTTGGAGAGGCTACTGAACAGGTAAAAGAGGCTTACATCTTACATATGGAATTTCTGGAGTGCGAGACTCCACGTTATACCTCAGTTTTCATGCAAAAGAAATATGAGAGTTGCCACTGCCATTCTAACCAGGATATAACTGCTTATTAAAATAAGCTTGATACGCTTAGGAGACCTCAAGAGGCTACCTGAACAGACAAACAACTGTTTCTTTTCTTGCCTCTATGAGAATAGAATTATGAAGCAATGGTTCACGGATTAGTCATTTCCTTCAGTTACAGACTAAACTGATAATGCAAATTATCAAATGTCTTAAATAAACAAACGAACATGGGCATTAGCTTTGTGCTAATTATGCATAGTGATCAACATTATGCTTATTATGCGTAAGAATAGGACCCCCACGGTCCTCCAGATATTGCTGAACTAGATTTCTGAGCACCTGTTAGTTTGGGTCACAGTGCCTGGGACTGGTAGAAATTGTATTCAGTAATATCAGAAGGCCTGATAGGTAATCTGACCAATTGTTAATCTTTTAAGAAATGTTAGTAAGCCTATACTTGGTCAAAGCACGGTATCCACACACAAAGGCAAGCCCTGATATGCTAGAAGCTTTCAATGTTTTTCCTAAACTGTTTATCAAAAAGATATTGCTCCACACCTCCTCTCTCTGAGCCTCTGGGCTAATTCAATCTCTATCACCAAGCTAATTTGTTTTGGCAGGTGGCTCTTGGCTATGGCCATTGTGTACTGCGACCAATTTGCAATTCAATCCACATTTATTGTGCTGTTACTCCACCAACCTCTGGCAGCATTGCAATGGTATTGTTGACAATCCACTTAGGTGAATTGTTACGTGATATTTCATCATGTGCAGAACTCTCTGGATTCACTCAGTCTAAATTTTCAGGACATTTAATCCAAAAAAGCAAACTAAATTAAAAGGCATGCATTAGGCTCCCTCTCCCTGTAAGTAAATATTGGCTTTGAAAAGGCTGCTATGTAGGGAAGATTATAGAAAAACAGTGCATGTGTTTCCACTCCCAATTTATCCCACTATCAATTGCTGCTACCAAACTAATTTCTCCCTGTTCCCATGGATTTCAATAAGGCAGGCATGTCAAACTGCCAGCCCACGGGCTGGATGCTTCACGCCGAAACTGCACCCACCCCACTGCCGGCAATGGGGAAAAAGTCGCGATACGTCACGCGATGTCACGTGACGTCGCAAGTTTGACATGCCTGCAAAAGGCATTTCCTCTCACATAAACCCATATTATTCCTCAAACGTGGACAATTAGGGAATGATAACATATCACCAACAGGTTACGTATCCAAAACTTTGATATAATGCCAACTCAGTAGCCTAAAATGCCAAGTAGATTGGCTTTTAAGTTTCTACAGTTGGAATTCATTGGCATCTATTTCATTTGTGAAGTGTCCTAAACATTTCACACCAAGATGTCTACTGGTTTAAGTAGCATTGTCATATAATGTATAACTTATTATAACATACACTACAGGGTAAGGAAAGTCTCATCAGTCAATAAATGATCTAAAGGAGACCGTCACATTAGAATTTGTGAACATTGGAGAAATTATTCCTATCCTTCAAAGGTCATATGTCAAACAAGTTTAGAAGAGAATGGCAACCAACTTGACCATTTGATGTAATTTAAGTAAAAAACTGTCTGTGGGGCCTGACTTTTAGTACACCATCTATTGCATACTAATTTACTAATGTTTGTATACTGTGGCTGGCAGGCAGTCTGGAGGCCTCAGAATGGTTTGAAATTACATTAAACAATCCCACAATGTTGTCAGTTTTTCCCTCTTGCAAGTGATTCATCTTTTACATGCATCAGTGTCATGGCAATAAGATTACAAAGCTTGTTTGCATACTGCAGTATTCCTCCAATTTTCTGTTTCTACAAGTTGTGGTAAGATCTTACAAAAATCAGGAAATTATTTTATCTATTTATAATATTCTACTCCTACTTTCCACTGAGGAAGGCAGGGTACATTAACCCTATCCCTTCCTCTTCTGCTCACCGCCAGCACTGGAACTGCGCATTATAGCTTTGAAAGCTAAGAACGGTGCTGGAATTACTCATTGACCTTCAGGACTGATTTCAGTTTTGAACTTCAGTCTCCAGCATCCTAGGCTAGCATTCTGAATTGCTATATTATGCTGGTTAATGTCCCAATGAGACAGACTATGACTGGAGCTCTCATATCTTGTATAAACGGGTTGTCTGGTTTGGGCTTCCTGTGTTGAGGGAAGCTTGTTAATGTGATTTGCAAATACTAGTTATGCCTTAATGTGGAATATTTATTTATTAAATTTATGTCATTTATCTCACTGCCATGTGACTCTGGGCAGCTTACACCATCATAAAAAGACAATATAAAATAATGAAAGCATTAAAAACAATATTATATTTATATAGCCTCCCATCTTTAAACCAACTCAAAACACATTAAAACAATATAATAATAATAATAATAATAATAATAATAATAATAATAATAATAATAATAATAATAATAATAATAATAATAATAATAATATTGGTACTACCCTTGCTTGCCTTTGCCACAGTCTTTCTATTTCTATTTGTAGGTCTTTGTATTTTGTTATCTTCTCCAGTTCTTTCTCGTCTAGTCAGACAGCAGAATAGAGGAAAGAACTGGAGAAGATAACAAAATACAAAGACCTACAAATAGAAATAGAAAGACTGTGGCAAAGGCAAGCAAGGGTAGTACCAATAGTAATAGGTGCCTTGGGTGCAATCCAAAAACAACTGGAGCACCACTTGAACACCATTGGCATTGACAAATTCGCCATTAGTCAATTGCAAAAGGCGGCCTTACTAGGAACTGCTTCCATCCTGCGACGATATCTGTAATACCATCAAACATCCACATCTGCCTATCCCAGGTCCTTGGTAAAGACTCGATAGGTAGACAAAAATGCCAAATCCAGTCTGAACATCTGGCTGACTGTGCGATGATTATTATTAATAATAATAATAATAGTAATAATAATAATAATAATTGGGAAGGGACCTTGGAGGTCATCTAGTCCAATCCCCTGCTCGGGCAGGAAATCCTATACCATTTCAGACAAATGGCTGTCCAGTCTCTTCTTAAAAACTTCCAGTGTTGGTGCATTCACAGCTTCTGGAGGCAGGTTGTTCCACTGATTAATTGTTCTGTCAGGAGATTTCTCCTTAGTTCTAGGTCGCTTCTCTCTTTGGTTAGTTTCCATCCATTGCTTCTTGTCCTGCCTTCAGGTGCTTTGGAGAATAGCTCGACTCCCTCTTCTTTGTGGCAGCCCCTGAGATATTGGAACACTATCATGTCACCCCTAGTCCTTCTCTTCATTAGACTAAACATACCCAATTCCAGCAATCATTCCTTATATGTTTTAGCCTCCAGTCCCCTAATCATCTTTGTTGCTCTTCTCTGTACTCTTTCTAGAGTCTCAACATCTTTTTTACATCGTGGTGACCAAAACTGGACGCCGAATTCCAAGTGTGGCCTTACCAAGGCATTGTAAAGTGGTATTAACACTTCACGTGATTAGATAACCTATATTGTCATTTTTTTCCCTGTAGCCACAACACACATTAAAAATGAAATTTAGTCGCTTGTTCTCAAAGTGTACACATACATAACACACATTTAAAACATACTATATGTTATATGATCTTGATTCTATCCCTCTGTTAATACAGTCTAGCAGTGTTGGCTTTTTTGGCAGCTGCAACATACTGCTGGCTCTTATTTAAGTGATTGTCCACTAGGACAGGGCTTTTCAACCTTTTCACCCATTGTACCATTTTTCAGATAAGGCAATACCCGAGTACCACCACTCGCCCAGCAAGGTATCAAAAACTTGACCCCCCCCCAAAAGGAAAAAAAGAGAAAGTACAGGTAGTCCTTGACTTACAACAATTCGCTTAGTGACAGTTTGAAGTTACAACGGCACTGAAAAAAGCGAATTATGACCATTTTCACACTTATGACTGTTGCAGCACCCCCAGAGTCATGTGATTTACATTCGGATGCTTGGCAACTGATTCATACTTATGACGTTCACAGTGTCCCAGGGTCATGTGATCAATGGCCGGGGGCGTGGCCAGCTGATCACTCAGGTTGTAGTGTGCCTGTGTGGGGGGAATCCGTGGGTCTTTGGTGGAGGGGGATGGGACTGGGGTGGGTGCCTGCCTTCCTTCCCTCCCTCTCTCCCATTGTCCCTTCCTTCCTTTCCTTCACCTCCCTTTGTCCCTTCCTCCTTCCCTCCCTCTCTCCCACTGTCCCTTCATTCCTTCCTTCCTTCTTTCCTTCCTTTCCTTCACCTCCTTCTTTGTCCCTTCCTCCTTCCCTCCCTCTCTCCCACTGTCTTCCTTCCTTTCCTTCACCTCCCTTTGTCCCTTCCTCCTTCCCTCCCGCTCTCCCACTGTCCCTTCATTCCTTCCTTTCACCTCCCTGTCCCTTCCTACCTCCCTCCCACTGTCCCTTCCTTCCTTCCTTTCCTTCACCTCCCTTTGTCCCTTCCTCCTTCCCTCCCTCCCACTATCCCTTCCTTCCTTCCTTCACCTCCCTTTGTCCCTTCCTCCTTCCCTCCCACTGTCCCTTCCTTCCTTCCTTCCTTCCTTCCTTTCCTTCATCTCCCTTTGTCCCTTCCTCCTTCCCTCCCTCTCTCCCACTGTCCCTTCCTTCCTTCCTTTCCTTCACCTCCCTCTTTGTCCCTTCCTCCTTCCCTCCCACTGTCCCTTCCTTCCTTCTTTCCTTCCTTTCCTTCACCTCCCTCTTTGTCCCTTCCTCCTTCCCTCCTTCCCTCCCACTGTCCCTTCCTTCCTTCTTTCCTTCCTTTACTTCACCTCCCTCTTTGTCCCTTCCTCCTTCCCTCCCTCTCTCCCACTGTCCCTTCCTTCCTTCTTTCCTTCCTTTCCTTCCCCTCCCTCTTTGTCCCTTCCTCCTTCCCTCCCTCTCTCCCTGTCAAGCCCCCACGGGTTTGACATGAACGGGCAGGGGAGGGGTCGAGGACGACGTGCGGGGCAGCAAAGGAGACCAGCGTCCCGCGCCATTGTACCTGGCAGCGTGAATGTCGGCTCCGTGCGTGTCCCGCCGAACAGCTGAGCGGCTCCTACTCTTAGCTGCCGAACAGCTGATGGGCGTGAGGCTGCAGCAGGGAGCCAAGGGCCGATGGTGCGGCCTGAAGCTGAAAGGCTGTCTCCCGGCCGCCGAACAGCTGATGAATGCGAGGCCGGGAGACAGAGCCTTTCAGCTTCACCTTTCAGCACGGACGCTCACGGGACTGGAAGGCTGCAGTGCTGCAGCCCCCATTGTCCCTTCCTTCCTTCCTTCCATTGTCCTGTGCTACGCCGCCCAGAGGAGAGCGCACAGGCAGGGCCGTGATGTGTTGCTGCCTGCCAAAACCAGGCTGGGGTCTGGGCTGCGTAGCACAGGACAATGGAAGGAAGGAAGGAAGGAAGGAAGGAAGGAAGGAAGGAAGGAAGGAAGGAAGGAAGGAAGGAAGGAAGGAAGGAAGGAAGGAAGGGAAGGAAGGAAGTAAGGGACAATGGGGGCTGCAGCGCTGCAGCCTTCCAGTCCCGTGAGCGTCCCTGCTGAAAGGTGAAGCTGAAAGGCTCTGTCTCCCGGCCGCTGAACAGCTGATTGTGAGGCCGGGAGACAGAGCCTTTCAGCTTCACCTTTCAGCAGGGACGCTCACGGGACTGGAAGGCTGCAGCGCTGCAGCCCCCATTGTCCCTTCCTTCCTTCCTTCCTCCCTTCCTTCCATTGTCCTGTGCTACGCCGCCCACACCCCAGCCTGGTTTTGGCAGGCAGCAACACATCACGGCCCTGCCTGTGTGCGCGCAGAGGCAGAGGAGAGCACACAGGCAGGGCGGGGATATCCCCAGTTCACCTCCCGTTTTCAGACACGTACGTTACGAACCGGCTTCTTCTCCCAGTCATTTTTCCCCTACCGGGGCCCAGCGTTCGAGCCAGGTTCCCCGATCCTCTCCGTGTACATCGTTCTTCCCATAGCTCTCCCCAGCGCTGTCGAGAGATGCCCATTTCTGGCCGCATTGCTACCGTTCTTAAGTTACATTTGCACCCGCCCGAAGGAACAGAGCAATGCTTTTCTCCCTCCTCCAAAGGAAGGGAGACAAACCCGCATCGCCACCAAGTCACCCTTCTTTTGGGCGAAGTAATCTCCGGTCCCCACCTTTGAGACTGTTTCAGCCTGAAGCAGAGAGTCGGAGAGCTGCGTCACTCTTGCCATTTGGACCCTCTACTTTTACGCTCTGGGAGCAGCTTGCCTTTCAAACCTCCGATAACTAACGGAAGGGGAAACCTGCTGCAAAGGCACATCTCCCGAAAAGATGAGGGGAGGGGAGATGAGGGGGGGGGGCAACAGAGGGCCAAGCAAAGAAGGCGATCCAAGAAAAGGGAAAAAAAACCCGCTTTCCTTTCCAGCAAAAGTTACTTTTCCAAAACTGCCTTAAATGAAGAAGTGACTTCCCCCCCCCTCTAATAATTGACTTTCTCCTGGCTTCTCCAGCCTTCCCTGGCAGGAATAGATCAGCCCCGACCGGCTTTTGTTCCCCAAAGGCTAAAGTCGATCGCTCGCTTGTCTGATCCAAGGGACGCACGGGCACCCCGAGACCCGCTCCAGGCCCCCACTAAGCCACGATTCCCGGTTTGTAGAAAAGATGAGGGGGGGGGAGAAAGGCGATCAGTCAGCCAAGAGCCCGGCTGTTTCAGACTTTAAGCCTGAGATAAGCCAACGGAAGGGGAAACTGGCGGGAGGGCAGGCAGGCCGGCCGTTGCGGAAATGGGGAAGGGTTAAATGCTGTGAAACAGTGGGGGGGAGGGAGTCAGGCGGGCGCATTTCTCCCTCCATGCCTGCGTTCTGTTGGCTTTGCCTGGCGCGCTACAGCAAAACAAACCGCGGGATGAGTTCGGGAGGCAACGTGAGGGGTATCGCAAGCTCGCGGGGGGGGAAGGAAAAGAAGACGGAAGAGAGTGAGGCCACAACAGAGAGAGAAAGGGGAAAAGAAGGAGGGGCGGTTGTGATGTTGGCGCTCAGGGCCGCGACGCGAGCAGTCTCAAACCCCTTCCTGCTAAGGGAGTGGACGGCTCTGTCCCCTATCAGGCTAGCGCTTGTTGTGAAGTAAGAAGAGGGGGGGGGAAGGGCGATACAGATCCCGCTGACCTGCGTGCACGAGAAGAAGTCAATCCAGTTGCTGCACAATGAGTCCCTGGGGAGGGCGGGGCCTTGCTCTGCACCTGCGCTCTTCACGCGCCCTCCTGCAGGGCACGTTCGGTAGGGTTCGTGCAGGCTGCCACCAAGCAGCATGATTTCCACAAACAAGTGAGCTGGGAAGGAGCGGAGCAGGGGGGGGGAGGAGGGCGATGCCCCGGGGGGGGAGGAAGGCGACGCCGCGTACCACCAGCCAGGTGGTCACGTACCACAAGTGGTACGCGTACCACCGGTTGAAAAGCCCTGCACTAGGACTCCAAGATCCCTCTCACAGTTACTACTACTGAGCAAGGTGCCACCTATACTATATCTGTGCATTTGGTTTTTCTTGCCTTGCCTAAATGTAGAACCTTACTTTTTTCACATTGAATTTCATTTTGTTAGATATGAAGAGACCGGGCAGATTTATTGAGCATAGTTTATCACCCCACCCCCCACCCAGGCTCTTTTTTGGGTACCTTCTAATGTTGACCCCCTGGTGACTGACTGGATCAATCCCTGCAATTTTCTTGGCAAGATTTCAGAAGTGGTTGCTATTGCTTGCTTCCTAGGGCTGAGTGTGTGTGACTGGCCCAAGGTCATCCAGCTGGCTTCATACCTAAGGGGAGACTACAATTATCTGGTTTCTAGACTGGTACCTGCCCCAAACTGGCTCTCACCCACCCTATCTAGCTTTTTACAAAGAATGAGCCATATGAAGGGCTTGAAATTAAACAGCATTGCTTCAGTTCAGTTTACTTCTGAAACGCATCATTTCAAGTTGTTGTTTTTAAAAAAAGCTCCTTCCAGCTTTAAGGAATGTGGAGATACAATTTATATGGGATGAGATACTGGCACCTGCTTGAGAAGCAAATATCTGCATCCACTGGTTCTTTCAGAAGCTCAGCTGGCTCATCCAGGAACCTTCCAAAGCTAAGTCCTATCAGCTGTCCAAGAGAGGCCACCAAAGATCCTGGGCTGGCCTTTTTTTGTGGACAACTCACTTGCCCTTGGCAGTGGTGCTTCTTTCAGGCCTCCATTCCCTTCAGTGTGAAAGCGGCCAAGTTAATGTTAGATCAGAGGATAAATCATCATTCTCATCTTCGCCTCAGTGGACGCCCAGGTCCAGTGACAATCTGCTTGACCAGAGAAGCAAGGCATTGTGGGCAAGAACCAGCTGCCTCCTCCACTGTGTGTGGAAGTCTAAAAAGGGCAAGAGCCAAAAAAGGAATTGCATCCCTGCCCGTTTAAAGAGAGGAACCAGGGAAAGCAGCTGCAAACAGCTCCCGCTGACTTATCCCTGGACCCTCTGGACGGTCCCAATCCCACCCATCACATCTTCCCCGCTGATTAGCTTTGCCTTGCAAAGAACAGCTCCTGCCGCTTCCGCGCGCTGTCCCGCCTCCTCCGGGTGTCCAAGGCTGGCCACAAGAAGAGGCCTCCGGCTGCCACCCAAATAACTCCCCCGCCCAGCGGACGAGATGGGGCGAATTGGCGGGGCTTCCCTGCTCCCGCAAGCCAGTCCCGGCGATCTCGGCTCCGCAAAGGAGGAGGGGCTTTTCCTAAGCTACCTTCCTCCTCTCGAGGCCAGCCAGTGGCTCGGGAGGAATGGGGCGGGGCAGCCGGCGGTTTCCCGGCAGTCTGGGACGTAGGAAGAACGGAGGGCCGAGAAAGCGGCTGGCTGGGCGCGGGGAAGTTCAGTGGGCGGCGGCGGCAGAAGATCTGGAGCCTTCGGCGCCTAGCCTCAGCTAGCTCAGTCGTCTAGGAACGGGGAGTTTAAGACGCTGCGCTGCTCCTGCTGGCTGCCGTGGCCGGCGCCGGTCCCCATGGAAGTCGAGATGCCGCAGGTGAGATCCAGCACCCCGCGAGCAGAGAGTCGGTATCGAGGCAGACATTTCCCCAGGGGAGCGAGGTTTTTTTGGGGGGGTGGGGAAGACGGTCTAGCTAGTGAATTTAGTGCTCTGGGTTGGACCCAGAGATCGCGTTAAGCAGAAGAGGTGCCACCCACTCTTCCCCCCTCCCCCTCCCGCGACTAACTCTGGACTCTCTGGCTTCAGCCTAGCTCCGCCCTCCTGTCGTGACGTAGCAATCACGTTGTACCGTGCTGACTCATCGACGCCTCTACCGGTCTCGTCGGCGAGGGGGGGGGAGGTTGGAGGAGTGGGAAAGGCTTGGGACTGCGTAGACTTTAGAATAGAATCGAGCTGGAAGGAACCTTGGAGGTCTTCTAGTCCAGCCCCCCCGCTCAAGCAGGAGACAAGTGGCTGTCCAATCTCTTCTTAAAAACCTCCAGTGATGAATGAAGCACTCACAGCTTCTGTGGATGAAGCAGCGGGTCCCGACGTATTATTTTAATACGTTTGTTCCCCCTCCAGTCCTTCATTTCTAGTGATAACCTGCAGTTGGGATTTTAAGATGTAGTGTACAGCTTTTTTTTTTCCCTCCTCCAAATAACTGCAAAAGTGAGGGTTGAGAACAAGGTTGGCTGCGGTTCTAGGAAACTTGACAGCAAAGCAGAGTTCGTTTTAGAGTTTACACAACTATAGAAATCCGCGTCTTTCATATTGTGATGGACAATTCACGGCTTGTATGGTGACTTGTAGGCACGCTTGTGGAAGGCTGGGCTACCGACGGCTACTGTTCTCCGGAATCGCTGGCCCTGCACCTTAGAGTCCAACTCCTGGATTGGTACAGCAGGGAAAGTCTTAACTGTAAATTCCTCTCCCGTGTTACATAATGAACGTCCTGAAGCTTCTGATAACCAGCTTGTGACTAAAGGGAACTTTGGCTAGATCTAGCAGAGCTCTAATTCTGTTCCTAGCTTCAGCCCTGGGTTCTCCCCCCCCCCCCCCCAGATCTGGAACTTTCTGGTAAAAGATGATAGAAACAGAGCTTGGGCTAAATATCTTTAGGCAATTTGCAATTTCAAAATCCTTCAAAGAGCAGAAAGGGGGAAAGAGTCACCCAAATCCTGGTGACATTTTTTTTGTCTTGGGTTATGTATGTGCATGATTAAAGGGGTTTTTCCATATGAATGCTTCTGGTGTATTTAATTATAATGGCTTTAATTTGGAAGATCCAGAGCACCATGTGCATGAAATTACTATAAAAAAGGAAAAAGCAGGCGTTTTGTAAATACTGCATATGAGTTTATTTTGCCATTGTGAAATGGCTCAGGAACCAGATACATGTCTGTACATGCTCAAAGGCTAGAAATGGATTTAAAGTTGTATTTCCCCATGTCAGAATTTACTTGAATGTAAATGTGCTGCTTTGCCTTATGTGTACAAATATCCAAAACGTTTATTTAAAATACTTTCTAGTGACATGATTAGTTTGAACATAATAAAAAGTATACTCTGCTTTTTTCAGTAAAGTAAATTTTATAATCCATTGCATGTTTACTCAGATATAAGTCCTATTATGTAACTTGTCTCCCCAGAGGGGAACCTTAATGCTAATATCAGAAATAAGGAGAAGTATATGTTTTGGGCATTTAACATAGTTTATTCGAAGGATTTTTGATAAAACTAATCTAAAATAAAATCAATATAGATGGGCCTTATGAAGAAGCAAAGAAAAACAAGCAAAATTCAATTAAAATATTCTAATTTTTTTAATAAAACAAATATTCACAGATAGATTCCAGATGTGTACTTCTGCAAAGGGGTGTCTTCTGTTCATGGAGACCCATGAGAGTCTCTTCCATCAGAGGAAGCTCAGAAGAAGAGTTTGTTGTTGCTATTGCTACCAAATTCCTTATGTTACCACCTCCCACTGGAGACTGATTTAGCTGTCTGGAATACCCTTTCAGGATTTTGGAAAGTTCCAAGGAGGATGAGGAATTGGCAAAAGTCAACTGCCCCCTTTTTTCTATGCACAGAATCTGAAGTCAACCATAGAAATGCTGAAATATCAGATACTAAATCTTGGAGAAGTAAATGGTATTACTTTCTCATCAAAGTGATAAAACTGTTGCTAACTTGCTTGCCTGGGGAAGATATTTCATAAACACAGGTGCCTCGATGAAAATGAACTTTCCTTAAATCACCACAGATCTAATCTCTGAACCCCTAAAAGTGTATTTTATGCCAGTTGTCAAGCATCAAATATACAAATTGGTAGAACTGTCATTAAAAAAAACTCCCCATAAGCCTTGAGAAATTTTGCCTTAAATTCTGAGATTCTCTTATGAATACACATTCAAAAATGCCAATTACTTGTTTGTCCTCAATAACCATATTCTTAAAAGTTTGCATGCAATGTGGAACATGTCTGTTAAACCTGTGTTTAAAGAATAGTATTAAGTCTAAAACTGAATATATCTCATATTTCCAGAATCAGATAAACTGCAAATAGGTATATAATGCTCAGGCAGGAACAGAAGGATTTTTTTTTACATCATTCTTATTTCCCCAGATTGAGGTCTTTTTAAAAGGATAGGGTAGTGTTTTCTATCTCCTGTATTCTCAAGAATGGGAACAAGCAATGCTATAGTAAGATTTTTATAATTTATTTGAATACAAGGATGATATACATGTAAATGGTGTAGGTTTTCCTGCCTGAGCAGAGGGTGCACTCCAAAGACCTCCAAAGTCCCTTCCTTTTCTGTTATTCTGTACTTTTACAATCTATAAAGGAGAATTTGGTCTGTCACTGATTTACACTTTAAAGAGTAGTATGGGAAACACAGATTGTAATAAAATTCTATTGGTGTTTCTCCATTACTACCCGATTGTGCATCTGGTCTCTTAAGACTTGGCCTTCTGGACCTTCAATTTTATGGTATTGTTAATTATCTACTTACCTCTAAGTACAACGATTGCCACTCTCAATTGTTCTATGGGAAGCCAAGTATGGTGATAAATAAGGAGAGATAGTTTACAATTAATAATAACTTTGCTATTTCAAAAGAACACTATATTAATATTATGCACACAGAAAGATAACAGTATCTACTGGGTAAGGGAGTAGCCATGATGTATTTAGATAAATATGGTCCTGGCTACGAATGGTTATGGTTTGCAATATTGGATTGACTGGGAAAAGACATGTAGCAAAAGCGGTCAGCTTTACTGAGGTATATCAAGGTTTTCAGTGAAATTGAAGATCTCAGTGGTTGCTCCCACCTGCCTCAATTCAGGAGTAGTACCCATCAGTGCTGTTTACAGGTTGCCCTTTTTGTACTAAACTCTTGAGCAGACTTGTGTAGCTCAGAAATTTGGTCTTGCTAGAAGTAGAACCTACACCACAACTTTGCGTGTTGGATGGGGAAATTGGAAAAACAAAACCATTTCTGTATTGCTACCAATTCCCCCTCCCCCCCTTGAATGTGTGTCCATGAAGTCACCAAAAATCAACTTAAAAGAGACTTAACCTTTGTGGGAAATAAAACATCTTTCTCCAGCATCATAGATGGAGAATCCACGAATGGGTTAACTCTGTCTTCCTGCCCTATTAGACTAAGTCAGTCAAACCTGCCACGCCCCTCCTTGACCAGGCCACTCCCCAGTCTTGACTTAGTGTCAAGCCCTACGGACGTGCAAATTTGGCTCCCAGTCTAATAGCTGCAGGTTGTATCAGACTTTTATTCTATTTGTGGATTTTTCATTTGCTGCTGCCATCCGAACAGCGCTGGGCTCAGCGCTGTCCTGGATGACATTGCTAGAGGGTCAGGGAGATCAGCCTGAGTCTCTGCTCAGTCAGGATTGTCGCGGCCGTCATTTTGGATGCCGCGTGGCGTGCGGCTTCTTAGCAGCCGCCTGATTGTTTATTTGCTTGCTGGCCTTCCTTTGTCAATCAGCATCAGCTGGCATTTGGAGCAGGGTCGCTTTATCAAAAACGGACTGCTCCGTCTCTCTTTGCCTTGAAATTCAGCCTTTCAGAGGCTGCGGCAGCCGCGGCCACCATTTTGCCTCAGCTTTTGGTTTCGAGCCGATCCCTCCGGACGGAGGGAGAAAGGGGGGGGGAACACTTGTTGACTGCCCTTACCATTTTCTGGCTCATCTGTTCCCAATTTCGGACGCCCCCTGTTTCAAGCGGCAAGTTTCAAACGGGCATTTTATTTCTTCCCTTGCTGGTTTGGCTGCTTAGGGTCAGCAAACATCCCCTGATTGTGGGCTTTATAGGCCCAAAATAAAAGGGGGGGTGCTCAGGCATTAACCGGCACTGTGCGGCTGTGCTTTATCAGCACCTTCCTTGAGACCTATTGTACGGTCCTTTTCGCTTCAATCTGCGCTCAGTGAGGCGCGAAGCCTTACAGGCGGACAACCATCTATATCAATTAAATCAGGCCTGGTGCCTCCCTTGCCTGCGCATCTATTGGTGCACTGGCTTTGCCACCTCAGGCCTTGCCGCCACAGAATATTTAGCGTGCTGGTCATTACAACAAAGGCTTTTATACACCTGGCCTTGTCACTGCCAAGTGATCTAAGTGTGTACAGGCTGTCATCACTGAAGTGATTTTGCCGCCCCCATAAGCCTGACCTATCACGCTAGTGTGCTGACTGTCGCCAACTGCTGGCTTTGTCGCCACTCTACGCACAAGCGAGCTGTTATCACCCAGGTGATATTGCCGCTCCTGTAGATCTGACCGTGCACTAATAGCGCAATTAACCGGTCTAATAGCCATCTGGAGCATGGTTGTGTGCCTGAGTCCATTAAGTTGGTCCTGCAGCCACCATTACCAAAAGTACCTACCTGATCCCAGCAAGTGGCATTCAGCCATAGGTAGTGTTCTGCTCCCTGTTGATTGAGATCCCTCTCAGCACACCACTGAGATATCTCGTTTATAATGGCTGACAATCCTCAACCTACCTGTTGTGAGTCCGTGCCAGCCAGTGGACCCGGCAGCTGAGTCTGGGGAATCGGGGAGGGGTTTGGAGAGCCAGCAGAGTCAGAGAGAGACTCTGATGAGTTACAAGACTCACAATCTGATGAAGAGCCTGGCCCCTCCAATCGTGTTCCGGATGAAATTCAGCTGTGTGGAGAGGATGAGTCAGACCTTGAGGATTCACAGCTGGCAGACATTATTGATGCTCGTAGACGCCGGCAATTATCTAGAGCAGGTCAGTAGCAGTCAATACGACAACTCCAGGGGAGGAGGAGAAGGCTTTGAGAAGCCACGCCTTGGGAATGCTTTATAAAAAGGGAAGGTGTGGGCGTTGCTGGTTGCTGAAGGCAACTGTTTGTAAAGAGCTTCCAGGGATCATGGTCTGTTTATTTTACCGGTGAATTTCTTCTTTAACTCCTGCTCTGTTTTGCTTTTGTAACCACTTATCTGTTGGGAAAGTCTTTTCTGTTTTTGTTTTGGAGAAAAACTTATCAGGACTGTTTTTGAAATAAAAAGAGGTTGGTTTTTCCAGCCTACTGTTAAAGAGGGGTTGTTCTTGTGACACAACAAGGACGGACGTAGGCTGAAACAGAACACTACCCAAGGTACCGCTTCTTCCTCCACTGGCCAAAAGAAGCATAAGTCCTCCAAGCAGGAGGCTGCAGAAAAAATCAAGGCCAAAGCCATCTCGGGGAAGACACCTTCCAAGACGGCGGAAAAACAGGCCAGTAGGAGGCACCAGGCATTGGAGAAACAATTCTCCAAAGCACAGAAACAGGCCTTGATGGAAACGGGATACCGAGGCTTCGGTCTTTGACCTTCCACTGGGTCCCTCTACCTCTGCCCAGGGGGTTTGGTCCCCAGAGGGGATCCCCGGCCACTTCCTCCTATCCATGGCCGAGCAACAACAGATATTTCCTCTCAGCGAGGAATCAGTCTCACAGCAGGCACCTCCGGTATCCAGGACCCAACAATCAGGTCCAGAGGCCACCTTCACGCCCATAGCAGCCGGGCTCAGGGCAGTTGAGCCCCAAGGAGCGCTTTCACCTGAACAAATTCAGGCGCTCATCGCTCAAGCTGTCGCCCAGGAATTCGCAGCCAGATCTTATCACAGGTCCAGGCCCAAATCGATGGTCTCCATGGCTCCATCATATGTTTCCCAGTCGGGAGCACCTGAGTTCCATGGCTCAGCCTCGCCATCCCGGTCCTCTCACAGCAGAGCATCATTCTCTGCAGAGTATGACCAAATGGAGATGCCATTGTTGGAGGATGAAGAGCCTTCACAGGACCCTCCGCCATTTGTGGGCCTCTTCAATCCGGCCCTTTTCAAATCTTTGCTGCACAAGGCCAGCATCACCGCCAATGTAGGTCCCGACCAAATTCCGCAACCTAGTCCTTCATCCGGCTTGGTTTCAAACCCGGTCTTTTCTGAGCCCGTGGTGCCTCACCAACATGTTCCCTGTCCCCCTTTATTCTTGAACACCATTTGGAAACAGTGGTCTACACCTGGCACTTTTCCTTCCCTGGGGGGGACGGACAGGAAATTATTCAGTGCAGCGCCAGCCTTGGCTGACGCTCTCGAGGTGCCAGTAGTGGACGAACCTTTGACCCCTCTGTTTTTCTCATCCACGGTGTCTGGGGATATGGCCGAAACCTTGAAGGCCGAGGACAGAAAGTCGGAATTGTCTTTTCGCAGGACTCACCAGCCAACGGCTTGGGCAGTGAGAGCGGCTACTTGCACATCTTTCTTCACCAGAACTTCTCTCCTTTGGCTACGTCAGCTGCAGGCCAAAGTTCCTCCGGAAGAGGTTCATATGCACCAAGACCTGAGCAGCTTCGGAGTACATGGCTGACGCGTCCTTACACGCCGCCAGATTTTCTTCTAGGGCCATGGCTTCTAATGTCGCGGCTTGACGGCTTTTGTGGCTCAAACACTGGTGTGCTGACGCCAAATCTAAGTGGCATTTAGCCGCGGCCCCGTATCAGGGTGGCCAGCTATTTGGAGAGGCTCTAGCACTTTATTTGGTGGAGAATAAGGATAAGAGGAAGGTGATGGCTCACCTCACCAGACGGGCTGAAAGACGCCCTTATCCGTATGCTCGCCGGCAGTCCTTTCGGTCAGGGGCAGGATCAGATCCTGCACAGCCCTCCCGTTCCTTTACTGCCAGACAGGATCGCCAGTTTGAAAGATTTGGCACCAGGCACAGACCCAGGCAGCAGTATCAGGGCAAACGTCCCTTTCGGGGCGCGGGCGGTCGTCCCTTCAGGAAGTCCAAGTGACTACAGGGAGGCCCCTCCCATAGGTGGCAGACTAGCTCTTTTTGCCCACCAGTGGGAAGCCACCACCACAGACATCAGGTGCGGCCTGTCCCTGGAATTTGTGTCTCATCCACCAGGGCGTTTCATTTCTTGTCCTCTGTTAAAAAATCCAGTCAAGAAAAATCTCATGCACCAAGCCATTTGACACCTCTTGGACATAAGAGCCATAGAACCAGTACCGGCTGGTCAACTGGGCAGAGGATTTTATTCCATCCTCTTTGTGGTTCCGAAGGCCTCGGGAGGATGGAGAGCTATACTCGACCTGAAGGGTCTGAACTCCCACATTGCATACAGGAAATTCAAGATGTAAACGCTCCAGTCCATACTGGCCAGCGTCAGAAAGGGAGACTTCCTGACATCCATAGACCTCACGGAAGCATACCTTCATATCCCCATCCTTCCCGATCATCGGCAGTTTCTCAGGTTCTGTTACATGAATCACCATTACCAATACAGAGCCCTGCCGTTCGGCCTCTCGTCGGCTCCAACAGTGTTTACCAAAGTACTGGTGGTGCTTGCCGCACATTTGAGACTGGTGCCGGTACGCATTCAGTGCTATCTGGACGACATTCTCATCCAGTCGCCCTCCATTCAATCACAGTTGGCTCAGGGCCGGTGGTCCCAGTAAGACCTGAAGCCCTCCATTCCGGCCGCCCAGTCGGACCTGGCCTTGTCCATCAAGACCCTTCGAGACCACGGGTTTTCGGTGAACTTTCAAAAGAGCCAGACGGTTCCCTCTACCCGCCTCCTGCACCTGGGCGTGGTGATAGACACAGACCGTTGCCAGGTCTGTCTCGGGACCGTCAAGACAGCATCCGAGCCCTGGTCCTCAAGGTCTGCAGGGAGTGTGTAGTGACACTGGCTGTGCTCTCCCAACTGTTGGGAAAGATGATATCGTGCATAGCGATAGTGCCTTGGGCCGGACTACACTCCAGAAACCTTCAATGGTTCTTGCTTCCATTTCAAAGACTGGGCACCAGCTCCTCCAACCAAAGGGTAAGGTTCCACATCAGACCCTACAATCCCTTCAGTGGTGGACCTCCCCAGCGGTGGCCAGAGGGTCGTTGTTCAAGGAACCCGTTCGGCTCACCCTGACCACAGACGCCAGTCTGTTCGGCTGGGGAGCGCACCTTCAATCACAGTTGGCTCAGGGCCGGTGGTCCCAGTAAGACCTGAAGCACAACATCAACTGATTGGAGCTCAGGGCCATACATCTGGCTCTCCGCCACTTCCGCAACAAGATTGCGAGGCAACACGTGCTGGTCTTTATGGACAACGTGGCAGCGAAAGCCCATTTGAACCGGCAAGGGGGTACCCGTTCAAGGTCCCTTATGGCCGAGGCCCAGTTGCTGGGATCCTGGGCAGAGACCAACCTCTCCTCCCTCAGAGCCGAGCACATCTCGGGAGAGGCGAATCAACAGGCGGACTTTTTGAGCAGGTCGACAGTGGATCATTCCGAATGGCTCCTGCACCCGGATCTCTTTACAGAGATATCGGAGAGGTTCGGTCATCCGGTTCTGGACTTGTTCGCGTCACCGGCGAACTCCCAGCTCCTGAGATTTTTCTCCCGGTTCCCCTCTCCAGGGGCGGAGAGTGAGGACGCCCTCCGCAGTCCCTGGCCACGGGGTCTGTTATATGGGTTTCCTCCTCTCCCTCTGATCCCGGCAGTCATCCGAAAGTTACTGCAGGAGCGGGCAGAGGTGATATTCATTGCTCCACATTGGCCAAGACGGCCGTGGTTTGCAGACCTCGTGAGCCTTTCCACGTCTCCTCCGTGGAGGATCCCTCCGGATCGCATTTCACTCAGCCAGGGAGCTCTGCAACACCCAGAGCCCCAGTGGCTCCAGTTAACCGCCTGGCAGTTGAACGCCGGATACTGACTCAAGAGTCCTACTCGTCGGGTGTGATTTCAATGATTCAGGCCTCCCGACGGCCGGCGACAAATCGCATCTATGACTCAACTTGGAAAAACTTCAGCCATTGGTGTGAAAAGGACCAACTGGCTCTTTCGGATGGGACTATTCCAAGAACCTTGGATTATTTATTGGAAGGCCTGAACAAGGGCTTGGCGCCCAATACTATCCGCAGACAGGTAGCGGCTCTCTCCACGATGCTTACTTGTGATAACTCAGAGCCATTGGCTCAGCATCCCATGGTACGCTCCTTTATCAAGGGGGCCACCAACACCAAGCTGCCTGTGGTTCATCGGTATCCCTCTTGGGAGTTGCCGCGAGTCTTACAGGTCCTCACCAAGCCGCCATTCGAACCGATTAGAACCTGTACTCTGCGGTCCTTGTCTATCAAGGTCGCCTTCCTGATTGCCATTACATCGGCTAGACGTATTTCTGAACTGGCAGCTCTCTCTATCAGAGATGACCTGTGTGTCTTTCATCAAGACAGAGTGGTCCTTCGCTTGGATCCATCCTTTATCTCCAAGGTTAACACCTTGTTTCACAGGACGCAGGAAATTGTTCTGCCAGATTTTTGCCCTAATCCATCTCATGACCTGGAACGACAATGGCATGCACTGGACGTCCGCAGGGCATTACGCTGTTACATCAAGCGGACGGCGGCCTTTCGCAAATCAGAAGCCCTTTTTGTTTCTTTTCAACCTTCTTCTATGGGGAAGAAGGTGTCTGCCTCTACCATAGGCAGGTGGATCAGGGCTTGCATTGCAGGGGTGTATCAGTCGCATTCCCTTTCAGTTCCACGTCATGTTACTGCTCATTCCACTCGCAGTGCTGCGACCTCAGCGGCATGGGCAACTCAGGCGTCCATCGCAGACATTTGCAGGGCAGCGACATGGTCTTCGCCTTCCCCTTTTGTGAGGCATTACAAACTGGACAAGTTTGCCTCGGCAGACACCTCTTTTGGCCGGAGAGTGCTACAGCACGTAGTGCCACAGGCCGGGACACAGGCCCAGACTGCTTCCCTCCCATAGGGACAGTGCGGCTTTGGTATGTCCCATTTGTGGATTCTCCATCTATCATGCTGGAGAAGGGGCGTTGTCTTACCTGAACGCCTTTTCTCAGCATGATGATGGAGAATCCACACCCATCCCTTAGGATCAGTCAGGTCCAGTGTCAGGGGTCTGGGAGCCAACACGTCGGACTGTCGTCAATAGCTTCGCCTACGTCAAGACTAGGGAGTGGCCTGGTCAAGGAGGGGCATGGCAAGTTTGACTGACTTAGTCTAATAGGGCAGGAAGACAGAGTTAACCCATTCGTGGATTCTCCATCATCATGCTGAGAAAAGGCGTTCAGGTAAGACAATGCCCCTTTTAGGCTTGTACTTGTATTAACTGCACAAGGCAAATAACTTGCCTGATTAATTTGTGATGAGGCCCTTGCAGTTTTGAGAGTCATTATTTTATCCATGTTGTGAATATTTGTTCTGGCATTCAGAAAAGTAATAAATACAAAAGGAGAGGCTTTTCTTTCTGTGGCAATTTTATTAAACAGAAGATTCTGATATGAAGTTGATCCTCTAGGGCAAGACAAGCTGAGTCACGTGGATTTATACATTCATTTTTGGACTCTTTATGAAAGGCAGTTGCCAGGAGTCAACATTGACTTGAAGGCATAAAAAAAAAAAACAAGTTATGCCCAGTTTGTAGATGCTTTGTGCAGAGCAAAAATAAAGCTGTGGCTTAAGACTGAAGAACTATTTGATTGCATCACAGTGTTACATTGGTCTGGCAGATAAATAAAATTGTGGACAATTTTGTGGACCAGCACCGGTCCACAGCATGCCAGAAACCAGTCCGCGCAAATAAGCAAAGCCCCATCCTTGGGATGCAGGCAGCACATGAAACCATGCCCCCTCTGGTCCGCGGAAAAACCTCTCTCCACAGAACTGGTTTCTGGTGCCCAAAAGGTTGGGGGCCGCTGCTGTATAGAGAAAATAAATGACATGAATTTTGGCCCTGAAAACAGGACTACATACTGGGTGAGCAGAATATTACTACTGTGACTTTAAACTATAGTGGCTACATTCACCCTTTATGCTGAATCGAAAAAGGTTTGTTTGGCTTTGGCTGAACATATCCAAGGTTAGTATTTATCAGATACATTATACTAAATTGTATCAACCATGGTTTGTTGAATAGAGGGAATTGCCCATTGTGCTAAGCTATATACCTTTGACAATATACTAATTACATTTGCAAGCAGCCAAATCATTGTGGGTTTAGGCCTAACATAATATTCAAACCTGAAACAAGAGTAAAATTGTGGCTAAGGTAGAGGGATGCAAAATATTCTCTCAACCTGCAATGTCTCTTGTTCTGCTTTTCCCACCATCTGTGAACAGATCTGGAGAACTAGTGAGGTGCAGAAGATTGGGGAAGAATAAACTCAATCCCAATATCAAAAAAGGAAAGGTGGGGGAATACAGAACTACAAATTATTTAAAATCTATATTGAGCAAGGTGCTAGAAGAGATTGTCAAGCAGCATGTCTATGAACACTTAGGGAGAAAATGCCACCAATACTGTTAGACTAATCTCTTCTTATGACAGAATAACTAATTTGGTAGACAAAGGGAATGCAATGGAGGTATTATAACTTGATCATAGTAAAACATGGGACAGATTTTTCCATGATACCTTTGTGGGTACAATGGATAAATGTGAAGTAAACCATGTTTCGATCTGCTGAATTTTCATCTGGTTTGATATCTGCCCCAAAGAGACTTTATAAATAGATGTACATCATCCAGGAGCTAAAATATTGAATTGTGAGTTGACATATTTAAAAATGATCCAGATGATGGAATAGAAATGAAACTTATCAAATGGACTGATGACACTAAGTCATTAGCTAATACTTTAGATGATAAACTAGGTATTGACTAATAGAGGACAAAAATCACAATTTGAAATTACCTCAGAAATTTGAACATTGGACTAAAAGCCAATGAAGATATTAGCTGTGAGGAAGGTAAGGATTTGCATCTAGGTAAGAAAAACTAAATACATAGCTATAGGGTTTGGGAATTGTGGCTTGGTGGTCATATATGTGAGAAGGATCCTTACAAATTAGCTGAATCTGAGCAAGCAGCAGGATACAGCAGGTACAAAATTGAGCTTTAGTAATAGAAGCATTGTGCCCAGATTGTAGAATGTAATTGTTGCTATCTGTGCAATCAGTACTCTGTGTGGTTAGAACACTCTTGAAATATTGTAGTTCAAGGCATTGCACTTTGAAAGAAAAAGACTGGTTGGTGCACAGGAGAACTATCAGAATGGAAAGTGGTTTGGAAACCAACTCTGTGAGAAATAGCTAAGGGAGCTCACATAAGAAAAGGCATAGGGGAGACAGGTTGCAATCTACAATTAACTAAAAAGGTGCTAGATCAGTGATGGCGAACCTTTTAGAGACCGAGTGCCCAAACTGCAACCCCAAACCCACTTATGTATTGTTGGGTGCCGGGTGGGTGTGGCCCATTGGGTGGGTGTGGTCCATTGGGTGGGTGTGGTCAATTGGGTGGGCATGGCCCATTGGGTGGGCATGGCTGCGGTGGTCACGGCAGACTGGGTGGGCGTGGCCGGGGTGGGCGTGGCCACCTCGATGTTGCTCGTGGGAAGGGATGCCTGTGGAGGCCAGGCAGGGTTGGGGGAGATCCAGGGGGTCTCTGGCGGGTGGGACGGTGGGCAGGAGGCTCGTCCTGCAGGGTGAGGCGAGGCGAGGCAGGGGGTAGGTACCATTGCCGCAGGCAGCGGCATTGGGCAGGAGGCAGTAAACGGCCGGTTTCGACGTGACGCAGCTGTTTGCCACCTCGCGTATTGCGCCCAATGCTGCTGCAATGCGGCTCGGCCGAAAGCGGCCGTGGAACAAGTGGGGCAGGTTCCCCCCTCAACTGCCCATTCAGCTACAGCTTTGGTGGCTCTGTAGGCAGAGCTGCGAAGTTCTCTGTCAGAGAAGAGAACTTCGCAGCTCTGCCTACAGAGCCACCAAAGCAGCAGGTGGATCGCCAGAGGCTCGGGGTGGGAGCCACCACCGTGTGCAAGGAAACGAAGTTTTTTTGGGGAAAAAGGGTCAATTAATCAATTCCAACTTCGCAATCTTTCACGAGAAGTTGGAATTGATTGATTTCCCCCCTCCCCAAAAAAAAACTTACTTTGTTTCCTTGCACGCGGCGGCAGTGGCCGATTGCGAAGAGAAACGGCACGGGGCTGGAAGTCAGGTAAGGCAAGAAAGGCAGTTTCTGGGGAGAGCGAGGATTTCTTTCCTTACCTGCCCCACTTGTTCCGAGGCCGCTTTCCGCTCAGACATGTTGCTCTTGCCAATGGCCCAACCACCCACTTCAGCGCCCTCCCTCTGTGAGCCTCTGGCCTCCATCTGCTGCTTTGGTTGGCCTGCCGGCCTCCACCCCGGAGCTGCAGGGGCTGGCCTGGCATGGGAAGGGCATGCGCCCCACCCTCCCGCCACCATGCAGGGTAAGGTTGCCGCCCCTGACCCCGCCCAGATGCCCTCGCCTCCCCCCAGCGTTTTTTTTACTAACCTGCCTTTCAGCTGCATTCCGTTTCTCCGTTTGCTTCTTAGCCTTCGCCGCGTGTTTGTGGGACTATGGCTAAAAAAAAAAAAAGTTCCATCAGACTTTCTATCTTCTTGAGATCTCGCGAGAAGTTAGAAAGTCTGATGGAACTTTTTTTTTTTTAACCAATAGTCCCCCAAATACGTGGCGAAGGCTGAGAAGCGAACGGAGAAACGGAATGCAGCTGAAAGGCAGGTTAGTAAAAAAATGCTTGCGGGGGCGGGGGCGGCAACCTTACCCTGCGCGGGTATTGATACAGGTTGCTCATGGACGGGACTGAAGGCCTAGGACTGGGGCGACGGCGCGCGTGCCCACAGAGAGGGCTCTGCGTGCCACCTGTGACACACGTGCCATAGGTTCGCCACCACAGTGCTAGATGCAAGAGGAGATTAAATCTGTTCTTTGTTGAAACTAAGAGCAAAATACGGATTAACAAATTAAATTTAGAAGAAAGAAGAGTCAAGCTGAATATGAGGAGGAATTTCTTAAGGATAAGAACTGTAAGCAGTGAAATAGTTTATTTTGCTTTAATTTATTTTTTCAAAATTATAAAGTTGCCCATCTTGCAAGAAGCGATTTTGGGTGGCTATATAACAGATCAGAACACTTAGATGAGGAAAAATGGGAGGTTTTCAAAGTAGATTGGGATGTCTACTTCTCTGAGAAAACGTACAGGTATCCTCACTTACAGATTGTTCGTTCAGTGACCATTTGAAGTAAGGACAATGCGGAAAAATAGAGTTATGACCGGCCAGAACTGATGCTTTAGGCATGGTTTGAATTCCCCACTATGTCACTTAGTGACCAAGTTGCTGGTCCCAATTGTGGTCTGTAAGAGAGCACTTACCTGAAGTGTGTTCCTCCACTGAGCAATAGCTTGACCGGATGACCTATAAATCCCTTCCAACTCATACATTCCTTGATTCTGTGGGTATGATTTAATAAATGGCACTGAAGTTTTTATAATAGCACAATTCTGAATTTTAAAAGTGACAGTTGTTAGTCATGGCTTCCCTAAAATGGCCCTTTTTTGTTCTTTAGCATGCAAACTTTGTGTTCTGAATACCAGAACAATATTGAGTTGTGCAATAATTTCTTTTTCCCCAAGGCAGCTTTGTTCTTGGAATGTGCCTTTTCAAATACTGCTCTGAAAGAGAAGTATGCTGGTTACCAAGAGTAAAAGATTGCAATTGTAATCTATAGATATTTTGAACTGACTTTTGCATTGAAGATATTATTTTGCCTAATACAAGGGTCTTCAAACTGGCCCTTTTATGACTTGTGGACTTCAACTCCCAGAATTCTTCAGCCAGCATGCCTGGCTGAGGAATTCTGGGAGTTGAAGTCCACAAGTCATAAAAGGGCCAAGTTTGAAGACCCCTGGCCTAATACATCAACTTTTGCTATCAGAAAACAAACAGAATAGAGGAAATGAAAATTTTTCTTCTTAAAGGAACAGATTTTTTTTTAAAAATGAGTTTTTGTATAATTAAAATATTTTTTCATATAAAAATATATAATACAAAATATTCAATTATCAATACTTCTCAGTCCCACTTAGATTTCGTGGGAAAACTTTTGCTTTTATTTAGCAAAAGATGACTGGATGAAATTTAGGTAACATAAGATGATGCAATGGGCCCAGTCACAAAGTAATTATTGTTGGAGGGCAGAAACTGAATGTTGTTGTCATGTGTCAGTTCTCAAAATATGGAGAGCACCTCCCTTGCTCTTAATGGTGGCTCTCTTATTTGCAGACAAAATACAGAATGAATTGGCAGAGAAAACAGAGAAAAGGAATGGGAGTGGAAGGCAGGAAAAGGAGAGGAGGGGAGGGGAGGAGGGAGACAGAGGAAAGAAAGAAAAGGAAAGAAAAGAAAGAAAGAAGGAAAGAAAGAAAGAAAGAAAAAGAGAAAGAAAGGAAAGAAAGAAAGAAAGAAAGAAAGAAAGAAAGAAAGAAAGAAAGAAAGAAAGAAAGAAAGAAAGAAAGAAAAAGAGAAAATGGGGACATATGTTTCCTGTTTATTCACGTGTCAGATTATTGGAGAAAATTATTCCCTTTTCCATCAGAAAGGTCTCAATTGCAACTTTCTTCAACTATACAGGCAATATTGTGACTGCCTTGTACAGAAACTGTTTGCACTGACAACAGTGACAAAAAGTAACCTTGTGACCAGTGGTGAGATTCAGCCAGTTCGCACCAGTTCGGCAGAACCGGTAGCTAATTTTTTGTTGCCCAGGCCCAGAACGGACTTCCAGAAGTGGCATCCACACAAAGAACCAGTTGTTCACATATTTGAATCCCACCACTGCTTATGACCAATCCTTGCATTTACGATCTTCACATAAAGCTGTAAATCGGAGGAAAGCTGAAGAAAGATTGTTAAGAACAGTTGTGGTTTAACTTGGCAACTGTTTCACTTAATGACTGTGTTGCTGGTCCCAATTGTAGTTGCTCAAAGAAGACTACCTACCTGTACAGTGCCAATGATTGCAGATAATGTCTCATTCTGTTACAAAAGGAAGATACAGAACGTTGTGTATTTAGTGTAGGTTTTTTTTTTTGTGTGTGTGTGTGGTTTCCAGTGGGCGAGCCTGTGCAGTTCTCGGCATTTTGAATTTATCTGCTGGAAGGCCAATGTGGGCTAGTTTTAAACTGGTTTTGAGAATTTGGGGAATGAAAATGAGGGCAACATTGGAAAAGATTGGAAATTAAAAAAATACAGAATTATAAATCCCACACAAAGGAAAGCCCCAAGTAAACCCTCAACCGTTGTGAGAACTGGGTGATTTGGAATGAGGCAGCAGCAGCGGCAGTATAAGGGGCTTCTTGATACCTTTCCGTCCCCACAGCTTCTCAGCCCAGTTTGTTCTCCACCCACTGGCTTTCAGATATAGGCTTGCAAGAGTGGAAGAAGAAGCTGGAGAGAAGAGAGTGGAGAAATTTTCCCTTTGCCATTTCCTGTTCTGCAAACTTACCCCTGTCTACCGTTTGTACATTGGACTATGGCTTGCTTGTTTAACTCTGCTGCCTTGCTTGGTTCACAGAACACATTAGTCCATAAACTCCAAAGGTGGGTTCAGTCAACACATGTTAGGGCTATGTCAAAACCTATGGCTAGGTAGCATGTGTGAACCTAGAAGGTTTAATATTTACCCAGAAGGAAGAAGGTTTCTAGTTAAGTAATTACCCACCAAGACAGGGAAGTTGGTGTTGAAAGTTAGGGAGTGGTCAGGAGATCCAATCATGTAAACAAGTGTCTGGAAAGAAAGCAAAGATGCTGCTGTTGTGGCTTCAGAGGGGAACAAGGTTGAATGTGCTGGCCCTTCCGTTTTTGTTTTTTGTTTTATTTTTTGTCAGTCTCAGCTTGGAGAGGGTGGAGTGCCTGAAGTAGAGAGCTGCTTTACTTGTGGAGACTTGGAGGTGCTCCATTAAAAAAGACCGGATGGGAATGAAAGGAGAGTTAGCCCACTTGCAGAGTAGGACTAGAAGATCTAACATACTTAAGTGAAAGGAAGAGCCTCAGAGCTACTTACTATATACAATAAGCATGCTTGGGATTAGAATTGTGGGGTCCAGATATTTCTTTTCTTGGTGCTTTTTGTGGGGAGAGGGCGAGACTACCATTGGTGCAGATGGGGAATCAATTACTTTTACAGAGAGGGTGCCTGATTTCACAGATAGTTATTTTTAATCAATAGACATTAAGACAGTTTTCTGGGTCTCGTCCTTGTTTCGCACTTGCCTGTAGACAAAGGCAGATGATAAGGAAGCCGGCAAAGTTGTCACGTGCACTCATTTGTTGAGAAAGGGGAAAAATCTATGGGACTGGTTCTTTGAAGAGCAGGGTTGTCAAATGACAAAGTAGAGAAACTTGGGCATATTTTGTATGTGCCTTTATAGGTAGTCCTTGACTTACATCAGTTCATTTAGTGACCGTTTGAAGTTAGAACAGCACTGAAGAAAGTGACTTATGACCATTTTTCACATTTAGTTGCAGCATCCCCGTGGTCACGTGATCAAAATCCAGGCATTTGGCAACTGGTTCATATTTGTGATGGTTGGAGTGCCCTGGAGTCGCAGGATCATCTTTTTCAACCTTCTGACAAGCAAAGTCAACGGGGAAGACAGATTCACTTAACAACCCTGTTACTAACTTTAACTATGGTGATGCACTTAACAACTGTGGCAAGAAAGGTTGTAAAAATGGGGAAAATTCACTTGACAAATTTTCACTTAGCAACAAAAACTTCAGGCTCAGTTGTCGAGGTCTACCTGTACAGCCTTTTTTTTTTTTTTTTTATGTTTTGTGAGAGATTGTCTTACATTCAGGATTGCTTTCATGATGGGTTAGTATTTGTTTTAAAATGGTCCAGAAAGTGTATGAAGGCAGTGTGTGTGTAGGTAAGGCCTTAGTGTTGCACAGTTCTAAGCAGAAATTGGTTGCTAAAATTAATCATTAACTGTATAGGCTGGGTTAGAACAGCAGTCCGAGTAAAAAGTAATGTAGATTAACATGCTAGTTAAACTTTATTTTGGCCCCAACAGCCACATTCCATTCCAAAGGAATCTAATTTTGTGTGTGTGTGTGTGTTTGTGATTTTAAAAAAAAACACTTTAGAACAGTTTGAAGCTTCAAATGACTTCACACATGCACACAAACACTTGCACCCTTACATATAGTGATCAGAATGTACCTCATTGGGGGGGGGGGAATGGAGAATCCATAGAAAAGTTTTCATATAAATGTTGGTTAGGAGCAGTAAAATCAGACTTAATTATTTCTGGAATATTGCCTGTACTGTGTATGCAGTTGTCCAGTTTAATAAGAAGGAATAGTCAAACAATAGTCATTTGTGCTTCCCACCGTTGGAAACCAAGTTCATTGAAAAGAAAGTTTATTACAAATTAATGGATTTTTTTTTAAAAAAAATCTAATTGAAGTATGACATCTTTGCCCTATCTCTTCTGCCTTTTGGAGGTGAGAAACTGACTTGCCTGACTTGGAATCGTCTCCCCCATTTTCTCAGGTTCCTCTGGTTTTTCTTTGTTAGTTATAAGAGGGTTTTTCCCAGATTAAGACCTTCTGACATTGGCAGGTTACCCAATCCCTGTGAGTGATTGCTGTTAACCCACATGAGAAGCCAGAGTTGAGCAGAGTTGAGTGAGGGTAGTAGCCTTTTCCAAGAATGACTGTGGATTGTGCAATCCAGTGCTTCTTCCCTGAGGTCCTTCTTGTTAGTACACAACCACAAGAACTGATGGGAAGTGCCTCGTGGAACTTGTCACTGCATGTGGTCGCAGAGAGATAAGAATTCTAAGGAGGTAGAGATCATAACTTTCTTTGTTCAGAGCTGATGGGAAGTGCCTTGTAGAACTTGTCACTGCATGTGGTCACAGAGAGATAAGAGTTGTCAGAAATGTAGATCATAACTTTTTTGTCCAACTGTTGCCTCTGGTCATTCTAGTTCTGCAGGTTTTTGAAGAGCTGAACAAGGACATGGAAAGCTAGATATAAATATGGAGAAAGAGCTAGAAAAACAGTAGCATTGGATCCCCCACTAATAATATTCTTGGTGGCACTTTTGCTTCTGATATTGGTAAGATTCCATGGATTTGTTTTAACATCTAATATTTTGTATAAATTATAATAGTTATAAACATTTTAACCAACCAAAACTAACTTGTAGTTTTGAACTGTAATTCATACTCGGTACATAGCTGCGTAGGGAGGGTTATAGATAGATGATTTCTTTCTCTACTTAAAGCACTTCCTGAATTCAGCTTTTATTGAATTAATAGTTTGTTATTATTAAATAAATTAAACATATTAAATAATGAAGATCTTAATAAAACTGACAATACTGAATATATGCACCAATGGTATTACCTAGTTTGGTAATGAAACATCTACAAGAAGACTACCATGCTCAGAGAGCACCAAGGACCCCACAGTACTGAATATAATCAGGTCTCCCAGCATCACCACTTCCTCCTGAAGATCATAACAAAACACAGTTGGTTTATTCTCTCAGCGTGTACTTAAATGAACCCTAAAGCAGCACGTAAGTAATTTTTTTCTAGCGGAGATATATGAGATATATAATAGTTGTACATGGCATCTCACCCTCCCCCAAATTACAACTTGGATGAAAATTTAAGAAGAAAAGAATGAAAACAGTGGAAAAGAACTTTGTTGTAAATACATTTGAATAAGATAGCTTTGATTACTTATTTGTGCGGTAGCTGCTTCCTTGAAAATAGCTGTTTTTATCCAAAAATGTGCTCAGGGAGATCCATAGGCAGTGTGCTGTGAAAGGTAAACACTATAGATATTTCAGCTTGAATGGATGAAAAATAAACAGAGACGAAGAGAAGGTCTTTCTGGTTTAGGTATTTTGTGTGTGTACAAGGAAGGGACTTTCTGATTTCCGGTTTGCCGACGCAGCTGGCATGGACGCTTGGAAGACGACCTCCGTCTTTCTTGTCCAGTTTCGTATTGCTGGGGGGCCCTAAGAGGGTCGAAAAGTCGCACCGAAGAGGCGACCAGCAAGGAGGGGCTCTCGCTGGATCGCGGGAGAGTGGTAGCTCTCCTTTTAGAGCCGCCGTTCCCTCCAAACCGGCGGACGAAAGACCGGCCATAGCAATATGGCCGGTCACTAGGCTGTGGACAGCCGAAGTCACACTTACCATCAGGCAACATTAAAGCAGTGTGGAAGAGACTGGGTGAGATCTACCTCTCTTATATTCTAACTTCTTTTTTTACCTACAGAAGCTGCTAAAGTACTTTTCCCCCCTGTGGAGAGGGAAAGGGGATTTTAGCCCTCCCTCCAGAAACAGCGGCGACTGACTTCCAGGGGAGCTTAAAAACGTTGAAAAAATAATTATCCCAATTGGAACTTTATTTCCTAAAATTTGTGGACTAAAAGGTTCTCTATTATCTATTTTTTTTTACTTTCTATTTTTACTGAAGATCGGGGTTTTTCCTCATAAAATAGAAGAAAAACTGAAAGAATTAAAATAACTTTGAGATTCAAAGGAAATTTTTAAACAGTGGGGTGACATCTTGTGGCTAAACCTGAAATTGCAATCTGTTATTCTTTAAGAGATTTGGCTCACAGCCCAGAAAATAAGATAAGATTTATGCAACCTTGAACACCAGCTGTGAGAGACTTAGCTATGTTCTTTATCTACTGAAAAAAAACCCTGTAAAAGCTTCTAATTTAATTCATCATTATGGAAGAAGACCAGAAACAGACTTTTCTTATGGAGGAAAATTTGGCACAAATTCTTAATACACTAAAAGCAACTTATCAAATTCTTACAGCTGGTGATGAAATGAGAGCTTTTAGAGAAAAACGAGAAAGCAGCTCAGATATGCAAACTCAAGCTTTGATTATAACTAAAGAACCAACTATACAGAATACTACAGAAAAAGTGGAACAATTAAAAATTATGACAGAAGATTTAACTGCCCAACAAGTACAGACAATGGAAAATTCAGAAAAAAAACTGACAATATGGATGGAGGAAAAAGCCTGCTATATAAACCAGAAGGAACCTGAGGATCAAGATGAAGAACAGATGGAAGAAAAGATAAATAGTTCAGGACAACTACATCGAGGGGAAAATAAAGAGACGACCTGTTAGACTTGCTAGACCTGCTAGACCACTCAAAAAAATAGCGACTGGATGGTCTTTTCAACACCACACAATACCTATAATAATACAAGGAGAACTGTTTGATGACTCAGAAGCACGGACATGGAAGACGATCTGGCAAAGAAAGAAAGCTAGAATACGACTGAAGAAGAATGGGGTCTTGACCTACTTACGAGATTTAAAATAGAATATAGAAAATATTCAAGTAGATAAGATGTGTATTTTGAATATAAGATATTGTTATGAAATGAAGAAAAGAAAAATTTTGGCTATTTAAAATTTAGAAGTATAAATGTTAATAGTTAAATTTGAATATTGAGTTGTTTATAAAAGTTAGATAAAGGTGACTAAGACATATATATGCGAAGATTTATTGATGAAATGTGAATAAACATGTTTTGATGTAGTGCTAAGAATGAAAACTAAATGTTGAAATGGAAGAAATTTTGGTTACTGAATTTAAGATATGTGGAAATTATACAAAAATAAGAATATTATATCGAATTATCAATTTGTTGATGTAGAATTGAGATAGATAAGATATGTATCCTGAACACCAGATGTCGTGGGGAATTGTGATAAAGGGAATTGGGGTCATTTAAAACTTGGAAATGATAAATATTAAACGTTAAACTTAAATATTAATGGAATTTACTAGGTTATTGATGGTCTAAAAGATGGAATGTTAAAACAATTAAGACATATATAAACTAAAAGTTATTGATAAATGTAAGAAAGTTATTTTGTATCTGATTGATAGAATAAGAAGTATACTAATAAGAGACAGTACATATTAAGGGAAAAAGAGAGGAAATATTGGCTGAAACAGTTGGAGACTTGTATTAATAATATCTGTATGTAATTGAATCATTGTAATTCAGCCGCCACGTTTTTCAAAGATATTATTGTAATATTAGAAAATAAATAAAAAGTTTAATAAAAAAAACAAGGAAGGGACTTTCCACATGTTTAAGTCATATGAATATGGGTGTACTTTGCTTCCATTTTGACAAGCAAATGGAATGTGAAGCATACAGTAAACAAAATGTGTCTACTTTCAAGGACACATGAGTACATGAGTTGTTCCTGGACTTTCATCACAACCCTTTGAAGTTTTACCAGAACTTCTAGAATTCAGCTCTAAGGTGTGTTTTAATGACACACTATAGGAATATGATGTTCTGGCTATTCTAACCAAACAATTTATTTTGTGTTCTCCTGGCCTAGGCATTTATGGATCTGGCACTTAAATGTGATGGATGTCACAAAAGTATATATCATTGACTATCATTCTCATTTCTTATACATAATAATGGCAATTCTCTTGACAGAAAAATAACAAAGTCAGTCTCACCAGACATTTTCTTAGTGTAAATTGAGAAGGATTTTTTGTAGGTGGGGATGGGATTGTAGTATTTGTAATCCAATTTCCTAAAGTCTTTTACTTATGCCACTTTAAGATGTCTTAGCCACTTGCTTCAGGTTGTATCAGTGTTGTGCAATAATAGCAAGAAAAAAAACCTCCCAATCTAAAGACCAAAAATAGTATATGTATAGCTTTCAGATTTGACTTTCTTCACAGTAATGAGGTAATAACCTACTCTGCTTATCAGCTAATTTAAGATACTCAATCCAGGAAGAGTTATAACTCAAGTTATAACAATAGTTCCTTTTAGATTTAACAGAACAACAGAGTTGGAAGGAACCTTGGAGGTCTTCTAGTCCAACCTCCTGCTCAAGCAGGAACCCCTATACCATTTCAAACAAATGATTGTCCAATGTCTTCTTAAAACCTCCAGTGTTGGAGCACCCACAACTTCTGGAGGCAAGTCGTTCCACTGATTAATTGTTCTAACTGCCAGGAAATTTCTCCTTAGTTCTAGGTTGTTTCTCTCTTTGATTAGTTTTCATCCATTGCTTCTTGTCCTGCCTTCAGGTGCCTTGGAGAATAGGTTGACCCCCTCTTCTTTGTGGCAGCCCCTTAAATATTGGAACACTGCTATCATGTCACCCCTAGTCCTTCTTTTCATTAAACTAGACATACCCAATTCCTGTAACCATTCTTTGTAGATTTGGGAGAAGTAGCCCTGCCTTATTTTTATTTTTCTTCTAAAATTAATTTCTCAGGCTGACTGGGTGGTTTTTAAGAGTCACACTTCAGAGGATTTTTCTCTTTTGACAGTAAGTATGAGGATCAATGGCAGGGCACTGAAAAGTCTTTTCTCCCCATTCACAAATTTCATTACATATATTTTTGTACGGATTGCCTACCCTATAGTTAATTTATTTTTAAAGCCTGTTACAAATATATACACCATGGGAAATATTTCTTATGTAGCTAATACACAAGTCTAAATATGGATTATTTATCTAATGCAAATGTGTTTGCTAAAAAGCTATAGGAGTGAATTGTCAGACTTTACAATACACCCACAAGAGTTTCACATAAAATAACTAATTGTCTACCCCAGTGCCACATGTTAATACATAAACCTAAAAGACAAATAATTCCTTTGGAGCCCAGATGACAACTTAATGTGAATTGTTTAACAGTTACATTTATCTTATTACAATTGCTTTCTATAAACTAAGCTATTAATGTGGCTTGGAACAGGGAAAGCATATAAGAATTGACTTAATGACAAATGCCAGTCAGTATTTAATTTCTAAAAAGAGAGCTGTTTACAGCTGAGCCTATTGGGGAAGCCTTCTCCTCACTACCTCAAAGGTGTTTTTTCAAAAGGCAACTGGAGTGTTTTTTCCTTGAGGAGGAAGAAGAAGAAGACTTTTCACTTCTCATCCAAGAAGCTTTTTCAGTTGTGACAAGGAAAAAACAGTCCAGTTGTCTTTTGAAAAAGCACCTTTGAGACAACTACGACCTGGATGACTGAAAATCTCCAGAGACGCTTCTTCTCACCAATGGAACTGAAGAAGCAGTGATTATTTTGCGCCGGAGCAATGGCATTTTATATCAAGAATTATGTCAAGAATTTTCTTTGAGTTGAATACTAGCTAGCTATGAATAGAGATTATTCACAATGAAAGAAAAATGAGGCATGCTTATTTCCTATACTTCCTTTTCCTTGCAGCCTGATGTGCCATTAAAAGTGCTGTGGAAGATGAGCCAATCTTCTGAAAATGGAGGGAAGGAGAGACCATTAAAAAAAAAAACCTTTCTGCTACCTCCAGCATTTCTGGAAACGTTCAATAAATCCAAATCTCTTTAGAAACTGAAGGAGTTTTTGTTTTGCAAGAGGACAAATCTAAACATGATCCTTGTTTGATTCAAGACTTAGCCCTGAAGTTAAGGACAGGTTGTAGAGCTTAATACTAAGATAAATAAGATGTCAGAAAAAATGGCTTCATTTTTCTATCCTCCTCCTCCTCCTCCTGCTGTATAGATTTCTGGTTAAAATTAGATTATAGTTTGGAAGACAGTAAAATTCAGATTCAATCAATTGTTTTTCTTCAAAGTGTCCTCACAAGGTTGTTGTTAATATGTAAACTGAGGTATTGTGTATTATGTTGGCTTGTTTTGAAAAACAGTAAAAACATAGAAAAGAAAAGGCATTATCCATGAGTCCAGTGCCACTTGTATTCTGATTGTAAGGTTGATTTCAGGCTCTGGATTCAGTTCACAATACATAACTTTATAGTTGCTTAACAGAAAAATCAGGGGTTCTTGTCAGTATTAATGCAATATGATTCTACTGGTCAGATGGTTGGAATATCTACACTGCACCTGAGTTAACAGAAAAAAATTATTTGTTTAGGGCATCCTTAGATTTTGAATCCCTTTTTAGGCTTTTTCCTTGGATATTTCCCTTTCTTGGATTTGTCCAAGCAGTTATATGCCCTGATTCAATATGAGAACTTGAAAAACTAAAAACAGAATAAAAGACTTATTGAAGAACAAATCACATGGTAGCCCACTGAACTGTTTTAAAGATGTAATAAATCATTATCTGAAAAACAAGACATGTGGCTCGGTGTTTGTACCATTATCATGAACACTTTGCTCCTTATTTTAGCATTAATATCAACTTACAGCTAATGCGTTTAGATTTTTAAAAATCATTTAATGAACTTATATTTGTAATAAATAATATATATAGAATTACACATTAGTTATTTTGAAAGGGAAAACAACTTTATAGGAGTGGTTGGTATACTGACCCAAAGGTGCTACACTAGCTGGTATTATCCTTACCATTAGCAGGGAATTTTGCATGTGGGTCTAAATCTGGTAACCTAGTCTACCCTTGCCCTTTCTTATTAAAAGCATTGTGTGAATTATTATTATTATTATTATTATTATTATTATTATTATTATTATTATTATTATTATTATTATTATTATTATTATTATTATTATTATTATTAATTATTATTATTATTATTATTATTATTATTATTATTATTATTATTATTATTATTATTAAAGTTGGAAGGGACCTTGGAGGTCATCTAGTCCAACCCCCTGCTCAGGCAGGAAACCCTATACCATTTCGGACAAATGGCTGTCCAGTCTTTTCTTAAAAAACTTCCAGTGTTGGAGCATTCACCGCTTCTGGAGGCAGGTTGTTCCACTGGTTAATTGTTCTAACTGTCAGGAAGTTTCTCCTTAGTTCCAGGTTGCTTTTCTCCTTGATTAGTTTCCATCTGTTGCTTCTTGTCCTGCCCAAGCCCTGATGGGCATGGAAATTAAATATTCAGGGGTCTATTTTGTGATCATTGCATAATTAGGATTGTAACATGCAGGAGAAATAAATAATAAAGAGCCTGAAAGAAAAATATTTTTTATGTCTGAAATTAAAGACAAAGAATGCTGTAAAAGATTCGAAAATGATTTCAACTTACGGAATTGATGTACATGAAAGTATAGTATGGAACATGAAAGGAGAGTATGAGTAGATATTATCTAGATTGTTGGGGTATATGAAAGTAAGATAGTATAGACTGTAGTTATATTTTGTGCTCCAGTAATGGTGATAATGGAAAAATCGGAAATGAGTCTGAGAAAAAATATACAACATTATGACTGAACATGACCCCAGAAAATAAATTATTCTGTTAGGTGAACATGAATGGATGGGTGAGAATGTAATGACAGATAACAGAAAAAGGGATTGAGCAAGAATGAATGAAAATATGAGGTTATGTCAAGTTGTCAGTATCTGGTTAGAAAATGTTTCTTTTTTAAAGATGTATGGTATAAGCAGAAGTCTATTCATATATAGACATGACAAAGAATAAGTATACATTTAAAAGCATGATTGATTTCATTTCTTATGATGAAAGGTTGTGGGAATTCTTATGATGAAAGGTTGTGGCAATGAATATAAGGTATGGGAGAAATAAAATTGCAAAAAATGTAGTCGGAGAAAGCAAGGAATAATTAAGACTAAATGCTGAGAAACTGAAGGGCAATTAAGATAGAAATTTTTAAAAAAGAGCGGAGAAGTGGGTGAAGTAGATAAAATAAGGTGTCATCAGAATGAATGGAATTAAAAAAAATGATGAAAATTACTTGGGAATCAGTATTTTAGAGATTTGTATGGGATTTTGTATGGGAATTATATTGATATGCAAAGTAGAATTGATACAAATGCCATAAATTTCCAGGAAAGAAACTGATGAAATTAAAGAGATGTATGTTGTGAAAATGCTGAAAAATGGTATGAGATACAAATAATATATCTGGAGAAATATTAAAATATGGATGTGGCTCTCTTTCTTAAACTTGATTTAATACGTGCCTGATGTTTTCATTTCTGTCTGATGTTTGGAAAAATGCAATTATTCTATTCTAATGGAAAGGTAGCAAGACTACAGGAACAGGAGAATTATATTAAGTGTGTTATGTGCACACCAGATTTTTGCCCTTTAGTTGGTCACTAAGAAATGTCTATATGTGAGAAAGAAAATTTATTGTATATCTTTAATTTAGAGAAAGCATATGATAAAGTGAGTAGGGATGTATTATGGGATGTTTTGTGTGAATATAAGGTTGAAGTTCAGGCATTTACAGAATTCATTTCTGATGATCATCAATCCCATAAATGTACATAAAAACAAGTTTTTTTGTTTTTTTTTAAAGTTAGATATTTTATAACTAGAGTATGGGATATTCAGTTTTGATTAAATTTTGAGATCCAAAAATGCAGTTACTGTATTAAATATTTGGTGGTTTGGTCATTCTTATTTTCAAGAATGTAGATTATGATGTCTATATAACATTTAGAAATTTGAGAAATGGAATTGGCCTTTGGAATTGTGTAAGATTTTTTTGGTGGGGGGGGTCACTTTTATTAGTGGAAAATTATTTCTAAATGAAAATTGATTAAGATTCCCAAAATTGTGGTTGATAGGACAGACTAAACTTCAGTTAGAATCCTCCTGGATAGTGTACGTTACACATTACATTAGGAGCTGTGGGCTTCCTGCTTCTTGTACCTGGGTAATAAGTTAAGAAAATTATTGTGCAAGGAATCTCTGGCATAGAAACTCAAAGAGAGATACAGTAGCTACTCTCAGCAAGACTGAAATGCTTAAATGGATGAACCACTACAAATATAATTTTCCAATTGAAAAATATTCAATTACAAAAAGCCCAATATCTTAGATGGAAGTTTATCTGTGCACAATTTTAACAGTTAGATACAGTGGTTAATCTGAAAGGTTTAATTGAGTTCACTGTCATTAACATATATTTATTTGTGGTTTACCAGACATTGAAGATACACCACATATATTATCTGAGTACCAGTTGTATTGCCTAGAAGGAGATAATTATCTTAGAATACAGAACATAGTATAATAAAGTTGGAAGGGATCTTGGAGGTCTTCTATTCCAACCCCTTGTTGAATCCTATATAAGACAAACAGCTTTCAGGGATCCATATCTGAGACTTAGAGCAATATATTTATATGTGGTTAGAATACAAATATTACATATAAAACAACATCCTTGTTGAATAAAGCAGCACAATTGGATTTGCATATTTACATCTGATTGAAGTAACTTGTAAAGGATGATAAGCTCATAAGATGATATGAGCTAAGTTTGTTTTTAGTTATTTTGCAATGAAGGCTTTATTCCAAGATTTTATATTACAGTATGAATTTATGGCTGAACAATAAAGTATTGTTGTTGTCACCTAGCAGAATAATTTTTCTCCTGGATTTTTCCCTAGATTCATTTTTATAAAAGAATTAAGCTTGCAATATCTGGTGTCATTTACTGTCATAACTTTTTGAAGTATCCTTAAAGAGAGATTTGCCTTAATCTATAATTCAATATTCTTAGCTGGCCAGTTCCTTTAGTAAGACAAAATAGTAGTGAAGAAACTGGAGTTAACTTAATCAAGCTGACTTCTAAGCATTGAATAATTTAAAAAAATAAAAGAATAGCTGTCATCTATTCATGTAACAAGTGGTAAATATTAGTAGACATGATATAATTCCTATCAATATCAATAGTGATGAGTAACATCAAGAATGTATTACTTAGCTGTGTTTTGGCAATCTTGAAAATAACAACAACAATAACTTTATTGTCACTTTGAATGTACACAAATCGGCATACATCAAAATGAAATTTCGTTGCATACAGCTCTCAAAGGGTCACCACCTCCGATAGCCGTTCCTTGTTCGGGGCCAGCTCAAGTTTCAGAACATCCATTTTAGTCTCTAGGGAGCGAACGATGGCAAACAGGACAGATGGAAACGGAGCTCCACGTGGATTAGCCCTCAGATTAGCTTGCATGATAACCTCACCTCCTTTTCTTTTTGTGATCCTGTCTCTTCCACCTTTTCCTTAAAGGGGCCTCGCTCCTTTTCACCTCTGGAGCACGCTGCTTCTGCCACCGCCTCCAACTCCTCCAAAGGCCTCTTTCCCTTCCTCTGGGCCTGCTGGCAGCCTCATCCAGTTGCTTCGCTCCATAAACCCCCGGACCTCTCCTCCTCTTCCTCTTTCGGAAACAGCTCTGATTTGCAATAGAATCCGTCACTGTGCCAGCAGTCAGATCTTGCTGCCGGCAGAACAATTTCAAACAGCGCAAACGACTTTTAATGGTCTCACCAACAATCACTGACATTTAAAAAAAGATATGGCAAGATTACTAGCATTCACATATATATAATAACATTATGTAATTCTGTGTTGAACTACTTATTAATGCTTACCGGTGCATGTCTTTGACTATTTTTTGGAATCTGATATACTTATTTATGACATGGACAATTCAGTCCTATTTACATTTACTAATAAGCAATAAACATATTTAAGATTATAGGCATGCAGTCAAACCCAGTGCATGTTTATTCACAAATAATTGATAGGATTGTTTTCAAGTAAGTGTTTACAGTACATATATTTTACATTAACTTCAAACAGTGCTCAGAATTACAGTGCAAGTAATTTTTTCTTTTAACCACTATTCTTATTGCTACATTTCTATGTTTTGTAATCAAATACCTACTGAATTTTTATATTATGGGATATAGCATTGATGTTAATATTGATCCATAAACTTTGGGCTTTGGTCCTATTTTCAACCGTTTAGGTATAATGGCCACTCTTTTTGAATAGTACATTTAAAATGCAGCCAGTCCTGATGGTCTTTATTTTCTTTCTCTCATGCATATAGGATGTGACTCTGATTGACATTCTCTGGAGACAAGACATAGATCTTGGAGCAAGGCGTGAAGTTTTTGATTTCAGCCAAAGAAAGAAGGAATATGAACTTGAGAAGCAGAAAAAGCTTGAAAGTGAGAGAGAAGAGCAGCTTCGGAAAGAGCAAGAAAAGGCCTTTCTTGCCCAGTTGCATCTGGATGAGGAAACCGGGGAATACGTTCCTATCCAACCAGCTCAAGCTGTTGAATCTGGAAATTCTGCCATATCCAACAATTATTCACAGGTATAGCTGTAAACATAGAACCCCTTTTGTTCTTATTGATTAGAACACCCTCTTTCTTGTTTCTTTCACCCTGGTTGCTGTGGGTGTCTTCAATGAATCTGCATTTAACACAATTGTAACTTTATGTGTTTCTTACACAGAGTGTACATATTTCGAAACAAGATGCAGACGATCTGTTTGATGACTACATGCAGATTTTAGCAGAAACATTTTCATTTGGAGACGAGAGTGAGGTAAATATTCACCACTTTGACAGTCTTTATGGACTTAACTGCATCTCTTTCCTTGTTACTTTTTACATTCCTCTTAATATTATGAGCCGCAGATTTGATGGTATACATCTTTTCATGCTAATGTTTAAGGTTCCAAGCACAGGTATATCAATGATCTATTTCATGTATTCTAGATTTCTCCAGCTGAATTTCGACAAGTGGCACCTTTGGAAATGGCTGCCAACCAGGTCTTTGTTGAATCTAACCATATGCAGCAGCTTGACTCATCTGTACTTCAGTCTACGATTCCAGAATTATTAGATACAAAAGTGGAGAACACACAAGATATAGAACAAGTGTGGGAAGAACTCCTGTCTATTCCAGAACTGCAGGTAATATTTGCTGTCAGTGGCTATGTATTTTGGACAGATATTTTGGTACTGTTGACATTTTTGTCTTCTTGGTCAATTCTCTCCCACATCACTCTGCATAGGATAATTCAGTGGGAGAAAAAAAGAAACGTCACCAAGTAACAACTTGGCAGTGTTCTAATAGCTGTGAACTACTTAACTTGCAACCAAGATTTACTTGTAGTGCAAATGAAATATTTGTTTTCTAGAGAGAATTTGTACTATAAACTAAAGCCCTAACTTGCATTATAGTCCTAAAGCTAGTTTGCTTGAAAATAGATTGCAAGTCTATTTGGTTATTTTTATTGGAAGAGAAATCTTGCTATTTAATATCCTTTTGATAATTGGGGAGGTGTTTTTTTTTAAAAAAAATAAATAAATCTTGCTCATATCAGTTTTATCCATAATTGCATCCATAATTGTTTTTTTGAGAAATGACACTTTGTAAATCTAGAGTAACAATCATCACAAGGAGCAGGAATTTATAAACAAAACACAAATTATTTTACCCTGAATGCAGGGAAAACAGAAATTTCTCAAACAGAAGTTCATTCTTGAGGAAAGAAACCTGGTAGGTCTACATTTATTTATATTGAAAGGCCATATCACTTTTCAAAGTCCACTCAATCCTACAAAAGGAATGGTTCCGTTCCTGTTATGAGGAACAGCATAAACTCTTGCAAACTCTTACATTTAAGCAAATTTTTTGAGTTAGGCAACTGATTCAAATACAAGTTGAATGACTGAAAGGTCGATAGTTGTAGTTTCAAGGTTCTGATGCATTTCATCCCCTTCTCAGTATTCACATTTCCTTTTTGAAATTGTCAGTGGAGAAAGGGGGGAGGTACTAATTACTTGCATCTCTCTCCCCCTTCTTATTTCTCTTGCTTGGTGTTTGTCTCACCAGGTTTTCTAGTCTCATAGTATGTAAAAAGGTGACAGTGAAGACTACAGTGTCCATGTGTGTGGCACAAGATTACCCATAAATACTGCCTCCCTAGCTCCAGAGATGCATCAACTGCTCCGAAACTGCTAATGTGTAAAACACGGTTAGGGAGCTCGTCCTTCTCAGAGGTCCTCCCCAAGTTGTCATTTTTCATGTGACAGAAATGTTAAACAGATGGAAAGGAATCATATAATTACTATGAATTACATTTAAATTGAATTAAACCAAAGCTTAGTTGCTATGCTGCATGCAAGCATGCCACTAAAAATTCTAGTGTGGCTTTCAGATCAGAAAACCCTCCAGTACAAACTCTAAAATGAAATACATAAGATTATCGTGTAAGTTTTATTGAACATTTTTGGAACCTTTCTTTTTACAGTGTCTTAATATACAAAATGACAGTCTCGCCGATGTAACATCAAACCCATTTGCTGTAAATACCACTTCAGAGGCAGCCGATAACTTTACCTTCTACAATTCAATGTCTGCCATGGAGAAAGAAGTTGTTAACTGCAGTCAAGAATTCCTGAAACCTTTGGAGGATCCCTATTCCAGCCTGGGGTTGCCAGAAGATTCTAGTCAACGTAGCACTGATTTCTGTGAGGATTTCTATTCCTTTATTGATGTGAAGATGGACACCAGAGCGGCTACTCCACCATCTCATTTTGTGGATCAGGCAATTGCTGGCTTTTTAAGTGAACCGATTGATCTTTCGGATTTTGCTCAGTGCAAAGCTTTTAATCAAGACCTTGCAGGAAATGCCCCAGAATATAATGATTCGGATTCTGGTATTTCACTGAATGCAAGTCCCAATATAACCTCCCCAGCTCATTCTGTTGAGTCATCTTCGGTCTGTCAGGATGCAGGCTTTGGATGCAGTGATTCAGAAATGGAGGAGATTGATAGCGCCCCTGGAATTGTGTCACCGACCAATGCAAAGATTCATTCTTTTCACCTGCAGGTTCCTGCCTCTCCAACTCTGGAGCAAGGCACCCCAAAGCCTGACTTACCGCTTACTAGTACACCTCAAAGAGAATTGCCTGCCAATCCTGGCCACGTTGAAGCTCCATTTATGAAAGATAAGCCCTTCAACCAACAAGAAGCTCATCTCACTAGAGATGAGCTGAGAGCAAAAGCTCTGCAGATCCCCTTTTCTGTTGAAAAAATCATCAACCTCCCTGTGGATGACTTCAATGAAATGATGTCCAAGCAGCAGTTCAACGAGGCTCAGCTCACACTGATTCGTGACATACGAAGGCGAGGCAAGAACAAAGTAGCTGCTCAAAACTGCCGTAAAAGGAAACTGGAAAACATTACTGAGTTGGAGCACGATTTGGATTACCTGACGGAGGAGAAAGAGAAGCTCCTGAAAGAGAAGGTGGACAATGACAAAAGCCTGCAGCTGCTGAAAAAGCAGCTGAGCACCCTGTACCTTGAAGTCTTCAGCATGCTTCGGGATGAAGATGGCAAGCCATACTCCCCAAATGATTACTCACTGCAGCAAACCAGAGATGGGAGCATTTTCCTTGTGCCTAAGAGCAAGAAGCTAGAGACTTAAGTTCTGAAGATCAGGGAGACAAAAAAATATTTCTATGATTATTTTTACATTGCTATTTTCTATTGATAAGCATCATGTAACCCAACATTGTCCTTTTTCAAGTGACTATACGTTTCTTTAGAGTCAAATGTATGAATGCACTAAATCATTAGCGTAAAACAAAATGTATGCACAATGGATACTACTTCCACAATACACTAGTTCTTCCTGTTATGTAATAGCAGCTTAAGCAGTTTTTGTGCTTGTGTAAATATTTCAAGATGTCTTATTTATATACAATTTCTATAGTTGCTTTATTCAAATAAGTATCAAGCGTGATTTAACTGCTAATCCTACATATTTACAAAATTAATTTTCTGTCTTGAGGTACATCACTTTATAAATACAAATGAATTTTTTAGTTTACAAGTGTATTTACTTTAATATAGCAGCTTGAATGCAGTGTAAAGTGATATGCATAATGCAGCAATAGGACACAACCCAACCAAAGACAAGCACTTTGAAGAATAGCTTAGAGTAGGAACATTAAGCATGTGCGTAACATTCTTTCATTAAAATTAATGGAGCTTCAGGAACCCTGATCATTGGAAGATGGTTAGATGATAAAAGAGTTTTGTACTTTTAAAGTGGTTAAATTTTTTTATTTGATAATTTAGTAAATTGTTATGTAAAGTATGATTTTGTTTCAGCCAAAGCTGCACAACTATGTTACTGAATGTGGTTGAAATGGGGGAGTAGGTCACTGGAAAGAGACACACAGCTTCTTGTGAATCTAAGCTTTTATTATCCCAATTTTTTTTCCTAGCTCTTATATTTTCATATATTTGACCTGAAATGTATTAAAAGTCTCTGAAGCCAGATTGGGTAGTTGAACAAGACTTTATTGATGAGTGGGGAATCTTTGGCATCCTAAATTTTAGGTTTTTAAGAAGAGATTGGACAACTACTTGTCTGAAATGATATAGGGTCTCCTGCTTAAGCATGGGGTTGGACTAGAAGACCTCCAAGGTCCCATTCATTGTTCTGTTAAATAACCTCTTGGGTCATATTCATAATTTTGCTGCTTGGGTGCACTAGACAAATAATTGCACCATTAGATTTAAGTCCAGTTCCCATGCAAAGTTGGACTTTAAATAACTAATGGGATTCAGTTATTCTACAATTCAATTTTATTCTTTTAAGCATGTTTGCGATTTAGTTTAAGAGTGCAGCTATTTATTCTATATTTCAGAAGAAAACTAAGAAGAAAAACACGATAGTAAGAGGTAGTTTTCAGGAAACGTCTTTTTTTTGTTTGTTGAAGAAATGATCAGTTGTCTCTTGAGAGGAGCAATGGACAGTACCTTAGTTTGATATATAACATTTATCCCCAAAGGATCTACATAGAAGTATTGTAAATGATTATGTGCCATTAAGTCGGTGTCAATTCAGCAACCACATCCATTTCCATGACAATCTGCCCCTGGCCGTCTTTCAGGTCTAGTATGCACCCACAGTGACACTGTCCTTCATCCTTGCTGCTGGTCATCTCCTTCCTCCTTCTCTTTCCAAGCATTTTAATGGCCCTCCTAAATATTAATAGGGATGGGAGTCATTCTGACTTTTGAGGGGCAGATTGTGGGAGCTAAGCAGTTCATTTCTAAAACCCTCCTCCTTGTACATCTCATTGTGTGGAAACTTGAAACATCCCCTTTCAGCTGTTGTGTGCTGACAAGATACTGTGTAGATACTCGGGACCACAAAGGGTTTAAAGGGAATAATCAGCATCTAGGATTGCAGCCAAAACAACTCTTATTTCAAGACTATTTAGAATTGCATCAGGTTAAAAAAAAAAAAAAAACCTCAAATCCCTTTGCCAGATTTACTGAAAATAGATTTCACCCCATTGTTTTTCTGTAGTGGAATTCAGTCCAGCATAAAGGAGACAGGTATCATTGGTCATCCAACAGGTTTTGTGCTTGAAGGATTTGAACGTGGATTTCATCTCCACTCAATACGGGAGAGACCATCTATGTTACTCTGATTTTAGCATTGGAAATGGCATCAAGATGCAAATTGTCCCAGTTTGTTGTTGCTAATTTAGGCTCGAGTGACTTCTACGCTGAACTGAAACAGAACCAGGGCTTTAGAATGAGATCCACAGCACCGAAGATCTCTTTTGTTATACGGTATCTTCTAATCAATTCATTCATGAGCGTTCCTGCTTTTCCACCATTTTTGACTTTTGTTGCCTTCTTTTTTCACATCTTAAAACTAGTACTGCTTTACTTTTCTACCATTAAGAAAAAATAGCATTTTTGTGAAGAGTTTATTGAACAAACTGCCACTCTTTTATGTGGTAAAAGAAATAGATTACCTTATTTGAAAGAGCACTGCAATGGTTACAATCCTCATGGGTTTTAACTGTAGTTTTATGGAAGTCCGTTATGTGGTTCAGGGTCTTCAGCTTTTTATATCTCATACTTAATTCTTTGAAGACTTAGGGAAGAAAAAAAAAAGCCTATCTGGGCTTTGTTCCCCAGCCTAAAAAGCATCTGATTACCGTTTTACAGTGAAATTGCACAAATACGCCATTGTAAAATTACTCATGCTTCAAAATTAAAGAGGAACATTGGAAAATTGTAATGTGATACAAATCTTAAGTATGTAGCTTGTATTCTTCATTCTCAGATCATTCATGGTACACTGACATATCGACCCAAATTACTAATTCATAATGTCAGCTAGAAATTATGAAAGTGTGCTTGTTCATGTAAGCATGCCCTGAAGTTTTGTTCTAGCAGGATGTGACCTTAAACTCTGAGACATATCCCCTAGGGCAGGGGTAGGCAACCTTGGCTCTTTTATGACTCGTGGACTTCAACTCCCAGAATTCCTGAGCCAGCATGGCTCAGCTTGGAAACCTCTCCCTTTCCCCTCAGCATGGCTGGCTCAGGAATTCTGGGAGTTGAAGTCCACGAGTCATAACAGCGCCAAGGTTGCCTACCCCTGCCCTAGGGTAGAGCCAAACATTTGCACAGAACCTGTTGTTTCATGTGGAACTAAATGAGCAATGTGAATCCGACATTCCTTTAAGTGTCTTCAAATATTTCAACTTTGTGTCATAACAATTCAGAAGAAATCATGCAAGTCAGTTGCTTAATGCAGAAATAAATGATGATCCAGTACTAGAATTCAGATTCATCAACTATCATAATTAACTATGTTTTATTATAAGCATTTGATTATTACATGGTTCAATTTTTGCTCTCATAGCTATCAGTTGTATGCATGTTCCATTGAAGAATCAAAAATTTCAATTTATGGAAACAGACGAGTGTTTCTTCAGGATTAGTCATCCTGCAGAGCAGAAGATAAAAGCAAACAATTTAGCACATTAAGAATGGTAACCTACTGAATATCAAAACTTTGCTAAGTTTATTGAGGACCATAAGATCCCTAATGCTGGCACTGTTCTAGCACCATAATGTATATAAAGCCCATCACCAAACGCAGAGTTGGTTAATCTCCGTCTTGTTCGGGAAAATATTTAGCTGAGCGCATACAGGATTCAGGTACTCTTTTACCAATAAAAATATCAATATCCAAATTTGAGGCACAGAGAAACACATGCACTCACCCCATTTCCATCTTGCTGGGGATTGCTGAGATTACTGTACCCATTTTAGCCTCAACCCTGTTTTCATAAGACAAAAAGGGAGCATAGGTGCTCTTTGCCACTCATAGTCCTAGGATTAATAGCAAGACACAATCCATAAATATTCTCTAATATTCAGTTTCAATTAGCCACAGTTCCTATTTACTTTAACATAACAAGTTGTACATTTGCTGCTACTATAGATAGGTACAGAAATTGTAAACTGCTCATAAATTCATAACTTGCAAGTTAAACTGAGATGCTGACGGCCAGAAAAGGCAAGACAATCTGGAACCATAGTCCTATTCTTTTACATGCAGAATAACAGAATAAGGCAAATGAATTTCAGTATTACACAATTAAGATTTATAGAATTTTAAAAATCCAAAAAAAAAAAAAAAAACCCCGAGAAACTCATTTTAAAGATTTGTTACCTGAAAATTAATTTAGAGGGCACATCAAGTATTCCAGGTGAGAATGTTACTGATTTTCTTGCCTGCAATTTGGCAATTAGAAACATTACCAATAGGAATCCAGCAATGCTAACTTTATATTGGCTACTTTTCTAACTGAAAAATCACACAAGTAATAAAATCAGGATTTTCAGGTTGTGTTTTTTTTTATTTGCCTGATATATGCAATTAGGTATGTTCAACAATATACACCTTACCCAAATCACTGGGAAATTATCCCTCCAAAATACAGTGATTCCTGCCAAATGTTGGTAACAGCATTAAGAGGCTATATGCCAGGAGCATGCAAATAGCAAAAAGCAATCAATCACTGTTCTTAGATTTCCCAAAAGTAAAACAAAATAATTTGTTCCGTTGCTTTCCATATTCTGCTACAATAACAATGGGAACTTTTTGTTCTAGGAAAGCAGGGGAGTAAAACTTGAAAGGAGTACCCATTTTTCCTATGCTAAATCGGTCAAAGGTATGTTGTTTCATCAGGAAAAAAAAATCTTTCTCAAAATATTGAAAATATTTTGTTTCAAGCTCCGAGTAGTCCCCCCCCCATTCCATTCATGCTATTACTACACGTTAGACCTAAATGCCAATTAGATGATTTAATATACCCATCCACATTGATTTGAATACAATAATTATTCAATATATTTCACATTTACCCAGTTTGTTGTCGTCTCCAAAACTCAAATTTTCAGAGTTCAGGAATGCAATAAAAGAAGTACATTCTTACCAAGCAAAAGTTTTCCAATAAGATATCCACCTCTGGTCACAGAGGTTTCTTCAATAATCTGCAAGTCAAACAGATCTTTCTTACCATGTTCAGAGGAATTATTTTTTTAATTCATGGAAAGTGTTAGAGACAAACCTTACCTAGTCTTACTCCCCTTTCAGGTCTAAATGCTAGACCTACGACTGGGCCAACTCAAGTAGCTATGACCTGGGGAGATTCCAATTGGTGAAGAACTCTTCCTAGACTTTCTTCGTTATTGCATCACTGACGGGCAGATTTAACTATTTTGGGGAAGCTGCTCCCTATCAGCATAGTATATTTATGCCTTCTCTTGTCTGGAAGTTGAAGCTGTTGCTGCCTTGTCCTTCTTTAATTTGCTGACTTGGGCGCTGAAGTCCTGTCTGAATCTCGTTTGATCCTCATTTCGACTAAGATATCTTTAATGCCGGTTATTCACTGTACACTCCTTTTATTTGTCAGAATTCACAGAGATCTAGGTCTAAGTCACTGATTACCTTACAGGTTTCACATTTTCACAAAAGATTAACACACTAGTATTGTTTTGTCTTTATAACATCAAGAGTCATTCCATCTCCATTAAAAACAGATTGAACGTCTTAACCAATTACTCCAGTTATGCTGCTGAATTCAGTCTTAGAAGGGATGAGTTATATCTGATCTACCTTTACAGGAAATGCACGTGTGTACTAATGTAAGTTTCCCCAGAGTCACTCTACTAGGGAGGTGGGTGGCATATAAATTTAAAAAATAAGGCAAGTACATGAGAACGCTGCAGTAACAGCTGAATCCCTTTCAACAAGCTTTGACTATTGGAATGCAGACACTTTCTTGGAGATAAGACACATCGAGAAACGAACACTTCATTCCCACCTTTACTCATATGAAACTGTAGATCTTTTGAGAGACTGATACTCTTGAGTTGGGTTCACATATAGCAATAGCACTTAAGACTTATATATCACCCCATGGTACTTTATAACAGAGATCCCCAACCCCTGGGCCGCGGCCCACTACCAGGCTGTGGCCTGTTTGAAACTGGGCCACGGGAGATATGGGCAAGTGTCCGTATGTAAAGCTCCACTCACGCGAGTGGCAGGCAAGGGTGTGTTCGTGCATGAAGCTCCACTCACGCGAGTGAAGGGCATTTGCTGTTGTGCGCGAAGTTCCACTAGCCACAAAGCTCAATTCGTGTGAATGGAGCTTCGCACGAGAGCAGCCTCTGCTCGCACAAGTGCTGCCTCTCATCCGAGTGCAGCTTCGAGCGCAAGCACCCTCCGCTCATGCACAAAGCTCCATTCATGTGAGTGGAGGGTGTGTGCACCCACCGCTCGCACAAATGGGAGCTGTACACGCTTGTGCCTGCCATTCACATGCCCCCCTCCCAGGCCGGGTCACCAAGTCTGAAAGGTTGGAGACTGTTGCTTTAGAACACTCTGAGCAGTTCACAAATGTCAGCATATTGTCCCCAACAATCTGGGTCCTCGTTTTACCGACCTTGGAAGGAAGGAAGGAAGGAAGATTAAATCAACCTTGAGCTGGTTAGGATCAAACTGCTGGCATTTGGCAGAGCTAGACTGCAATATTGCATTCCAACCATCGCACCACTACGTTTCCTTATATATAGTTTTAAAGTAAATTTTAACCATAGCATTCTATACCCAATGATGACTTCATGTCTGATTCTTGAGCAATTTGTTCAGCAATCAATTCCTACACTGGAATTAAGTTTATCTTAAACTCATTTGACCTACAGAAGTAAGAGGTGAAAAATGTCTGAATTTCTTCTACTCACTGTGCCCTACTCTTCTGGATGTGTACTGACAGAAAGGACTGCTCTGGCAATAGTTCAAAAAGAAGTCTGATCAGATTAAGAAGGATAGCAAATTATTAGGGAACATGGCTGTAAATAAATCTAGGTAAGTGAAGGAGTAAACAACTCAGTTATGATTGTGACTTTAATAATTTTTATCAAATCATTCCAATGCACAGTATTTATTTAATTGTAGCCATAGGACCCTCATTAGCAACAACAGGTTCTACCAAATTAGCTCCTATTTCTTTCCCTTTACCTTCAAGACCCATTATCAGGGCATTAGAAAGTGTGTGAAACATCTTGATGCATTCATGCTCAGAAGAGTTATACTTATTCCAACGAACTCAGATTGTTTCTGTGCTGCAAATTAGCATCAGATAGAAAGGGGCATACAGAATTATACACAGTAGAACTTAGGCACCTTTATAGATGAATCTGTATTTTTGGGGCAGATATATATATACATATGAAACTGTAGAACTGTAAGCTAAGTAACAGACCCACGCTATTAGATTCAAAGTTTTAATTCAATTATGTGTGCATTTAATCTGTTTGCAATTTGAGGGAAACTGAGTCTCAATAATTATAAAAGGCAGAAACCTGTTCTGCCAATGTTTCTTGTAGCTCCTTTATATATTAGCAAAGTGGGAGGCAAACTGAATAAACTTTAAAAGATCTCTTCAATGCTTATTTACTTAGAAGGTTTAAACTAAAAACAAATGCTACAAATTATGATATGCACAGCCCAGAAATATCTGGAATTCTCATTTGAAAGTAAAGCTTTTATCATTCACAAGCATTGGTTTAAATGACTCAGTCCTAATTATGCAGCTAAACAAGCTTTAATGCAAACATCTTTCCTCTCCCTATGCATGTGCAACTCATGTCATTTGGTTACATATGCAGAAAAAACTTAAGGTATTTAAAATGGTTCAGCATTTCTATTGGTTTAAATTAATACAGATTATAATGCACTGATTTTTTTTCCCTAGCAAGAATATACCCTAAAACTACATTTCTTTGTTTAAAGAGGTTTTGGTAAGAAAAAACTGAACTACACAAGTATTGAAAAAAATTAAAAGTTCCTTAATTATTTTTAATTCCTGGTACCACTACCACAAATTTACAGGGCAATATACCTGATTTTATGAAGAAAAGACAAAGCTACAACAACAAATTAAAAAAAGTCAGGAATGTACATCTAAACACTACATTGCATTAAATCAATAGCTGCACTCTTTGCAAACTGTGGCTATAACAGTCCTTAAGAAGGGTTTCCTGTTTAAGCTGCAGTAACTTTTCTGACTATGGTTCATCGTTCCTTCTGTGGCAGATTTTACAGTTCCTCTAATTCATTTGGGACGACTGTCTCAAAGTAACCTGCAGCTTTCCTGACAACTCCTCGCTTTCTCCTGCTAAGAACTGTAGCCTGTTGAATACAGGATAAAAAAAAAAAGATTACTCTCAAAGAAATGTTGTAAGCTTAATTAAAAACACTTATTTGTAGCATACATACCATTATCCACTAGTTTTTAGAATCTTCTTCCACCATAGCTGCCACTTCCTCCACTTGACCCATAGCCACCTACAAATGGAGTATAATAACTGTTTACATGCAAGCTTTTGTTGAAAGATGCTAGCTAGCTGCATATATTTTAACGTTGCATTTACCACCATAGGGACTGCCTGAACTTCTGCCACTGAAACTGCCACTTCCTTTCATGGGCCCATAACTTGAAGTCTGCTGTCCACTGTAGTTGCCAAAATCACTGTAGCTTCCACTGCCACCATAGTTGCCTAAAATAGAAATTTAATTTTACGTTCATCAAGTCTGTTATAATTTGAAATTACAAATTAGATTAAATAAATGAAGCACTATTGCATACAATTTAATATGCAACATATGCATTTTAGGGATTTACTGAAGGCAAATCTATGAAATTTCAATGTACAATGTGAGTTGTACGTATATCATAGAAACATATGCAGTTTTTAACTACAAAAATAGAAGTCATGAAGTCATTGTTTCTCTTCTTTTCCCCACTGGTAAGAAACAAACAACATTTGGTTCTAGCTAATAACTTTGGTACGATAACCTGTGAGAAACTAGCCTTAGGAACACTGGGAGGAAGAAAAGTCATGGGTGTCCTTCTGCTTCACTTTTAAGTGTACCAAAGTATGTTTTTTCAATAAGGAAAAAAGCAATCTGTAATACCAGCCTCTCCATAAACCAGCTGGCAGATAGCTGGCTTTCTGATGACTTGATATACCATAGAAACTCCCAACTTTTCTCAGTTCAAAGTGCCCCTAAGTGTCCCATAATTTTTTCATGATGCCCTGTAGTTCCCAAACTGTGTCCTGCAGCGAACTTGTGTTATGGGATATTTTAAAACTTTTGAGAGAAACACAAAAATACTCAACACGTTTCTAACTAATCACATCATGGTCAATTCTGTCAGAATTCTAAAGCATCCAGAAGTTATGTGTCTATGCATCTCTCAGCCTATTGAATTACCTAAAAGAAAGACTAGTTTCACTTCCAATAATATCACTGTGAAGTGGGAAAGTTCTCTTGGTTCACTAATATATGACAATGGATGCTAACATTCTTTGTTGGGAAGGGTTTTCTTTACATATACAGTCATCTTTCTTCTAGCTAAAGGAAATTCAAACTATTTCCAAGTTTTAGTTCTCATTCTGATGGATATATCTGACAATCTCATTTGTCTATCATTTTTTAAATCAACAGCCTCAGTTTGCTCTTTCGAGAAGTATACGCCAAACTGTGGTCCAGCAATCAACCCAAATATGTAATATATGGTGCATTGGTTAGAATGCAGTACTACAGGCAAACTCTGTTCACAGACTGAAGTTCAAGCCTGAAGGGGTTCAAGGTTGACTCAACCTTCCATCCTTCTGAGGTCGGTAAAATGAGAATTGTTTGTTGGAAGCAATATGCTGACACTGTAAACCGCCCAGAGTGCTCTAAGCAGTGGTTCTTAACCTTTTTGAACAAATCGCCCCCTTGAGCCAATGAGGAAGTTGTCATCGCCCCCCTCCCCCAACATACCTCTCAATCACAACATAGGAAATAATTCTTCAATTTATGCAAACACTTTTTTTCCTTCCTCTCTCTCTTTCTCTCTTTCCTCTCTCTTTTTCTTTCCTCTCCCTCTCTCTTTCCTCTCCCTCCTTCCCCCCTCTCTCTCCAGGTGAGGAGAGAGAGAGAGAGAGAAAACGAAAGGCAGACGGTGCTGAAGGGGCAGGGAGGGGGGCAGGAGGCAGCAGAAGGCGCTGAAAGGCGCCCGGGGCACCACGGACCGGATCGGGGAGATGCGTGGCCGGCTCAGCTGCCCAGGGAGCGGCCCGGAGACAGCCCAGGGAGCGATGCCCCCACAGGGCCGCTGCCCCAGCCAGAACTGGAGCAAGAGACAAGGCTAGGGAGAAACGCCTGTGCTGGATGGCAGCGGAAGGGAGGCTGGGTCCCGGATGGCTGCTTTTCACGGCCAAACGCCGGATGCTGGGCAATTGACTGGGGCGGAACAACGGGGTGGGGGGAGGCTATGTAAAGCGCGTCTCCCCGAGCCGGTCCGGTTGGCAGTCCTGGCTGGGGCATCGCTCCCTGGGCCATCTCCGGGCTGCTCCCTTGGCAGCCGAGCCGGCAACGCGTCTCCCCGATCCGGTCCGTGGTGCCCCGGGTGCCTTTCAGTGCCTTCTGCTGCCTCCTGCCCCCCTCCCCGCCCCTTCAGCACCGTCTGCCTTTCGTTTTTTTTCTCTCTCTCTCTCTCTCCTCACCTGCTGTTCCACCCCAGTCAATTGCCCAGCATCCGGCATTTGGCCGTGAAAAGCAGCCATCCAGGACCCAGCCTCCCTTCCGCCGCCATCCAGCGCAGGCATTTCTCCCTAGCCACGTCTCTCGCTCCGGACTGCGTGCCCACCCCTGGCCTATGGTGGCCTCGCCAGACCCCGTCGTCGCTGGAGGCACCCAGCTCCGCTGCCCGCCGGGCCTGCAGGGACGCTCCGGCTCACGATCATGTTGGCAGGCTGTCCCATGTGCTGCCGGTGTCCCCGGGGCTCAAGTCGTGGGCAATGGGGCATCCGCGGAATGCCCCCCCTGTCGGCTGTGTCACCAAACTTTCTCCCGCGCCGCCGGCGTCCTCGGTCGGAACCGGGGCAACGATCTGACTCCCGCCAGGACCGACGCTGGAGCCTCCCGTGCCGCCAGTAGGTCCGTCGTGCTGGAGCAGCTGGGGCCACTCTGCACCACGCGGCGGTCCCGGCGATCCGCAACCCACCGGCATCTGGCTGTGCAACGGGCTGTGCGGCGGCCGCCGCCTGGAGCATATTTCCCCCCCTTCCCGTGAATGTCAAGCCCACGGGGGCTTGACAGTGTGGCCGGCTCGGCTGCCCGGGGAGCGGCCCAGGGACAGCCCAGGGAGTGATGCCCCCGCCGGCCCAGCCGGGACTGTCGCCCGGGGGGCAGCAGGAGGAAGAAGGGGAGGAGGAGGAGGGCAAGGAAGCCGGCGTCGGGCCCCAGGAGGAGGCGCTCCCACAGGTCCAGCTGGGGCAATGCCTCCCCCCTCCCTTTCTCTGTCTCCCCCCCATCTTCTGCTCACCTCACATTCTTCGCCGACAAAGCAGCCGGGACTCCGGCGTGCCTTCCCGGCCAGCTGGGCCAAGGGTCCCGCCGGCTGGGGATCGCAGGAGCTGCTCTCCCTCAGGGCCACGGCTTGCGGGAGGGCTGGCCCGCTCAGCTGAGGCTCTGGCGGGCCGCTCCCAGCTCTCTGTCTCTCTCTGCAAATGGCGGAGGAGGCTCGGAGACGCAGGGGAAGGCTCAAAAGTGTCCCCAAAACCTCTCACTCCATCGCCCCCATATCGCCCCCTTTTCGTTCCTTCGCCCCCGCATCGCCCCTTTTCATTCCATCGCCCCCCTGAAAAATGAAATCGCCCCCTGGGGGGCAATATCGCCCAGGTTAAGAACCACTGCTCTAAAGCACTATGAGATGGTATAGAAGTTTAAGTGCTATTGTTATATAAATAGTACTGGGGAAAATTTCACAAAGAATGTGACTTTTACCTAGTGTTAGTCCTACATGTAGACCAGACTAAGAAACCAAAGCCATGAAGGTCAGTACTACTTTTATTATAAAGCTATAGGAAGAGAATTTTGCATGTCTGAATGTGCTTCCTCCTCCTTCACTTTATCTGAGCTAGGGAGGGGCTTCTATGAGATATTTTCTGGCCCTGGTGCTTATCTGACCATTGCCTAATAGTGGCTCTTCCTTCTGTCCTTTAAGGCCAATCCCTATGCCCTTTATATCTCCTTTTAAAAAAAAAAAATTACAGAATGCTACAGAAAAATTAACAGAACAGACTACTTATAAAACAGATACAGGTTAAAAAAATCCATGCCATATCCCTAGCAGCTAGCACTGGAGCTCTTGAAAATTAAGCTACCAATCTAACATAGATGATAGCAAGCATTGAAACATGCCCCCGAGTCCTTCAGAAATTTTTCAAATGTGATTTCAGAACACTGGAAGTGTACTTTGAGAGCAAGTTTACACTGCATGACATTTTTCTTAATGAAACCTGCATGATGTTTTAAAGCAACAGGTTAAAAAAATAGTTTTATCGAATTTTTTAATGACCAGGATAATATTTTATTTATTAAATTTATATTTATAAATATTTATAATTCTAATGCAATTTAGGCTTCTCACCTCCAAAGTTTCCTCCTTCATTATAACCATCATAGCCTCCACTTCCTCCGCCGTATCCACCACCTGGATTTCCATAGCTTGGGCTACCAGCATAACCACCTCGGCCACCATATCCAGGGCTACCACCATAGTTTCCACCTTGAATTAAACGTAACAAACATTTGTTATCAATAAAAAGGTAGTGGAACTTGGGAAATAAAATCAATCAACTTTCTGCAATGCCTCTATTTCAGGTGTTTTGGCTTGCATCATTCCTGATTATTAACCACGTATGCCTTTGGCTGATCAGAACTGTTTTTCAAAACAAATGGAAGTACCTAGTTTGAAGAACATAAGCAATATTCCATAGGAAGACACTAGGTCATATTTTAGCACATGCTTTGAAAGCAATGACACTGTGCTCCACTGAAATTAATGGGTTAAGCTACTAATGACTGATTTAAAAGCATTTCGTATAGATTTTCTGTATACCTTAACATTTCCTATGTCAAGATATTCCATAAGTCACTAAAAACTGTGTCCTATTATGATACTTTTGTTTTCTTTAATGATAAATATAACTTCTTACCCCCTTTTCATACCAGGACAGGAGTGGTTGCAATGGGGAATTATAAAGAAAAAATGTTATCCCTTAAAAACCTTTCCCAATCTGGTCCTTGCTAGGTCCACTTCTGGACTGAAATCATTTTGACACCAGTGTAACCAGGTATGGCTGTCAAGCTATTGAAAGTTATACATCTCAGGTATTATGCAAGTGGTGTTTGCCCTACCATGCTTACCATCACCAAAACCATTATATCCATCGCCACTGCCAAAGCTTCCTCTACTGCTGCCAGTACCTCCACTACTGTAGCTTCCTAAAGCAGAACAAAAGTATTATGTTATGAACAAATTATCAACAAATAGTGTAAAATAGTATCTTGGAAGGCCACTGGGAAGAACTAACATGTACCTCTACTACCAAAACTTGTACCTCTGTTGTAACTTCCACCACTGCCTCCAAAATTCCCACGCCCCATGAAGTTGCTTGAACTACTCCCACGACCTTAAATAAAAACAACACAGGAAATGTCTAATAGTGTTTGTAGATAGCATAATTGCTGTATTTTGGACTCCTACTGAGTTAAGACTCACTTCGTTGTGCGGTTGCAGTCTGCATTTCTTGCTTGGAGAGAGCTTTCTTCACTTCACAGTTATGTCCATTTATAGTGTGGTATTTCTGAACTAAAATAAATTTTGAAATAAATAATACTATGAAAATATGCATTCTGCTCAGTAATGATTTATGCAAAATATTGTAAAATATACCAAAATAATCAAAATAGGAACATAAAATAAAGAACCTATACTGACTCTCCTACCCATATGTAATTAAAAGTATGATGAAACCTCTTCATTTTCAAGGTCATCCACAACCACTTGCAAAGTAATTTATCCAGACTTTTATCTCTAACTTTAAACTGAGTCAAAATCATTTTGATCTTTATTCTGGTTTGGTTTGCCTTTCAACCCTGGGTAGAAAAAAGCAGAATTCTGGTTTCCAATCAGCTTGCCTCCTCCTCTTTTTCTTCCTAGAATATGTGGACCCAGAGAATTTTAAAGAAAAGTAAAAGAGCTCTTAATGATTGAAGTAGCAAGCAAGCAAAACATGACAATGAGGAACCAGAGGCTGGTGCTTTCCAATCAGCCCAACTCAGTTGAATGAGTGTAGAGTACAAATAAAATTCTGCTTGTACAAGTAGGAAGCTATTAGATTGGGAAATCTTGTTGCAACAGAGCTAAGAGTTCTTGGATTCAGGGATTATCTGGTTTGTCAAACAATTTTTCCTTCAGTTTCTTTTGTGCTTTCCTCAGTAATGACCCAATTATATTAAATCAGGGGCCTTCAAACTTGGCCCTTTTATGACTTGTGGACTTCAACTCCCAGAATTCCTCAGCCAGGGCACGCTGGCTGAGGAATTCTGGAAGTTGAAGTTCACAAATCACAAAAGGGCCAAGTTTGAAGACCCCTGTATTAAATTATAGTGAAGAGGTTATGATCCTTCTGGTCCATCAATATTTATTTATTGTTACTTTTAAACTTTACCCTTTTATCTCCTTCCTTTTTTCTTTCACGTTAGTTTGTATTTTATTGTTATTTAATATAATACAAGATATTTAAAAAATTGAAACTGTAATTAGAGCTTTGACCTGAATCCAACCTGCCTTTGTGTAATTAACAATCACTTGAGCTGGAATCTCTCAAATTGATTCCCCTGCTTATTTCTCCTGCTGTAAGTACAGCGTATCTTTCCTTTGGAATGAGGGTTTTTGTTTTTCGAAATTTTGACATTCTGCTAAAGTTAGGCTGTTCAATTTAGTTTGGGAAATTCATCCAGCTACTAAAGTGGCTACTGGATTTCTGTGCACCAATAACAGCAAACAAACAAACTGAGAATACTGTACTTTATGAGAAATGTTGACTATCATACTGCCTCCCAGGCAGGCATTTAAGCATAGTGGAAAAATTCAAGAAAGTTCTAGGTAATGGAAATGATGGGAGTCAAACATTTGCTTGTGAATAAACAACTATTAGATATTTGAAATTGTACCAACTAAATTAAAAACACAAGAGAAAAAAGTCAATAATTGAATTTGGGGCTACAAAGTAAAATCTTTTAAAACACTGAACTATGTTTACTATTCCTATGATGAAAGTTCTAAATCAATATTTATTGATCAGAAGTTACCACGAAGACAAAATACTACATACCAACAATTTTGTCTACTGTATCATGATCATCAAATGTCACAAAGGCAAAACCTCTTTTCTTTCCACTCTGCCTGTCTTCCATTACTTCAATGGTTTCAATTTTGCCATATTTTTCAAAATAATCTCTTAAATTATATTCTTCTGTGTCTTCTTTAATTCCACCAACAAATATTTTCTTCACTGTTAAATGAGCACCAGGTTTCACAGAATCCTATGAAATTTTAAGTTAAATTTAGTATTTCAAACTTTTAAATTAGTTCAATATTTGAAAAACACATTTAGAAGTAAACAAGCATTTGTATAATCAAGATGTAACATTTTTAACAATTACTTACTTCTCTAGAAACGGCTCTTTTTGGCTCTACCACACGACCGTCAACTTTATGCGGTCGAGCTGACATTGCAGCATCTACTTCTTCCACACAAGAATAGGTCACAAAACCAAAGCCCCGAGAGCGTTTTGTCTGTGGGTCTCTCATCACCTTCAAGAAATATATAATACAGAGAATGCTGGTTGAAACATTTTTTTGTTTAAATCTAATGCTCTAATCCTATTGACTAGAAAAGTTTTTCCCAAATGCACAGACATAGAAATGTTATAATTTCTCACCACACAATCTGTGAGTGCGCCCCATTTTTCGAAGTGCTCTCTTAGGCTATCATCTGTTGTTTCAAAGCTCAAGCCACCAATAAACAGCTTTCTCAATTGTTCTGGTTCTTTAGGATCATGACCCTGAAAGAAGAAAAGTTTCAATATCTGCACTAGATTCATACCGCTACTCAGAAATTCACTTAATCTGTTTCTCCGTACAGTTTGCAATTTTTAAATAACTTATTGCTTCTATAGCTATATGCTTTTAGTATGATACAAATGTACTTACGTACTTCCTTCCTAACATGTGGTCATGCAGCTATAATCTGAGGCTACAATTCTATTCATAACCGCTCTAAGTTTTGTCCAACTGAAATCTATGACTTATGAAAAGTAGAGAAGCAATCACAAGTACAGTAAAACTGCCAATATCCCTGTTTATAAAAAACTGTATTTCCACACAAAGGGCTATTGATGTTAGAATTTCATTACATTCTATCTAGATATGATTAAAGGACCATACTTAGAAAATTTTATTGATCTTTTAAAAAAAATTAGCATGATTCCAGTCCCCCCCCCCAAAGTTCATACTATTTTGTTCAAAATATTCTAACAAAGTTAAAAGCTATTAGGTTCTAGTCATACTAGTCCAGGGATCTCAAATTTGTGGCCTGTGGAGTTTTTCTGGAAGGCCCATGATGGCTCACACATCAGCTGCTGTTTCAGCTTTTATTCCTGTACCAATGTATGCATTCGTCCCAGATTTTTGAGTCCTAGGCATCCTTCCCCTCCCCACGTCTTGTCTTCTGCAAAGCTAGCTTGTCCCGCACAGTGCGAGCATCGAGTCTCCCTCACAGCATCAAGTAGCTGGTGCCATCGCAAAGAAACCAATGTTGAACAAAGTGGTATTGTGGGGAAAAGCAAAGATGGCTTTGCATAAGCCATGCTATGGAGGAGGTGGTATCTGCCTAGAGACTATGCAAGGGAGAAAAAAGTGGGAAAAGAATGCCAGCCATGCCTTCACTTCTCTCCCGCAGCACCCACTTGTGCACTTTCTGCTTCTAAGCCATCTTCCCAAGTCACTTAGTAATCTACCTGCTGATGACATGAAGAACCAAAGCTGGAATTGCCAGACTGGCTGATAGGACAGAAAGCAAGATGAAAGGGAAACATAGGAAAAATATTTCCAAAGAAAATTACACAATTCCTATATGATTTTGAGCTTCCAGACAACTCATGTGCAGAGTGAAATATTTGTGTTCCACATGCTTTGCTTGGCTTAGAATCGAGTGATTGATGCCAACTTTGGATGTAATGCCCTGGATTGGAAAAAACAACTTAGATCAGAAATGGAGAACCTATGACATGCATGTCAAAGGTAACATGTCAGATTGTTCTGGGTGATACACTAGCGTTCACCAACAATTCTCGAAAGCATAACCTATTCTCACACGATTTTCAGAGACTGTAGAGGACATGCTTTCAGAGCCTCTGAAAATCATGCAAAAAACAGGGCATGCTTTCACACGGTTTTTGAAGGCAGTGGAAGAGCATTCTATGAAGATGCTTCACAAATGAAGGTGTTATGCAACCCGGAGCAGCCTTGGATAGGCCACAAGGGCCTGTCAACAGAAAAAGAGCACCGCCTGAAAGTAAATGATGCATGGCAATTTCTGGACAGTGCTGGGCTATGGGGCAATCACACAATTCTCCAAGGCTTGTGCTTCTTAGGGAATGGGGCAAGGCAGGTTTTTTGAGTAGCAGCAGAGGTGCAAGGACTGAAGACGAGACCTGGGCTTCTACTTCAGGCCTAGTCTCGGTACTGCAAGTGCTATTGTTAATGGCAGCCTAGATAATAGAGAGATACAGAATTGTTTCTTTTGTTCGTGATGGAGACCATGTCAGCATAGTCAAATTATATATTTTCTAAATTTTTGATATGCCAAGCCCAAAAGGTTCACCATCACTGACTTAGATCTTCCGTATTAGTTAAGATGGAGGGATAGATGGCAACCAGCCAACCACAGAGGGAATTTTTAAAAAAATATATATCCCAGGCTATAGAAACTGCACATCCTTTTATTTGATGGCAACCTGCCAGTGTCAAGCTGCCAAAAAGGATAGGGATCACACTTCTTTAAACACTAGGTTGAGTGTTTAAAGAATCTGGCTCTTCCTTTCTAGATATCACTAGAAAGCAGTAAAGAATCAGAAATTATTCTCTCTCCTTGTGCTGTTCAATAGTTTCCTTGTCAAGTCTCTCAATTTGAAAATCTTGTTTCCTCTATCCCAGGGGTCCCCAACACCCGGTCCGTGGACTGGTACCGGGCCGCAGCATGCCAGCAACCAGTCCACACGAACAAGCAAAGCCCCATCCGTGGGATGCAGGCAGCATATAAAACCACGCACTCTCCGGTCCATGGAAAAACCTCTCTCCACGGAACCGGTCCCTGGTGCCCAAAAGGTTGGGGACTTCTGCTCTATCCAGAACTTCCGGATCTGCTCCAAATTCTAGACTAATAGAATTCAGAGCAGGTGAACAGTTATGGATTCTTCTCTCTGAAAACAGTCTCTTGTGGGCAGAATGAAACAACAGACCTTGAAGAGAATATGTGCAGAGTTGAATACATTTTCTTTCCAAATGTATCACTGGTTACAAATTGATAAATCCAGGAAATGGAGTGATTAAAATATTTTTCATATTAACATTGTCACTTCCCTGTTTAGCAACTCTTCATTTGAAACAATTCACTAAGAGGAACATAAATTTGCTATCGTTAAGTTTAATTTGCATTCATTAGAAATTGTACATTTCTTTGAATTAATCAGATTAATTGGTGATTCTCAGAACAGATCACAATTTTTTCCTGCTTCAGTAACAATACATTTTAAAAGACTGAAGTCATTATCTCAAATTCCAAGATTGCAAAGGAAGGAGGAAGTTATTTAACTGACAGTCATTTTGTCAGTGAATCAAATAGGGTGTGTCTAATAAAGGCACACATAATAGGAAAAAAAACCTGCATTTGAGTTGTAAAACTATTTGATTTTTATCGCAACAGCTGACTTCAAGGGAGTTTTAATTAGTATCTGAATAATGGAAACTAAACATCGAATTGTGATTAGCCTTAATAACCTAGCTAAAATGTTTATTCTGATCTCCTATGATGTTTTCAATTGTAATCAATGGCCATACTGACAAAACAGCTAGCCTACATTTCCCCTTTGGATAGTTACATTTATAATGAGAGGAACACTGCTTGTATACTTTAATCTTTCCCTGACACAAGAATAAGAACATATCACGTGTTGTAAAGCTGTAAAAAGTCTCCATAACTCTTAATTCTAAAGCCTTTCCTTACCAAATTGCTAGCCCCAACAATCTCTTTCTTAGAGATGGAAAAGGCCATGGACCACTAGGTCTTTTTCTGCCGTCAGTTTTCTATGTTTCTATAATCTCTATTCAATTCAACATTACAGGGGAAATAAAGGCTCCATTAAATAAACTAAAAGTAAGTCTGGACTGTTACAATTTTTTCAAGAACTACCACTGTATCTGTTCTAATTCTCCCTAATCCCTTAAGATACATTTATGCAGGTTATACAAGCCATCTGTCTATGGACAGTAGCAACTCCTTGCAGTTCCTTATAACCATGTTATAAGTTAGAAATCGTAATAAAAGTAAGAAGGAATCTTCAATTATAGGAGTTTAAAGTTCCATTATTTAAAGCATATATTGATTACTTCTAATATTTTGAATGTTATTTGCTTAAACACTGTTAATAATTACAATTTCTATAGTTAATTTTCAACAGATGGCAATAGTTCTCAAAAACAGCTTAATTGCTGAACATACGTAAATATTACATAATGCAAAGATTTAGGTATTTATTCAAGTGAAGTTAATCGATCAATTCATAGCTGCATTTGACCTAGTTTGAATGATGCAATAAAAACTCTGGGTCTAGATTCAGTTTACCATATGAAACAATATTTTTTTAAAGAATGTAAAATTTTAATTCTCAGAGTTCTAGTTTTTATGGAACAATACTGATGCAACAGCAGCAATACAGGCAGTCCTCGATATACAACCACAATTGAGCCCAAAATTTGTTGCTAAGTGAAACATTTGTTAAGTGAGTTTTCCCCATTTTATGACCTTTCTTGCCACATCTGTTAAGTGAATTATTGCAGTTGTTAAGTGAGTAACACGGTTGTTAAGTGAATCTGGCTTCTCCATTGACTTTGCTTGTCAGAAGGTTGCAAAAGGTGATCACATGACCCCAGAATACTGCAACCGTCATAAATGAGTCAATTTGCCAAGCATCTGAATTTTGATCACATGACCATGGGGATGCTGCAACAACCGTTAAGTGTGAAAATGGCCATAAGTCACTTTTTTCAATGCAATTGTAACTTTGCACTGTTGTAAGTCGAGAACTACCTGTAGTTATCTCCTCAATGCAACTTGGATTTTAGTCAACTAGACATGCCCATCCAAGCAGACAGAACCACCAGTAATTGCCTGTTTCTGGATTTTAATAATTTAACTACAATTTTAAGATTTATTTAGATATTAGTTTTCAAATTATTCCCTTTACAGTAATATATTAATTTATAGAATTTTGCATATAATACTGCACTTACTGTAAACATTTATATTGGGAAAAGGAAAAGGAAAGAATAATGTATTTTCAAAAGTGAAGCAGAACAGAGTAGTGCAATGTGAAATCTGAGCCACATAAAAGACTGATCAAAGCAGCAGCAAGCAAAAACTGACTCCAGTTAACTCAAGTAAAAAAGCTAAAATCATAAAAATATTCCACCTGTGAGGATCTTCTTCCCCTTCTCTTGTAATCTTCAGCCTCTCTCTCCTCTTTACACGCCATTTTGGGAGTGTGTTCTGACTCAGTTGCTCCTTTTAACCTAGGTAACAAGTAGTAGGAGTTCCTGTGAGTTTTCTCCTTACTCTCATACAAAATAAAGGGGCCAATTTTCAATGGACAACATATTGGAGCCACTTTAGCTTAAATAATGTTACTGTATGAGAGAATAAGTAAAAAAGAATGGGCTTCTATTACCAACTGATGAAATATATTTTTAAATAAAAATACAAAGAGTATCAATTGAAAAAAACAAGCATGTTCATCATCATATGCTATAGGGATAGCAAAATGAACTGCTAGCCAATTAAACTGTATTCAAAACTATGCAAGAATAGACTAAAATTGTTTCTAAATAGATACTATATTTATTTGCATTCATCATAAGGACTAAAGAAGCAAATCCCACCAGGGGAGAGAGAATCAAGAGCATCTCCCTTTTACTCAGTTTATAAACACCCTATTCCCTGGATATTACTCTTCTTGACTGTGCTATTCTAGATCTGGGAGGGGTTACTAATACAGTACTTAAGGCTTTTGCTATAGCAATGCTTTGAAAGCTATCTAGAGCATTTGGAAAAGAAGCTTTTCACTATTTTCCTTAAGAACATCTTAAGTCAAGCTTGCGCATGTAAGTACTCAATAACTTGTTCACATATATATTAATTAAAATGCACCATTTAAATGCAGTTGTAATTGGGCACTAGTATTTCACTGGCCAAAATTATTAAGTAGTTAACAAATTATTTAACATGTTTCACATTTAAAAACAGCACTTCCACTGCACCAAGTTATTAGGTACTACCTTCAGAGGGGTGAACCTAACTGTTGGATAAGAATATGTCAAAAAAACCTTCACTCTATGTGAAGTGATGGAGATAGCAATAGCAATAGCACTTAGACTTATATACCGCTTCATAGTGCTTTACAGCCCTCTTTAAGTGGTTTACAGAGGCACATATTGCCCCCAACAATCTGGGTTCTCATTTTACCGACCTCAGAAGGATGGAAGGCTGAGTCAACCTTGAGCTGGTGAGACCTGAACTGCTGGCCGTGGGCAGTCAGTAGAATTAGCCTGAAATACCGCATTCTAACATTGCCACCATGGAGATAAGGTCAGGTTGGCAAGTCATCTTTGTAAGTCTCTATTCTTTGGAACCCCTTGCCTTCAGAGGTTTGAGCATCTTTTCTGGTATTTCGTAGAGCTGTCCTACCCCCATATTCTTTTAACCAGGTCTGAACGTTTCTGGTGTCCATCAGAGATATTTCTATTATCTTTTTTTTAAAATGTTGCATTGGGAAGGGTTATAAAAACTGTACAAAAAACATATTACCCAAAGACTATAGATTTGAGTGAGCTGAATCTAAAATTGATAAAATTGCATTCAGCTAAAATAATTGCTTGCAATAGTCCTGAAGTAATTGAATTACAAGTAGAATTGAGGCTGGTATAGATTATCACAAAAAACACCCTTTCCAATTAAAAGTATTCTTGGGTTTCAACATACTTTTGCATACTTTCTCTGATCTCTTTTCTTGCTAAGATTCTGATATGCATACAAAACTTTTCTTTAAAAAAAAAGATTAAAATGGGATATAACTTGGACAGTTCTTTGAATCCATTTTGCCTTCACATTATATCTGCCCACTTAAAAATGTGTAGATAGAATTTTAAAACTGTGGGCTTTTCTACTAATGCATATAGGAAACTCTGCCTTCTACAAGGCCAGAAAAAGAAAAATCAAACAAGAAATACAAGAAAGGCCCTTTCTGGTTTTTCTTTCAAAACTATAAGTGACACAGAAGCATCAGTTGCTGACACAGGTTCCCAAATCATAATTTGGAAAAGCAAAGATAGAGAATGCAAGCCTGGAAACAACACACAATAGCAAGCCCCAGCTCCCACACAGCTGATTTCAGCAAGAAACAAGCAGCTAGATTAGAACCTTAGATCACTGATCTTCAGTGTTAAAAATATAATACTAAAGTCATCTTCTGACCCTGAATTTCTGTTGAACAAGACTGTTCACTAGTTGAATCCTTTGACAATTAAAACAATTTCTACATTTTATGCCCCAAATTATGATTATTTTCAGAATGAAGTGTTTTAGGTTCAACCATGGTATACTTCAGCCTACTTGGAACTCAACTGAGTGGCACATTTTTCAAATAAATTGGTAACATATAATCAGAGCTGTCTGTTCTTCTATAATTTAGATGTGCATAGGTTAATGATTTCCTAAAATTGAATAGTTTGGCAATTTATGTGACAGAGACAAAAAAAAAACTTTTAAAATTGTAGCTATGAGGATAAATTAAATAAATCAGAATTAAAGGGTCTAGAAAGTTAATCTATTCTACACTGTGTAATCTTATTATATACACACAGTTTACTGACTTTTATGTCACACCTGGATTCAAAAAGAGCAGGATTTAATTACAGTACACTAATCCTGTGGTACTTACAAGTGTGGAGAGCACTCAAAGACATAACAGGATCAGGTAGTATGAACATTCACTTTTATGTAATTACAAAACAGAACTTAGGTTTGGATACTAGTCATTTAAGAATCTAAAGATTGAAAATGTTCATTAAACCTGATATAGAAGATACGGTGGTTATCTGAACCAGCAAAATTCATACTCATACTTCAAGAAGAAAAAAAACTGATTCCAAACAGAAACATTGTGATCCAGCACCACGTTTAAGAACGATCAGAAGTCCAATGGCTTTCATATCGAAACCATTCAAATCCTACCCGAGGACTGCTTAAACAGAAAATTAACCGTAGCACCTATGCTATTGTTTTTGCGGTGAGCTGGCGACGTACACAAAATATCACTCCACGGGGGGTGGGGGTAGGGGGGGGGAAAGAGACGTCCCAGACAGAAATCTTAACTGTGCAATATTTAGCATTTTTTCAACGACCAGGTTCACAGAAGCAGGGTTCAACATTTCATATTTAGGGATCCTACTGATTTGCTCATGGATTGCAAAATATAACACACAGTTGTAAAAGGGGAGCGTTTTCCTAAGGGTTTTAACCAAATCCTGCACAATTACGAGTCGGCGGCGGGATCTGCGTGTGCGTGTCTCTTACTGCGCGCGCTTGTATCCTCCGTTAGCCCCAATCATCCCTCCAAGGAAACTAGGCCGGGTGCCTCAGATTTAGAGCTAACGAGCCACGCTGACGATTCCCCCCCCCCCCCGCTTTACTACGGCTGCTCTCGCTGGAGCTCAGCCTCTCTGTCTCCCACGCGCGGGGTCACAATGGCGGCCGAAACAGCCGCCTTTCCCGCTCCAAGCCTTACTCCTCCCCTCCCCCTCGTTGCGCCATTTCGGAGACGTCGTGTGGCTAAGCTGGGGAAGGGAAAGAACCGAGCCAGCTCGAGAACCGAGCCAGGCCCCTGCTCGTTGCTTCGTCTGCCGTGCCTAGCCATCTCCGGGGTCCGCTGCTTGCGAAGCCCGTTGCCCGCCGCTCTTCCCGCGCGACGCCGAGCATCGTTACCTCCATTTTGTGACTGGGTTTTGCCTCCTTCAACCTCAATATGGAGTCGAGAGGAAGAGGGTGGGAGGAGCGGGTCAGAGGAAACTAGGGCACGTGAGAGGAAGGAAGGCGGGCTCGACGGCAAGGAAACCGGGGAAGAGGAGGAGGAGGGGCTCTTTCAAATTTATATTTTTGATACGAACTACTGTACAGTATTTCACAAGGTGGGCCGGCGGGAGGATGAGGTGGTCGTGTCGTTAATTACCTGAGAAGGAAGAGGAGGAGGAGGAGGGGGATTGCCACGAATGAGTGCAACGGTAGAAGCTGGGAGGAGAATTCCACACACGCGCTTGGTGCGCGCGGCTGTCCGTCACCTTGTTGCGCCTCCCTTAGACCATCGAGGCGAAGTGGATAGAAAGAATGGACCGCTTGGAGGAAGCGCGCGCTGTTTGTTTGTTCGCGCGCGCGCGCGCTTGCTTCCTCTTGCTCAGCTCGTGCCTCGGGCTCAGACCGAAGCAAGCTGGGTTCGAGAAGGCGTAGTCGTGTTTCTCCTTTAAGCGGCTTTAAGAGAAAGCGTATATAATCTCTGCATTATATAGCTTTTCCCGAACTGGTGCGCTTTTTCCTGGTTTATTGGAGTACAAACCTCACGTGATCTCACCCGCCCTAGTGGGTTCTCGGAGTACTGTAGTATTGCAAGGCAGCGCCGGGTTGAAAAAGGGACAGCAAGGAAGGGAGGGAATAAGCGGTTGGAAATCCAGCTGCTTTGTCTTAAGAGCAGCGTGGTTGTTCACTTGGTTCTGGGCCGTGCTTTCGCCGTCCTAGAAAGAAGGTACCGGGCGAAAGACAAAGCACCCTTTCTGAGGTGATTTGCTCGATCACCAATCTCCATCTTGGGCTCCGCCGCATGGAGCCGAATTGCCTTTGGCTTTGCAGGGTGAAAGGCGCTTTGATGGCGCTTGTTGCTTTTTTCACACACAAAAAGCTGTTAACCGTGCAAATTGGTCGACCTCGCTGACCGAATTCGAAATAAACGTTCAGGTCAGGTTGGTTTGATAGATAACCATCCTATGTTTTCTCCTGGCTTCGCCCATCATCTTTCCACAAAAGAGACCCTCGGGAGGAAATGGAGTCTCGCTCATCCTCTTTAACTGAAAACTCAGAGGCAGCTTTCAATTGGAATTTCATAGGTCAGATAAATAAATGTTAAGTTTTCTGCCAAGCAGCACTCTTCGGCTGACCCTTTCGCTGTTGCTGGGCTGCCCGAGAAAGGGTGCCATTCTCGGCTGCGCCTCCTTAAAGCTGAGGTGAAGGAGGCAACATTGTTATCCCCAGCGGGGAAAAAAGCGCTCTCCTCCCCCCCTCCCTAGAAGAGCAAAATCTCTCGGGAACAACGGCTGAGGCCTTACCAGAAATCTTCTCTTCAGAGACATAGGGCGGTTGATTGGGTTCCTCAGTTTGTTATTATGCACAGTTGCATATACTCAGTGAAATTAAAAACAAACGTTTATCTTGTTCAGTTGAAAAACGCTCCAGAAGAGAGATGATAATTTGGGTTAGGATTATAGTTTTGGTTTTCCTGATCTTCAGTTGGAAGTATTTATATTAATACTAACCAAACCTTATAAACAAATTGTACGTTCTTACAAATTTACAACACGATAAGTAAACACTTTCACATTTTAGCTGAAAAAGAACCATTATCAACAATTTCATATCTTGACCTCCACTTTTATTTAATGGTTTGTATTACTATTAAGATTTCTCCTAAGATTTCTGGGAAGTAAAGAGGCAGATAATATATGCACAAATGATTTGATGAGACATTAAATACATGCACTTAACTGCACACAAATATATAATAGGATTTATAGAAAACAATGCTCAAAATAATGTTAACAGTGAACATGTTCTGAGTTGCAGTTTAATAACAGTTAAACCTACTTCAAGCATGGGAAAAAAGTTCCCTTTGAGACAGACCTGACTTCTGGTGATTTCATGGACATAATTTGGAATCAATGCACAGGCGGTTTGTCATCACCTTGTTTCAAAATTATTTTTGACTTCCTGATCTAGTTGAACCTTTAGCCCAAATATTTCTTGTTGATTTCCTATTCAAATACCAAATTTGGCCTTGCTAAGCTTTTCAGGATTAGTTAAGATTGTCTTATGTGCTTTCACTTAGCTGGGCAATTTGAGAACAAGCAAGAATTTTTAAAATCAAATTAATTACATGGTGAAAAATGAAGGTAATATATCTTTGCTTCACATTCATCCATTTATATGTACCTATTTGTTTTATCCAGAAATCTCAGACTGGAAAAGTTTATTCTTGAAAATAAGGTTTATTAAAATGTGTGCTAGAAAATTAAAGCAGTATGATCTGTGTTTATGTCTTTCTAATTTTTTTTTAAAGGTATAATATCAAATTGCTAATCTCAGAAATAAAACCTATGAGGGGTATATGTGGAGACGTTTCCTAGTGATGCCAAGATAGCCAACTGCTCAGGAGTTATTTTGCACAGCTTTCTCTTTCAATTATAAAGAATCAAATTTTTAAGAATCCATCTCTAGGACATGAAAAATATTTTTGATTAAATCTTAAGACAAACATTCTAGAAAAGTGCAACTTCTCTAAAACTGTTATTTGACATTTTAATGCTGCCTTAAAAGAATGTAGTCAAAGAGCAGGTGTTAGTTTTTTAGAAATAGATTATCTTGCTTATTTTTCAGAAATAGATGATCTTATTTGTAACTCCATGTGTGGTAACAATCCAGATGTTTAGTATTTCTTTACCAAAATTGTTTTTTTTTAAATATCATACTACATATTTTATTAGATAATCCAGGATAAACATATAAATTTGTCAATTATATACTTAACGAATATCTGCTGTGTGCTTAGAACTATGGTGATTAGGTTTCTGTTTTTGTATCTTGGGTTTTATATCTCTGCAGTTCATTTACTAGCAGATGGATTCTATCCCATGCAATAATTACTGCTGCATGGATAATGTATCTGTCTTTGTATATTCTTTCTCAAGGATGACATCCCTATGAAAGAATGTATTGCAGGAGGCTTTAATAATGTATACAGAATTACTGTATAAAGAGCAACCTCTTCCTTTTTATTTACATCTTTTTAAAAAATCTAAATATATATAATGGGGGAAGGTCAGAATAGATTATTATTTCAATAATTTTACTTATCCCTACTGGCATACCAGCAATATTATACAATGCAGGAATGTATGTTTTTGTCTTGTGACTGGTAACATTTTTTTATTCCACCTCCTGTAAATGTCTAGGCTAGTCCATAAAATATATGTCTATCAGAGGGAGTACTTAAAATGGAAGGGAGATTGTTCATATTTTATTTAAGGATAACAAATTTCATTTGTTGTATTTTAGCTTATGTTAGTGACTGCTGATTTCACTTAAGTATGTCCCTTTGTAATCCCTTTTAATTTCCATGAAGAGGTTTACAGTGGGAAAATAGATGTTATCATACTTACAAATAAGATGTAAACTTTTGATAATACCCGATTTTAAACATCAAAATTTAGGAGATATGTATGTGTCCTTTCTGACTGTCTCCATTGATGAGCAGGATTAAAAAAAAAATTCCATGACTGCAATGCAGGTCTGTATGGGGGAAGGGAACGGTGGGGGGGGGGAGTGGCTCCCTGCAAAAGCCCTAGCTTGTGTTTCAACCAATAATAGTCAACTCTCTGCAGCTGGATTTGACTATAGGTTGTTGATCTGAATTTTCTCTTTCAAAGGCTTCTAAATACAGGAAAAAAAATCACCTTTTTTCCTTTAAGACAAGTAATTTCCTCAGCATATTTATTAAACAATAAATAAGAAATCATGATAAAAGACAATTTAATTCTTCGGATTTAGCAGAAGCAAATTAGACCTGAAATCATAACCTTTTAGTGGGACATTGTGATTTATGATGGGCAGTCCAGTGGGATGAATCAGGCAGCCTAAAAGACTGCTAGCTTATGGCCTGCTTAGTCAAAAGTCCATATATTCTAGAGTTGCCTAACTGGGAAGAAAATGATCGTGCCTGCAGAGAAAATACCAACTTAACAGCAGTCTCCTCCACATTTTTTTTTATCAAGGAATTGCCTTCCTTGATTCTCTCCTTAACCCTAAAAAAGGGGACACTGTTGACAAGATAATTGTAATAACTAATTGAGGAAAGAGGACTTGATATCAGAGAGTTATTGATAATGAGGAAAAGACTAGCTTGTATTGTTCGGCCTCCCTTTGAAAAATTGACTTCCTGTGCAAGTAAGCTTTCTTGTAGACTCTTGATGCCAGTGGATTGTTTTGAAACTTAATTGCAGTGAAAAGTGTTGATGTGTATGTGCATGGTAGAAAGTAATAAAAAGTGTTGCTCCAAGAAAATATTTAAAAGATTGCATATATGGTGGCGTCCTGCCTGTTATTAGTACAAAATTTATCTCAAGCTTAGTTTTGATAGTCGTTCCAAAGGTGGTATACGCATCCCAGGCAACTAGGAGATAGCTTTGCAGCTTATGGCTGCATTCATTTTTGAGGAAGTATACTTTATTTGTGCTAGCATACTTTTTGAAGCATCTCCTTTGAATGTTTTGCATAACTGCCAGAAATGACCGACCTCTGCTTGAAATCTGAGCTTTGCCGCCATTATACTTTTAATTGGCTGAAATAGGATCCATATAAGTGCCCATGATAGCTATGGTTAGGCAACTTTATCTATAGATTGAGACAGGAGAACAACTCCAGGATATGACCCTAATTCAAAATAGTAGACATAGTTGCAAACTTGGGGAAACTTATGTTTTGTGAGGGCAAGTGGCAATAATACTGATTGTAAGAGTCTTCAGAAAGTTTCTCAACCCTAGCAACTCCCAGGATTCCCCAGCTACTATGGCATTGAAGTCTACACATCTTAAAGTTCCTAGGGTTGAGAAACACTGCTATAGAGAATGCAGATTGCTAAGTTTGCAGGGCCTCTGGGCAAAGTGTTTTCAAAATATGTCATCATGACTCTTGGTTCAAATAGCAGGCTTTTCTCTGATCTATACTGAGGAAGGCCTCTGCTGGTCTCAAGGTGTTTAGGGTTTTATCTTCCGAAACTGGTTGAAAAGTAGCATAGTTACTCCTTTCCTTAATGCATTTCCTTAATGCAATGTGAACATAACCTGGCCTTAGTGTTCCTCATGGATGCCGCTTCTGCAGTAAAGAATAGCTTCACATAAAGCGCTGGAATTATCTAAACATGGGAACACAGTGTGTAGACTATGCTACCTGTTATCTGTATCCAGAAAAGGATGGTGCTGTAGTTGGTATGTCAGTGAAACTGCCCTCATAAATCATTTGTTAAGCCCCCTAACAGTAATCAAGGAAAGTAGAGGCTTGCACAATAGTTTTGGTCAGGTTTATTGCAAAGAAAAAGGTTACAGAACCTGATAAACTGGACATGAGTGTACTTTAGCTCATCTTATGAGTAAATTTAAGTAGGTCTTGCTTGATGTCCTTGCTCTTTCTACTTCATTTAAGGTGTAACTAGTTAGCCTTTAGGTAGGAAACATAAAGGAATGTTCATCTGCTCTTCTTTATCAACGTTAAGAAAACATCTATTCTCACTCCCAGACTGAGAAAATTTTGTCACAGTCGAATCTCTAATGACAGTATAGACGCTAGAAGCACCCCCAAATTATATTTTTGCTGCTTTGAAAGGATTGTAGCCTCAACTAGAACAAGCAAATTTCTTAATTCCCACATTCTGGAACCACTCATTAATAGCAGTTTAGTAGGAGACTAATAGTAGGAGACTACTGGGTTTTTTAAAAAAAATTATGCTGTTTTTATATGATGGGTATAACACCCTCCCTCAGAATGTAGATATAAGATCTCAAGAATCAGTTCTTATTGCTAGTGGATTTGGAAGATAACACTCTGTCTAACACAGTCTGTCTAATAATCTGTTTCTACTTCATTCAAATGCAACAGTTTTCTCTTGTTGACTGATTGCTTTTAATGTGTGACATGGCTTCCCATAAATGGGTTGACTTTTTGGGAGTGCAATAAGCTATTTTAAGCATAAGACAAAATATCTTGGCAGAATTAATGAACATGATCATTTGCCAAAACTAAATTCATTAAATACAGAACAGATAGCAGTCCAAGTACTGATGAACATATTAAAGCATAAATTCATTGGTTTATCACTGATACATTTGTGTTTCTTTTCAGTACAGTAATGTACATCCAAATGCTTAATCATAGATTACATTGCAACAGGCACTATAGGAAGGTGCTGAATACTGCAGATATTTCTGGCAATATATAACTTGATGACATTTCTTGCCTTTAGGACATCCATGATTTGAGGTCTCTTGCTTTCATAGAACATATGATTAATCATACCCTTATGCTAACAAAAAGAAGAGTAATATAAGCAGTTTACACAAACAAAAAATTAAGTTAAAGTCAACTGTACAATGCATATAATGGAATATCTGTGTGATTAATTCTTATGCATATGATTTCATGAAACCGAAATACCCTTCAGATCAGAAATACATTATAGAGGTAACAATCACTTTTTGAGATAAAAGCATATATTAATGTGCATGGATAAAAAAGAATAGAAAAAGTACTTTTCTATTCTTTGTTAAAATTATAAAGTATATTTCAGTTAAAATATATTTATAATTCAGTAGTCAGATAGCAACAAGAGTTTTACATTCTAAAACATTTTTACAATTACATACCTTTAAATAGATCCAATCTGTACCTAGACAATCCAGCATAGGTAAATGATAGTAGGAGGCCTATCATTGATCTAATCAAAACTAACCAAATTAATAGATTAATTTGAAAATTAATAGATAAAACTAAAGCACTAGTTGTTTTTTTTAAGGTTTTATTTGTTTTAAATAGCAGTTTAACAGTGAAGCACTACCCATATTGGGTTCTGTAATTGCAATGGCAATGCACCCTTGAATGGGGCAAACAGACAGTATTCATATGCTGCCACACATCCTTGCAGAACAGGTGAAAGCTGCATTTGGTGCAAATGGAACCTTATAATACCAGTCCTGAAAGTTCCACACCTTGAACTCCTGAGCCCCATTGAAGGAATCAGAGTGAGGGTTTTTCCACACCCAAGAGCATTGTTGATCAGAGACTGCAAGTTATTTGTGTGGTGACTTGATTATGGTATTATTGCACTTCGTTTTATTTTATATTTTTTATTATTTGTTAGGTGCCCAGAGTTCCTTGTTTATGATGGTAAGCATATAAACTATGTAAATAATGTTAATTTAAACATTACTCTTGTACTTTGGGAGCTGAGTTAATTAACGGCAGAAATTAATTGGCTCAATTTTCAATCCAGAGAAAATATTGTAACAAGACGTTTGCAGTTCCACATTTCCTTTGGAGGGAAAAATAGGGTGGCTTTCTAATGATGAGCAGTCAGAGCTTGTCCTGCATCCCATCATTAAAATTTCTCCATTCTTTAGAAACTAAGGGCTACTAGTGTTTGACTCCTCTCTGTTTTTACGTACTGAATGAGGAGGCAGCTCTCCTGTTCACATGGTAGAATTTCTATTGCTTTTTTTCTTCACCTGTCTTGCTTGAAAAGCTAATGTGCAAAAGTGAAGAGCACGTAAGATGCATCTGTAAGCGGGCATATCTTTTGAGGATCCTCTTATATAGAACTTGATTTTGAGTTACCTTTGTATTTTTCCTCTCGTTAATTCTCTCTACTTACTGAGATCTTCTGAAAATATTACTCTATTATTTTTTTGGCTCACGAACTGCCCAGAGCAGGACTTCTATAGTGCTGGCGATGGAATTATTTTTTCACAGAGATTTCCCAGATTATACTTTCATATATTCAAGATGTATATTAGTAATATAGAAGAAGCAAAGTAGTGTCCTATTTATAATATCACTATCATATGAGAAGTTACTTAAAAAAACCCCAAATATCTCAATTTCTCATTTTGATCTAGTGAGTTTGATTTAGTTCACTTGCTAATTACAGTAGGGCAAAAAAGTATTTAGCCAGCCACCAATTGTGCAAGTTCTCCCACTTAAAACGATGAGAGAGGCCTGTAATTGTCATCATAGGTAGACCTCAATTATGAGAGACAAAATGAGAAAACAAATCCAGACAATCACATTGTCTGATTTGGAAAGAAGTTATTTGCAAATTATGGTGGAAAATAAGTATTTGGTCAATATCAAACGTTCATCTCAATACTTTGTTATATATCCTTTGTTGGCAATGACAGAGGTCAAACGTTTTCTGTAAGTCTTCACAAGGTTGGCACACACTGTTGCTGGTATGTTGGCCCATTCCTCCATGCAGATCTCCTCTAGAGCAGTGATGTTTTGGGGCTGTCGCTGGGCAACACGGACTTTCAACTCCCTCCAAAGGTTTTCTATGGGGTTGAGATCTGGAGACTGGCTAGGCCACTCCAGGATCTTGAAATGCTTCTTACGAAGCCACTCCTTCGTTGCCCGGGCGGTGTGTTTGGGATCATTGTCATGCCGAAAGACCCAGCCACGTTTCATCTTCAATGCCCTTGCTGATGGAAGGAGGTTTGCACTCAAAATCTCACGATAAATGGCCCCATTCATTCTTTCCTGTACACGGATCAGTCGTCCTGGTCCCTTTGCAGAGAAACAGCCCCAAAGCATGATGTTGCCACCCCCATGCTTCACAGTAGGTATGGTGTTCTTTGGATGCAACTCAGCATTCTCTCTCCTCCAAACACGACGAGTTGTGTTTCTACCAAACAGTTCTACTTTGGTTTCGTCTGACCATATGACATTCTCCCAATCCTCTTCTGGATCATCCAAATGCTCTCTAGCAAACTTCAGACGGGCCCGGACATGTACTGGCTTAAGCAGGGGGACACGTCTGGCACTGCAGGATCTGAGTCCCTGGCGGCATAGTGTGTTACTGATGGTAGCCTTTGTTACGTTGGTCCCAGCTCTCTGCAGGTCATTCACTAGGTCCCCCCGTGTGGTTCTGGGATTTTTGCTCACCGTTCTTGTGATCATTTTGACCCCACGGGGTGAGATCTTGCGTGGAGCCCCAGATCGCGGGAGATTATCAGTGGTCTTTGTATGTCTTCCATTTTCTAATTCTTGCTCCCACAGTTGATTTCTTCACACCAAGCTGCTTGCCTATTGCAGATTCAGTCTTCCCAGCCTGGTGCAGGTCTACAATTTTGTTTCTGGTGTCCTTCGACAGCTCTTTGGTCTTCACCATAGTGGAGTTTGGAGTGTGACTGTTTGAGGTTGTGGACAGGTGTCTTTTATACTGATAACAAGTTCAAACAGGTGCCATTAATACAGGTAATGAGTGGAGGACAGAGGAGCCTCTTAAAGAAGACGTTACAGGTCTGTGAGAGCCAGAAATCTTGCTTGTTTGTAGGTGACCAAATACTTATTTTCCACCATAATGTGCAAATAAATTCTTTCCAAATCAGACAATGTGATTGTCTGGATTTGTTTTCTCATTTTGTCTCTCATAGTTGAGGTCTACCTATGATGACAATTACAGGCCTCTCTCATCTTTTTAAGTGGGAGAACTTGCACAATTGGTGGCTGACTAAATACTTTTTTGCCCCACTGTATATGTATGTCTATTTCTACAAAAGACACAGAGTAACATAAATATGACATAGGACATGCATGTCTAGAACAAATAGAAATAAATTCAATAATTGAAATTGAAATATAGTACATCTCACCACTTATATATATATTTATGTCCTGTGACTAGTTAGTAATTACTTTTTTGGCTTTGCAACAGAATTTAGTTGTGGGTAATGGTTCCCCAAAAACAGCCATTAAACCCCAAAGGGAGGAGTGGAATCAATCAGGGATTACATGTGCAATATGATGTATGACTGCTAGAGTATCTACATGTCATTTTTTATCCATAACTATTTTTCCACTCCACAAGGTTTAAGTTACTGCATTTTGGCATGTTATAGAACTGTGAAGAGCAGAAGAGTTAGTTTCCCATTCATACCAATCCTAAATTTTGGAAAGCTTCATGAGTAAAATAACTGTAAATCTGTCATTATGTAATGGAGGGAAGTGTGTAGTGGGGTGCCCCAGGGCTCTTCAACATCTTCATCAACGATTTGGACGAGGGGATAGATGGGGAACTCATCAAATTTGCAGACGATACCAAGCTGGCAGGAATAGCCAACACGGCGCTATCTAACAAAATGAAATTCAATGGTGAAAAAGTAAGGTTCTACATTTAGGCAAGAAAAACCAAATGTACAGGTATAGTATAGGTGGTACCTTGCTCAATAGTAGCAACTGTGAGAGGGATCTCGGAGTCCTAGTGGACAATCACTTAGATATGAGCCAGCAGTGTGCAGCAGCTGCCAAAAAAGCCAACACAGTGCTAGGCTGCATTAACAGAGGGATAGAATCAAGATCACATGAAGTGTTAATACCACTTTACAATGCCTTGGTAAGGCCACAATTGGAATACTGCATCCAGTTTTGGTCACCACGATGTAAAAAAGATGTTGAGACTCTAGAAAGAGTGCAGAGAAGAGCAACAAAGATGATTAGGGGACTGGAGGCTAAAGCATATAAGGAACGGTTGCTGGAATTGGGTATGTCTAGTTTAATGAAAAGAAGGACGAAGGAGGACATGATAGCAGTGTTCCAATATCTCCGGGGCTGCCACAAAGAAGAGGGAGTCAAGCTATTCTCCAAAGCGCCAGAAGGCAGGACAAGAAGCAACCGATGGAAACTAATCAAGGAGAGAAGCAACCTAGAACTAAGGAGAAACTTCCTGACAGTTAGAACAATTAACCAGTGGAACAACCTGCCTCCAGAAGCTGTGAATGCTCCAACACTGGAGGTTTTTAAGAAGAGACTGGACAGCCATTTGTCCGAAATGGTATAGGGTTTCCTGCCTGAGCAGGGGGTTGGACTAGATGACCTCCAAGGTCCCTTCCAACTTTTTATTATTATTATTATTATTATTATTATTATTATTATTACGACTACTACTACTACTACTACTACTACTACTACTACCATTATTATTATTATTATTAATTTCTAGCTGTCAGAACTACATAAGGTGCAAAATGGTTAAAACATTTCAATAACGATCATGTCTGGGAGTATAATTTTTTAAAGATTTATAATACCCAAGTTCCTAATAGCTGTGCTTGAAAAAGTTCAAGATTAAATGCTTAAAGAAGCAGCCACGTGTTTATTATTTATTTATGCTCCATAATAGGAATGTTATCAGCACTGAACAGTCTTCCTTTCCTCCAAGAAAGAAATCTATTTCAACTGCAACATGCTTTGAGAACATACTAGAGTTTCCTTTTTTGTGCACAATTATCCGTTTCTCCTAATACTGTTGCATTTTCCACAATGAAAAAAATATAGTACGTCAAGAAATTGCATGGCAAAACTGAATACACTGCAGTGTTGCCACCCTCATTCTTTTGTTCACAATCTGTTCCCTCTGCCTATGCTGCCATATGTTAAAACTGTAATAGCTTTTGTCACTGGGTTGATCTTTTGTTTGCTTTCAGTAAAAATCACTTCTCTGTTACCAAAGATCAGGCAAATGGCTTTCAGTGAATTCTTAGATTCCTTCTCATCTGGAATGCCTGTAAGAGTTGGGGGGGGGGATAATTTGTGGCCCTCCTGATGTTGCTGAGCTTTAACTCTTAGGAGCCCTATGCAAGTAAGGCCAGTGATGAAGCTTGCTGGAAACTGTAATTCAACATCAGGAATTTCTAATCTAGATTCCCTATTAAGTACATGTCTGATATTTAAAACTACTTGTTCATTTCTTTTCCCTGTGCTAGCAACCTGGGTTCTGTACTAGAGATATCTCTGTTCCTCTATTGGTGTGCTAGTTAACCTGCTGCAGACAATCTTGACAACCCTTGCCTTTAATTTTCCCTTTATTGTGCCACTTAGCAAAACCACAATCTGTGTGATCATTATAGTCATGCTTCTGTCCTCTCCCATCTTTTAAATTTCCAAGCCTCTTCCTTTTGTGATTTTACTGCTTCCATGAAATATGCAGGTAATCCTTGAGTTACGACAGTTCACATAGTGACCGTTCCAAATTACGACATAACCCCGCCAAGTACTTACGACACAGTCCTGAAGTTACGAATGTTGCAGCGCCACGGCAGACGATCACTCTTATGAACAACCACAGAGGCACTGCAACATTCGCCCTGCCTATTTCCCCCCCCCCTCCCCGGGCCTCCACAGACACTGGGCCTGTGGATACTGACTACTTTGCGAAGATCTAGTGAGCCTTCGGTTTCTTGGCCTTCTTTGGTGCTTCATGCTTTTGGTGTGTTCGCAGAGAATGGAGGCCTAAAGTACCGCAAGTTCTGCTAGATCAGTAGATCACGGTACTTTAGGCCTCTGTTCTCTGCAAACAGAGGCCTAGACGAGATCTGCAGCAAAAAGCTTTGCAAACGGAGGGAAGGCCTGAAGCACCGAAGCCTTCCCTCTGTTTGCAAAGCCTTTTGCCATCCTTGCCAAAAGCCTTTGACGCTGAGAATGGAGGCTGGGAGGGGCTCATGCTTCCCTCCATGCCTCCGTTCTCGGCGGCAAAGGCTTTTTGTAAAGATGACCGGAGCCTAGAGGGATGCGTACTCTCTCTTCCCTGCAGGCCTCGGCAAGCTTTTGCTCAAGGTGAAACTGCGGCAGAGAGGCTGGAGAGGAGACAACTCCCTTAATCACCGAGATCTACTTATCTTAACCATAATCTTAACCACAATCTTAACCATAACTCCAGTCTGAAAAAATTAGGCTGCTCTTTTTTCAGTGTCAGAAGAAGCCTGTGGAAATCAGTGCTCCCAAGCCAACATCCTGTACTAAGGATGAAAAAGATGCAGCTGCTTGGCTGGGATGGTGATTAAGAGCCACAGGGTTCCCCCCCTCCCCCAATGAAACTTTTCTGGATCAAGTTAAGACACTACACTTAACACTTAATTAGAAAATAAGCAACAGCAATTTTATTCCACTCCTGGCCACTGGTTTTTGCTTTATTTTAAGCTACTTCAAGCACTATCAAGTCAATGATAGTGAAATTAATGAAGCTGAAGTTAAACAGGAGACTGATAACTCTCTCACCATGGATTTTAAGGGTATATAGAAAGGGGCTATAAAGTAAATTTCAGTGCCAATGATCAGGATATTATTATCTGAGAAGCAATGCTACTGTCTTCAGTTGTGCCAGCAAACTTTCTTGGGCCTTCCCCACTCCCCCATTTTTTTTTTTTACTGAATGCTAGCTACATTAGTGTTTAAAATATCCCTTTTAAGCTGAGCTTGTTTTATCTGAATTTTGCTTTACCTGGTTAATGTTTAACTTCAACATTAGGAAGCTTCTCAGCAGCTCATTCAGGTGGAACTTGAGAAGGTTACAAGTAGGCGATGGAAGATGTCAAGTCATTTGTACATAACAACTTGCCCCATTAAATCACATATTGATTTCAAAATTGGATTAATAATAATCAGCCAGTCTCTATACAGCTAGAAATAGACGCAATTCATTATTCATTTAATCAGCTTTAGAATTAAAATCTATTTTAAATATGAAAAGGAAAGTAAACCCATAGAATGGAAGTTATTTCTTTTAATCCCTCATCTTAGGCTATTCAGCTTTAAGAGATTATATGAATAAATATTCAGCTATATGAATACAAATCTATGAAGAATCACCCTTCGCTTAGGAAGGAAGCTTATTTTGGCTGTGCTTTGGGCAAGTTCCTGTCTCCTGAGTACCAAGGTACTTCCTGTAAAAATGCAGCCTGAGGCATGGCTCATAAAACTTGTCATGCAATTAAATGAGTGGTTTCTATTGGAGATAAAATCATGTTGCTTGGAATCTGAATTAAAGCAAGCATAAACAGACAGCAGTTAGCACCAGCCATTCTCAAATCAGCAAATAAATAAAAGCCAGTCAGGAAATAAGGCTATTTTTTAAATTAAAAAGCTTAAAAATGTTTTAACCTACAATTTAGTCCAATGAGTGGATCTGTGAACCATGACAGAGAGCTGAGCACCATTCCTATGTTATAGATAGGTTTGGTGCATGAATTTATCCAGTCCAGTACTCTCTCTCTACTACAGGAATAAGGCAACATGATGCCCACAGATATCAGCATATCTCTATATAACTTTCTTAATGCTGACCAAGTTTCTTGTCCCACTTGACTAAAAATAAATATAAAATTAAGAGACCTGGCATACTGCAGAGCCAAGCTCCATTCTTTCATTCATTCTCACAAAGGGCCTAACAATAGAGATGGTAGATTGATAGAAAGCATCCTGTGGAATTACTTTGTTTTCTAGTAAATAAGAATTGGGGACTGGTCCTGCCCAGTACTGTATAACAGATATTTCATAAACCAGTAGGTCTTCTGTGGCAGCAATTTTGTGAATGTACCTTCTACCTGTTCATAAACACCAAGCTTGGAAAATTTGTCTATCCTTGCTTTTCTCCAAATATTAGGGCTAACCAATGCACTGCAGAGATCCAGGTGATTGCTTATTAGCATTTAAGACTTATTTGTTTTCTGTATCCTTTTACCATAATTCAAGGGTTGACCAATTTTTTGTTCCCAGTGTTTTGACTTAGTATTTGTACAAATGATGAATGCCCTTTAAGGTCTCAGTTACAGCTTTCCCCCAGCATTTTTTGTAACTGAGATGTTTTACATGTAAAGTACATACGATCTGAAACTGAACTATAATCCTTGCTCATACTAGTGCTAAGTAAACAGTCCTTGCCAGAAGAGCAAAGAATGCTAAAATGCTAAAAATAAGTCCAATATCATTCAACCAGCCCCAGTTTCATAGATTTTCTCAATGATTTTTTTTTATAAATCTAGCTGTTAACTTAGTTTAGCATGTTTTGCAAACCTAACCAAGTATAGTTTATTCAACACATCACAATTAAGCAAAGCATGGCTTATACAAATCATGTGCAAACTGGATCTATTCCAGGATGTATGAATTGGAATTGAGTGCTGAATGTATTAAGGCTGAACAGGGAGGGTAGCAACAGAGAGACCTACCTGACACATTGTGCTAAATCATGATTGGATTAATAAATGGCTATTGAATTAGTCACGTATAGCTTGTCTTTAGAAAGCCATAAACTACAATGATGGGTTCATACAACATATGTTGTCAAATAAACAATGATAAATCCAACTTGTCTTTTGGGATAACTATTCCCTCAGTACTAGACTATAAAAAGGGCTGGTGGCCATTAGCAAAGCACAATCTACAAGAGGAAAATTTTTCACTTCCAGGCAATATGAAATGTTCATTGCCTGCGTTAGATCTTTGCAGATATCCAGATTCGAATGACAGAATGGGTATTTGAGCACATGTTCAGAACACTTCAGAACACCTTTAAATCAAATGTTTTTTTCCCTCTCCAAATGACCTACCAGTATCCAAAGATAAACACACTCACATAGCACAGTGTTTTAAGGAATTGCTATAGTGGAGAAAATCAATCTAGCAGACAAAATGGAAACTGCAGCTTTTTCCTTCCTGTTTTGGACGCCACTAGAGTCACATCCAGCTCCTCACTTTGCCTGATCCAATCAGGCCCAAATTGTCCTTCCCTGTCCTGGACAAAATTCCTCTTCATTCCCATCTAACCAAAGGAGAAGCCTTCTCACCAGCTCAAAGTACAGCCCAAGGGAGCCCTCATAAGGAGCTGCACCCAAGTAACAAGCTGAGAAGCCCAACCTTCCATCCTCCATCAGCTGATGGCCTCAAGATTCCTTTTCCTTTACAATGGATTTTTCCCAGCTCTGCTGACCCTCCTGAAAGGGTTGTTTGCTCTAACAGCAGAACTCACCCCAGCTACAAGGACAAGGACCTGCCTGGCTTCCCCAAATTGGCCAGTCAATCACATCCTTAGGATTTCCTGCCTCCTAGCCCAAATCTTTGCTTTCCCATGTTTTGGGATCCCTCTGTCTAAAGCAGACATTCAATGTGCAATGTACACGATTCTTTCTCAGTGTAATGCTCTGAATTTTCCAGGACAGTTGCCACCCAAGGTTAAGATAAGATAAGATAAGATAACCTTTATTGTCATTTTTATATTGTGGGCACAATGGCACACATCAAAAATGAAATTTAGTTGCCCGCTCTCAAAGTGAAACACATACATGACACACACCTAAACATACTATGTACAACATATAGTGGCCGTGTTTTACCTTTTGAATTTGGATAATTGCATAGGTCTAGTGTGAATCTATAACAGCAAGCAAAGCTACAGTAAATAATACACCTTATTTAGTTTTATATTATTTTGAGAAATTACATTTATCTGTTCTCTCTCCTTTCCGTTTAACTTTGGTGAGCCCCCACTCAGAGGCCATTGGACCTTTTTCTTTATTGACTGCTTTTGTTTCAGTCAACAAAAAGAATATATGTGCCCAGATTGCTTGACCCTGCCTGGATTTTGCTTTGACAATCTCTTCTGCCTGCAAAATGTGCGGGCTTTCAATCCTAATTAAGAATCCCCAAATGAGATAGCTATTTGAATGACATTTTTAAAGCGATGGTGCCAGCTAGTGGCAGAGAGATGAATTTGATTGTTTCCATCACAGGGCTGATATTTTTGTAAGGATACATAATATAATTTTATCTGCATCGACATTGTGTTTTATTTGTCAGTTATCCCGTCACTGTACCAAGAGTGCAGTGGCAACAGGGAAATAGCAAAGTAAAATCTGGCAGCAGTTTCTCACCTCTGCAATAGGATTTAATTATATTTATATGGAATTGTAATGTTATCACTGTATTTCTGGAAAGATTGGCTCATGTCAGACATTTTATCATTCATCTCTCTTCATTTCAGTATTTGCAACTGTAGACCTTGCTTGCTGTTTATTTATTTACTGTAAACACATCATTAGACATACTGCAGTTTTTGTTTTTGAAAAATGCAGTAATTTTTGACACATTTTTTCCTTTAAAAAGTCACTAAGAGTGTAGCTGTCTTATTTGTCCAGCTGATTCACTTGTGAACATAAAGAGGGCTATGAAATGGCTAATAAAATTGAGATTCTGCACTGGCTTAAAAATGGTACTATGTTGACTAAAACTAAGGATCCTGTGTTTCAGAAGAAAAAAATTGGACCTTTTCTTCCCCACCTTATGTTTGTTTATTCAATCCTCAGCAAACTGTGCAAAAAAATCTGTAAATTACATAACAAGTATGTTGCATATGCAAAGAACCATTGATGGGTCATCTGTTCAAATTTGATTAGGCTTATCTGATTTTTGAAATGCCGTAGAGATCTTAGAATAATAAATAAATAAAGTTAGGGGCTAAAGGCATTCTGTTTGTTAAATAGTTAAATAGTGAGAGCTGTTTATAACTCTTATTACTAACAGGTAGGAATCAATTATTATTACTAATACTTGCAAATAATTTATAGCCCAAAGTATTAGAAAAGCAATAAAGTCAAACTTTTCTTTAAATGTCACATATACTTATGAAGGTCAGCCGCTGTGAATAAAGACACCCCAGATAGAAGCACTTCCAATAACATTTTGTGAAAATAAATGAGGGATAATGACAGTCACCAGCACTTAAGCAGAGCTGGTGTGGTCCAACGAGGAGGAAAGTGCAGGAATATGAAAATATGTATATAGGCATTATTCAGATGAAAAGCATGCATATGCACATAATGGGACAGCTGGAAACCATTGGTTGCTTTATATCAAATGTGGTCCCTCAAGTGTTGGCAAAAGAGAAAAATTAGTAAACACATGGAGAGTAATCGGACTGTGTTGAATTAACTTGGTGAAATTGTACTTATCTTGCATTAATTGTTTGCTTCCAGTTTCACCCACTGGGTGGAGCTGCACTCTTCACTTTTTAAGCTTGATCCTCGGCATGCGAAATAAAAGGCACAGCCAATGGTCACCTTAAAGTGCTCTCCCCTGATTCTTGAACCAGTAGGAAAAGTACTGTATACTGGCATAACATTTGCTGCCTTGTCTGTTGAGTACTATTCTATCACAGTAATGAAAAACCTGCAATGATGCTGTCTTTACCATTTTAACATGGGACAAGCAAATGGAAGACTCCCCCAGCTTTATCATCTTCCCCCGGCATCACTTGCTGGTAGGAATACAATCATGCAACTTAATTCAGACTGGAAGAGTGTGGGCAGGTATTTGGAATGGCATGGTTAGACAACCATCAATCAATGTGCCAGACTTAACAGGTGTCAGGTGTGGAGATGTTTTCCATCTGTGACCTATCCAACAGCCTATTTCTGAATAGAAGGGTAACACTCTTCTGGAAGTGCTCAACCTGTGTCCAGAAATAGCCCAATTGATAGGACATAGATGTGGAGAATTGGCACAAGGGGATTAATGATAACCAAGCTCCAATTTTGAGCTGTTCTGTCTAGGAATGGCAGTGATTCTGGTATTCTGGCCAGAGCACCCAGAATTAATCTACAGATGGCCATGGATCCAGAATTTTTTCTATGCCTTCAAGTCAATCTTGACTCCTAGTGGACAAATCCTTGCAGTTTTCTTTTGCAAGGTTTCACAAGTAGTTTGCTATTGCCTCCTTCTTAGGGCTGAGAGAGAGTGACTGGCCCAAGCTGGCATTATGCCTAAGGCAGAACGGAATTCACGATCTCCCAGTCTATAGCTTTAAAACGATGCACCAAACTGGCTCTCCTGCACTAGGCATAACTCAATCAGAGCAATGAAAACAGTAAAAAGTATGATCACATAAAAAAACCTTTTTGCCAGAAACAGGGAACACAACATAGCTCTCTTTCCTGGTTTATATCAGGGTTTTTGTTTTTGTTTTGTTTTGTGCAACACACAATTAGTACTCTCTCAAGAGTGGCCTGAAATTACATTGCCAATGAAGCACACTATATTGCATCTATACCGCAAAAGTGTGGCAGGAGAAGAAAAAAATAAGTATTTAAAACTGGAACAACTAACAGTGACTTTAAGCTGCTTCAGTATGGACTGGGGACAAGAGGAAGGTAGCTCTGTGAAGACCTAGTGTTAAAATGGTTAATGAGGTACATTCACACCACATTTATGGAATGTGAGGTTTAGTCCAAAGGTCATGTAGCTCTCCATTCCCCAAATTCACGTAATCCAAGTTTATATGATGGCACACTTGACACATATTTCACAATGGGGAAAAAAAAATCCAGCCTTTGATTTTTTTTTAAAGCTGTTTTTGTACTACTTAATGATTTTAACATACATGAGAAAATATTATTAAGGAGGCAGGCTTGAAATGTAGAAAATTCACATTTGATTATTAATGGGATTAGTCTACCTCCAGATCATAGCGCTCCTATTTTTGCAAGAAGCTTTTGCTTGTTAGAACTGTACCCATTTCACAGAAGAATAACTGTATATGTGAGCAAAGTCTCCCAGTTTTTCTGTGGCCATCTTTTGACTCTTCTGTGATTCAGTGACTAGCTCATTAATACTCTTTATATATTTAAATAATGTATATGGTTGCCCATTTCACAGAAGTAACTCTGGTCAGGGTACAGAGATTAAAACCCAACAGTTAAAAGCAATAACCCATGATGCCTGAGGTAAATGGTACATTCAAATCACAAAATCACATCAACAGCCAGGTTTTCAGGGTTGGAGCCATCCAGCTCTCCAGATGATTGCTGTTCCTATGTACTACCTTCAGTCAAAGCAGGAAGAGCATTTCTAAGAAAGCCAACAGATATCCAGTAGCACAATAGCCAGTAACTTTGCTTTCTTCTCTTTGCAAAAGCTCACTTATTGAGCTTTTCATCACAAGATGGTGGTTTGCTCACATCTGTTAGGAAATAGCTGCTCATTAGCAGCTCATTAGCTGACAGAACTCCTTGGGAACATCATCGAAGAGAACTGGGACTTCATTTGACTAAATGTGAAGACTTACTCCTTGTTCAGCATCATTACATTTTCTCAGATCTTTAACTGGCTGCCTGGCACCTAGGGTATATTTATAAAGGCAGACATAACATAACCTGGCTCGGGCAACTGGCAGACACATCAGCATTAAATGGGAGGGGTTACGGAATCTTTAGAGGTATTTTGATTAAAATTTGCAGTTTAGTTTAATGCTGTTTTAAAAGAGGGTTTTGGGATAGCATTTTGTTAAAAAAGGATTTTGATACAGTACAGTACACGTTTCAACAGTGGTAAGTTCACCTTCACCCTTTCATAACCTTAATGGTGGAAAGCGAGGCTGATTGTAGCTTACCTATTAGTTTTTTTTCAAGAAATCCAGAAGGGGGCGCTCATAGGTTATCCTATAGCTGCAAGTTTGGGTCAAATGGTCACAGTTTTTAACTTTGTTTATGTAAAAAGCTTTTTTTGGGGTGGGGGTGGTACTACTGTAATTATTCATGTACAGTAGGCCTTTTCTATATTTTTTTATTTGGCATTTTTGAGTTGTTTTTTTTTTTAAATATTTTTTTATCCTAACATTTTATTGCATTTATTTTTTTTAACAAAAGTATTGGTATTCTTTTATTCTCAATTTATTGAGGCCTTATAATAATAATAATAATAATAATAATAATAATAATAATAACAACAACAACAACAACAACAACAACAACAACAACAACAACAACAACAACAAAGTTGGAAGGGACCTTGGAGGTCATCTAGTCCAACCCCCTGCTCAGGCAGGAAACCCTATACCATTTCAGACAAATAGCTGTCCAGTCTCTTCTTAAAAACTTTCAGTGTTGGAGCATTCACCGCTTGGAGGCAGGTTGTTCCTGGTTTAATTGTTCTAAACTGTCAGGAAGATTTCTCTTTAGTTCTAGGGTTGCTTCTCTCCTTGATTAGTTTCCATCCGTTGCTTCTTGTCCTGCCTTCAGGCGCCTTGGAAAATAGCTTCATTCCTCTTCTTTGTGGCAGCCCCTGAGATATTGGAACACTGCTATCATGTCCCCCCTCATCCTTCTCTTCATTAAACTAGACATACCCAATTCCAGCAACGTTCCTTATATGCTTTAGCCTCCAGTTCCCCTAATCATCTTTGTTGCTCTTCTCTGTACTCTTTCCAGAGTCTTCAACGTCTTTTTACATCGTGGTGACCAAAACTGGATGCAGTATTCCAAATGGGCCTTACCAAGATTGTAGTTGGTATAATACTTCACTGATCTTGATTCATCCCTCTGTTAATGCAGCCTAGCACTATGTTGGCCTTTTGGCAGCTGCAGCACACTGCTGGCTCATATTTAAGTGATGTCCACTAGGACTCCAAGGTCCTCTCACAGTTACTGCTATTGAGCAAGGTAACCCCTAACTATACCTGTATATTTGGTTTTTCTTGCCTAAATGTAGAACCTTGCTTTTTTCACCATTGGAATTTTCATTTTGTTAGATGTGCCCAGTGTTCAAGTCTGTCCAGATCCTCCTGTATCTTAAGCCTGTCTTCTGGAGTGTTGGATATTCTGCAGCTTGGTGTCGTCTGCAAATTTGATGATTTCCCCATCTATCCCCTCGTCCAAATCGTTGATGAAGATGTTGAAGAGCACTGGGCCCAGAACAGAGCCCTGGGGCACCCCACTACACACTTCCCTCCATGTAGATGCGGTTCCATTGAGGACTACACGCTGAGTACGGCCGGTCAGCCAGCTACGGATCCATCTGGTGGTGATGCTGTCTAACCCACATTTTTCTATCTTATTGAAGGGCTTTGATTTCTTTAAGGCAGGAGTTTTCAGACTTGGCCCTTTTATGACTTGTGGACTTCAACTCCCAGAATTCTTCAGCCAGGCATGCTGGCTGAGGAATTCTGGGAGTTGAAGTTCACAAGTCATAAAAAGGCCAACTTTGAAGACCCCTAAGGCTTCTGTTGAGAATCAGCATAGTATAATGATGGTTAAGGTGCTGGGCTAGGAACAGAAAATCTCTTTCTGGTCTGAGCATGGAAACCAGATGGGTGTTGTTGGGCCACTCACTCCCCTTCAACCTTAATCATCATCAGGCTCTGTAACAAGATGGCTGGAAAACAAAAAAACCTCATTACATCATGTATTGTTTTTTCCTTCACTTTGTGAACTAGGCAGCTCATTGCAAAAAAGTGGACCCTACAACCAAGAGGGACAAGCTCTAAGAAGGAGAGCATTTAAAGCAAATGTTATAAATAAAATCAGCTTCTAGGAAGATTCCTTTGACATTCCCAAAACTTAAAATATGGCAGCCTCAAAAAACAATAATCAAAGATCTCAAAGTAAGAAGAAACAATGATATGGATTAAAAAATAACTAAGTCAAGCTAAAATCTGATTCAAACCAGCAATTGCAACAAGTTAAAACTCCATGCTGGCTGAGGAATTCTGGGAGTTGAAGTTCACCCATCTTAAAGTGTTCAAGGTTGAGAAACACTGCAATAGATAAATAGCAGGAGCATAAATCCCAAAGCAATGGCAAATGCTACGATGACCCAAGATGGCTTCAGATGATCATTTCTTGGATAGAATCTGTAGCCATGATGTTGGAAAGACCTGCCTGAAATTACAACATAGTGATACAACAAAACCTTCCTTTAACAATTCAGTGGAGGAAGTGTCTTTGTCCATTAAATATGACACTTTGAATGTGTCACGTGTGATCTGTTTCACCTATGATTAAGCAAAATGACCTAAATTGCCAGATTGTCATAAAATTATATTAATTTGGTTTGTCTCACCTAGACTGTTTATTTTGTTGGGCGAAATAGAAATTTGGTCTGTTGCATCCAAAGTCTGCTAATTGCAGGATCCGTGAAATTGAGGTTTTACTATAATAATACCTCGGGTATTTTTTGTGGTTCTTTCACCATCTTTTGATCTCTGCCATAGGTAACTGTTTGAAGATGGTGAGAGTTCGATTTTTTACTAATGTTTTGTACTTTCCTTGAGATGTGTGTTCCATCTGTCCTAGATGAGAACAGTTAATGAGCGGAATGAACAGCCTGCCCTCCAGGAGTTGCGGGTGCCCCATCACTGGAAGTTTCAAGAAAAGACTGGACAACCATTTGTCTGGGATGATATAAGCAGAGGTCCCCAACCTTTTGAGTACCAGGGACTGGTTACGTGGAGAGAGGTTTTTCTGCAGACCGGAGGGGGTGTGGTTTTGTGTGCTGCCTGCATCCTGCAGATGGGGCTTTCCTTGTTTGTGCGGACTGGTTGCTGGCATGTTGCGGCCCGGTACTGGTCCACGGACTGGGGGTTGAGGACCCTAGTATAAGGATTCCTATCTTGGGCAGAGGGCTGCAGTAGAAGATCTCCACAGCCCTATGATTCTATGAGGTAGAGGCAACTTTTGGAGATGAAAGCACATTTGGAATACTTAAAGCAGAGTTCCCCAACCTTTTCAGCTTTGCTGACTGGTGGGGGAGGGAGAGGGGATGTTTCTGCGCAAGTGGTGGGCAAGTGCATGCGCACAGCTCCATTTGCGTGAGTGGCGGGCATGTGCGCCCACTGGCCACACAAGTGGGGATGCTCACGCCTCGCCTACCACTTCTGAAGCCCAGTTCCGAACAGCTCAAGACCCAGTAATGGGCCACGGCATAGGGTTGGGGACCCCGAATTAAAGCATATGATGGGTGTACTCACAACATGGCTGCCACAGGGATGACTGATTAATTTACACAATGACTGCCAGGTAAAGACAATAATCACAAAGCAAAAAGTGAACTAGCTTCCTTAAGATGCCCCATCATCTCTTGGCTGGTCTAATGAACCCTATTTAGGGAGCGTACAATAGAACAGTTTTAATTTTGTTTAATCAGTCCCCAAGCTCTACTCAATACTCTTGTTAGGTTTTATGGCTGATGAGAATTTCTGGGCAATGCTTCCTGCCCACAGAAGTGTCCATGGATTAATAGGACTGCAGGATGCAATGTCTTCTCCATCAGCAATATAGAATTTCCTCGTCTCTGGGGTGGGTCTCTCTCTCTCTCTCTTTCTCTCTCTCTCTCTCTCTCTCTCTCTCCCCTACCCACCCATCCATCATCTATCTATCTATCTATCTATCTATCTATCTATCTATCTATCTATCTATCTATCTATCTATCTATCTATCTATCTATCTATCTATCTATCTATCTATCTATCTATCTATCTATATATCTATCTATATCTATCTATCTATATCTATCTATATCATCTATCTATTATCTCTATCTATCTATCTATCTATCTATCTATCTATCTATCTATCTATCTATCTATCTATCTATCTATCTATCTATCTACTATCTATCTATCTATCTATCTGTCTATCTATCTATCTATCTATCTATCTATCTATCTATCTATCTATCTATCTATCTATCTATCTATCTATCTATCTATCTATCTATCTATCTATCTATCCCCAGATCATGTTGTTTGGAATAATAGGGTAGAAAAAGTTTTCTAATGTTATCAGTCAACCGTATGATTGACCTAAATAGACTTTGCAATAGGACAAGACAATTCTCTAATTCGTATTTGCTCGAGTTACAGAGCTTATTTATTTAAATTAGCCTTATTCCTGAAAGTTTAATATAATGATTCCACTGTAATTTGAATTGTATGGTATTGATTATACTATGTTTGTTGGGGTTATGGCTCTAAACTTGAAATAAGTATCAGTAGTTGTTTTCTGCATTATTGCCCTCTGGCCTTGGTTAAACCAGGCTGTTGACTATCGTTAAAGTGTTATTTATTTCATATTTATTAATCCCTATTTTTTTCATTCATGTTACAGGTTAATTTATACTTTTATTTCATGCTCTGTTTGGCTTTACTGATTAATATGCCCCATGGCATTCAATAAAGCTAGACTGTGGTAAAAATAAGAGTGGTATTAATTTCTACCATTACTATAAATTTACCTTAATAAAACTACTTCAGTAACTCTGCAATGGTATTATAATGGATGCTTCAAAATTATTAACGGTTGTTCACAATTGAGGGTATAGCACAAATGAGGGTGAGTTGTTACTTGGTGGATTCAAAATATAAACTAGGTTTTATTTCATAGCGGATTTTAACATTGTTAAATTTTAAAGAAAGTAATATTTTTAAAAAGTATTATTTTTTCAGGTTTTAATTATTTCGCTTGCTGTTAAACTTGAATATTAAAACAGATTTTGGATTATGACAAAAATTACATATTCCCTGTAAAAATTACATGATCTTTTCTAATAAAACTTGCAAATGTAGAGATAGATATGAAATAATTGATGTTGTTTGTTTTAAAGCAATCACATAACTGACATTAATTATATTTGCTGATTTATATACAGAACCAGGCAAGGAAATTGCTTAGTAAAAAAGCAAATGCATTTATTTATTTGTTTGTTTGTTTGTTTGTTTACCCATTTCTCTGTGATTTATTAATATTGTAAGTCTGCTTTACTAGGGAAATATGAGATAGGGATACCATTTCTGATATTCTTGTGCTTCTTATATTTATGAATACTGCATGGCAATATTTTGAATCTAACTACAAATGGACACCAGGAAATAGAGGCTGGTCAACAACAGCACATTATAGTATATACAATTGAGAAACTGCATGCTAAACAACTAGGACTCCAATTCAACACCTAATTCAGCTTGTCTCATTGACTTTAATAAAACCATATCAACTAGTATTCTACCAAAGCAAGTTGGGGTCCAACATTATTAATTCCTGGATATAAAAGAATAGAAGATAGATAGTTCTCAACTTACAACTGTTCATTTTAGTGACCGTTCGAAGATACAGTGGTATGAAAAAAAGTGACTTATGACTTTTTGACACTTATGACTATTGCAGCACCCCCCTGGTCACATTATCAAAATTCAGACACTTGGCAACTGACTCATGATGGTTGCAGTTTCCTGGAGTCATGGGATCACCTTTTGTGACCTTCTGATAAGCAAAGTCAAGGGGAAGCCAGATTCACTAACTTAACAACTGCAGCAATTCACTTAATAGCTGTGGCAAGAAAGGTCGTAAAATGGGGCAAAACTCAACTAATATCTCACTTAGCAACAGAAAATTTGGGCTCAACTGTGGTCGCAAGTTGACTCCCTGTACGATTTTTATATAGTCTGAACTTTGTCAGAATTATAAATATCTCACTTGATAGTCCTGAGAGTTAAAAGCTTTTCCCAATCTTGATGTGCTCAATTTTGCTTTTGGACTTCAATCAGAATAGAACTGGAAGGGACCTTGGAGGTCTTCTAGTCCAGCCCCCTGCTCAAGCAGGAGACCCTATATCAGCGGTGTCATACTGGCCTGCGGGCCGATTTCATCATACCGAAGCCGCGTCCACCCCATTGTGGGCAATGCAAAAAGAGTCACGATACGTCGCGACAACGTCACGTGACGTGGCGAGTTTGACACCCGTGCCCTATATCATTTCAGACAAGTGGCTGTCCAGGCTCTTCTTAAAAACCTTGAGTAATGAAGCACCCACTAATGAAGCACCCACTATGTCTGAAGGCAAGCTGTTCCAATGGTTAATTGTCCTCGCTGTTAGGCAGTTTTTCCTTAATTCCAGGCTGCTTCTCTCCAACAGTTTCCATCTGTTGTTTCTTGTCTTGCCTTCTGTTGCTTTGAAAAATAAATTGAACCCCTCCTCCTTGTGGCAGCCTCTAAAATACTGCTATCATGTCCCCCCCTAGTCCTTCTTTTCTGTAGACTGGCCATTCCCAAATCCTGCAACCGTTCTTCATATGTTTTAGTCTCCAGGCCTTTAGTCATCTTAGTTGCTCTTCTTTGCACTTTTTCCAAAGTCTCGACATCTTTTAATCTTGATGGTCAGATCCAGAATTTGCAGCACTAAAAATGTCACATAGAGTATTGTAATATATGGGGACGAATTGGGAGCCTTCTCTCTATATTGTACTACTTCTTCTCATATTGCTAGGCTATTTATAAAACATCTCTTAAGCCATCATAGAGTAACATTCCAAATGAATATAGTCTGCATCATGCTTGTAAAAAGCGTTTTAAGGTAATCTGTGAATTGTCTGAATGATTTCTCAATTTTCTCTCATCCTGTGACTTAGTGGTTATGAAAGGAGGCCTGTCATGAGAAGGAGTCAGTGGTCAGCCAAATGGCTGCCTCTAGATGAATGTAAGTACTCCCCTCTCCTAAATACACTAGTTGAGTTTTGGTAAGAACTAACAAAGCAGTCCTGAAGAGTTTTCCTGAACAAAAGACAATAGATCATCCTTTTGGTTCACTGGACGAAAGAACAAGGATGAGTCAAGGATCTCAGAGTATAGTAGTAGGAAGCCTCTGCCCTGGAATGGAGGTAGAACAGAGGTAGAGCTCTGTAAGGAATCTCTGGTGTTAATGTGGTCATGCCTTCCAAGGCCACATCTTAGGTTCAATATGGAATTTGTTTCCTATCCCATTACATAACACTGAGGACACCTCTATGCCACCACCATTTTCACTCTTCAAATCCTGAGACACTGAAGACAACACATGGTCAAATTCGCTCAAAACATTATTGCAATAACAATGTGGCACTAGGTTAAAGGACACTCTCATCCATTGAAACTCACTCAGTGATTTGGGGCCTTTCACCTCACAAAATTGTTGATGTAGGGATAAAATGAAAGGAGATTTCTTTGTCTGCTGATTGAGTTCCTGAATAAAAGAAATTAATAACAACCTAACAACTATAATAAAACAAAGCAATTAATGCTCCATTCAGCTGACCAATAGAACAGCTAAAACATCTAGCCACTGCATTGCCATCTACATATTCTTAATTCATGCTACCTTTGTGATTGATTAAAACTCTGTACTGTGCTATTGGGGGCTGGGGGCTGAAAAATTACCAAGGAGACTTTTTTTAATTTTTTTAATTTTTTGATCAGTTTAAAAGTGAATAAAATTGTAGGATAAAGCTACAGCAGTCAAGCCCCTAAAGGGAGATTGAAGAATTGGGACACAAGATGAGAAGAGTATTCCTGTCAATGGAAGAAGGACATTGAGCTCCAGTATTTCTACCGGAAAGCCAGACTCATGATGGTTTGGGGTTCAGATAAATTGGTTCAGATGCTGGATAAAATAAGCAGCTTGGGAATCACACAGGTTCAGGAGCACCATACTGGTCGCACATGGAAGTACCTTGAGTTAATATTTTATTGATATGTAAACCACGATGTATTTTTAATTGTTGCCAGTTTTGACCACATTAGAGGAAGGTTGTGTTAGAGCAGGGGTCTTCAAACTTGGCCCTTTTATGACTTGTGGACTTCAACTCCCAGAATTCCTCAACCAGCGTGCCTGGCTGAGGAATTCTGGGAGTTGAAGTCCACAAGTCATAAAAGGGCCAAGTTTGAAGACCCCTGTGTTAGAGCAATATACTGAATCACATTTTGGCCTAGCGTGTTATGACAGTCCATCCCATTCTTTGTGACTCATTATGACAAGTGAACGTAAAAAATTTGATTGAGTAAAATATGTTTTATTAATCATGGGTAAGGATGTTGCATGCACACAGCCAGTATATTGTATGTTATGCATTTCTTTCTTCTTATGTTTGCATTATCTTCATTTCCTTACCCCGAATTTATCATTGTATTGCACATTAACCTGTTATGGAAAGATTCCTTTGGAACTCTTCAAAGTTTGCTTTGGTTTTCATCAGTCTGCATAACTTCGTGTCACTCACCATTTGCATTTTTTCTTGCTCAACTTCCACATGGTGTCCAGCTAGTTGGTTTTATTTCAGAAGATAGATCATTTGAGCAATGACATTTTCTGGCAACCCAAGGATCTGAAAAGTAGAAGCATACAATCCAGAATCTTGCCCCAACTGCTTAAACTGCACGAGGAGCAGTCAGCAGCCTAAGGTGCCTATAAATTGTAATAATAAAATACAGTATTTTATGGATGTGGTAACATTAGAAGAAAAGATTGAAAACTGTTTAAGAACTTTCATGGTTCATAAGCAGGGATGTTGTCCTGATATTATTTCCATGTCGGCATCTTTTATGCCCCTTCCTCTAGTGTGAGTACTAAAAGATCTTTTACAGGAGCACTTAATTTATGACCCACGTGGCACAATTACCTAATGGCTTCTGGATCCTTATTTCAGGTGATTTGGAGGCTTCAAACCAAGGGATGATTAGATATTTGTTTCCTCATTCTTGAACTTGATGCACAAGCCCAGAAGCCATTTGTGATGTAGGATTTTGGAGAGAAGTTGTATGTATTTTGCGGCCACAAGGTGACGCCGTTAGCTGTAGCTTTGAGTTTCCTTATCGACCATCCTCCTTTGCTCTCACAACATCCCCTTTGCTAAGGACTGAAAAAAAAGGCCAAAGGTCTTTCTTTTGACCCTTGGAAGCTGAAGAAACAAGCTCGATAGATCAATGCAGTTGATGGGTAATACTCGCCCTTAAGACCTGTTAAAAATCTGCAATAAATTTAGTGTGACTAATACCCTGACTGTAAGCAATACAACCGCAGGGAAGGGAAGACCATTAGCAAGAACATGCACCAGAAGTTGCACTTTCTGTGTTACAGAATGGCTCATCCCAGTTCTGCATTTTATTATTAGCTTGCTACTGCTGAGATTTAAATCCCCATCTTTACTGTACAAGGAAAATAGCAAAACAAAACACCTTTGCTTAGGACTTTCAAATTGGATTCAAGCCCCATTAGCTGAGATGGTCTTACATTTCATATAGATGAAATGTACATGAGATTGTATGACTGGAAGCACTGGACAACAGGACAGAGACTTCTCAGCACTAGGAATCTGGTTTCTCACATAATCAGGCAAAGCAAAATGTTCCAACTTTAAAACCTAATTTCACATTGCACCATGATGTGGTTGGTTGGCTGGTTGGTTTGGCTTAGTCAGTTGTATGAATCCAGGCACTATCTTTTATAAGCCAGGGTTTATGGCTTAGTAGTCTGTTGTGCAAACCGGTCCCATTGTGACTTGTTCATGAAAAGATGTTTAAACCATGGCTAGCTAGTAAACCAGTCTAGATTTACTTCTTGAGCTGCCTGAAATAGATGGAGGATTTGCACCCGATGGGTCAAAAAGAAAGCTGCTAGTTGGTTCACAGTTTCCCTGACTAGATAAGGATGATGATAGAGCTAAACATTTGAAGCACTTGATCCATCTAGCGATCTAATAAATCAAGATACATACTGTCTATCTGGATAGTGGTGCTTTAGTAAATATTTTTGTGACAAGGGTTGTTCTGTGCTATTGGTTAGTTAGAAATCATTTGGATTTGATCTTTCAGCAATTAAAGTCACTTGATGGGTCATCATTTCCGATATAAAACCCCCATTGCTTCTATATTGCTGAATGGTGACTAGGAATGGTTATATATATAGTATTTCCAAAATAAGTTGCAAGGTATTTTTTTTCCCACTGGTTCATGAATCAGATAAGAAACTCCTTTTACAAATATCAACAATAAAAGATTTTCAATTGTATAAAAAGAAAAAAAACAATCTGATGAGGAAAAATGTCAATCTGAAGGACAACAGTATTGTAACCCTACAAATCAGAGAAATGGATCTTTCTTTACTAGATCCAATAAAAGCCAAGCTGTTGTTGGAAGCTTTTCAATCTTCCTGGCTGCTTTATCAGACTGCAGGTGCTTAACAGGCCACACCAGATTTTGAAGATATGACAGGACCATTTTTCCAGAAGTGCGTAGGTTCAGGATTAAAAGTTAATCTGATTTCATTTGATTTTAACATTTACTCAATACAGTGGATTCAGTTATTTCCCTTATGTGTAACTGTTTCAGTCTTTTGTGATATTACTCATTTTTATTCAGTGGTAATATTTGATGGGACTTTAGGTTATTGCATTCAAGGCTTTCTGGTGGTCGATTGCCTATAAACCTTGATGATAGTTTTTGCATGATAAACAAAACAAGATGGAATGGATGATATTCAAATTCTGAATCTGCATGTAGTTATAGTCTCAAGATGGAGTGTGGGAGGGAAGCTGCAAATATTCAAATTAAACCCTAGGATTATTCAATATGTATGTGATGCTTTTCCAGGTCTCCTGGGATAAAGAAAGACACAAATCAACGCGAGTATTGATGAAAATATAAAATCTGGCTATTCTTCACATTTGACCCCCCCCCCCTTAGGTGAAACACATCAAGAAGAAATAAAGCACTTTTTAAATTAAGAAAGCTGGAGAGTCTTAGGTAGTTAACAAGATAAAATGCAACATTTTGAATGTGACTTACAGACTTCCAATGGTATGTGTGATACCGAGCAGCAATAGAGGTAGTGGTGTTGTGGTAATCAGTAAATCAACTGCAAAACTATGTGTTTAAACCGTACTTTTTGCATTACAAACCATGGTTTATTTACTGTTTGAATGGTATCTAAAGCCTGTTAAACACTATTAATGTTTAGCACAATGTATCACCCCAATCATTGTGATGCATTCTTTTAGTATTGGTTTAAGACAAGAAATTGATGAGTTTAAATCCTTGCTTAGCCCCAAGCTTACTAGGTATCTTGGGGCCAGTGAGAGTCTCAAAAAAAAAAAAAAAAAAAAAGCAAAACATATATCACCCAAAGCCATACAAGAAAAGTATTTTGATATTTTATTTAAGGATCATAACAGTTTGAAACTGTGTTCTTGAACAATTATGCCATCTGATGAGGTTTGATTCATGGGAAAGACCTCTAGAAGGCCTTTGCTGGTTGCCAAAACCATTTGCTACAGTTCACTGCAAGTTTTAAGACTTGCTTTGATTGCAATGCAGGCACATGCCTTACTAATTGCAAAGGGATAGCCTCTTAATTAAAAATCAATGAGCCTGATTTTATTGTGCCTTTTTTAGACTGATGCAGGAGAGTCACACATTTTTCTGTAGCTTCACTTAGGTTTCTCGGTGAGATAAAAACTGTAACTGGTTTGTATTACTTGGAGATTGGATTTCTTTCGCTAGATGATGGTCTGAAGGAGGATTAAGCAGATCTGAGGGCTGCCATACAAGGAATCTTGTCCCATTTTTTTTTTGACAATTTCTGACCACAAGGCTGCATTCAGGAAGGAATCAAAAGTTGCAGTACTTAGCCTGTGATAACTTGGGAGGCAATGAAGCAGCTGTCACATGGAGCCATTTTACAGGATCGTTGAGTCTAGGTCCCTTCTTATGGGTTTTGAAAAAGTAACCTAAGAATCCGAGGTAAGGATTGGCTTGTGCATCACCTCTGCCCACAAGGAGAATTGTAAAATGACCACCAATTGGCTGTAGTGGATCAGTTGATATGCATTTTGTCATATAGCTTATAAACAGATATCCTTCCATATAAACATAAATAACATAAAAAAGAATAAAATGCTGTAGAACAAATAAAACCATAAGGTAAGAGCTAATCATAAAATCCATCCAGATCCAATTTGGCACCAATAGTAGAAAAACAATTTGTCTCAGATAAGTAAGACTTGTTAGCCAATAACGAATTTTGACTTTGAAAAGTGAGCCTTCCTACTACGGTGTCTCTACAGGTCTTTGTATGACTAAGGAAGTTTCAAGGGGATTTACATTAGGTTCATTTTGGAGAGATTATGTTTTAGCTTTTATCCCATGCAGATAAAGGTAATCCTCGGTTAACAAAGTTAATTGGGACTGGAATTTCCATCGCTAAGCAATGCAGTCATAAAGCGCAATGTCACATGTTCTCATCACTTAGTGACAGCAATCTTGGTAATGTGCCATTGTTATCATTAAGTGAGGATTGCAGCTGATTAAGCTAGCCCCAGGCTGGCAGGCAGGTAAGTGGCTGCATATGACTGGGAGAGGGTGCACGCAACTTATTGGAGCAATTTGTAACCTCCCCTGCCAACTTTCGCATTAACTTTGGGGTAAGCTGGCAGGGAAGATCACAAGTGGCAGTAATGAGATTGTGGGACTCTACAACTATTATAAGTGCAAGCTGATGGCCAAGCCCTGAGATTGTGATCACATGATTGCAGGAATGCTGGGGCAGCTAGAACTTCAAGGACCTTTCATAAGGACACTTATTCAGCATCATCATAACTTTGAAAGGCTGCTGAACAAGTGGCCATATAAATTACAATAATCCTATCCTAGACTTGAGTAAGGCTTGTGTCACTAGGCATGAGGGCAAGACATAGTTGTGTATTGACTGAAACTGGCTCTCAATTCCGCTCCTGTGTTTGGATTCCAGAGACCGGGTGAGAGATGAGAGCCTTTCTAACCCATTTCCTATTTCTAGCCAAGGTTATGTTATTGGATATGTTAATTTTATGGTAAAGGCCTCTTCTCATTTAGCGATACTTTGATTTCATGGGAGCCAGAAACGATACCTTCTCCAAAGGAACTCAAACCATACTCACCTGGGATAGAGACAAGACTTCTAAAATGAACAGAGAGATTTTCACCCTGGTGTAGATATCTCTAACTAGTAATTAATCAAAGTTTGTCATCATGGGCAGGAAATACTACAGAATGTGACCATTATAACTGTTTAGATTTATAATGTGATTTGAATTCTGCCCACACTGCTTTCTGCCTAAGGAACCGCCTGTGAGGAAGCTCCCCCTCCCCCCTCCCCCCACTGCCTCATAGTCATAATGATATGAAATAATGTTTGGGTATGTTTAGATGAAATAATGGCTTTTGTTCTATGTTTGCTACTGGTCGAACAAAAGAAACCAGAACCAGGAATAGATTTTTTTATTGCTCACTTTAGAGCAATTTCTAGTAGTAGCTCCAACAAATCAGCAAGAATTGCAACATATTCAAGCAGCCCATACTAATTGAGCAGCAATACTAGATCACAGGCAGATTTAATCAACCAGTAACAATAATAATTCAGTACGCAGCAGCTTTGATCTAGAAGTAATAGGTAAATGGAAGAGGATTCTCATCTCTTTTTTATAGGATAAAAGATGCAATCCAATACATCAAGAAGCCTCCTTAATTTTATTGATTTCTGTTTGCCAACACTGCAGAATTTTGGGCCAAAAATGTTGCCCCTGTTAGAACTCAGAATTGGAATATGTAGATCATTATCAATTTCTGAAATAAAGAAAGCACTGGTGGAATAATCCTTCAATTGATTGTCATAGAACAGTTGATCTGAAGAATGTTAAAGGGCTAATCCTGATTTGCTTATTGCTTAGAAAATACTCAAAGTATGTATTGACTCAAATATTCCTTTTTCAGCTTAAAATAATACTGACAATAAAATTATTTGGCTTCAGTATCAGTTGTTCTACTGTTTCTTCTAGGCAAACTCTTTTTTAGTACTTAAAAAAATATGAGTAATTTTCACCCCTACAAATGTCCAGATCTTCCTGCCAGCCTCTGTTGTGAAGAGGCTTTAGAAAAGGCTTTAATGCCTATTAAACAAAGACATGGTTATATACAGATATGTAGAGGAATATGCTATATGGGAATTTTACAATGTATATTTGAATTCTGGGCAGTTGTATCTCCGTGGTATCCAAAGCAGAACATCCAGATTCAGTCACAGCTTTGTTCCATACAGTATTAACCTTGTGAACTCTAAAGCTTCCTCCTTTTGTTATGTATTCAAGATGGACAGTGATTAATATTTATATGTTACTTATATGTAAGGGTGTAGGTCTATACATATGTTGTATATAGCATGTTTTAAATGTGTGTTATATAAGTAAGTAACACTTGAGAGCAAGCAACTAAATTTCATTTTTAATGTGTGCCATTGTGCCCACAGGAAAAAAAATGACAAAGGTTATGTAATCTAATCTAAAAAATCAAAGTAATATAGAGATGGATACTACAAAGTACGCTTAAATCATTTGTGCTTTTGGCATGATGATTTTGGTTAATACAGGAGAGAGTTCAGAAGAAATATGAACATGCAAACCACTCTAGGTTTTACATTTGCATTAAAAAGAATTCAGACCAAAGTTGATTTAAGACTCATTACCAATCATGGAGATAAGAGCGTGTGCAATTCAATCTGTAATATTTCTTGGTGAATGACAACAACTGTCCGAAATGCCTCCTAAACTCCCATTTTATATCCTATACATATGTTCCTTTCCAATCAGAAATGGGCTTTCCTTTCTCTAGACATGACATCTGGTAAAAATGTGTGGTAATTTAGCTTCAGTTCTCTACTCCCTTTTATCTGGCTTGAACAGGGCAGAATTCCATAGGAATTAGAAAGTTAACTTTTCTTTTTCTTGGGAGTGTGAACTTCAGATTGTGGAAAACTGCCATTATATGGGAATTCAGATAAGATTAGCTTCATCTCATTTAGTCTCCCTGTACAGAAAAGATAATTCATAGGCCTAGCTAAGATGATAAGATAAGATAAGATAAGATGATAAGCTAAGCTAAGCTAAGCTAAGCTAAGCTAAGCTAAGCTAAGCTAAGCTAAGCTAAGCTAAGCTAAGCTAAGCTAAGCTAAGATAAGATAAGCTAAGCTAAGCTAAGCTAAGCTAAGCTAAGCTAAGCTAAGCTAAGATAAGATAAGATAAGATAACCTTTATTGTCATTTTTTTACTGTGGGCACAAGGGCACACATAAAAAATGAAATTTAGTTGCCCGCTCTCAAAGTGAAACACATACATGACACACACCTAAACATATTATATACAACATACAGTAGTGGCCAAAATTGTGGAAACCTTTTGGGAAAAGTGTATTTTTGAGGTTTGATGGGTAATAACACCACTTTGTTTTGGGAGTAGTACCATAAAATTATATATCAATGGAAAGATAATTTAATCAAGAATGTAATGCAACATAGTTTGTTCAATTATCTGTACTGTATTCTATGAAAAGTTATAGCCAAATAATCAGAAAAAGGAAGCACAACTTGCTTAGGTTGATATCAGGTAGCTTTCCTTCATCTGATTGTAGCCAATGAGCATGAGTGTTTAGAGAGCCAATCAGGTGTCATCTTGTTTTGGCAATGAGCCAATCAGATCACAGTAGGATTCAGTTATTGATGTCATGTATTGAAGCTGAGAGAAGGACATTTGTCAGTGTGTTATGTGATCGCTATCAAGTTGGTTGGTTTTCCCCCCCTTTCATTTAGTGAGCTTGTAAAACCTAATAAAATTAAAGTAATGGTGCAAAGAGTTGACTGGTTGCCCAGAAAGCAATGTAAAATAGTATTATTAAGTCAACAAGGCTACAGTTATAAAGAAATTAGAAGAAAAATTGATGAAAACTTAACCAAAGGTGGCATTTCTACTGTACACTTTTCCCAAAAGGTTTCCACAATTTTGGCCACTACTGTATGTATAGACCCACACCCCTACAAATAAATATTAAATACTGTCCATCTTGAATATATAATGGAAGGAGGAAGCTTGAGAATTCACAAGGTTAATGCTGTATGGAATGAAACTATGGCTGAATCTGGATGTTCTGCTACGGATACCACGAAGCCTCCTCCCAGAAGGTAACAAGGAAAACAGGTCGTGAAGAGGATGTGTAGTGTCCCAGATAATCTTACGGACCCTGCTCAAGCAACGCTTCTGTGCTATGTCCTGGATAGGAGGGAGGGAACTGCCAATGATCTTTTCGGCCATCCTCACCACTCTCTGCACTGCCTTCCTGTCTGAAGCAGGGATGCTTCCAAACCAGACTGTGATGCTGTATGACAGGATGCTCTCGATTGTCCCCCTGTAGAAAGTGGTAAGGATAGGAGAAGGAAGATGTGCTTTTCTCATGTGATGCAGAATATGCAGGCGCTGCTGTGCCCGCTTCACCAGTGTCTCGCTGTTGAGTGACCAAGCCAGCCTACTCGTTAGCTGCACACCCAGGAATTTGATGCTGGTAACCATCTCCACAGGTGAATCATTAATGCACAGAGAAGTGTGGCTGTGGCTGCCTTTTCTGAAATCGACAATGATCTCTTTGGTTTTTCCAGTATTTAAAAGTAGGCTGTTTTCCTTACACCAGTTCACCAACCCCTCAACCTCCTTGCTGTAAGCATCCACATTGTCATCATGAATAAGGCCCACTACTGTTGTATCATCTGTGAACTTCACAATATGGTTGGTGGCAAACCTAGCACAACAGTCTTGGGTCAACAGGGTGAACAGCAGCGGACTTAGGATGCAGCCCTGAGGAGAACCTGTACTCAAGAAAATGGTATTAGAGGTATTTGTTCCAACTCGCACATATTGAGGCCTGTTGGTAAGAAAATCAAGAATCCAGTTGCACAAAGGAGTGTTTAAGCCTAAAAGGCCCAGTTTGTCTACTAGATGTTGGGGAATGATTGTGTTAAACGCCGAACTGAAGTCGACAAACAACAAATGAACATGAGTATTTCTTTCCTCTAAGTATTTCAAACTCAGATGGAGAATGGAAGAAATAGCATCCTCCATAGAGCGATTTGGTCAGTAGGCAAACTGAAGCAGGTCAAATGCTGGCGGGAGGCTAGATACAATAATGTCCTTTATCAGTTTCTCAAAGCATTTCATAATGGTGGATGTCAGTGCAACTGGACGGTAATCATTGAGGCCTGTAATTGTGGACTTTTTTGGCAATGGCAAGATGACGGCCATCTTAAAACATGATGGGACCACTGCCTGCTGCAATGAGAGATTGAAAATATCTGAGAACACAAGCCAGCCCATCTGCGCATTCCCTAAAGACACATCCAGGGATGTTATCTGGGCCTGCTGCTTTCCAAATGTTAACTTACTGCAGTGTTTTCCGGACAGAGGTGACATCAAAGTTCAGGAGCCATAGAAGGCAGACACAATCAGCATATGATTCCTTAACTATCCCTTAAAAAGTCTTCTATAAGAAGTACTCAGGAGATGGTGGATGACAGCTTCAATAATTCCCAGCCATTTTGGCTGTCTAATGGTGTAATCTAATACATGTGAAGAATATCAGTTTGGAGAAGGCTGAACTAGCTGTGGATCACAGGACATAGAATTGCCACAGAGCCACTATCTTGGCAGAGAAAAAAACCCAAGCTACTTTCCAGGTAAAATCCCCAAGAACCGCAATTGGATCCAGTGAGTTCTTTTACAGTACTGATCTGTTATTGATGTGGTTTTAGTTGACCCATTTTTGTCTTCTTCAAAGAACAGAAATTTTTTTCTTTACAATTTATTTATTTATAAAAATGTATAGGCCGCTTATCTTACCTCAAGGTAATGCCGGGCGGCTTATAATCATTAAAGATTAAAAACTATATAAAATAAAAACATAAATAATTTAATACAAAAAAGGCAAACTTAGAAATTCTGTTTATATAGCACTACAGAACAATCAAAGTGCACAGTCACCATTTACCTTTACTGCTTACTCCTCCTCCTCAGAACAAAAAGACAGTACCATAGACTTACAAACTTACAAACACTGCCATCTACTGGCTGAATACTGCTGTAGTTGTTGCAAAACATACATTCCAACAATCTATTCCAACACAAACATGGCCCAATTGAAAGATGGGGCGGGTGGGAGCAGGATGGGGAGGAGGTGGGATCTGTTGTTAATCAACCACCTCCCCTATGATTCTCCCCCATTGGAGCCCCAGGCTAACTGGCAGAGCCAGGTCTTTAGGCTCTTGTGGAAGATCAGGAGGGTTGGAGCCAATCTCACTCCAAGGGGGCAAGATGTTCCAGAGGGCAGGTGTAACGGCAGAGAAGACCCTTCTCTTGGATCCCCTCAGCCATAATAATCAGGCTGATGGGGCCTGCAGCGTGCCTCCTCTGCCTGCATGGGTTGGGTGGACCTGGATGCATCCCATCAAAGACTTTCAAAAGTGATTACCAACACGTTGAATTGCACCCTGAAGCAGACCGGCAGCCAGTGTATCTTGCCGGGCACTGGTGTTACATGAGCCAATAATTGGGCTTCTTTTGTGCAAAATCAATTTCAGTCTCATGGTATGCCAAAATTGTGGTAAAGTGTTTTATTTTGTTTTATTTATTTTCTAATTCTTTTATGTCCTGGCTTTTGAAGCCTTGACACATCAGTGCAACCTTATAGGATGGAGGTATACTCTGCATTGCTTCAGGATTTTACGGCTATAAGATCAATTATTTGCTGAATAATCTGAAATTCACATTGTAATGAAACCACATTTGAAATTCAGGGATTAAGATAAATAAAACAAAGCAGAAAGCTCACACTTTCCTAAGGCAGCACATTTAATTCAGTATGATATCTGTAGTTAGTTAACCAACAACCATACTACAATTAGAATTTCTTTTGACCGAGCTACCTTGAATTATGCACCCTTTACACTCTTTGTGCAGAGATCTGCAACTGATATTAATTAGTCAAGTCTCGTCATGATTTCAGCAAGTCAGTTGTGAGAAGGTGAAGAGTTTTTGTTATCTGTTGGCAGAACAACAGAAAAACAAAATCTTCTCTGAAGTCTAGCCAGGTTTTGGGAGGCAGCACATTTTTAAATAGTAGGGAAAATCACAGCAGGAGAGAAGTATATCTCTAATTTGTGAGCATCCCAAAGGCATATTATTTGTTATTGCAAGAAACAAAATGCTGGACTAGGATGGGGCTGATCTGATTTAGTAGATCTGTTTTTATGAAGTAAATGACAGCTAATTTCTTGCCTGAAAAGACAATCCCAACCTGACTTGGAGATAAGGGATATGTCTAGGGATAGGCAGAGCAGTTTAATTTGATTCCACAAATTTTGACACTCCCTCGATAGACCTTTTCCTGTGCAAAAGCATACCCCTAGCAGGATTTTTTTTCCTATACAAGTTCACACAACTTGTTTTATTGACTTTTTATTTAAAAACAATTTAACTTTAGCCCTCTTTTCCATGTGCTGAATTTTGTATAATTTTTTGTTGTGGTTCCTGGAAAAGAAGGCTAAAGTTAAATTGCTTTTAAATAAAAAGTCAATAAAACAAGTGACACTTGATGACTACCTGGACTAGCCACTGCAGTTTTCTTGATAATATTTTTCAGAAGCAGTTTGCCATTGCCTTCTTCCTAGGGCTGAGAGAGACTGACTGGCTCGAGGTCACCCAATTGGCTTTGACTTTGACCTAAGGTGGGACTAGAATTCATGGTCTCCTGGTTTTCAACCTGATGCCTTAACTTAACCCAACTGCCTTTTTTGTATAATGTACCTTATTCTAAACAAACTTTTAAAGCAGAAAATGACAGATAGCAATGAAAGCTGTTCATTGCAGAGTCTCCTTTAACTGATCACAGCATTTCAACATTTGTTTTACTGCCTCTTACATTAAAAAATATTCTAGGACTTCCGGTTCCGGTTGCAGCACCAGCGGACGTGCAAAGAACTTGCTCTCTTTGCCGTCCGGTTTCCCCCTGCCAGTAGACCTTGGATAGGGTCGAAAGTCACCCTGGAGGGGCGACCACCGTGGAGGAGGACACTCGTCGATCGTGGAGGGAGCGGCAGCTCCCTCTGCGATCCGAGAAATCACCTTTGGGCCGACGGGGAAAAGATCGGCCAGTAACATGGCCGATCACTTAGCTGCTCCAGCCGAAAGTCACAGCAACATCTAAGCAAAAAGAACCACCGTGGAAGATCCGGGTGAGACCTTTCCTTCCTTCTTGTTAATCTATCTACTTCCCTGTTAACAGCTTTTAGAAACTATTTCCCTACTTTGAGAAAGCAGCGTTTGGACACTGGGGAAAACAGGCTTTGGAAAAATAATTAATTTTTTATTGTTTATGTGAGCTGTTGGAATTCGGGTATCCTGAAAAATCCTTACTGTGACTCTCTCTCTTGGCTTGCTTATTTTTAATTTAAGTGAAAATCCTTAGGGAGGGGGGTGGAGTGCTTCTTTTTTCCTCCTCCCCCTCCTGAACAGTATTGCCTACTTTAAAAAAAAAAAAAACTTTCGGTTCTCTGGGCGGACTCATGTGGATTGTTTTGGTTACAATGTAGCCTTGAACTTGGCGTGAAGCCCAGAAACTTTGACTGTTACAAAGTAACTATCTCCAGCTGAACTCTCACTCCCTGATCTTGGCGTGATGCCCAGACTGGTATATCTCCTTTGGAACTTGCTCAGTTTTCTACTTGTACTTCATTTGACTTTACAATATCAAATATATTTCCCAAAAATGGTTTTTCTCTCATTCTAGGATTACAATATAATAATTGACTGCTAAGACATCCTATAGTCCATCTTGGACTATAAATTAGATATTCACAATACTGACTGGGACTTTTGCTGTTTTTATTCTTGTGCTGGACTTGACTATTTGCTTTTCCCTATTTCTGTTTGGAAATATATTTTGGTTTGGACTCTATATTTTATAACGCTGCAATCTATCTTTTAAGCTGAACTTCCACTAAAAAAAAAAAAAGGATGGAATCCTACTCACAGCTTAATTATGGACTTATACTAGAAAAATTTTTGGAAATGAAAGTGGAATTTAAAGAACATATTAGAACGCTCAGGAAAGAGGAGGTTTCAGAATTAAAAACTGAAGCTCAAACTTTGACTGACTATGGCACACAATCACATCTACAACAACGAGATGGAGGAAATATATTCACAATTTATTGATGAGGAAGATGATACACCCCATATGCAAATGATGGAGATTTCTGATGATCAAAGGCAGAATTCAGCTAAAACATCTACAATTTCAAAAGCAACAGGAATGGACTTCCAAATACGAGGCACTAAAAACACTGACAATATGATAGTGCAGACAACACTGGAAAAAAGAGAAGAAGACTACGATTGGACTCAATGGTGGAAAAATGCCTATAGCCAAACACTAAGATGGGAGGAGCTAGAGGCCCTACTGTGGAAACCTACCTGGCACAAAAAGAAAGCTAGAATTAGGTTTAAAAATGAGAGTTAAAATTTTATCTGATGGGTAAAAAGGGCTTTTAGAGACTTCGATTGAGCTAATATTTTTGAGATTCTTAAGGTCATTTTGGTCTGAGTCAACATTTGATGTAAATTATTGATTTGATTATGGTTTGGAATGGCAATAGGGAAAATTGGAAAATCTAAAACTAAAGGAGTTAGATTGAGATTGGTGAAATATTACTGATATTTTTACTCACAAGAATTGAATGTTAACTAACAATGTATCAAGTGGACTAAATTGAAACAATTGAGGAATTTTTAGAGATTTGGATTGATTTATAACAATATTCGATAGAGTATATGAAATAGAATATAGTTGAGAAACATTAAAATATAATAGCTATATTATAAGTCTATGATAGAAATAATTATTGTTTTATTATTTCAGGCTAAAATGTAATGGTTTTAAAATACTTAAAGTTATGTTCATTTATAAAATATGTATGTGAAATAGAATAGAATAAGAGATAGAACTTAATTGAGAAGTATAAATTGAAATTGGAATAATAGGTATATGTTAGAAACAATTTATATTATAGGAATACCCGAATTATATACCATATGTTTATGTAAGATCAAATTGGAATAGGTTAATTGAAAGTTAGTTAAGCCTGAAAACGGGTGAAAATATGATTGATAGTTTTTGTTTTTTGTTTTTGCGTTTTTTTCCTTTTTTCTTTTTTTGATTGATAAAATAGAGAGGGAATCTTTAAAGAAGTAATTTAAATTGTACATGTATGATTGTATCTTTTGCTTTGTCCTATGGAGTGCCCTATCTCCACAATGAGTTTTAAGCACTTGGTTGTAAAACAAAAAAAATTAATAAAACTTGTTATTTTTTAAAAAAAAAAAATTCTAAAACAACTATGTTGATGTTGTTGTGATGGTAGTTAGAGAAAAGCTGTCATTTCTGTTGGCGTAGGAATGCCGGGAGAAGACCATTCGAATACATATATTTAAAAAGTATACTTGGGTAAAGGTAAAGGAGCCCTTGCGGATTTTACTCCACTAATCATTGCTGACTATAAAGGATGGTGCAACAGGAATTATATTTAAAGTATTATTTACAGCCAAATGTGTTTGTATTTTTTTTTAAAGAAAACTCAACATTAATACAATAGTAGTTATGGGTAGATGCATGGGAAATTAATATAAACCAGAAATAAGCTGATTCTTCCATCCAAGAATTCATGCATAGGACTGTACAACTACACACAAATTTTGCACTGTAGGAAGTAAACTGATTCTTATTCTGACCTGGAATTTATTTTCAGGGGAAATCGTATCACTCAGTAAATCCCTTAATGTATTTATTATTAAACCATATGATATATAAGGGTATATGTGTATGTACAGTATACGCACGTGTGTTTGTATAATATACATCTAAAATATCAGGTATCTTGGATGCAGTGTGATTTTTAATATTATATCGGAAAGGAGTTAAGAAATTTTTGCAAATCAGATTTTGAACAAACGCTGCAAACATAATAGACGAGGTTGTCAAGAAGGGAAAGTTAACTGCATGTAATGGAACAGATGTACTAAATTAGCATTGACATCTCTTAGTGGCTGTCTTAAATACACATTATTATCTGGAGAAAATGAATCCTATATACTTGTCTTGATCTCAAGGACATGTGGTTTAGCACTCTCATGTTATTACTCATTGGGAAATGACATCGTTAGGCTGTATTGATTTAATTTTAAGGTGGTGATGATGATGGTGGTGGGAGTAATAGTTTTATTTAAAGAGTTTCTTTTTTCTTATTAAAACCATGCTCCAATTCTTGGAAAAAGTCTTTAGGCTTCAGTTGGTTTCACTATGGTTGATAAATGAGATTTGTCAGTATAGTTGATATTCGCTGACAGAAATAAAATATTTCAGTGATGAGAGCTATGAAATGTTTGATAAATACATCAGAAAGAAGATTGGGCAACAACATTCAAGTATTGTACTAAAAGGAAACTAAGAGTTCCTATTGATTGCTATGAAGTTTATTAATTAATATACATTTCTTTCCTAGCCCTTGTTGGATCAGTTGTGATCAAGTGTGATTCTCGGTTAATTATAAGGTATTGGAAATAATAGTGTATGTATTCTGGATAACTTGGCCATCAGATCAGATGATAGTGTATGTTTTCTGGATAACGTGGCCATCAGTACTGTATCTTTTGTGTAGAGTGCTTTATGGTATACAACATAATAGTATCATTATTATTTCTTTTTTCCTTAATATTCCAATGGACACTTTCAGCAGCATTTTCCTCTTTGGTGTCATAAGTTTTCTACATAGCTGTAGTCATTCTTTATGTATAATATACCTCGTCAACATTTGTCGGATCTGTTACATCCTTCCAGTACTATATTTTAATCACGAGTTTCATCTCAATAGGTTTCAGTAGTGTAACAATGCCATTGGTGTCACCTCGTATTGGAACTTCAAGTTCTCCTTGTTGGCTCCTCATATCTGAGCACTGCTGCATAAGCCTCTGAGCCCTACAATACCATCCTTCTTAGACTAGTGCACTATATCTCCCGGTGATTCTCCTCATCGGCTTTTCCTTCATATCACTTCTTTTCTCGTTGTGAGGTTTACTATCTTTGAGTACTTACTGGGTACTTTTTTTTTCCTTTTAGGTTTGATTTAAAGCCTACCACCGGATGACTTGAGCAAATGTATTCCAAACACCTCATTTCCAATATTTGGGAGGTGCAGCCCATCTCTCACCAGAAGGCCTTCCGGTAGCAATTGCAATAGCACTTATATACCACTTCACAGTGCTTTACAGCACTCTCTAAATGGTTTACAGAGTCAACATATTGCCCCCAGCAATCTGGGCCCTCATTTTACCTTGGAAGGATGGAAGGCTGAGTCAACCTTGAGCCATTCAAATTGAACTCCTGGCAGTGGGCAGAGTTAGCCTGCAGTGCTGTATTCTAACCACTGCGCCACCCTGGCTCCGTGTCCGGAAGTCCAGGAATCCAGAGTTTTCTCGACAACTCCATCCATTGAGGTAGTGGTTCACTTCTGATCCATTTCATCCTTCCCTGGCTTTCAATCAGTAGTATGAACAAGAATACCAATTGTGCTCTAAACTGTCTTTCTCCTCATGGTCCTTCAAGGTTTTTATAATAATAATAATAATAATAATAATAATAATAATAATAATAATAATAATAATAATAATAATAATAATAATAATAATAATAATAATAATAATAATAATAATAATAATAATAATAATAATAATAATGATAATAATGATGATGGAAGGGACCTTGGAGGTCATCTAGTCCAACCCCTGCTCAGACAGGAAACCCTATATCATTTCAGACAAATGGCTGTCCAGTCTCTTCTTAAAAACTTCCAGTGTTGGAGCATTCACAGCTTCCGGAGGCAGGTTGTTCCACTGATTAATTGTTCTAACTGTCAGGAAATTTCTCCTTAGTTCTAGGTTGCTTCTCTCTTTGGTTAGTTTCCATCCGTTGCTTCTTGTCCTGCCTTCAGGTGCTTTGGAGAATAGCTTGACTCCCTCTTCTTTGTAGCAGCCCCTGAGATATTGGAACACTGCTATCATGTCATCCCTAGTCCTTCTCTTCATTAAACTAGATATACCCAATTCCAGCAGCCGTTCCTTATATGTTTTAGCCTCCAGTCCCCTGATCATCTTTGTTGCTCTTCTCTTTTTCTGGCAGTCTCATTTGAAACCAAAGAAAAGAATAGTAGTTAAAAGGTTTGATTAGCTGGGTCAGCTTCTCTATCACATCCTAATTCTTTGCACCTGGGAGGCAACATTCTTCCCTGGCTATTATGTCTGTTACCTTTCTATAATCCTGTGTTAGACATCTCTTTTCCTATACCAGGAGTCTTGCATTGTTTACAGAATTGTCTGATTAGCTGTTATGCTGTCAAATCCAATCAGTTTGACTCTTTCATTCAACCTATATTCCTCAAAGTTTAAGGACGCTCTTTGCTTTGGAATCCTTGAATTGAAATCTCAACATATTTGAGAGCACCAAGTTGGAGAAGGAGTTTGCCTATACAGTGATATCTTGATACTCATCATTAATTGGTTCTGGGAGGTGTGACAAGTACAAAACATTTTCCCCCCATAAAGAATAATGTAAATAAATTTAATGGGTTCCCAAACCAAAGACCCATGGTGAGAAAAAAAGCACAAAGATACACAAAATTACCATAGAAGCCAAGATAAGACCACAAGGGGATGTGCATATGGCAAGACCTATCACATGATTAATACATAACCCTTTGTTATGGCTGGAAAGGGTAGCGAGTCATGAGCAACTGACACTGAAAAGTTCTAGTATTGAGTACCAAAGAAACAACAAATACCAGGACAAAATTTTCACGTCAAAATATGTTCAGTACCAAATTCGATGAGTTATGGTTAAAGTCTGACTGTACTTTTCTCCTGATTTTCTCCATGGCATAGCCCAACAATATAAATTATGAAATTAGGTAAATTGCATTGATTTCATGGTCTAAAGTAGAGGTAAGCAAGTATTTTGACCTTGAGGATTATGCCAGATGTGGGCTTGAATCTTCCATAGTGTGTGAATGTCGGTGTGTAATTAAGCAGACATGTAAACACAAGGGCACTCTCTTCCTTTCTCCCACAGTTCTGCCATACTCCTACCTTCAGCCATCTTCAGGTTTTTCACTAGGAGGAAGGAGAAAGCCATGAAGTTTCCTTTCCTTCTTGGAGAAGGAGCATGGAAACAATTATTCTTTCACTGCCAGCATCAACAGAAATTTAGCATCTTTAGTTTTTTTTTTTTTTTGCTGGGATAAAAGGAAAAGTCTCTAGTTTTTCTTTTTTCTTTCCGAGAAAAGCATTGCAAGAGTAATTCCCTGTACCCTGCAGATCAATTGATGGGTGGACTCTTTGAGATTGCTCAGGAAGGGGTGGGCTCTTGGTTAGCCTCACATGTATAAGCGTGATCCATAGTCCATGACTTTTTTTTTTAACCTCTTTTGTAAAGATTATGAAAAAAAGGCCAATAGGCTGGTACATCAGCATTTTTCCTTTGTAGGATTTAGCCAAAAACCACAGTTTCCCTAGGCAGCATCTGTTTCCATTTTCACGTTTCAACTCACTCACATATTTCCAACCAATCCCAATTTCTGAAATCCAGAAATATTAACTTCAAAAGGGAAAGAAAAGACTTCAAAAGAAATTCGGGAGCAGCCAGCAATTTTGCTCGGGTGACTTTATTCCGAAGATGCAAATCGTCAACGCCGTTGAAAAGAAAATTGCCTGCCTCCTTTCAATTAGCATCCAATTATCCGGCAATAATATTATTATGTTTGTTAAAAAAAAAAAAGCAACCAGTAATTTGAGAGCCTTGATAGCTTAGAATTAAATATTTAAATCATCCCTGTGAAAAGCTGAGGTTTTTTTTTTTTTAATTGTAAATGTTACAAAACGGAAAAACTGCGCAACTGCAGACATTTTTGAGAGGAAATCTGTCGTTTTAAATAACTCCAGTGACTCCTGGGAGCCAAGACCGCTGTCAAAACATAATAACTTTGAGGCTAGTGGTGGGGAGTCAAGCAATGCATATTTATAAACAGGAAAAAATTCATTTCCCGTTGAAGGCTGCTCTCTGGAGATCACTGCACTTTCATCGCCAAACAACTCCTGCTTAAATCCAATATGACCCCGGAGCTCTGGCCTGGGCTGGCATTGTCCTCTTATCTGTTAGGATGCTAATTCCCCCCCCCCCTTTGACCAAAGAAGGGTTCCAGGGACATTATAGGGTGTGCTAATGATTAAGCATATAATTATTGAGCAACTGACACGGTTCCGTGACAGAGTTCATATTTACCTAAGCCTTCTTGTTGCCAATGTTATTGTGTCTGGATGCAGAGAAATGAAGATGTCTGGATCTCTCTCTCTCTCTCTCTCTCTCTCTCTCTCTCTCTCCTCTCATTTTTCAATACAGTAAAAAATGAACAAAAAATAGAAAGTGAGAAGAAAAGAATAAAGGAAAAAAAAGGGGGGGAAAACCACCCCAGAATTATGCATTCCTCCCTTCTCTCTATCAAGAAGTCTCATCTTTTCCCCATCCTCTTTGTGTGTTTTTAGTCGCCATGATGTGCTTTCTTGTTCTTAACATAACCTGCACGCTTCAGATTGAAAAAGTGTCACCTACTTACTTCTCAAAGGTGCAAAGGGAAGGAAAACGCATGTATCTGTTGCAGTTCTAATATACAGTTTCCCTCCTCCTTCCTCCCCCATCCCTCTCCTTTAAAAAAAACAAAACAGATGGAGCATGCGAGATTAGTGATGTGTATCACTGACTTTGCAGCAGCTAGATTGTATATACTGAGCTAATTGGTATGTTTTTGTTTTTGTACACTACCTTAATAGAAACCCTATGCACTTTCTTTCATTGGACTTAACAGTTGTACTCTGATGTTTTCTCTCTTTTGCTCTTGTTTTTCTTTTTTAATGTAATTATTTATGTATGCGACATAAACACACCTATTAGAATTCCCCTAAAATGAAATAAAAAACAATAAATATTTAGCATACTAAAAAAAACAAATGCCAATACTAGTAGTTACATACAACACAACAGCCAGAAGCCTTGAAGTCACTTGTGGTCTGTGTCTTTTGCCAGTCTACACAACAATCTCTCTTTAGAATGTCCCAAAGGTCTGCCAGGAAAAGATGAAGCAGTTTTTGACATATGCCATGTTTATTAATAGGGTTGAACATTGTCTTGCATTTTCTCATTTTCCCTATCCTTCTCTGTTCTAAAGCCTGTCATCGGTATCAGATGAACTTCTCCATATGTTTATATTCATCACTCCTACTTGTGTTTCTATATGATACCTAGCTACTGGAAAAAAGACATCAGATAGCTTTATGTATTTAATTTACAAACTCATTCTAATGATACCATGGCAGTCAGCTCTTCAGTTATACAAAATGACTATCTCTCAGGGGGTATATAGCTTGGGAGTTGAAGAGTCTTGTTCAGTGTCCTTGGTTGTGGATGGTTCCTAGCTGTTAGGTGACTCATCCTAACCTTATTTGGAAGAAGTTAAAAGCTTGGTGATTTGAACATAATTAATAGGAAGACTATCAGAGGTTACATAGTTTAATGACAAGCTAGATTGATAAGGCTTGGAAAGTATGCCATATAGCCCAGGTACCATCCAGTAAGGACGGGTTTATAAGTGAAACCTTTTGAGCAAAAGATGTTAGAAGTTTTTCGTTCAGAATTGTATTAATAGGAACCTCAAAAATACAATAATTCATGCCTCAGACTAAGGGGTTGGGTTTTATTAAGAAAATACACCATAAAAGCAAGTCAGTGCAAAATGGCAATGAGAGAAAAAGTAGCAATTGTTGGGTAAATAACATTCAGTGGGAAACAGCTTTGAAAACAATACATAGTGTGGACAGAATAACAACAGAATAGAAAACACCCGAGAAAACATTTATAAAGCACTTAACAGAAGAAGTAACAGGCAAAGAGAAATGGGGTGAAGGAGAAAGAATCAATTTGATCCAAGAATTCCAGTCTGTATGCAAATGAATGGAATAGTTGGAACGACAGGAAAAAAAACTAGATTTATCAATGCAGAAAGGTGATGATTTAGTGGGCATTTTTGATGAGACAAAACTGATAAATGGATTGAAAGGATTGAAGGATATGACTTATTAAAAGGGAATGTATCAGACAAAGGTGGAGATAAGTGGTATTATATGTGAAGGAAAGGGAACATGTACTGAGGGCTAGGATCTGACTACAAGGATTCAGTTAAAAGCATCTGGACAATAATAGAAGGAAGGAGGAACAACAAAGATATTGCTGTGAAGTGGCTAAGCGAGGATAAGATCTGGATACAGTAACAGGTAAAAACTGCTTTCAAGTGGAGGAGAATCCCTTGTTAGGGAAATGGAACTGTGAGGTAATCAGATGCAAGCCCTCAATTAACAATGATTTCTTACCTAATTACTGGATTACACTTTTTTGTGAAGCTGCCCTTGGACTGAACTCAGAAGGAGTGAGTTAAGCTTCCATTCTTTCCTCGAGGTAGGATGTGCTCTACCTATGGGCAGTGATGTTGAGTTTAGGCTTGATGTGAGGTGAAGGAGGGAAAGGAAAATCTAGGTCAATGTGGGTAAGAGAAGGGGGGGGGGTAATCTCTTTCAATCCTTTACATTTACTGCTATTGTTCCTCCAGTATTTTTGCTAGGGACAGGAACCTATGGAGCCAAGTTGGGACTATCCTGGGAGAGCCTGCCCCACCAATGTACAATCTGAGCAGAGGAAAAATTATACCAATCCTGGAACTGCCACTCTTATTTTTCTACTTCATGAAACCAATGGGAGGGAAAATTAAAAACCATGACCAAAAACAAAAAAAAATTGTATGGGAAGAGAGAGAAAGCTCTGGGTGTTCACCTCAGATTGTGCAAACCAGACCTGACCTAGAAAATAGAGTTTCCTCTTCCACAGACCCCTCCTTCTGGTAGCTGTATGATTACTCTATAATTATATTATGATATATTTTGCATCAATGGATGATAAAATAATGCTTTGATACATGTTAAGCACCAAAAGATTCAGAGGCTATAGGATAGTTACTATAGGATAGTAACCCCAAATATATATTTCTGAAGTTGGCTTATTGATTTCTCAATAACAGGTTGAGTAATGTGTAATTTTTGATCTTTAAAAAGTTTAATGTGGCCTAAAGTCAGAATAATTATGTCTCTAACAGTAATCAGGAGGACAATACATATATCTACCTGGATGCAGCAAGGAAGCAAAGTTTTTCTTGAAAACTCTGGAACAGATTTTGCTTGCTCCCATAATCCTTGTGGAAAATCTGAGCCACCTTGGGGGCTGATACTGTTCTTGCTGGCTCTTTGGCTTGTTCATTTGGATAAATACCGGAGAAAAACTGACTCAGCAGTTACGCTTATATACTCCCTCCCTGTCCATCATTCCTTATCCTTTCATTAGAATTAGAAGATAGAACTGCAGATTAAAAGCCTCTGTCTAGATATAAACAATAACACTGATTAAAATGGGATCATTTGGCCACAGGAGGTTTGGCAATACAGGCTACCCATTTTTCATTCAAATCCTCTGTTTAGAGAAGTAGCTTCCAGCTCCTAATAGATTGAATCACCATTAAATCAGTGAAGTCATACAGGAAGAGAAACTCCGAAGTGCAGATTTCTTATTAAGGGAAATAGATTGTTTGTCTACTGATGTGAACAGTTGCTCAGTGACACTTAGCTTATTTCACACGACAGAAGACAATTTTCTCTGATCACTGAATTACATCTGGCTGATTGGGCCAAAATAGATGACTAAATTGATTAAAAATAATGAATATTAATAAGAAACGTAAGGTTAATACTAAAGGAAGCTTTCTTCTCAATAGATATGAGTGTCTTTGTGTTTTGATCAGGCTTACCTCAACTCTGTGTCTGCTTAATCTCATCATCACATATTTTTCTTAAGAATCCCTTGTCTATAATAAGATCTTTATATAAGAACAATAAAGCAGTTGTAATTTTTTTCTCTATAGAGTATAGACCAGTGGTGGCGAACCTATGGCACGGGTGCCAGAGGTGGCACTCAGAGCTCTCTCTGCGGGCATGCGCGCCATCGCCCCAGTCCTAGGCCTTCAGCTGGGTTTTATAAAACCTTTTCGCTTTAGGCCTCCGCCGCCGTGTGCAAAAAAAAAAAAAAAAAGGTTCAATCAGTCAATTTCAACTTCTCGTGGGAAAAAAAAGATCTTGCAAAGTTGGAATTGATTGATTGAACTTTTCCCACCCAGTCTGCCGTTACCACCGCAGCCACGCCCACCCAATGGGCCACGCCCACCCAATGGGCCACACCCACCCGGCACTCGACGATGCATAAGTGGGTTTTGGGTTGCAGTTTGGGCACTCAGTCTCTAAAAGGTTTGCCATCACTGGTATAGACCATTAATGGGTTTTTGGGTTTATGATGAGCCACTTAATTATTACTCTTTTGGCTTATAGATCAAAGTAAATAAATACATCTTATTTTAAGAGGTGTAGCCTTGCCATTCAAATAGGACAAAAGTCATCTCTTTTTGTAAGCGCTGTTGTATAATCAAAAATCATGATTGTCAACAGAACCTCAGACCAAGTTCCATATCTATCCTACTTCTGCATATGGGCTTGAGGGTAAGAAAGCAATGAAATTCCCATCTTGTGGTGGACAGCAATAAATTTGTATCTTGTAGGATTTTGAAATTTGGTACACAGCTGAAAATAATAAACTTGCACAAATTAAGAAAGCTGCACAAAAGTGAATATATTTGGGGGAACAATGCACAAAGACAAAAGTGCTTGCTTTAGACTGCTCTAGGAAAGGTGTGAATTGAACAAAAATTGGCCTATGAAGGAAAATATGCATACCAATGCATATGAAATTTGAATTTTGGTATATTTTTTATCACATCAGATTTTTTGGGGGGGGAATTGAATTTGGAAAATGATAAAAAGATAGTCAAGAATCCAAAACAACAAAACATGAACATGAAACTAATGTGTCACAATCCACCGAGGAAAGTACACAATACTAAAATGTAAATTAAACGATAAGGACAAGGATATATAAAAAGTAAGAGACCAGGCAAAGGGAAACCATTTCTGAAATCTTGCCAAGAAAACTGCAGGGACTAAAGGGATAAAAAAAAGAAAGAAAATAAAAAGATATGATTAATCCAATGAAGTCAACTGGCATCACATTTTCATTGCAACAAGAAAATACTCTTCTGAGTATAGTTGTCTCTGCAATTGGGCTCTTCATGAAACAAATGCTCAAAATTGACCAGCCATGATGCTTTTTCAAGAAACACATAGAAAAGCATAATATTTGATGATCGTTTTCTATAACTGTCACAGCTGAGTTGTGCATGTCTTTTTTCATATACTTTGCTCACACTATCAATAGTTAAGTTTGTCATCCACCCACGATTTGAGGAAGGGGAGCAATGGCACTCAAATCATGCCAGGTGCTATTCCAGTCTAGTGGATTTTGACTCCCACAATGGTTTACCCTGCTATTTAGAGATTATGAGAATCGGAGTGAAGTTAGAAAAAGGTAGCCCAGACTCGACTGAAGAAAAGGTTGAAATCTGGAAACGGATTTCTTAACTTGGCATTCCCTCCAGGCAACTGAAGTTGCAATGTGGAAAAGTCTCTAGAGTGGTTTCATGTTTGGTGGTTTGCTTACTTGAATTTATAAACTGCCTTTTTTTTTATTCCCATGCTCATGGTGGCTTAGAATAATAAATGCATGTGTACCACAAGTATGGTTTGATTCAGGGATGTCCAACCTTGGCAACTTTAAGACTTGTGGACTTCAACTGCCAGAATTCCCAGCCAGCATGACTAGCTGGGGAATTCTGGGAAATGAAGTCCACAAGTCTTAAAGTTGCCAAGGTTGGACACCCCGATTTGATTTGTCTAAATAGTAATTTGTAGATTTTAGTGTTATCAATATACAGTAAATGCAGCAATCTAGTAACTGAATGGAATCAGTGCTTATTTCTGAAGATTTTACATTCATATGCCAAAAACATTTGTTAGTTCTGTGCCTTACATAACAGCCAAAAGTTTGCCTAATGGCAATCTCAGGCAAAACTCCCTGTAGGCACAGGGGCTCCCACACCTCTAGGAATTCAATGGGTAGGGCTGATCAGTCTCCAAATACTAAGTACAAAATGAGTTCTCATTTTAATTCCCAGTTGTTCTGTCTTTAGATCGGTAGACATCGAAGAGACGAGATTAAACAACAAGGTTTATTCATTGGAAACAGACACAGAACAGAACAGAAAATGAAACTGGCTCCGCCCTTTTATACAAGGAGCTCTGGGTAACCTTAACCAATCATAGCACGGGGTTTCTCCTGCACTAAAGTATCCAGCCTGCCCGGGCCGCCAGACATCCAGGCTCCGTAGCAACTACGTGGCTGCTAGCCTCGCCTGGTTCCTGCCCTGCACCTGCTGTCCAACACAACTCAGTACATTACACCAGTCATGACACAGAAAAATATTAATTGTACCTTGTTCTTTTCCAACTTTACAGAGATGTCCCTACTTCAAGACAGGAGTTAAAATTTGCAACAGTGCAGAAACCCAAATATAATTTAAGAGTGCCAATTTGCAGTGCAGTAAAGAACGATGTATGAAGCAGTTTAGAAACCAGATAAGAAATCTAATGCTTGATGAGTTCATATAATTGAACTCCTTTTTTTTTTAGTATGAATTAGACTTCATTTCAGTCTTTTACAGCTATTAGAGATAAAAGAAACAGAGATAAAATTACTACAATGTTTCCCTTCAACATCCTTTAATTTGTGACTGTTAAATTTCTCAGGTTTGTAATGGTCACAAAAAAGGCCCATCACCTTTTAAGGCAGAAAGGATCCTATTGGTTATATTCTTTGACCTCCCATATAGCACAAGCCATTAACTTTATCTGGGCCACAAATTTGTGGGTTATAGGAAAGTCTGTCTTTCAGAAAAAAATGGGACTTGAAAGTTAATTACTTGCATACCTTCATTCCCCTTGGATGATTAGACTGAGGGATAAGAATCCCTAGTCCAGTGAATCTGGCTTATCTTTTGTTCAACAATCAGCATAGTATGATTTTAGATCAGCTCCAGATCAATTATAGTTATGGATGGTGAAAATCCTTACATTCCATTACTTCTTCACCAATTAAGCATCCTGCTTACTAAAATGCTCATTGAAGCTTTCCTGCGTGGCTCACAAGGCACAGGACACAATCCTAAAGCATTCACTTTGTGCCAGGGAAATATGTGGGTTACCCAGAATGGTGAAGAACAGGGAGATGGCATCTCCAGTGCCTTTGCCATTCTGGATGATGCTCAGGCACCAGAAGGCCTGAGTATTTTCCTTGGACCCATTCTCATCCAAAGGGTTTCTGTGATTATTATAAATAGTCCAGAGTCCTGGGATCTTGGTGATAGATAAATATATTTATGCTAACAGAATAACAGAGTTAGAAGGGACTTTTGAGGTCTTCCAGTCCTGGATATCCAGGTCCTGAGCAATATTGGGTCAGCATTGTGAATTACATCTGGAAAGAAACTGAAAACCAGAGTAACTCTTGAAGTTGAGATGTTACATATGAGTCATTGCCTTATGGGCCCTTTGAAGGTTCTGGATGATCTTCAAGGGCAATTCCATGTGACGCACATCGCAATAGTGTCCATCAGTGACCATGAGCAGGACCTCTTTCTTAAAGTGTATTCATTTATTAGGATACTTCATAGGTCACTCTAATCCTGTGGCTACCACCTGCCTGGCCAGTGCCCTGCTGTGCCATTGGCTTTCCATGCCCAGTGAGGAATGACTGCAAGGGGAACTTGAGAGGAGTGCCATCCTGCTATGGTGGGCCTGGCCAGTGCCATTCAGCAGGGCATTGCTACTAGGGAACCAGGAGCAGCAAGCCATACATTCTTCTCCTCCCTTCCTATTTGCTGCTGATGCCCAAAGAGGGGGAGAGAGGACATTATTTGCATGTGTGAATAGATATGTAGGTGATAATCCTGTGTAACTGGACTTGGAAAAAGCTTTTGACAAAATGGCTCATCAAAGGCTCTTTAAGTAAACTTAGAAGTTGTAGAGTAAGAAGACAAGTCCTGTCAGGGAATGTAAATGATGGATGAGCTGGTAGTGCGGTAGGAATAAATGGACTCACAAGAATGAAAAGGAGTGTTTTTATGGTGGTAGGTTTTTTTCTTTTTGTGTAATTGAAACAGAGGCAGCTTCAACTGCAGCTTCATAAAAATGTAAGGAATAGAAAGCAAAGAGCGTTTAAAAAGTAAACATGATTTTACCCTCCCTTCCAAGCAAAATGTATTTCCAAGAGGAAATTGATATTTTTAAAAAAGTGTTCAATATTTTGTACCTGGAATATTTCCCTACCCCACCCTCAAATACATCTTAATCTTGAATACATAGTTTTAACATCTGATCAGTTGGACTTCAAACCTCTTATGGCATCAGGAACCTATCTCCATTAAAATGACCCAGCTGCATGCCACTGAAAATTCCATATGTATTCATTAACCTAAAAAGATTAGGAATGCTCTGCTTTATATATTTCCCAGAGAAGAGGCATACCACACTGAAAACTGCCCTTTTTTATTCTGTACACCTTGTACATCCATCCTGCTCTTAGATATGCTGTGTTAGACTGTGAGGCGTTTCCTTCCTTCCTATGTGAGAGTCTACACTGTTTGTGGATAAAGACCTTCCTATAAATGCTACATGGAAATTGATAGCTCATGGAGTTAAGTATCTGGTTGTAGTCATTAAATCCAGACTACATATACATTTAAAACCATTCATCTAATCAATGTCTTTTCAATTGGACGTGAGAATTACATGTTTTCTTTCAGAAATGTCTGAATTTGGATATGTGGAGGCATGCAGGTTTTTTGTAATTCAGTAGGGTGTCTTTTTTATTTTTGAATAGTAGCAAAAGCAAGATGAGATTGAGCTAGAGAATAGCGCAAGCTGAATTTTTAACGTATTCTAATTTATTAGCCTCTATTCAATTAGACACAACTACATTAGGATGGATTTTCTATCTACTTTTGATCTATATGAGCACCATAGGCTGTATTTCTAAGAAACATGTTTTTCCTTATTGCCATCCCATTGACAAAATAAGTTACTTTACATAATACATTTTCGTAACCCTGTGATCTTTCTTCTTTACTTTTACTTTATAATTGTTTTTATGCTTTATTTAACACATGTGCTCTCAAAACCTGAGCTATAAGTCTAGGTTAAACTGCCCAAATTTGCTCGCTGGTAGCCATCTCTCATTGATGGTTTAACTGGCTTTCCTGAATATCATAGAGGGTTGGATTCAATGGTGGGATTCAGCCAGTTCACACCGGTTCGGTAGAACCGGTAGCTAATTTTTTGTGGCCCAGGCCCAGAATGGACTTCTGGAAGCGGCACCCACACAGAGAACCGGTTGTTCACATATTTGAATCCCACCACTGGTTGGATTATACTAGTGTTTCTCAAACTGTGGTCTTAGGACCTTTGGAGGGGGTGCTCCCCAAACCCCCTCAGAGGTCTCTGAAACCAAAATTATTTGCCAGTTTATGTTAATATCATATTAAATCCAATATTAAAATCCCATAAAAATTGTGAGAAATGGTAGTTACAGCAAATGTGTCATTTTTTAATTTTTAATACTGTACATATTGATAAAAAATAACCCTGCAAACAGAAACTCTTTTGGGGTCCTCCATAATTTTTAAAAGTGGGAAGGAGTCCTGAAAATGAAGGTTTAAGAAATACTGGATTAGACAATCCTTCTATTACTTTCCAACTTTACATTACTCTGATCAGCAGCTCAGTCAAATTTAAACCTTTAATAGTTCTGATGTTATAAAGGAAACTGAGGGTATCCAACCTCATGTTTTTTTGTACATGTTAATGGAGAAAATGAAATTTAAAGGGGAGAGTCAATGAGTGCACAGATATTTAATTCTTTGCATAATTGAGCCCCAAGTAGCATTGGCACATGGGTACAAGAAGACATAAACAACCTTAAACTTTTGATTCTTCTAGCTTTCTCTCCCCCATCATGTTCACAGTTCTGCTAAATTAGGATTTGGATCACATGTTATCTGAAATAATACACACCTTTTAATCAGCTTGTCTGGGTGTGCAGAAAGTTATCTACCAGACAAAGCGAACACTTAGCCCATTAAATGTAGAGCAAATGAATATGCACTCACCTCTTGTATTGCTTCCCTTATGCTCTCATTTAAAGATTTTCTTGGGATATGATTATCCCCAGATTCAGTCACATGTGTTCCAAAAGTACAATAGCATTAAATTCTTTTTACAGTGAAAAGCATCATATAGAAACAAGGAATATAATCAAATTCAGTGAACTAGATGCCAAAGACATTAACCACCAGCCATGGAAACAGCAGTGTTTCCAGACAGATGGCTTTTACCAAAGAAAAGATAATATCTGCCTTTTTCCAATTAAGAGAATTTCTGTAGCCGTAATAAACCAAGCATTGGGAAAAAACCTGAAAGACCAATGGCTGGAACAATAGGAGAGCACAGCAGGAAACCTTAGCTTTTGTCCACCTCTTTCATCCTTACAGCTCCTTGAATGAGAGGTACCCACAAAAATATAAAAACGTAGCGGGAGCTATTTTTTCCCTAAAGGTGAAAAAAACACTCAAAATATGTATTAGCCACTAGCACAGTTTAATTGGCAAATGTGGTTTAACATTAGGTTAAATAATATAGTTCATACCAAACTGTTGAATTTTTGAGGACCCCATATATAATTATATAAAAATACTTTATTTCCAATTTGGTGAAAGAACAAAACAAAAAGGAAGGTGGAGAAAAAGCAAATGATTTGTGTTATAGAGGTTTGCCAGGATAGCATTCTGGGTGTGTGCGTGTGTTTGTGTGGCCTTTATAATAAACCTTTTGTGATTTGTTTGTAGAAGAGAGCGGGGGTGCAATGCAATGCATCAAGGCATAAAATCATTGGTTATGAGAATAATCCAAGCTTATTTGTATTAGTGGTGATGGACCCAGATGACTCTTCATTGCTAAGCAAAAATCTAACATAAACATATTCAAATAAGGAAGAAACTTTACTTGGAACAAAGTAAAAGGTGCTTGAAAATACACTTCAAGCCAGCATTCATTCCCTAGGAGAGAAATCACGTTTTGTCTGACACATCAGAAAGAAATAAGCCACAAAACTATTATAAAATTTGTTACTATCATTATCAAAGAGCGTTTACAATAGTGTTGCTGCTTATTTCATTTTTGGTAATTAATAAATGAACTGTCCTAAAGATAATAGTGGAAATACAAAAATCTGTTTCTTGAAAAAAATAACCTCTTTACAAAGTAGGAAAATATAGAACCTTATTGATCAAAAATACCGGCAAAAGTAGTCGTGGAAGTTGGGAAAAGTCACTCTGTCAGATAATTTGCTTTGAATAAGACTCTAGATTTGGGAGCACAAAGAAAATAAGTAACTAGATAGGTTATGGAAAAGGGCAGAGCTACCACATTTATTTATTTATTTATTTAATTTATATCCCGCCTTTATTATTTTTACAAATAAATCAAGCTGGCAAACATATCCAATACCCCTTTCCTCCTCCTATTTTCCCCACAACAATAACTTTGCATGGTGAATTAGGCTAAGAGAAGGTGACTGGTCCAAAGTCACCCACTTGGTTTCATGACTAAGGCAGGATTTGAACTCACAGTCTCCTTCTTTCTAGCCTGGTGCCTTAACCACTAGACCAAACTGGCTCTATTAAAGAAGGACAACATGTTTCTGGCTTCCTTGGTTTCCGACAACATATATATTGATTGTATAAAACAATCAAGACAATATTAGTGCAATCCAGTTATTGAAGAAGATATTGGCCAGTATATTATATATCCTTTCAGTGAGCTGTCTGGAAATCCTTCTGTGCATGAAAGAGTTGTTTCCCCCCCCCCCATTGTTTTTCTACTGCTTCATAACTACAGGCGTCAGTTGAAAGCAAACAATATATTGGGATGTATTTCTGAAAAAATGATAGCTGTATTTATATTTTAGGAGCAAGTGAGAAAAACAAATCCCTGCCCAGGACCCCAGAGAACGGCTGCTAAGGGCAAAGTAAAGCTCCATCGGGAGACAATACAGAACCTAATAATAATAATACTCTATCTCAGAAACCATTGGTTCAATAACAATTGTACTGTTTAACTAGTTATTCATATTACTTTTGCATAGACTTGTGATTGCAAGCCACACTGTGGTTCTAATGTTCAGAAGCAAGGGGAAAGTCTGTTCCCCAAAGAAATACAGCTGTACCCAGACCTGTTCCAATAAATAAACTGAGACAGGAACTATGTAAGCATGTGTTACATACTTTAGCTTTGTTTTCATTGCTTTTTATGGTTTTTGATAAACTATCCGCCAGATCACTTCTGAGGAGCCCAGCCCCTGGACAGAGGAAGTTATGCTTTCACATAGTGAAGTTCATAAATATTACAAGCTCCTTGTATTCTTTTGGCCTTGATTGCCTCTCCGTTTAGAGAACCTCTGAGGACCAGCACGAGAAGAGACAGAATAGTTTCTTGGCAAAATGCTCAGTCCTGGAAAAAAATATTTTTTAAAAAATGGTATTCAGAGAATGATGAAGCATTACTTACCCAAAGTTTGGAATTGTTTTGACAACACCTGACAAATAATCACGGGCATGAACATCTACGGTATTAAGGTCTAAATTGAATAGGTTCCTGAGAAACCTGTATCTATTCCAAATTATAATGAATGCTTAAAGCCATGTGTGGAATAAAGAAAAGGCAACCCGGCCAGTGCCCTGTAGACAGTCATCAATGAGCCTTTTCTGTCTTGGACTTAAGTGGATTCAACAGTCTTGCTGAAAAGACAAAAGACAGAATCAAAACTTCTAGTAGACCACATGTGGCTACTGTTGGCAGCTATAGTTTTGGTGTCTGGCAAAAATACTACTTTTTTCTGACAGTTTTATAATTCTGAACTCAGTTTGATGTTAAGCGACCACCCATTGTTGCATTAGTGAATAGTGAATATTTTCATAAATAGTGAAAAATATTTTATATTGATCTGCATTTGTTGGTTTGTTTCATTTTTCATTTTTTAATGTTTAAAAAACTTTTCATGCTCTAACCAACTTTATAACCTGACCTGAAAACTTTAACTTAGTCGCTGGAATGGAAGTAAAATAGCAAAAATAATTAACACCTCGTGGATTAAGAAAGGGCTCTGAACAATTTCTGTCTCCCGTGTCATGTTTTTGCTGTTCCTCTTTTTGAAGAAGACCAGATCCAGGGATTAAAGCAACTGGAGAGCCACAATAAGCCTGTTCAGAATTGGAGATGCTGAACCACCAAGAAAATATTTCAAACTCCTCACACGGGAAAGATTCCTCCAAAATTACACTGTCTTTTTTCCTGGCATCTTTGACTATTAACAAGCATTCATATCTCTTGCCACGTGAATTCTCCCTGGCTGCAGGATAGCAATATTCAGAAAGTGTCTTCTAGAATATGGGATGCAGTTCATGCAATCTGTCATACTGAGAGCCATTTCATCCTTTCATAAATCTGGTTTTAATTATTCCGAATGGCTTTGAGAACCATTATGGTTACAAAGCAATATACCAATGTTCTAAAATAGAGATGGAAAGAGTGGTTTGGCTGAAGGAATTACACAAGAGGAGACACAATGCAGCTGTGGAGAAAAAAAAGGGGGGAGGAATTTGAAGGAAGAAATTATTGCAACAGGGAATGATCTGTGAAGAAATGAAGACCTGGGAACAAGCAGGGAATCTCAAAGGAGAAAAAATAAAATAAAATAAAATAAAATAAAACATGACTTGACAGGGAAACAAACGGAGGAAAAAAGAACAGACAAATGAAAAGTAGTGAAGAGAAGGGTGCATTTTGACAACCACCCCAAATTTCCCCCCTCTGTTCTCTACATGACACACAAAAATATGTCTAGTGAACTGGCATCTGAATCCCTTTTAGCACCACATCTGAGGCAGCCATTACTTGAGGCAGCAGTTACTTGAGGAACAAGTGGAAGAGCACAATGGGGAGGTTATGAGTCATAGTCAGGTGCGAACATCACTGCCTTCCTCTCCTGCTCACCAGAGTATCCACTTCAGTTTTTTTTCTAATGAGGGAACTGGTCCTGATCAAAATTCCAAAACAAAGGTGAAATCTTATACCACAGTGCATCTTTTTTAGCTGGAAATTGTTTCACACATTAGCTTTGTTGTACTGCAGAAGACTGGTTTTTTTCAAGGTTCTCATGCTATTTTGAGATATGAGCTGTGGGTGATTCCATGCTGCCTCTTTGGCTGCTTGTCTCCCTTGTGGTTTCTCTGTTTCTTAATCCAATTTCAGAAATTCCACTTCAGAGCATTGTGCTTGGCAACAAGGATGGGTTGGTCTTAGTTCAGACCTGAGTAGTCATTCCCCTACTTCTTACAGGAAAGGCAACCCTTGTTGGCTGGCTCTACTATGGATTAGTGCATCAGTAACTGCCTTTTCCTTTTAGGGATTGTTCCCTCCTAGCTAGTTTTCTTTTCCAGTAGTTTGCACACATGAATATTTTAATATCCTTTCCCACATTTATACTAACCTAGAATCTTTCTTTTCTGTTTTTCTTCTCTATAGTACCGTTATAGCTCTGATGCTGCAAGAATTGGTTTTTTTGCTCCTATATTCCTCAGCAGGTCCAAGGAAACTTGGAAGCAAGGAAGAACTGAGAGTTCAATTTCATAGAAACAAGTAAAGCTTAAAATGGGGCGGAAGGGAAGCTTTGCAGTACTGTGGGCAGGGGAAGGGAGAGCAAAGGGTTATGCCTCACCCTGCCTGGGCAGAAGCCCAAAGGATGCCCACTGGGAGAGGTAAGCGTTGACTGGAAAATGAGCTTCTAGGCTTGTGCATAGTCCACCAACTTAACAGGGCAACTTGCAGCTGCTGATCTTCAGAGAACAAAGCAGAATTAAAGAGCTGCATAGGCCAGTGAACAGCTGCTGGAGGGAAGGGACTGTGCCAAGCACTGCCATTACATCAGAAGGAAATACTGGAGACTATCTGAAGGGCAGCTTAGGGAGGAAATGTTTGAATCTAAGGAAATCATAGGTACAGGGGCCTGAGAATCAAGGGATACCCATGTAACCTGTTCCTGCATTTAGAAAATGGTGACTGGCCCATGTTGGCAAAAGGCCAAGTAGGAAGTGCAAATCTGCCTTGTGTGGAACTTAAAAGGACAAAAGAAATGGACATTGCAAATTCTTATTTAACATTATGAGAATGGAAGGAAATCCATTTCATGACACTTACACACTTATCTAAACAATCTATTTCTCTTTCTGCACTTGAATGAGAATTCTATAATTAGGATTCTTCACTGGAGACCTACTTCAAATTTGTTTTACATGTTCTACCTTATATGCTTATTGCCCCACTCCATTTTTAAAGTTAGGTGAATTGAGATATCCCTCCAATTACATGATATAAGCATATATTTCAGACTAAATGAATAATCTGTTGGTAACGTACATTAATATAAATTCTTCCTCTTTCTTTCTTCTTTTTGCCAATAACATAAAATAACATAAACATCTAGAAAACCTCCCTTTTTCAGAATTCTTCTCAGGTACATATTATATGATGTTTCCATGTCCTCACCATTGCATGTCCATTGTAGAAGAGAGGATTGTGTCTTCGTTTTTAGGTTACCCACCTACATGGAGGAAATTGTTAAGCAAATTTGAGGAACAAGTTTACTATGAATAAGATATTTTGATGCATTCATAAATGACAATAATCAGTTCTTGTATCACTATCTGTGTATATTAAAATACACTGTGCAAATATAATTGCAAAATCTGTAATATTTGCTGTTAGATAAGGAACTCTTAAGAGTTAATCCACTGCCATCTGTTATTATTTTCTAGCCTGCTTAGTTGAGCACTACAAATATGAACTTGGCAGATGTTAGTAAAGGTTGGACTGTATTCAAGCTAAAATGGCTGCAGAGGATCAAAGCTTAGAAATGTTGGCTCAAATCTGCAAGACTTTGTGCGTGGAGACAGGGCAAAAGAACTTGGATGTAACTCTTGATGGACACAGCTCAATTAAAATTGATGATCTGAAAAATAAGCTCAGATTGAGATATACAACGTTAGTGAAAGGATATGAAAATATAGTAACTGGAGAGGCCAGGATTTATTCCAGGATTACAGAATTTATAATGTCTCATCAAATAGTTTTATAATGACAAAGATTAGAAATAAGAGACAGCTATCCTTGTTTGTGAAAGTTTGCCTTCCACATTTTGACACTTAGGGTAATTTATTTGGGCCAAAAGTTATGTATAACAATATTGTCTTGAATCTCAGTAAAAATCATTCCACAGCTACTACCCTATCCTTTGAAAAATGCAGATGTTAAGATTGCCTGAAGATATAAAGCCACACTGGGAAATTTCAGAGAGCCTTTGCTTCAATTTCATTTTCTCCAATAATGAGCTTAATGACATTCATAGGAGAAAGAAACAGCTAATGCACACTACAGATTACTTTTATTTTTTTATTTAAAAAAAAACACCGTGCAATTTTTCTGCTGGGTTATTAACTAAACGTAGAATTCTTAATGGCTTTGAGAAAAGATATGCTAGATTTTATATATCTGGACCTGTTTTATACAAGTGGGCATTTTTCATGCTGGTGTAGAATATATATCAGTGGAGTAGTGAATGAAGGATATTGTTTTCTAAGCAGAATATGTAAGGTAGAATCTATGTAAGAAAGATCAGGTATCGCTTTAATATACACATACAGTAAGCTCTGCGTATAGTATGCCCCTCATCATTTACAAAATCTTGAATCAATTTTGTGGGTTAAAAGTGAAGAAAATAGCCTGTGTCTAGGTAATTCTTACAGCATACGGCCTAAACTGTTTGCTTTTTCTCATGTGAATTCCACCTAAAAGGCCTTAATGGTCATAAAATCCATTTGGCTGCTAGACTGTCTTTAGAAGACGGAATTAGAAAAATCTAATTGAAACATTCTGGAATAACAACCAGCTGAACTCTGAACTCTTCCCTCTCCTCCAAACAGGGGTTCCATGAATACTGCCAATGGTGGGTCTGTAAATCCGGCCAAAATAGCCAGCTGTCAGACATTTATCACATCTAGGAACCAAAACACATCTAAATCAGCCCTGTCTCTTCTGAATTTTACAAATGACCGATGAAAGACAAAAGCAAATGTAACTAAAAAACATTTTTAACAAATTTTTCAATTAAAAAAAAGAGCTAGTAAATAAAAATGTATATGAAGCAGGAATTAATTTATTATGAATGTTCTCCTGTTTCTGGTACTGGCTGTTCGGTCTGGCCTCACAGTGTGAAAAAGACAAATTTCGATATATATTTTGAAAAACAAGAAACAGTAACTCTGAATAAATAATAGCAGCAAACAAAAGGTACTACAGAGGTTTGCAACAATCAGACATAACAATTCAACATTCCCTCTTCTCTCCTGCCTTGTTCTTCCCTTGCGGAAGCGTTCTTTCTTCCTGGATTTAAAAAAAAACAGAAGAGCTGTATTGGATGGTCACACAGAGAGTAAAAGAATCTCCATCTGTGAAAACTGCTGATTCAAAGAAAGGCCGATTCCCACAGTGCCATAATGTCTGTCTGCTCTCCCCCACCTTTTTGCAGATGTAGCTGTCTAGGGCAAGGGATTTCAAATTTTTGTAGGCCACAGAAATGGTTAGTTTTTCTTTTTTTAAAGCATTTCCAGAATCCTTGCTAATTGCTTCTCTGAGTGATAAGTTGCCATGAGCACAAACATCTGAGTGTGTGTGAGTGTCTGAACGTCTCACCTGAAGCTTAGAAAGATTGTCCCCGACTGGGTCTGTGTGAACTCTCTCTCTCTCTCCCCCCATCCCATTTAATTTCTTATGGAACCTCATCAAGATCTCACAGAAATCATAGGTTCCATGGAAGACCGTTTCAAAAATCCTGATTTAAGGGACCTTGGTATTATGGCAGGCTTATAAAATCCCATGATCCCATGTCTATCTTTGACAACTCTTTGTAGCTTGTAGACATCTCAGAAGGCTTTTTTTCCCCCCCAGAAAACTTGTCATTTTTGGATTTAGTTATTGTCAAAGAGAAGGTGAAACACTTTTTTTTTTTGCTCTGTTTTTAATCTGAGCCAGAGAAGCTCATCCCTCCTTGGCACAAGTTTTGATCAGTTCTTACATGATTGCAAAGTGGTGCTTCCTTGGTCTTCTTCCTTTTTCTCATGCTACACTTGCCACAGGCCTTATCGGTCATTGTATGGCTGTATATTTGGCTTGAGTTTTGCCCAAAGTTCCTGAGGCTTAGCCCACTTTTCTACTATCAAGGTCTGTGAAGCTATTGATAAACACATGAATTGTGAAGATAGATGCTTTATACTGTAAATACAGCTGATGTTGAGTAGGGAGGATCTAGGACAGTGGTGGTGAACCTATGGCACGCGTGCCAGAGGTGGCACTCAGAGCCCTCTCTGTGGGCACGTGCGCCATCGCCCCAGCCCTGCCTCCCGCTGTGGCCCCCTCCTTACCAGCAGCCCCCCCGGAGGAGAGTTGTCCCTTGGCATGGCCCGCACGGAGCAGCGCAGCCAAGGACATGGCACCGGGCAGCAGGGACAAGACTTCGCCCCCGCACCCCATCGTACGCAGATGATGCTGCGGAGGGCATGGCTGCCATGGCGCTGCAGGGCCACCTGGGCGATCTGTGGCGGGCCGTGGAGGCGGTAGGTGGCCCTGTGGGTGGGGGATGGAGAGGGGGAGATGGGGGCGGAGTAGGCAGGGGCAGAGAGGGGGCCGGCGGGGCGGTTTTTGTGCACTCGGTGTCTAAAAGGTTCACCATCACTGATCTAGGACTATGCTGCTCTGAATCAGATCAATTTTTCAAATCAAAGTATAGTATTTCTTTTATATATGTCATTTGGGCTCTTGTTTATAATAAGAGATAGACTGCCAAAGTCACATTGTGAAAGCTTGCAAATACATTCTTGATAGACAGCCTGGCACTACAAGATTTTCATTTTGGAAAGTTTTGAATATTTTAAATGTTTATATTTTTGTTGTCATAGTACCTCAAGCCAAATTACTTGAAAATATTTACTTTTACTGCTGGTGATACTGGGGAGAAAAAGGGATCTATGAACTGACCTTTAATATTTTATTGTGTCTGATCAGGGATTTCATCCTAGTCTAATTGCTAGTGGAAAATACCTGACAAATTATATGACCCAACCAAAGATGTCCATATTGTCTTTAGTACTAACAGTGCATCAATAAGATCTCAGAATTTGCTGATACTGATTTTTTCATCTGAAAACCATGGATTTTCAAGGCTCACATATGCAAATGGATCAGGAAACAATTTAAGGAATGATAACTGGGATATAGTTGCACATTTAAAACCAGCTTTAGAATTTTAAAGGAGGAATTGGCTCAGAAATTTGACAGGATACAGTATTAGACAAAAATGGAAGGTAATGCCAGAGAATCAAGCGCTAGATAAGGAATAAATTCTGAGCTTGTAATTGGACAAAATAGTTTTATTAATTAATATTTATTTTTAAAATTTATAGCAGATGTACTGAATAATAAATTATAAAAATTTCAAACACTCCATACACACATTTAGAGAGAGACTATATATTTTACTCTTAAAATTCTTGAGTGTGACATTAGGAAATATATCAAGTGTGGGATGAAATGACTAATTTGTACAGTCTTGATTTAGTTACACTTAATCATGAACTATGCCAGAAGTAACTTGGCAGGTTTACTCAAATAAAAATAATGTGTCAACATGTATGGAATAGAAATAAGTTTATTATATTTGGGTGCAAGAAAATTAGGGATTATTTTTTTCCTCCCCCCCCCCACATTTAAATATTATTAATTTCAAGGTCATTTATAAAGTAGTTTGAACCTTTTGATAATCCTTCAAAGGAACTGAAAGAAATTTTCATCCATCCAAAACAGAGTGAGATCCTTAATTGCTTAGAGATAAACAATGGCTTGGATGTTATAGGAAAAGGAAGAAAGCAATACAGATATTGTGATCTGTTTTTATAACTATTCCTAAAACTATTAAAACCACACTGATGGTACTACAGTATACCTGGATAACTAGAATGCTGACGTGACAGGTTAAAATGGTTCAATTGCATATATTGGACTCTTTCACAATTTTAAATGTTTTTAACTGCTGCCACAAATGCAAAGGTTTTTCTCCTTCACTCATTTTAACTTTCTTTAAAACATATTTTAAGGCTTAAGAAAAGATGGGTGGAAAGATAATAAAATAAGCTTAGTCTTTTGGAAAAAGAAAAGCTTGATTTATGTATGTTTGGCACACTGCTGAAGCAAGGTTTAGCATTTATGATTTTCTTCCCTGGCTGTTTCCTTGTACATGTAGCTCCCACTTTAGAAGAAAGCTGGTGATGATGTAAGTGGTGATGGGGAAAGGGCAGCTGCTAATAAACTGAACAGGTGAAATAGGGCAAACTCACATGTTGTCTGATTGGACGCATGACAGGCATAGAATTGAGTAGACTTACTCTGCTCATGCATGACAAATGGTACATAAATGGATAAGCCATAACTTGTATTCTAACTTTGATTTCTTCTAGTTTTTTGCTTTCCCTTTTAGGATGGCCTGGTATGCAGTGGAAGCATGTTAGAAGTAATGCCATGAAGAATTTATAATATGTAATATAATGTAATGTAATAACATAATCAACATAACTTGTATGCCACCCAACTCTCAACGACTGGGTGGTTCACAACAATTAAAGAAATTACAATAAAAGCAACAAAACATAAAAGACGACAAGCATGACAGACCCGATGGAACGAAGCCACATCTTTACTCCTATGAATAGCAGCAGAGTGGGGACTTTGGTATTTTTGCTTTGTTTTAAGTTGGGGTATATCCAATATGCCACGTGAGTCTGGATAGTGAAGTTATTACGGTATATAGTGAGCAGGCATCTCTCCATCTTCCTGCCTGAATCATCTTCATTGCAGCATTAAAGCCATGACTCTGTTTTGCTCTATTGTGCCATAAAAACGTTTCTTGCTCCTAAAATGGTCTTCTGCTTTGAAAACAGCATTCTCCTTCTTTTTTAAAAATTGGCTTGGACTTCCATCGTTTTAGATTCCTCTAAATATTTGCAGCTCTGAATAAATATTTATAGCTCTGAAATATACGTGGTGCATTGCTTCCCTGACAAGCTTATGCAAAGGTATGTTGTACATTCTAGGAATTACACCAAAGAGGGTTTTTTTGATGCTCAACATGAGCATCTAATATAAATGCAGGATAGTTAGAAATCAGTAATTGTGAAATATACTGTGTTTGTTCTAATTCTAAAATGTGAAAAGTTTTGATTTTGGTATAGATAATGAGTTACCTTTAATAAGTGCAGAATTTCTTGTTAAGTTCAAGAAACAGAATAAGTTTGTTGAATCAATTTATGGGCATAATAAAACAAGGCCTATTACTTTTGGCAGGCAAAATAGACAAGGTGAAACGTAGTGTTGTAAAGTTATTATGACAAAAAAAAAAGTACCTGACAAAATCAAGTAGAAATACTGCATGTATTTTTGAAACAGCATTTTGGGCATTATGGTCTAAAATTAACAGTAGTAGGCTATCATTTATCTTTGCTCTACAGAGATATTTCAGGGTTCACTCCAAGCCAGAAATCTCTCCTGTTAAATCATTAGAAGCTACAAGTTTTGGTTTTTTTGTTATAAGTGTTTCCTAATGTCTGCTTTATGTCTATTGTTGGCTTCACAAAGCTGCTAGTGTTAACAGCTGGAGTATCCTCCCTAGATTTTCCCTGATCTATTCTGCTTCTAAATTAAAAACAAATTTAGAAGATGTGTTGTCTACTGACAGTCTGTTAGTGTTAGGAAGGCAATTGGCAACCTCTCCAGCTGCTCCTGGCCATTATAATTTTAGAATTTGGTGCAAGGGGAAAGGAGAGAGGAAGGGAACAATCAGAATTGACCAAATATGGTTCCCTTTGTGTGCTGGATGGCTTGGCTAGCTGCATGTATTTTGTACATAGCCAACTCTTTGATGCACATGGCATGGAAAGAGTCACCAAAGGAGCCCCAAAGCTTGTATCAGAATCAAGAGCAATAATGGGCAATAAACAGAAAGCTGCAACCAAGTGGGCTTGTCATAGACCCATTCATCCATCTTCTTACAGAAAACTGAGAAGAAAAAAACAAACCCTTTTGGTTAGCTGGAGCCTGGTTCCATATCACACTTGGAATATTGCATCCAGTTTTGACCGCCACAATATAAAAAAGATGTTGAAACTCTAGAAAGAGTTCAGAGAAGAGTAACGAAGATGATTAGGGAACTGGAGGCTAAAACATATGAAGAATGGTTGCAGGAATTGAGTATGTCTAGTTTAATGAAAAGAAGGACTAGAGGTGACATGATAGTGGTTATCTAATTTCTAAGGAGCTGCCAAAAAGAAGAGGGCGTCAACCTATTCCCCAAAGCACCTAAAGGCAGAACAAGAACAATGGATGGAAACTAATCAAGGAGAGAACCAACCTAGAACTAATTCTCTGACAGTGAGAATAATTAATCCAGATACAGTCATCTTTGCTAGGTAGTCCAGGCAAAAAGAAACTGCCCAGAGCCCCTCCTTCAGAGAGAAAAGCAGTCTAGAAACATGAAATAGAAATACATACATACATACATACATACATACATACATACATACATACAGTACATACAGTACATACGCAAGCAAGCAAGCAAGCACACCCAGAAGTATTACTACTTTCAAGTTAACAGAATCTTGGAAGGCTGAAAATACATTTCTCCCTGATTGCCTTTGCAGTCCCAGCAACTAGGGACTGAATTGTTTGCCACACTCCATTCCTATGGGCTCAGCAAAATGTAGCTCCCTATTAGAGATCTGGAGAGGGTTTGGACATTACCACATATAGCTTCACAACTGCTGGCTAAAAATACTTTCCAATGAAGATCACCTTGTATCTTCCTTGAAAGTAGGAATCACTCTCTGCTTCTATTATTTCTGGAAACAAGGAATAGTTATTTTGGGCATTCACATGTTTGTTTTGGTTAGAAAAGAAACCTATGGCAGCAAGATCAGCTCATTTATCTCCTTATGTCCCTTTTTTTTTTTGTCTTCTTGTCCATTGTGGGCAGACTGTTCTTGCACAAGAATGGATCTGAAATAATTGTTTGAAAAGGACTTCTAAGAGTTAACCAAGGTTCCATGGGGGTCTTGGTCTGTAGGTTGCTCATCCCATTCTACTCTAAAGAAAGTAAAATGTGTGATGCTGTGTAATTTATCAGTGTTCCTAATTGTCTGGTGCTTCTAGTCATGGAGAAACACCACTAAATCTTGGCTTAACTTTCAAGGATTGGTGAGCCAAGTTCTGTGAAGCCACAAAAATGTTAACAAAAGTGGTGGCAATGTTTCATGCAGCTAGAAGATTTGGCAAGCAATTTAATTTCTCTTTCCAGACTGCTCTAAGATGAAATAAGGAATCTGAGAGAAGACACATGCTAAAGGGACTAATCTGAAAGCTATGGTGCCAAATGACTTCCATTGTTCACTGGGGCCAGCCAAATATAAATGGATTGAGTTTTGGAATTTAAATCAATGGGATTGATTAAGTTTAATTTTATAATACGCTGGTTAAATTTCTGGAACATGTGTGGTGAAAAATGGATTCTCTTATGCTTTCATCAGTTTTAGTAAATGTGGTATTTTAATCAGTCAGCAAGGAATGGAATTATATCTCCATCTGTTGTCATATTTTTTTTTGAAACTTGACAGGAATATCCTTTATCTCTTCTTTTATTTAATTCGATGTTGGATGTACTGGCTTATTTTATTAGCGATGGAAAGATATTTTGGGTATTAAAATGGCTGTATAACAAATTTTTATTATAAGCAGATAAAATTTTGGATCTTCTTGGTAATTATCAAAATTCTGTGCAATAATATATGAACATTACAGAACTGTCTGATAATATTTCAACTTATTCAATTAACTGGAATGAGTCCAAAATAGTTTCAGTTGGACCTAATGTATGTATGGAATTTTATTAAAACTGGGTTTTGTTTGCTGTTGGGGTTCTTTATATGGCTTGAGATAATTATTCTTGGGGAAATTAATTCATGTGTTGATGGAATTATTTTAAGCTGTTTAACTCAGATTAATGTTAATATAAACATTGAAAATGTAACAATAGGTATTATGGGAAATACTACATATTGTTAAAGAGGGATTATCTTAAAGGATTGATAAAATATTGAGTAAATTTTGGGGGTTGCTTGTAGATCCATAAGTTTTTTTTTTAAATGAAACTATAGTTCCACTTAAAGATAGGGACTTTAGTTTTTTTGATTTTCAAAATGTATATTTTGACTTTGTTTCTCTGGGAATCCAAATGATTTCTCTCAATCATTATGACTATAACTAGAAATGTACAAATAACTTAGGGATTCAGAAGTTTCATCAAATCAAACTTGTAAGGTCAAAATATGTTTTAGTTGAATTTAGTAGAATTCATTTAGTAGTTCCAACCAAATTCTTACTACAAAATATCAAGATTCATAGCAACCACAAACTGCTTCTGATCAGGCACTTAATGTCTTGTAAAAAAAACCCCCTACAAAAATAAAGTTTTAAGATGGTGTTTATCTGTCACCATCTTAAAAAATGTTTTTGTGGAGTACTGCAAAACACATAGGATGCTTGTTCATACAAACAATTAATACTTTGGAATAGTCCTAACTTGAAAATTGCATATAGGCTTTTTCTAGGGGGAGAAGTATTTGGGTAGAAAGTGGGAATAATACTCTCTGTTTATTGTCATGCATTTGTCTGTCAAAGAATTTGATGTATTGCAAGAAGAATTTGGGTTGTCTAAAACTACTGAATGGAATCATATCTGTATAAAGCATCTTTGATTTCATACCTTGGACCAGATGAATTAAAGGCTTCTGAAACCCTTAAATTATTTGCATTATTAGAAAATGTTTTGGAAAATTCTAAACTTAGAAAAATATGTTTATACAGGTGAAATATATTAGTAAGATACATACAGAGATTTGCAAGAACGTTAGAATTAAAAAATCAATGGGATTGATTCCTTTAAAATCAGCGATCCTTTTAAATGCAAAATGTGTTTCTTATTATCTTCATATTAATTCATCAAAAGGTTCATCTTCATTCAGAGGATGTTTAGGAAGTCTTGGGTTAGCACTTATTTTTATGCTAAGGTGAGCAATCTTTGACACAAGTGTCTGTTCTACTGTTGTTTCATTTGAGTGAATATTCATAGTAGTGTGACAATAATGGTATATATTTTGGAAAGAGAAACCAGATTTAAAGATATTGATGTATTGCTAAATTATAAATGGCGAATTGGAATTTATTTATTTGAAGATCTTTGGATTTAGCAAGCCCACATTTGGATTTAGCAAGCCCACTTTTGCCACATCCAGGGAAGAAATGGCAAACTGAAGATGGTGCTGCTAAAAATGGAGCTGACTAGTGAAGAGACAGTCAGTAGACTGGAATGGAGAGCCAGCAAGTAGAACACTTCTTCAGTAGTTTCTTTCTGGACTAGACGAAGGCTTGAGATCAGTGATCTCCAGCAGGCTTAAAGATGAGAAAATAACCATTTTGCATGAACTATGCTTGGTGCCTTCAAAAGGACACTGGGCGTGCATACTTCCTTATCTAATCTCTTTTGGAAATTGATTGTTAATTATTTTGAGTTTTAGGAACCTTTGGATTGATAGGTTTTATAGCACTGGGTGAATTTCTTTCCATCCTTAGCAAAAAAAAAAAAAGTTTTAAATACAAGTTTAAAGACTTTTTTTTTCTTGGAATAAACACCAAAAAGGTGAAGAGGACTTTGATCATGGAAAGTTACAAACGGACTAAGGGTCCAGATTGGGGGGGGGGGGAAGTGGTAGGATGAGACTTTTAAAGTTGGACAGTAGAGGAAACCAGAAGGAACTAAAAATTACGATTAAAGGAGAAGAACACCTAAAGTACTAATACAAAATGAAGCAAAATAATTTAACATTGGACACATTGAAGGGTATTTTGGAACAATGGACCCAGAAATTAATTTTAAGAGTGTCTGCTTCTATAAATAGTTTTTAAAAGAAGTTATGAAAGAGGAACACTTTTACTGACAAAATTGAGACTGAAAGTGGATTTAAAAATGACAGGCCACAGAAATAATATGGACACACAAAAGCAACTGGCTGATATCTTAATAATTAAAAGGGGTATACAAATAACAATAATAAGCCAAAAGAATGATTTGGATAATTTTCGTATATTGGATTTACAAAAAAAGCTTGCTAAAGCTTTGAAGATTTTTCTATACAAAGAAAAAATGAAAAGAAATAAAAGTTTTAGGACATTTGAAGAGACTAAATATCAAGAGTGTTAAAAGTAAAAGGAAGGAATCTAAAATAGGTTTATTTGATCAAGGTTAAAATATTTATTTTTATCTCTGGTAAATCTTGATGGACTTTTGTTGATCAGGACTGAATGAGACTTTAAAAATTTATTTATAGATAAGAGATGGGATATGGGGAAAGGAGATTATTTGTATTTAAGAGAAAGTCATAAATTACTAAAATTGTTTATACTTATGATGAAAGGGGAAATCATTTCATTATATTTTTACCATATTCTTATTTTTCTTTCTTTTCTATTCTTTCTGTTTCTTTTCTGCACTTTTTAATTTTTGTTCTTTTTTTTTAGTTTGTATTAGCTTTTATTTTTGTAATTGTAATTGTAATTTTTAATACAGTTATTATTAAAAAGGGGGAAACAGGAAGGACAGCACCATTCATTGGCCTTATAGCTGAAACAAAATAGAGGCAATCACAGTAGCAAATATGCCAGCCAACTTTTCTATTAGTTTAAGATTGGGGTGTGTGTGCAGTTTCAGACTGTTTAGCTGTGCTCTATATGTATTTCTTGACAGAATTTGTGAATTGCTTCTCTGTCCAATAGGATTTTAAATTATTTATTCTCTTTCTAGTTCCCTTTCCCTTCTGCTTTGTGTTTAAAGCTGCTATGCATAATACCTTTTTCCATACATTACAGCAATGCACAAGAAAAAACAACAACCAAACTCATTAAACCAATAAAATAAAAAAATTACTTTTGCCATTGAACTTATTCTTTATAATAGAATGAAATTACAATATAACATTGGAAACGTACTGGTCAACTTGCAATTTATTTAAACCCGAGTTGCTTTTATGTATTTATTGTGAGTATACATAAATATATTGCTTTTGGTTTTTTTCTTTTTAATTTAATTCATTTCTATTTTGGATTTATATATTTTTGTTGTGATCTTTATTGTAACAATAAAAAATTAGGAAGAATGATACACACATAGAAAAGTTCAGTCCAATAATAACCATTAAAAAACTCATTTTTCCAAATAGCAAAAAGAGCTATAGAACTGTATTTGCCTTATGATTAATTTGCCAATTGTAATTGCCTAGACAGAAATGCAAACTTTTACACTCTGTAATTGCTTGTCATCTATATTCGCTCTCTGAAAACATTGTGTTCCGTATGTTACCGCAAATCAAATGTTTTGATAGGAAATAGCTGTGCAAGCAAGTGCATTTTTCATTGGCACTCTTTCTTTCTCCATCTCCTTTCTTATTTCTTTCTGTCACACCTAAATGCACAGCCTCCCACACAATTGTTGCTTTGAGACAGATGGCTGCCAGCACTACCAGTCAAAAGATGTTATGCAACGATTCTGTCTTTCTTTCCTGAATGGATTTTCTGTTAAAAAAAAAAAAAAGAGTGTGATGAGCTATTACAGGAAAACTTCAAATAGACAAATGGAAGACTCTATCAAGTTCGTTTTCCTTTGATTCCTGATTTCCTTAATATTACAATGTGATTTTTTTTTTAACTCGGAAGAATCACAGAAACGTTGGCATGCGTTTCTGTTTATATTTCTTCAGATTTAATCATTTTAATATGCACATTCTAGCTCTCACTTTTCCTGGCAGAATAGGGTGATTTTTTTTACAAGCATTTCATTTTAATATTAATTATATTCATTTGTGTACCCTCTCTGTTAATATAAGGTCCTCGCACTTGCAACCATCACAGCATCCTCATGGTCACATGATCAAAATTCAGGTGCTTGGCAGCTGGCATGTATTTATGACAGTTGCAGCACCCACTGGTCACGTGATCGCCATTTGCGACCTTCCCAGCGGGCTTCTGACAAGCAAAGTCAATGGGGAAGCCAGATCCATTTAATGACCGTGTGATTCACTTAGCTGCATTGATTCGCTTAACAACCATGGCAAAAAAGGTCATAAAATCAGGTGCAAATCACTTAACAACCACATCAATTAGCAACAGAATCCCAGTTGGGGTCATAAGTCAAGAACTACTGTGTTTCCCTGAAAGTAAGGCCTACACCAATAATAAGCCCTAGCTTGATTTTTGGGGGTGGGCCTAATATAAGTCCTATCCCAAAAATAAGCCCTAGTTTTGGGGCAAGGCACACACCTAAAAATCAAGCGAGGGCGGGTGTGGGGGTGTGGACCTGCCTCACCCACCCCACACCCACTTACCTTGCAGCCAGGCGTCTCCTTGCTGGCCCACTTCTTCTTCTGAGGCCTCTTCTGCAGCCAGGCCTGCATTTCTGAATCACAGGGCTTTCCGGAAGGTTTGTGCAGCCAAGAACTGAGCTATGGATTCAATCCATAGCTTGGTTGTGCAAGACTTCAGCAGCCGAGCACCGAGCTATGGATTGAATCCATAGCTCGGTACTCAGCTGCTTAGGTCTTCTGGAAAGGCCTGACTGCAAAACGCAGGCCCGAATGCAGCTGCAGAACTTCGGCCCCAGAAGAAGTGGACCAGCTGGGTGGGGCTGTCGATGCCAGAGGTGAGGTAAGGCTTACCCCGAAAATAAGACCTGGTGCCTCTTTTGGAAGCAAAAAAAAAAAAAAAAAGACCCGGTCTTATTTTCGGGGAAACACAGTACCTGCACGTGTTTCTGTGTCCATTCTTCTACATGCTCAACTGGGAAACTGCACTGTGAAATTTGGAAAGTTGCAAATTATCAAAGTGTATCTGTATTTTAATTTGTTTATTGATTTGTGGAATGTGAATTAGATGGGTTCTAATGTGTTTGTGAGCCTAACATATTTATTGTCTTATACTGACCCTGAATAAGGCAAGATGTTTACACAATAAACATTACTCAGGGAGGAGCCATGGAGTCATAGACATATTTTCAGTTTCAGCAGGAAACACCCAAAGAGGAACATGTATTTGCTCTTACAGATACATGTGTGCTCAAGTACACACATATATACAAACACATCTTGCTTTAGAACATCAGTGGCAAGTTAATGTACAAGAATTTGTTCTCAGAGAAAAAGGAAGCAGGTACACCTGTGGAAAATCTTCTCCTGCCCCAGTGCTTCAAGCCATAGATGTTTCTTCTCCTCTCCAGAGCTGTTTTGTCTAAGTTTGTTATACAGTGTGAAAAGTATTTGCCAGAAGAATTCTTAGAAAGGATATGTTTGCTGCATATAACTGACTCTAACCCTAACTCTAATTGCCCTGTAGTAGAAGTAGTAGTATGGGGTGCAATGGCTCGGTGGTTAAAGACAGAGAGTTTATCAGCTGGAGAGTGACAGCCTGGGTTTGAGACCTGAGCGCCATGCAATGGGGTGAGCTCCCGTTCCTTGCCCCAGATCCTGCCCGCCTAGCAATTCGAAAGCATGCAAATGCAAGTAGATAGGTACAACTTTGGTGGGAAGGTAACAGTGCTCCATGCACCTTTGGCATATAGTCATGCTGGCCACATGACCACAGAAAATGTCTTTGGCTAAAGCTGCTCCCTTGGACAAGAAACAGAGATAAGCACCATGCCCTAGAGTTGGACACAACTGGACAAGGAAATCTTTACTTTTACCTTTAGAAATAGTAGTAGTAGTAGAAGTTATATAGTAAATCTGTCTTTTCGACAAATTGCAGAAATCAACTGATTTCTTTTTGTGAATATTAGTGCCGTTTCAAAATGGAATGGAGAATGTTTTGTTTGATCATGAGTGAAGGGGTTCCAAAGGAATGATTAGCGCTGTGAGAGCAAAGATATGCTTGCTTATGCACATGAGTGGGAAACTTCAGCCAATCAGAAATGCTCTTAGCATCTTATACTTCAAATATGTACGTCTGCATTTTCATTGGGCTGCTTCACAGGCTATTAAACTTTCTATGACCATGGCTGACTTGGGCATCATGAGGCTTTGGTAGATAAATAGTTCATTTTGCAGTCCTTCTGTACTTTCAGCATCTTCCACCTTGATTTGTTAGCAATCATCAGGAATTCTGCACAATGGAATCCAAAGTATGAATGTTATGATTTAGGAAAACAGCAGTTTAACAGACCAGTGAGAGTGGGGGAAAGATTTTCATAAAATCCAAATTCATATAATTGTTGTAATTAATGTCATTTCTACCGTTACAAAACGGATGTTTCTATTTATGTTGACGTGAAATGATGCAAATGATATCTACCGCATCAATAATCTGGGCAAACTTTGGAAACTACAGATTTTGGGAATAAAGTCCAAATGCACATTTGCTCCTTTGTTATTCCAAGCCCATTCAATGGTGTTTGCCAAAGTTAAGCTTCCCTGCACAGTATTTGCATTCAAGGATGTCAATTATTTTTTGGGTCACATGCTTACTGCCAGAAAGTTCTGTGAAATAGGTTGGATCAAGAGATAATAGCGCTGAAATGTAGTAGAGCTGGCTGAGGATTTAGATCTAGGAACCTCATGTATAAATACACCAGTTGTGCAGCTCTTCTCTACATAGAAGCCCACTCACACAGGTGTTGGTTTCACTCCTGCAAACCAATTGTACCACCATGCACATGTCTTCTCAGCTGCTGTCTGTGCAGTAGTTGGTAATCTCTTCTTGCTGGCCAGCTTCTTCACTCACTTTCTGTCCTTGGTTTTTCAGTCAAGGAAAAGAAATACACAAAATTCCAACATGATGTTGAATGAACAAGAGCGGATGTTACATGTTACATCCGGTTTTCTGAGAATAGTAATAGTACTTAGACTTACATACTGCTTCACAGTGCTTTACAGCCCTCTCTAAGCGCAGTGGTGGGATTCAAATATGTGAACAACCGGTTTTCTGTGTGGATGCCGCTTCCAGAAGTCCGTTCTGGACCTGGGCAACAAAAAATTAGCTACCGGTTCTGCCGCAAGTGGTGAGAACTGGCTGAATCCCAGCACTGTCTAAGAGGTTTACAGTGTCAGCATATTGCCCCCAACAATCCAGGTCCTCATTTTACCAACCTCGGAAGGATGGAAGGCTGAGTCAACCTTGAGCCAGTCAGGATTGAACTCTTGGCAGTGGGCAGAGTTAGCCTGCAATACTGCACTTTAATTACTGCACCACCATGGCTCAGAATACTACTCAAGAATAACTTGAGTAGAACTCAACAGGCTTTGTTTCTAAGTAAACGTGTATCAGATTGCCTCGCTTTCCATATTCATATTGAATGCTTTCTTTGAGCAGTGTGTGTAGAGAAGATACACTGCAGTTGAATTTTGTACGTCGGAAGACTTAAGGTTGTTTTTTTCCCCCATTATTAAGACTTGCCCATTTATATACTATTTTAATTTTAAAAAATTCCCTTAAAAAAAGAAAAGCACAAAACTTCTCTACAAGGACTAAGAAGCATAACTGGGAAACTTAGTAATACTGAAAATTAATGAAGGGAAGGCTCAGTCTAACTCTCATTAAAAGTCTTAATTTGTTTTCAGTGGGGGCAGATTTATATCATTGCAGAATGATGAAAAACAGTATGGCTAAACCCGGAGGGATGGACATCTGAAAAACATTATTAAACATGTGGGCAGCTATACAGGTGTTATAAAACTCCTGGTGTTGAGGGATGATTTGATTAGCTAATTACCCTTGTAAAGGAGCAACTTAATCTGTGTGAAAACTCCCTCAGATGAAACCTCTCATGTCATGCTACTTTAAGATTATCTCTCCACAAACTGCAGTTAAAAATAATCAGAAATCTTGAAGTAAAATCTACTTTGTTAGTACTTAAAAGGAAAAAAAAAAAACCTTACACTTTTGGAGTTTCTCCCTGGTGGTCTCATTTTATTAAATTCCTGCTTGTTTGTCTGTTTTTTAAACTTCAGTTTATCAGAGGCAGAAAAAAACAATTATCTGTAAATGTAATTTTTAATGCATGGTAATAAAAATAAATGGAACAGCTCTGCCACTACTCACCTAAATCTTCTTCCCTGGTGTCTGGTGGTATTAAATAATGTCTGCCACACATATTCATCATCTGCTGACAGGCAAAGGAAATTAGCTGAATGCCTATAACTAAAGTGTGCTTCAAGTCCAGAAAAGTTAGAAGACCCCTCTTTTGCCCTGAGACAATGTTTTTCTCTTTGGTAATCAAATGACAATTATAAAACCAATAGCCATTCAATATAGCTTATAGGATGACTTGTATGTGTCTTGATATATAAAATTGTTCTGTCTGCTCCCCTGAAACAGACAGGAGTCAGAACCAGTGCTTATCCAAATGTGGTTGGCTGGTCTCTTCCAGTAGCATACAGCTGTGCAGAGGTACAACTGTCTTTTACAAGACTTAGGGCAGGGGTGTCAAACTCGCCGCGTCACGTGACATGTCATGACGTACCGTGACTTTTTTCCCCTTGCCGGAGCTGGGGTGGACGCGGCTTCTGCGTGACGCATCCAGCCTGCGGGCCAGCAGTTTGACACCCCTGACTTAGGCTGTACATCTATGACTCCATTATAGGTATGATATCCTTCAGTGGGAATAGGGAAATTTTTCATTCCTTATGCAGAGTGTGAGGCCACTGTCTGCCCTGATCATTCCTTTTGCAATGCAATTGTATGGTTCCCCACAAAGTAGGTGCCATGATGGAAGTAGGTGCCATGATGGAGGACCATGGGTTTCTTATCTCTACATAGATGAATAAGAGACTAATGATATGACTGGGACAAAAACAGGAACAGGATGAGGAATTTATGCATGTTTTCCAAATGGCAGCCAGAGAGTTCTTTTAGAAAACTACATGACATACCCTTCTCAGAGGAATACAGTATAGAAAATATACCATGTTGAGTCATTTTTATTGCTTGGAGAGCTTCCACATTGTCACCTGAACAGTCTTGAGAAATTTTGTTGTTGGGCTGAGATACTGCCAGCCAACATGAACACTGTAGAGTAATCACTACGGGGAAGATTTTTACAATGAACTTGTGGGTGCATGCTAAGATAAGTCACATATCTCATTTGGAGGTACCAAGCATTATTGTTTAAGTGGCTTCCATTCAGATACAAAGATAGATACAGAGACAGGGATATTCATTTGTTCATTCATTCCAGAAAACAGAGGTTATATATTCAGAGTTCACATGATCAATATTATTAAACAGTTCTGATTCAGACGACTGAATGCATCCTTACGTTAAAAAAGGGAAAGTGATTCAGCAAAGGAACAGCCACCAAAGAAATTAAAACTGATATTTTTTTCCTTTTTTTCTACAGTTTGTAATATTTTATTAGATTATAGAATAAAGTACAAAAATACAAAAGCAAATAGTAGGACACAGTGGGGAGGAAAAGGGGAAAAAGTGAGGGGGAGAAGGGAAAAAGAACAGACTTCCTCTGCTGCAGTAGAAGGAAGCATTAACACTGAACAACTTTTTTACTTTTCCATAATATTATAAAATAGTCATTTCCATAACAACAAATGAATCTAATCAGTAAAACCCCAAATCCCCCCCCTTTGTTTTTTAATCATCAAGTTTTTGACACTTTGCTAAGCACTGGTGGTACTCAAATATTGTCATGTCCTAAAAGTGGTACAATCTGTGAAAAGGTTGAAAAGCCCTGCTCTAGACTAAACTCTGCAAACTAATTAGACAATTAAGCAAATATCTTGAGTATTTTTTAAAATATTCAATAACAGATTATCAGAATAATAACACATCTTTAAGTTGACCTTTAAATGGTTGAAAATTAAAATAATTGGTATTCCAGTTGTTGTCATTATGGTTTTTAAGCCAAGGCTGCATTTCCTTTTATTTTAAACAGCAGAAAATAATTAACAAATCCTGATTAAATCTGTGATTTTTAATCAGAAGCTTGTGTTTTAGAAGGCCAACTGTATGCCATTGTCATGTTATATGTGGCAAAAACTATGTAAAACATTCCTGTTATCTGAAAATCTCTGTTGCTCCCAACTTAATATTTATTAATAGTTTCTTTTACATAGCATTTAGAGATCTATAGAAAATTAAAAACCAAAAAAGGTTAAACCATTTTTAAAAATGTTGCAAAAACCCTTGTGGGAATAACATGTAATCGAGATGAAAGATTTACTGGTAATCTCATTCTCATTAGACTTTTTAAAACATCTGTACTTCTTTCCTTTTAAACTAATGCTGCCAAATCGATTTTAAAGGAAACTCCTAGGCCATTAATGATTTACAAGCAAATGTCGACTAAGGATTGTATTATGTTCAGAACATTTGCACATGTTAAATGCAGTAAAAGTAACATAAAACCTGCCATTACACAGTTGTAATTGACAAATAGGTCCTATTGACTTCTGATAGTTCACCAGGGACTCGGTTTTAGGCATGGTCCAGTAAGGCAAAAGTTTGTCAGTATGATAATGAGACATAGGCAGAGTGGACACTGTACTCAAAGGCAGCTGTGTAGGAGCTTCCTGAATAAGTTATATGGTGGGACTACTCAAGTCAAAGGTTAAGAGGGTGGGGCAAAAGGGAATGATGTTCTATGTCCTTGTTGATAAAGTTCTAGATGTAGCGTGTGGCTATCATACTGAACCTCATACTGAATTTATTCTTCATTGCCATAGCGATAGCACATTTGTTCCCTGATCATGCTAGAATATATATTTTTTGACTTCATCTTATTAATTTATTTATTTGCTTCATTTTAATTTATTTGACATCATGGTTTTTCTCTATGTATAAAGGCATAGAGTTTTGGACAAAGCATCACTGCCTCTCTTCCTGACGAAACTGCTAACTTTGCTTTATGGCGCTATTCCAAAAGTACCAGCATAGTGAAACAAACTTCCCCACTCAGACGGGCCTAGTTATTCTCCTCTGTGCCTACTAGGTTCTCATAAGCTCCGCCAAGCATTTACAAAATGGATGTAATGCAGTTGCTCATCCTGTTCAGAAGTCAGGCTTTGTGAACTAGCTGCTAGAGAGGCAGTCTCCTAAGGCTTTGTCACTTTTTTAATCTCTCTCCAAAGCTCCCACTGTGTTCCAGACATTCCTGAGGGAACTGTCTTATCTTCTCCCAAGCATGTTTGAGCAACCCATCTCTGGCAGAAAATCCAGATTGCTGTTGCATTGGGGCAATTCCTTGTTACTTTACTTTAGAGCTTTCTAAAAGACCAACCCCAACCATGCTAATAAGAAGTAGAGTTGCAACATTTATTGATTTGTTGGATGTATATACTCTGCATTTTCATTAGGGAAATCACAGTGGCATATATAACACTCCCTTTTCCTTACCACAAAACAACAGCCTTGTTGAGCTGAGGTTTTTTTTACAGCCCTAAGCTATTGGTCTCCTAAGTAATCTTCAGAAATCCATTTCCAGATTTCAACCCCCTTTCCACTTTGGCTATAATGTTGGGTTACCATTGCCCCCATGCTTAATGGATTCTCCTGTTTCATTATCCCTCTTCCCCATTCAGACAAGAGTTTTACCATTTTTCTAGTCCCATGGGCTGGAAGAGGAAAATGGCAAAATGTTGTTGAAAAATAAATAAATAAATAAATAAATAACAACAACAACAACAACATAAATTGGGTACATTCTTTTGTGATCACACTACATCCATCAGAGAACTTGGTAAGAAAAAAAAAGTAGCTTGTAAACTTGTAGACCAATGACTGGAGGGCATAGGACTTCCTGCCACAGTGCACTGTTTTCAGCTTGAAGGAGGTATTTACTTGCAATAAAAAAAGTATAGCATGTACACTAGACAGCACTGATTGGACTGACACAAATCAGGAAACATTGTGTAAGATTATCCACTTAGCCTCACAATTGTCCCAGTGTTACTCAGGAATTTAAAAGAGCCAAAAGAAACTCCTGAGCCGAGGTTTCAGCAAAGAATTACAACTTTATTTTGATCAAAACAGAGAGGGGTTGCCTCATTCCTCTTTGTAGCTGGTAAAGGAATGAAGGCAACAACCAAGATGTCTTCCACCTTTTATACCTTTTCAGAACCAAAAGATCAGGTCTTTGTACCAGGCATAAGATGGCACAAAAAAACAATTCCAAGATGATGACTCATACACAGCAACCCAGGCTCCATCCGTAACTCCTTTTCCTCCTCCCCTTACTGTGCTCTTTTCGTGTAAGCAATCTCCTGTATGTTTAACATGAGACTTTTACTTTTCCAATATACATAAAGCATCTGCTCAGGCAATTAGCTACAAAATAATGATTACAAAATAACAAAACAATGATTACATGATAACACTAAAAATATCAATATAAAATGGTTACTATATATAAAATAGCTGCTAATATCAAACTAACCCTATACCATTTCGGACAAATGGCTGTCCAGTCTCTTCTTAAAAACTTCCAGTGTTGGAGCATTCACCGCTTTTGGAGGCAGATTGTTCCACTGGTTAATTGTTCTAACTGTCAGGAAGTTTCTCCTTAGTTCTAGGTTGCTTCTCTCCTTGATTAGTTTCCATCCGTTGCTTCTTGTCCTGCCTTCAGGCGCTTTGGAGAATAGCTTGACTCCCTCTTCTTTGTGGCAGCCCCTGAGATATTGGAACACTGCTATCATGTCCCCCTCGTCCTTCTCTTCATTAAACAGACATACCCAATTCCAGCAACCGTTCCTTGTATGTTTTAGCCTCCAGTCCCCTAATCATCTTTGTTGCTCTTCTCTGTACTCTTTCTAGAGTCTCAACATCTTTTTTACATCGTGGTGACCAAAACTGGATGCAATATTCCAAGTGTGGCCTTACCGAGGCATTGTAAAGTGGTATTAAAGAAGAGTAGAGGTTGTTATCCCAGTGGGCAGGGCATGGACAAAGGATGCCAACATGAGTTCCTGTCTCCAAAAAAAAAAAAAAAGTTTGGTGGCCAATGCCTGTGTTGGGATACATTGGCCATGTGGATCAGCTCTGAAGACAAAATGTGTGGCCCAGAATTGACTAGAAAAACTATTCCAAGATGTCTTTGTTCCTTGTTGTGAATATTTCACTTTTTTGTAGCTCAGATTAATACTGTTGTAACTAAATGGTTAAAAATCCAACATATTTATAAGAAACAAAATAAATGATGTAAAAGAACAGTATTGTTTCCAAATTAAAATATGTACTCAGATTTCTTCAGTAAATCTTTGTTGTTGTTGTTGTTAGTTGCGAAGTCGTGTCCGACCCATCGCGACCCCATGGACAACATTCCTCCAGGCCTTCCTGTCCTCTACCATCTTCTGGAGTCCATTTAAGCTCACGCCTACTGCTTACGTGACTCCATCCAGCCACCTCATTCTCTGTCGTCCCCTTCTTCTATTGCCCTCAATCTTTCCCAGCATTAGGCTCTTCTCCAGTGAGTCCTTCCTTCTCATTAGGTGGCCAAAGTATTTGAGTTTCAACTTCAGGATCTGGCCTTCTAAAGAGCAGTCGGGGTTGATCTCTTCTAGGACTGACCGGTTTTAACGCCTTGCAGTCCAAGGGACTTGCAGGAGTCTTCTCCGGCACCATAGTTCAAAGGCCTCAATTCTTTGGTGCTCAGCCTTTCTTATGGTCCAACTTTCACAGCTATACATTGCAACTGGGAAAACCATGGCCTTGACTATACGCACTTTTGTTGGCAGGGTGATGTCTCTGCTTTTTAGTATGCTGTCTAGATTTGCCATAGCTTTCCTCCCCAGGAGCAAGCGTCTTTTAATTTCTTGGCTGCAGTCCCCATCTGTGGTGATCTTAGAGCCCAGGAAGATAAAATCTATCACTACCTCCATTTCTTCCCCATCTATTTGCCAGGAATTGAGAGGGCCGGATGCCATGATTTTGGTTTTCTTAATGTTGAGTTTCAAGCCAACTTTTGCACTCTCCTTCTTCACCCACATCAAGAGGCTCTTTAGTTCCTCTTCACTTTCTGCCATTAGAGTGGTATCATCTGCATATCTTAGGTTGTTGATATTTCTCCGGCAATCTTAATTCCAACTTTTGATTCAGCTAGCCTGCCTTTCTCATGATGTGCTCTGCATATAAGTTAAAAATAGGCAGGGCGACAGAATACAGCCTTGCCGGACTCCTTTCCCAATTTTGAACCAATCAGTGGTCCGTGTCCAGTTCTCACTGTTGCTTCTTGACCCGCATATAGGTTTCTCAAGAGACAAATAAGATGGTCTGGTACTCCCATCTCTTTAAGAACTTGCCACAATTTGTTGTGATCCACACAATCAAAGGCTTTAGCATAGTCAATGAAGCAGAAGTAGATGTTTTTCTGGAACTCCCTAGCTTTCTCCATGATCCAGCGTATGTTGGCAATTTGATCTCTAGTTCCTCTGCTCTTCGAAATCCTGCCTGTACTTCTGGAAGTTCCGATCCACATACTGCTGGAGTCTAGCTTGTAGGATTTTAAGCATAACTTTACTTGCATGTGAAATGAGTGCAATGGTGCGATAGTTTGAACATTCTTTGGCATTGCCTTTCTTTGGAATTGGAATGTAAACTGACCTTTTCCAATCCTGTGGCCACTGTTGAGTTTTCCAAATTTGCTGGCAAATTGAGTGTAGCACTTTTATTGCATCGTCTTTTAAGATTTTGAATAGCTCAGCTGGAATCTGTCACCTCCACTAGCTTTGTTGTTGCTCAGCTTTCCTAAGGCCCATTTCACTTCAACATTCTAGGATGTCTGGCTCGAGGTCAGTGACCACCCCATCGTGGTTATCAGGGATACTAAGCTCGTTCTTGTATAGTTCTTCTGTGTAACTTTGCCACCTCTTCTTAATCTCTTCTGCCTCTGTTAGGTCCCTACCATTTTGGTCCTTTATCATGCCCATCTTTGCATGAAACGTTCCCTTAATATCTCCAATTTTCTTGAAGAGATCTCTGGTTCTCCCTATTCTATTGTTCTCTTCTATTTCTTTGCACTGTTCATTTAAGAAGGCATTCTTATCTCTTCTAGCTATTCTCTGGAATTCTGCATTCAATTGGGTGTATCTTTCTCTTTTTCCCTTGCCTTTCGCTTCCCTTCTTTCCTCAGCTATTTGCAAAGCTTCCTCAGACAGCCATTTTGCTTTCTTGCATTTCTTTTTCTTTGGGATGGTTTTAGTTGCTACCTTCTTGTACAATGTTGCGAACCTCCGTCCATATTCTTCAGGCACTCTGTCTATCAGATCTATTCCTTAAATCTATTTGTCACATCTACTGTATATTCATCAGGGATATGATTTAGTTTCATACTTGAGTGGCCTAGTGTTTTCCCTACTTTCTTCAATTTAAGCCTAAATTTTGCAACAAGAAGCTCATGATCTGAGCCACAGTCAGCTCCTGGTCTTGTTTTTACTGACTGTATAGAGCTTCTCCATCTTTGGCTGCAGAGCACATAGTCAATCTGATTTCTGTGTTGACCGTCTGGTGATGTCCATGTGTAGAGACGTCTCTTGGGTTGTTGGAAAAGAGTGTTTGCTATGACCATCGTATTCTCTTGACAAAATTCTATCAGCCTGTGTCCTGCTTCATTTTGTATTCTCCAAGGCCAAACTTGCCTGTTATTCCGTTTATCTTTTGGCTTCCTACTTTAGCATTCCAATCCCCCATGATGATAAGGACATCATTTTTGGGTGTTGATTCTATAAGGTGCTGTAGGGCTTCATAGAACAGTCGATTTCATCCTCTTCAGCACCAGTGGTTGGGGCATAGACTTGGATTACTGTGATATTGAATGGCTTGCCTTGGATTCGCACTGAGATCATTCTGTCATTTTGGGGATTGTATCCCAGTATTGCTTTTCCTACTCTTTTATTGACTATGAAGGCTACTCCATTTCTTCTGAGGGATTCTTGCCCGCAGTAGTATACCTGATGGTCCTCTGAATTAAATTCACCCATTCCTGTCCATTTTAGTTCGCTGATTTCTAAGATGTCGATGTTCAGTCTTGTCATCTCTTGTTTGACCACGTCCAGTTTGCCTTGATTCATGGATCTTACATTCCAGGTTCCTATGGAGAAAATATCTTTACAGCATTGGACTTTCCTTTCACCACCAGATGCATCCACAGCTGAGCGTCCTTTCGGCTTTGGCCCAGTCGCTTCACTCTTTCTGGCGCTACTAGTACTAGCCCTCTGCTCTTCCCCAGTAGCATATTGGACACCTTCCGACCTGAGGGGCTCATCTTCCAGCGTCATATCTTTTTGCCTTTTAGTACTGTCCATGGGGTTTTCATGGCAAAGATACTGGAGTGGGTTGCCATTTCCTTCTCCAGTGGATCACATTTTGTCAGAACTCTCTGCTATGACCTGTCCGTCTTGGGTGGCCCTGCACGGCATAGCTCATAACTTCATTGAGTTACGCAAGTCCCTTCGCCACGACAAGGCAATAATCCATGAAGTAAATCTTTAAGGTATGTTAAATAGATAAACTATTTTCAAAAAGTTTGGAAAGAACAAATGTCCAGGTTCGCTTTATAAAAATTATAATATTTTATAAAATGATGAGGATTTAACTTTCCCAAAGTTTATGAGTTTGCCTCCTAATGGAATTTTAAGATGTAAAGGTTATTTTTTAGAATTTAGTTGGTGCAAGAATTAAAACACACATAAGCTTTTCCTTACATTGACCTGGAGCAGGGAAAAGGGAAGAGCAGAGGTAGCATTGAAAAAGAAGGTCAGTGCTGTTTGACCGTGAGAAAACTGGATGGTTGTGGCAGGTGAGTGCAGGGCAATAGTGGCAGGGAAGCCCGTAACTGTGGAGGGATAGGATAGGTGGGATGGCAGAGAAGGAAGGCAGGTGTGACTGCAGACAAATAGGATAGTTCCATCCGATGGGTGTGGGATGGTGAAGAGAGAAAAACAATAAGGGGGAGAAAAGTGCTAAAACAAATTATAGGTAAACTGGTGCCCAGGCCACATGGAGGAAAACTGGGAAAGAGGCAGCCTCTTGGCCCCTTAAGACACCTCCAAGTTTCCTTTGGATCCATGTATCTTATTAAGTTCTGAATGTAAGGATAAATGAGCCTACAATTCTTGTTCTGAACTATTTGCATAAAATTATGTATGTATTAGATGCTTGTAATCAGGAGAGGATATTGGGCTGTGCTCATACATATGCATACCCATGCATGTGTATGCCAAGTCTACAGTCCCACACACCACAACTTCATCCCTAAGCCACACCAATATACACTTCCCCCCATATCAACATATAAGAATGGGAAAATTGAAATTCAGGTAAGTGGGACTATTATGAGGAATTGGAATGGGAAGTGTCTTGAGTCACAGGTCTCATGAGCCATAAATTGCCTTCAGAAGTTTACAGTCCGTAACATATTATACTCCTATATGCATATCGCTTTGTGTATAATATCCTTCATAAGTTGGCAAATGGTGGTAAAAACTGAGTTAAGCATTCTTTTAGAGTTTCCATGTGATCTTTGAACTGGGTTGGTAAGTGAATCACAGTCTCACTATAGAACATAAGAAGTATAAGAAAATTTACAAAGTAGGAACAGTTTGTTGCTAAATAAAGCCTCTAGTTAGGGGAGGGATATTCAGTTGACAACAGGGAAAAGAAAGAAACTGGCCAACTCATCGAAGATAAGCAAGTGTTTGAATCCCCTAAGAGAATACCCAAGTCAAAATCTGAACAGAATGGAGGATATCTTTTTAAAAATATAATCTGTTAACCCCTTTTTCATTTCTTTATTTTTAGAGCCAAAGTGCTCCCTATTCAGCAATGATATAGAGAGGCAGAATCAGGAAACTCCAGGGCCCCTGCTAGAACAAAACACATGGTGCAGATCCAGGGCCTTGCAGTGTGGTTATCTGAGGCAAGCAAAAACTGTGGAAGCCATGTTTATTGGCTCCATCACTTATAGAAAATTCCTTGGCTCAATCTTGTTGAGGCTATAGCTATTCACCGTGTTATATATATATTTTAATCTTTTTTACTTCGTATTTTTCTGGCAAACTTACTGTATTCCGTTAGTGCAGCCCCAGTGCCCCATTAAGGGCACTGAAAGCACTAATAGGCAGGCCTTTCATCATACTAGTCCTCTCATTTGGTTTTAATGAGGGTAACATTTGACAAGGTCAGTTCTCTACTAGCCTAAAGTGACTTTTTTAACTTTTTCTTTAAAAAAAAAAAATGGTGCAGCTTTTAAAGCTGGGTGCATGATTTTCTGTAACGAAAAGGCAGCCACGGTGACAGGAAAAATGGCAAAATAACGGCAGAAAAAAAAAGCACAGAAGCAGCAACGGCAGTAATAATTGCACCAAAGTTATCTGAAACAGAGGTCAGTATACTCCAGAACCTTGTGTGTGGTTCGCTAAGATTTGAGAAGGCCACTGGAAAGCCCCAAGGGTAGATATGCAGGTTCAGTATCTTCTGTTTCTAACAGAGCAAGATCTGAGGTGACTTCTGTTTGCATCAATGTCCTCCCGGAAGCTACTTATCACAATGACCATAAGATATCTGAAGCATGAGAAGCATTGGTCTGAATGTTAAGTCCAGAGAGCATGAATCCAAAAGTGCAGTTGCTCTCACTTCTACTTGGTGAAATGTCACTGGAATCTAACTGTGGAACACTATATTGTACGTATAGGCCTCTGGTTTCATCTGGCTACAGAGCAGAAGCCTCCTTCATACTTTGTTGCAACTGGGAACAGGAAAATGGGACTAATAACATGAGGTATTGGAAACAAGGCTTCCAGTGGTGGGATTCAGCCGGTTTGCACCATTTCGGTAGAACTGGTAGCTAAATTTTGCTAAGTTCAGAGAACCGGTTGATTGCACACTGCTTCCGGAAGTCCAGTCTAGCCTCGGAGACCTGGAGGAGGCCTCCCAGGCCTAGAACGGCCCACCGGAAGTGCGTGGATGCCAGTTCTGGAAGTCCGTTCTAGGCCTCGGAGGACTGGACGAGGCCTCCCAGGCCTAGAACAGCCCACCGGAAGTGCATAGATGCCACTTCTGGAAGCCCATTTTAGGCCTCGTAGGCCCAGGTCTGCCTCCAATAAGAGAACCGGTTGTTCAGGTATTTGAATCTCACCACTGCAGGCTTCCATATATGGCCTTCACACCCTCTTAAAGTGAATCTCCACAAATTGTTGCAGCACATTCAAACTAATTAGTCAATCATACAGTATCCTTTGTTTAGCGACTGTCTTGTACAGTGACCATTTGTAGCTACAGTGGTGATGAAAAACTAACTGTGATCAATCATCGAATTTACAACCTTTGCAGGTCTGTAAAGCAAAGGAAAGCTAAATTAAAGTCGTAAGCACAGTTGTGATTTCACTTAGTGACTGGTTTGCTTAATGACTGAGTTGTTGGTACCCATTGTGGTCACTAAATGAGGATTACCTGTACTTTCTCTCAGCATCCTCTAGGATTGATCAATCTGTGGTTTCTCCAGATGGCTTTCTGACTATAAATATTGTGAATTACAGTATCTACCCATCTAAAAGATTCCAAGGGGCAATTCTATGCTAATCCTTTTTCTCCCTGATTTTCAGTCTCTACTGGGATAAATTGGAAGGGTTGTGACTGTGTGTATTTATTTGATATTTGTTCAATTTTTTAAAATCTTATCTAAAGATTCTATTAAGCATGGCACATAATTTCTCTTTTTGTTGACATAAGGATATGAAATTCAGGTGAGTTTTTTTATATGGTATTGATTCAGAGGTATCCTGAATAGTGGAGAAAGGAGCAAAACATCATAAGCAGGATCTAGCTCTTAAAACTTAAACCAGACTGCTTTCTGCTAGAAATTCACATTAAATAATGGCAGCATTGGCCTCTAGTCTCTGCTAAAATCTTTCTTTCCATTCCCTCACTAAGGTGGTAGACCAGTGAGAAAACACAACTGATGAAGTTTCTTGAATGAGAAACTAAATGTTTTGTTCTTCTTGCTGAAGGAAAAAAACACTCCAGTTGCCTGTTGAAAAAGCACATTTGAGATAACTATGATCTGGATGACTGAGAATCTCCACAGATAGACAACCAGTGAGAAAAGGACTGGCTCTCAGTCCTGAAGCCCCGGCTGGAGAATGGCTCTCAGAATCAACAACAACAATCCAAGAACCCCGTGATAGTAGTATTCACACCCAAACATTTTGCAGGCTCAACGGGACCCTCTAGTTCAGCTAATGGTCGTCTTTCAAATGTTGCTTATTTATCTCTTCCTCCTTAGATATGCTCCCTGCCCAAAAGGCCCTCAAACATCAGATGAGGAAGTAAAAAAATTATTCAAAAAAGCGAGTCAGGGCATATCCACTTACTGGGTAATAATAGCACACTGTTCAATTAACTGAGGTGATTATTAGTATACGAATAATAAGTTATAATATAAAAACTCTGATTAAATTTTATAAATGCTAAATTATAACATAAAAAGATGCTGATTAATTTATTTATTTTTTTGCAGCTGGTCTCTTGACTGATTTACTCAACTCAAAAGAATTAACTCTGCTGTTTAAAAAGATGGATGCCCGAGCCAAATATCCTGGGGAAGACAAGGACAAGGCATGAAGAACTCCGACTTTGGGCGTTGGAAAAATATTGAAGCATGAAGAAGGGAGTTAGAATATCTCAACACATCGCCACAGTGAGATCTCGGCTCTCTCACTTTAGGATCTGCTGGGTGGAATCATTTTTCCTTCCTAATAGTATAATCTTAATACCGGGTAAACCCAGCATCCTTTTTAAATATCAGTCATTTGGATACGGTCAGCTTTGCCTCTGATTGGAAACATGTGTTTGTCTGCCGAGGATGATAAATAGGGGTAGGAGCGGTTCCCCACCCCCCCTCCCCGCATCTGGATCTTTTCTAATGCAGCAAAAGATCCTGATTTCAAGGAGCAGCGGCAGCTTGAGGGCAGCATTTCCATCCTGAAGAAGTGGGCTGAATCTCCTCATAAAAAACCCCAAACCTTTAAAAGGTTGAAGAGGCTGTGCCTATCCACACAAGCAGCTATCAAGGGGCTGAGAAGGAGCCCTGTGAGAAAATAAATCTGAAAAATAAAGTGGGTGGTTCTTCTCCATCCGTTATTTAAAGCTGCTCACAGCTTCGCAGCGGCAAAATGCATTCTGTGGTTTTTCCACAGACAATGGTCCTCCTGCAGACTTGAAGTCTGCATGGTAGGATTTTTAAACGTGAGTAGGATTGTGGGTTAAAAATGGCTTTATATAGGGAAAATGGATACTTTTATTGCTCAACGTTTGTAAGTCTGAATGCCATCTAATTTTCTGGGAGTTTTTGAAAAACATGGACATGTACATTCCTATTTTTTCCCTAAAATGTTCACACTTAGAAACATATTTTTCTCCTTTCAAAATGTACTTTATTACAAAGCGTGTATTTCTGCATATTTTAGAGTGAAAACAAACCATGGCAAAATTCAGCAAATTGCAAAATCTATGTCCTGATCCATGCTTTAGTCAAAGAGGTTGAGATCATGTTGACTTCCTTTTAATACAGAAAATAAAATTATAACCACAATCTCTAAAATTGTTTCAGTGCACATATACAGTAGATCTTACATATTCATATCTCCAGATATCAGAAATAGCAAGAAAAACTACAACCAACAAAACAGCCAAAAAAATAAAACAGCTTAATATAGTCAAAACCTATTAACAAAAAAGATTAAACAAATAGAAATCACTGAAACAGACTATTTTTTGCACATCAAAAATAATAATAATTGGACTGTCTGTCTATTATGTTTATTTTTTTTACAAATACTCTGAATCCCACATAAGTTTATATTCATAAACACATTACTGTCTCCACATAGTAATTAAGAGCTCTTTTTCTGCCAGTTAAGATGCTGCCCTTCACCATTATATCCCCCTTCCAATCCCTTCAAAACAATGTTGATTTGTGACTTCTGCATTTTTGCCAACCTTGGAATGATGCAAATATGCAGGAATCAGCCATTACCCAATCAGCTGACCAGTAAGAAGCTGCAGAGATTGTTGTTCAGTCAGTGATGCCACTCTGTCCACTCATATAATGAAATAAACATCCCTGGCCCACTTCTATCTATATTTCCAGGATATGCTATTTGCATTTCCCTGTTTTTCAGAAAATGTGAATGGTTCCTAAGGGATTGCTGTGAACAGCCGGCCATCCTTTTTCTGCTGCATTCTTCAGCCCCTGTGATGGTGAGAAAATAGCATATTGGCAGCAGCTGATACATTTCAGACAATACCTACCAGGCAGGCAACAGTGGAAGCTCTGGCATAGTGGAAAGCGAAATGGTTGCTGTGAGTACAGGGCTGAGGAAAGAGTTCCTACTACAGGGAAAATGTACTGCTTCTATTAAGTTTTGCAGAACTGCATGATTACAAAGGAAAAAGATATTTGCAAATAAACTTAAAAGGAGCCAAAAGGGGGAAAAAGCATCTTCAGTCTGCCATGTGAGTGCATGGATCCAGAGCTGATTCTGAAACCACATAAAGCCCTCTCATGGAGATACTCTGAGAAATAGATTGGGGGATAAATTTTCTTGGGGTTTTTAACATGGTCCCATTTTGTCCACTACTGAAATTAGCGTAGATATTTTTGAACGGACCTTTTTGATCATGAAAAATCTTTGACCTGAGAAAAAAAATACAGATTACAGAACACATTAGGACTCAAGAGTATAGTAACAGAATGTGGTAAAAAAGTAGAATACTCAAACTTAGTCAAAACCATTAAATTTTTTACTGAATTTGTTCTTTGTTCTTTGTTAGTAAATACAGGTAGTCCTCAACTTACAACAGTTTGTTTAGTTACTGTTCAACGTTACAACAGCACTGAAAAAAACGACTTATGACTTACAACCTTCGCAGCATCCCCATGATCACATGATCAAACTTCAGATGCTTAGCAACTAGTTCATATTTATGACCATTGCTGTGTCCCAAAATCATATGATCTCCTTTTGTGACCTTCTAACAAGCAAAGTCAATGGGGAAGCCTCTGCTGTTCTGACACAATAATTAATTTTTGCCAAGAAGGAACACTAAGCCTCACATGTTATGAGCCACTTACAGGGCAGTTGCAAAGTTGAATCTCATCATTTTACTCTATCCGCCATGCAGATCAGATTTGATGCCAGGTGATTTTTACTTTTTCTCAAAATGGAAGGAACACCTTCATGGCCCCGTTAGACTCAAATAAAGAGATGGACTAACCTCCTTTCCTCACTTGTTTTTTAATTTTAAAACAAAATTTTAAAAGAAGCTAACATCATACAAAGCAAAGCATAAATCAGCCTAGTCATTATTATTTCCATGAATTATTTGGATTTAACATATTGTAGGCCCTGCAGATATTTTTTAAAAATAAGAATGATGAAAAGCTGCAGCTCAGAACTTAGATACTGCACTTGCTGTAATATTATTAGCAGTAGCAATTGAGTTTGTAGTGAACATCCTGGGGGCTAGACAGAGTGATAGGGATATATCTCGTTAGTGTATCTTCTGATAAATGTGCATTTTGTGACTGAACCAACTTACTGTTGTCAGATTTTTTTTAAAAAAAATATGGAAGTCTTCTCCCCAGGAGCAATCATTTTCTTTGAGCTCTAAAGTGATGCTTGAAAAATAGTTTATTATACCACTGGACTAAAATGCTGGGGATTCCTACTTTATTTTATGTACCCTTGTGATAGTGTCCTACTTCTAAGAGGTGAGAAATTTCAAGACTGCTACTGCAATCCATTCCAATGGTTACGTTTCCTTAGAAGAAGAAAACAATGCTTGAGGGCATTTCTGTAATATTAGATTTCTATGCAGTGAGTGTGAAATGTCAGCTTAATGCATTAACACCATAAAAAAAAAGTTCCCCAATACCAGATGATTTCTTGTAGAGAGCAAAACCTCTTCTTCAGAGCAGATTGGCTGAAAATGTTAGGTTAGGTTACTCCCCCATCTATTGCACTATTATCATAAATTGAGAAGTCACTTTTCATTCATGCAATTTTCAGGGCATAGCTGTGGAAGATTGTGTCCAGCCACTGATGTCCAATCACAATATTTCAAACACTTCTGATAAGACCAATATGGCAAGTTAGTCAATTCTACTTTCCAGATTTTGTGGTTGGGCTGAACTAACTACTCTTTTTTTATCAGGGATATAGAACATGATTATAGTATCACCCAATCATTGTTAAGACAATATAAATAAAGTCTGTCCTTTATTTGAGGTGTGTGTGAGTACAATGAATGACTCTAGAAGACAGTATAAATCACTAGTGAAGAAATGGCCTAAATGAGAAATAAAGATCCAAAAAGCCCTTTTCATTTTATCAGCTCAACCCCATGGGTAGCCATGGGTAGTATATATACATATAATAACATGTGCTGGCTGATTATTTGCTAGGATTTGACATAGATACTTGTACTGTAAGAGCATTCTTATAGGTTAGTGTGCCAGGAAGAAAAAAAATGGATTCCTTTTAGCAGTTGTATAACAAATACATTTTTAGTTCAAGTACTAGAAATATCTTAGGGTTATTGTTGAGAATCTTTTCTCACATGATATATGGTCAATAGGGTGTTCCAAGTATTCAAAGCGAAGACACCCTATCAAAAAGGTAATACAAATGGCTAGACTGAAATGTAGAATATGCACAGATCTACCTCCTTATTTTCATTATATGTTTTACTGGCTTTTCTTTCTGTCCAAAACATTTAGCAAGATCTTGCTGTGCTTTGCCCCAAGCATTTATCACATTTCCCTGTGACAGGAGAATAGAAAGCAACATTTGCAGTCACCACTAAGTTGATTAAACTTTTTGAAGTTCTGTGACAGATCAACAAAAACCAGCAACAGAAAATTCATTAAAAAAAATATGCGAAGAGGAAGTTGTGCAAAATGGGGTAATTAATCTTGCAATAAAAATAATTGTTTACAGTTAAAATTAATGTAACATGTATTCCTCAGCAGATAATAAATTATGGGTTTTCTCATTAGCATTTGAATTGATTTCCTCTAATTTCGAAGAAACACTTGAGCATGTGACCAGATTAAGTTTAATTGTACTACAGCTGGTACTGATTGTAGGTGGATAGAGGTGAGAGGTTTTCTGATGTTTGTTATCCCTTTCCCTCTTCAACCTTTATTTCACACTTAGATATCATAAAGAAAAAGTGTGCTGTTTGAAATTATTTGTATTTTCCAACTTGGTGTTCACCAGATGTGATTCCCTATGGGTAAGTAAGTCTAGTGAGAGGTGGAGAGGGAGTAAATATAATTATTTCATACTGGGTTTTGGAGGGACCTGTTCACATAAATCAATGTAATATAGAATAATGTTTTGCTTTTTTAAAAGAAACAGACATTGCAATTTCTAGTTTTGAAATCTAACGTGATTTGATAGCACATGAAGGAGATCTTGAAAGGATCTTTTGAGGCCAATATTCTCTCCATGACTTTGATGATCAAGATCAGGGGTCTTCAAACTTGGCCCTTTTATGACTTGTGGACTTCAACTCCCAGAATTCCTCAGCCAGGCACGCTGGCTGAGGAATTCTGGGAGTTGAAGTCCACAAGTCATAAAAGGGCCAAGTTTGAAGACCCCTGATCAAGATGGTGGATTATCAGCCCAATATTAGCCCAATGCTCTTTTACTAGTCATTGCCATGATTGTTTCCAAACTAAAATCGTAGCAATTTTATCTCTTTTCATTTCTTCCATTTATTACTATACCATCGGGGAAAGACTTTTGAAAAGTTATTGAAGTCCCTTATTCCATCCAGACCAGCTGGCCTTTCAAAGAATAATCCAGCTGTATAGGCCCCAGTGGGAGTCACCTGACCCCTGAGAGCCAATAGAGGAAAAGAAAAGGGTTTTGACAGGTTTGAGCAGGATGAGTTTCGGGTATTTGGCTACTTTGTGAGAGAATTGGCTGGAGTCCTGTAGGTAGTAAGGCTGAAAAGGAGGAATTGTTTTGTTGTAGGCTAGAATTATTTTGGGGTGTTTTAAACTCTATGATGTTGTATGTGTGAAACCTGTCTTCCTAGAGTTGCCCTGGTGCATTTAGCGCCCACTCAGCTTGCGCTCCAAATTCCAAAAGATTGTTCGCTCTTCTAGCAGTTTAGCCAGGCCTGGGCAGGGTAAGGGTAACTCTTTCAGCTCCCCCCACAGTTCAGATGCAATAAAGGGGTGGTGGTAGCAGCAAGGGGATTCTCAGCCTTGCGAGGCAGTCTAGACAAAAAGCACATCCAGGTATACTAGCTCTATTTTTATTGTAAGGTTACATTAATAGAATCTTGCAAATCTAAAAGTACTCTCCCGTCCCTCACTTTTATCTCCTGAAAAATAGAGAGGGTCCCCTGAGATGCTGTTGCTACTCCTCCCCTTTCTTTAGATACTGTTCATCCCCAGGCATGGGTTGCTTCAGGACCAAAGGACCTCAGAGAGAGGGACAAGCTTGACTCTGAAGGCATCTTCATCATTACAGTCATAAATGAACTACAATTTAGAAAAAATGGCTATTCAGTTTAAGCACATACATGGATTAGTCACTGAACGAAGACATGGAGGATAATGCAACATGATAGGCATGCTTGATCTTACTGCTGAGGATTATAGGAGCTGTAATTCAGTGCATGTGGACATTAGTGGGAAAGGCTGACTTAGATAAGGAGTCTTTGGCTGTAGAGAGATTCAAATTCAAAGGGGAAAAGGGGATCTGGAGCAGGCTGCCATATTCTGACTCCCTAAGTATATGACAGCCATGGAAACATGTTGGTTTGTTCCTCCCCACTGTGCATGATCACCACTTTTTTCATCATTCTCTAGAGCCATGTTTCTTTAAGCTTTTTGCTCTCCAGGACCTCTTCTCATTTTTAATAATGATTGAAAACACCCAAAGAGCTTTTATATGTAGGAGTTATATTTGTTGATATTTACTATATTAAAAATTAAACTGACACATTCATATAATACGTATTTATTTTTTTGAATCATGTAAAAATAACAATATTAAACACATTGGATAGTAACATAAATAAAATATGTATAAAATATCCTATTTTTTAACAATTTTAAAAAATCTAATGAGAAGAGTCACATTGTTTAAATTCTTGCAAAAGTCTTAAATATACAGGAAATAATTTTGATTTCGCCGACTATTGATATGGTCTTGGGATTGGACCCTGGTTTGGTTAGATATGCCCAAAATCATGCCTCAACATCTGACTTTCATGAGATATTGTAATCTTAAAAGAATCCAAGAGTGCAGCCAGTTTAATTATTCTACCTTCTTATTTTTTTTTTTAAAAAAAATAAATTTAATTTTGGGATCCTGAGGACACAGGTACTCTATGTTCATAAATACAACATTTCTGTGTATGTAATGTAATGATCCTTTTAATCTAGAGTAGGAAATAAAAATACACTTCTGGCTTCAGGGATGCTGGGAATCAATATAACAACATTTTCTTTGGATCCCGGTTTTGCTGAACAATATCGTAAGTATTTATTTAAAACATAAAACTATATCAGCCATTAATTTTAAAAAATCCACATTTTTAAAGTACTAATACAATAATAAAAAATAACTCATTCTTTGTAGAAGTCTGTTGGGAATTCATTACTAGTAATAATTTATATTTAAATATGGAAGGCAAGATTTGAAATTAATCTGTCCCTTTCTTTGAAATATAATAAATGAACAATTTCCCATTCCCGGATAAACCATCTCTTAATAGTACTATGTCAGAATTCAGTATTAGTTTCTTGATTTTGCAACCATCACTGTCCCCAGAACAAATTATTCACTGTATGAGGTTAGTCCTGCAAACCTGTTTTTTTTATTATTTGTTTGCTGGTCACAAATCACGGTTTTTAAATTCAGAGATCAGGCAAAAACAGACTTACACTTGAATTCTTTAGACCAATATATGCTATCTATGACCAAAATCCTGTATGTTTTCTGAAATTCCACATAAATACAGGGAGAGTCAGAATGTGACACTAGGTATCTCCCTCCCTCCCTCTCTGCTTGTCTTGATCAGAAGCAAAAGTGTAACATTTTTACCAGTCAGAGATATGGGTTATTAATTTCTTCGAAGAAACTTCTGGACTTTTTTTTGTGATTGGGAGAATTAGAATAAACAATGGATTTCCCATTGATCTTATAGAAAATTCAGGTTTTCAGAAAGGAGAATTTGAATTGGCATAGAAAAAAAACGAAGTACCTCTGCAATCAGACCATCAGATGAGATTGTTTCCTGTTTATTTCACTTCCACTAGCATTAACACAGAAATAGTTTCTGTTGCGCTTCTATGTTATTGTGTGCTTTTAAAAATGTATGAAAATTCCAATTTAAATAAAGTTTTAAGCACATATGTTAATATGCTTTCTGTTAAATATATTCTCACAATATCATAAAAGACATTTTGATATCTTTTTGAGAAATGTGTTGTTGCTTCTGGAAAACCGACATTGTAATGTATAGTAGAGATCCCTTTAGCCTGTAGTTTAGTCCAGGAAATTTGATGAAGTCAGTTTACATCAAAATCTGTTAAGGCTGAATTCCTCAGACAGGGTCTACCTGTAACACCTGTAGTTTACCGCAGATTCCTAACTACGTGACTTTCCATGATAGGCTTTGTTTTCCTCCTCTAATCTCCCAGGCTACATACTATATTAAATCTCTCACTCAGTACAAAATATGTTTATCCCTTATTCCTCTCTCCTTTTCCTCTGTAGGAAAACTAATCCATTGTATTTGTTAGGCTGTGAGTGGGATTAGCGTAAACACAAGTAAACCTACATTTTCTTAGCAAATAAAGTGCAATGTTGTTTCAAAGCTGCCCATTCCCCTCATTACAGTTGGCAGAGTGGTGAGTGGTGTCACGGTTGACCTAGCACCAGTAGGTCGTCCATAAATGTTACTATGTGTTCCCCTCTTTACTTCCTGACTAAAATATATGGAAGCAGCTTAATATGAAATTCATGTTGTGCTGACAGATTTAGAAGTTACCCTAATCTGGAACAGACAGCAAGCCAAGTTTACAGATAAATCGGGCACATAGCATTCCCTTATATTTTGTAAATAAAGACATTCTCAGTTAAGAAGGTCATATTTTGATTGGATGGAACTGCTGTCCGTCTACAGAAGGCGAATATACATGGGGATAAGACCAAGTATTAATGACCAACTTCAGACCTTGCATATCATGGATTTCAGTATGTTTTATGTCTTGCATCTGTGTGGGTGGAAAGGACCAAGTCAGGATATTGGCAATAGGGAGGAGATGGGTCCAGCTGCTGTGCTTCATGTTATAGCCCTTAGGCATAGACCACTTGAGAATCTGAATGCTCTTAACTTGTAAATCAAAAGGCAGGAAATGACCAGGATTCCAAATGGAGACACCCCAGTTTGGCTGGCGGTTCCAAGCCATTAAATAAATATCTGTCACCCAAATCTCCCAGGTGATAAAACATGCCACTGAAGGAAAAATTTACAAGACTAGGCCAACAAAGGTTTTGCTTTATAACCAACCCTGAAATGCTTCAGTGATTCTTGGTACCCATGCTGAAGAGACTATTATATTGAAATAAAACTTGGTGGTGAAGTATCTAGATACATGTCACCTTGGCATGTTCTTTTATCCTCCGTTGACTAGTTCCTTTCACATTTATTTAGTATCATACCACACCTGACAGAAACCTCTCTCAGATTTATTGGTGTAGGCAAAATTATGCAAATTAAAAAAGAATTAATTATTAACCCTGACCTAAATTAAGAAAAGACGATGGCTCTTTTTGCCCAACAGATATGCATTTTTATTTAAAATTCCTTATCCTTACTAGATAGTTGGCATCTGCCACTGAAAAATATAGCTTGCATTATCCAACAAAATATTTCATTCTAAATTCCTTGTGAAACATCATTTTTCTTAAAATACTGCTTTTCACTCTGAGGCAGACTCCTCAGGGATAATGGGGAAGGAGCCATAGATGGTGAAATGGGCTTTCCTCCTCAGTTCAATTTTAATTCATTGGTGATTTTACTTGAATTTGAAACCAACATCCAGGCCAATCCTATACACAATCCCCTTATTTAGTCCCTTCCTTCCTTCCTTCCTTCCTTCCTTCCTTCCTTCCTTCCTTCCTTCCTTCCTTCCTTCCTGGCTGAATCCCACCACTGAGGTGGGGTAAAGTTTTTTAGCTTATTTGCAACAACAATATAACCATATGGATTCAAAGCTCTTTCTCCACATCCATTGATGTGCTTTCTTTCTATTTTCAAGACGGGAGGAAAGGATGTCACTTCCCCCTCAAAGTAGAAGGAAACAATACGGCCAATTTTCAAGAACTGGAATCCTAGCAACAGGAGGACTTATGGGCTGCCCCCCTCCTCTCAGCCCTCCTTTCGAGTGACTGCATAAGCTGACTATCCCTGCTGGAGAGGAAAATATTCCAAAGTTAGAGTGTCACTAATGAAAAAATATCTTCACATCTAGTTGTTAAACCCTTGGGATGGGATCTGTCAGCAATGGCTTCTAATGAGGGATTTTGGAAAGATATTTGCAAAGAAAAACATTAGTTAATCTGAAGCCAGAGAAAACTCTAAAAGACAATTTTAAAAATCAAAAGTGACAGTCTGGGTTCATTCATTCATTCATTCTTTCAATTTCCATATCTAATCTAAATCAATGATTGTTCATAGTTCTACGTGGGCATGTTCTTAGCACATGGAACACAACTGAGAAGGAAAGCCTGTTGTTCTTTGTCTAAATACTTCTGCAGCTGGCATTCTTATTAGGGTAACACAAGGTACTCTGTGCAATCCTATGTTTTGCAGTGATGAAGATCAATCCAGGATTATTCTGCAGCACACCCATAAAAGAAGAAACATCATTTGTCTAGGGCAAACCTACCAACGCTGACTAAACTCAGTTTATTGATGAACATATGGCTGAAGACATTGATTTAGTGGCTCTGCTGCTGTTTCACTTGCATTAGAAGAAAAAGACAAATAAAGTTGGGTGTCATCTGCATATTAATGATCCCTCAGGTCAAATCTCTGGATGATTTCACCCAACAGTCATTTAAAAAGCATGATAGAAGGAATAGATTATGAAGTCCTAAACAATCCCACAGTGCAAGTGCCAAGAGATTGAACAGCAGTCTCTGGCACAGTCATCTGGAATTGATCATCCAAATAAAAGCAGAACCAGTGCAGTGCAGTGTCTCTTCTCTCCAACTCAAATAATTTATCCAAAATGCTACCATGATTTATAATACTGAAGACCACCATGAGGATGAAGCGAATCAGCATGATTGCATTCCCTCTTCATCAAGTATCAAGGTAAACAAGATTAACATCCTTGTTTTTGTACATCAGGGTAAACATAGCAGTTCCAGTTCTTGAAAGCTAGTTACAGATGAGGGGTAATTAAAAATTAATCCTGACAAAGGGAGGCATCAGTAATGAGTCGGTCCTCGGGCTAGATAAGGGGGATTCTACTTATACTAGAGGAGATTCCACTCTTCCTCTAATGGAAACAATTGTATTCTCCCTGATCATGGTTTCATAACTGTCATTAGAAACTCAAGAGATCTCTATAATATGGAATGCTATCAGCTATGACTCTTTCTGGAATTGACTAATTCAGCTGCATAGCAAGCTGATGTCTGGGATATATTGTATTTGAGTCGGTTATAAAGATGGATTTGAAATTCAGGTAATTCTGAATACATCTATAAAGTAAAACAAGGCATTACAATATCACTATAGTTGTTCATTCCTGGCTTCAGAAATGAACCTAGATGCTTCTGTATCCAATTCTCAGTTGTGGTTTTGAACCAGAAAAGTCAACAGACTTTGGAACCTCAGGTTTTGATGACATGCTTCTTCTCATAAGTGTATCTATTTATATCTTAAACTAACACAATACTCACAGTAACTTCAGCTGTTCCCTTGATCCTCAAAAGAGGATGACTTTTTCAATGGTGGACTTTTGGGAGACCCACTTGGTCCCCTTTTTATTGGTTTTTTTCATTTGCCAGGACAGAATTTATTTACTTAGTTGACCCTTGTATTTTCAAAATGATTTACAAAACAACCATTCAAGCAAACATTTTAAGATTGTAATTTATTTTTTTAAAAAAATGGTTATTGTGATACAAAATTTATGTTGCATATAATGTATGCAATATAGAAACAATCTGCCTTGAATCTAGAAAGTCTTCTAACAGTGACTAGCCTTATATACGTAGTGGCCACCATCTAAATTACTTTCCACAGGAAAGAAGTGATAGTTACCAGGGCCCAGGGAGTTTTCTTGAGAAGTGTTCATGATGTGCTTGGACCCGTTTCCTTTTTCATGTAGATATTTAACGTAACTACATGAGGACTTCCTGCTAGATATTGGACATTTGTGACAGCCTTCTTCAACCTGGGTGCCACCAAGATTAATGAATTTCATCTCTCCCAATTCCCTCAGTAGCATGGCCATGGCTTAATATTGAAATTGAATTTTGAATGGAAGTTCAAACCTATGGATAGTGCCAAGGTTGGGGAAGGCTGATTTTCTAGTAGTCTTACTTACAAAACATGTTGGTCAAACCATTATGGGACATTCAATTTTTTTATAGAAAAACAGTCCTTGAAGGATCTCCAAGTCTAGCCTCAGAGCAACTTATCAGAGTGCATCCAGTGCAGTGAGTATTCCCAAGTTACCCTTCTGCAACCTTCCTGTTGCTCCTCATTGCCAGCTTTGTGCTCCTCTTCCGCACAAGCAACTATGTCAAGGATTTGGCCTTCTAATACCTCACAAAGAGATATCACGACACTGTATTTTCTCAGCTTTTCCAGTTAGCATATGTTAACTAAGACTTGGTACCTGAGAGCAGAATGTGCTACTGTTTTCAAATGACGAGGGGGGAGATTTTGAAAACCCTCTTCTTCAGCTTCCCCAAATTCATATTCATTCACTTTTGTCATTGACTAGCCCTTCTTGATAATTGTCTCCCATTTAGATCATGATCTGTGTACCCACTTGTTATTTTGTAATGATAGAAATTCCCCCACTTTCCATGTTCTGCTCTAGAAACTAAATGAAGTAACAGACTGTTCAATGCAAGATTGCACAAAGAGATCCCTTGCCTTGTTCTTTATATAATACTGAATCATAACTTGGTTGGTTGGATTTTTCTTTTATGTTATTGATTTAAAGCAGTCAATTTACAATTGCCAGCAATCTGCTTAGTTCCATTATTTTTATGGCCCACAGAGAGTAATTCTTTTCACCCAGAAATATGCTTGGCATGTGAAATAATGAAATTAGAGACTTTGTGGTCTGTTTACCAGACTAGAAGCAAGGGTTAGCATTAGAGATTCTCTTTTTAAACAAACCTCCAGGGATGAACTATTGAACTAACTAGCGGGTTCTCATCAACGGAGAGTCTAACAAAGTGGAACATTATTAATCACCACTTCCCATGTGTACTTTGATTTTTTTAAAACTAAGCAATATTGGTAATAAGGAAATAACTTTATTAAATATTGTTCATCTAGTATAAACATAATTAAAAGAGATATTTGTTATTCTGATCATTTAAATCATATGGGACCATAGTTAAGAGAGATACATTCCATCATTGGCAATCTCATATTATAGATTGCTTATACTGTATTGCCTATTTCAACCTGCTGCCCTCAAGATGAATTGAGAGATAGTCAATTGTCAGAGTTCCTAGCCAGGGATTGTATTAACACATCTAGAGGACATCAAGATAGAAAAAACACAACATTATATGATACGGAAGATCTTTATTTCAAGGAATAGTGCAATAAAGTGGTTAGATTGTTTATGTTAAATGTGCTGTTTCTGACAGATTCTGAAGAAAACTGCAGTAGCATCTGAGTATACTTTGAGCAGTCTGATCTAGCTAGTGTCAGTCCTTGAGGATAGACCAGGTCAGGAAACAGACACACCGCAAGAACTACTGGAATGTTTCATAATAATTATATAAAACTCATTATTTAGACTGTACAGGGATAAGAGAGACTGTGAGGTGTTTAGAATATAACAGAACAGAACAGAACAGAACAGAATAGAATAATAATTTTATTGTCACTTTTAATGTACACTAATCGGCATACATTAAAATGAAATTTCATTGCATCTTCTTCTTCTTCTGCCATATCCGTTATCGGACGTTGGCGATCATGTTGGCGATCCTGTTTTTATCAGCAGCCGCACGAAAAAGTGCTGCTGAGTTTTGTCCAAACCAGTCCCTTAGATTTTGAAGCCATGATGTTCTTCTTCTGCCTGGACCTCGTTTGCCTTCAATCTTTCTCTGGAGGATTAAATGGAGTATGCCGTATTTTTCTGGGTGTTGCATCACATGTCCGAAATATTCTAACTTTCGTTTTTTAATTGTTTTGATGATTTCCCTTGGCTTTCCCAGGCGGCTTAAAACCTCCTCATTTCTGATCTTGTCCACCCAGCTTATATGTAACAGCCGCCTGTAAATCCACATTTCAAATGCTGCTAGTCTCTTCAGGTGGCCTTTTGTCAGAGACCAACTCTCTACTCCATAGAGCAGGATAGAAAAAATATAGCATCTGACAAGCCTGATTTTCAGTCTTAGGCTTATGTCGTGACTGCAGAAGACCTTTTTCATTTTGAAGAATGCTGTTCGAGCTTTCTCTATCCTTGTCTTTACTTCAACGGTCATGTCCCAGCTTTCATGTAAATTAGAACCGAGGTGCGTGACCCTTTCAACTTTTTCTAGTGGTGTTCCTTCTGAATTTACTGGTGGTAAGTTCATTGCATACAGCTCTCAAAGGGTCACCACCTCCAATATTCAGTACACTACATAAATATGACAAAAATAAATAAATAAATACATACATACATACATACAGAATTATGCATATACCCACATATATTATATGACACAGAGAGACAACACAGTCCAGTTCGGGTTATGTATACATGTGCATGGCGAGATAAACGAATCTTGCGAGTTTACCAGACGGATGGCATAGGGAACAAAGCTATTACAGAATTGGGTAGTCCTGCTAGAAATATTTTGAAATCTCCTCCCAGAGGGGAGCAACAGAAACAGACCGTAAAGTGGGTGTGTGGGGTCCCTAATAATGCTTTGAGCTCTAAGCACAAGGCCTGCAGATGTCTGTCTCCCTTGGCTGATAATTATATTGTCATTTGAATAATTATCTTAAGTTAGTTTTTGCTAATGTTTTAGTTTTGCTATTTTGTACACATTTAATTTTGTTAACTTCAGGGCTTGAAGATAGAAATCATAAGAAAACTTCTAAATAAATTAAAGTTATTAATTCCAAATAAAATATGTATCATTTATTTTAAGGCAATATCTATGACAAAACGTATTTAATATTTTTGTTACTTTTTAGCTTTGATTAGCTCTTTCCTAGCAAAATATTCCAAGTCTGTTTCAGAAGTAAGCATGAAGCATCTGTCTCTGTGTGTGTGTTCGTCCATCCATCCATCCATCCATCCATCCATCCATCCATCCATCCATCCATCCATCCATCCATCCACCCACCCATCCATCCATGTTTTTATATTCAGTGACAAAAATGAGAGACACCTATTAAGGGGAGACAATTGGAAGGGCCTATTACCTAAAATTAGTGGATGACATCAACTTCTTTGCTAGAATGGAAAGATCTTAAGTACTTTCTAACACCAGGAATCTAAACATACTGGTTGGATCAATATTTCACTGAATTCAATTAGGTATTTAGGTTTTGGATATCTGGCTGTGAACGACGAAGTTATTCCAAAATGGAATGAATTATCATGAGTTACAATAATAACAGACCAACATTAGTTTCAAAATAAGCAAGTTGAGGTTCACAATCCCTAACTTTAGATGAGTTGTTGAATTGGATTAATTTCCAAAACATTCAGTGATTGGTGATAAGAAATAAAGTCAATTATATGCTGACATGAATTCATTTCTGCATAACCTTTCCACTCTCTACCCTGTTGTTACCATGTAAACTGCCACATTAAAGAGGAACCCTGAGCTGCATCCAGTTAATGGTAATGCAGATATTTAATTAATCTCTGTTTATAAATCTTCTGCAACCAGCTACATGCATTCAATTACGATGGGGTTTAAACTGGAACAGTATTGCAATAGCACTATTTCTCCCAGCCAGTACACATGCAACTTGTGGGCATTGTTTTCTTTCCACCTGAGTGTGAATTGTACTTTTTTCAGTGTAAACTATAGTGAATCAAAACCAGTGGTGGGATTCAGCCAGTTCGCACCACTTCGGCAGAACCGGTAGCTAATTTTTTGTTGCCCAGAACCAGAACGGACTTCCGGAAGCATCATCCACACAGAGAACTGGTTGTTCACATATTTGAATCCCACCACTGATCAAAACGTATTTGCTTTAGATAAGGACTGGGCAGAGAAATTTTCCTGCACTTTTTTTTCCTACCAGGGTATTGCTAAGGAGAAGAGAAGAAGAAATTCTCTTTGTTGGTCTTCGGTGTGGTTCAAGTTATTTAGTTACAATATAGTCAAAAGCTGTCTGCGAATGACTTGACTTTCACTGTACAGTCCTTTCTCTGGCAGTCAGTGGCTTTTGTAGCTTTACTTAATTACTTAATTATTTATAATTAAATAATAACAGAGAAGACATAATGGCATTTCTCTCACTAGGCTTTTTCAGCATTCATCATAATTAAAGTTGTGTTACTGTTGTGTTAACACACCTCTATTGAAGTGGAATCCCCCAACTGTGAGAACCTGTTAAAAACCCTCCTCCTCACCCAATTTGATGGAGACTTCCAAAAGACATTTGTGTCAATTCTAGTTTAGTGTAGCTGCTGCACCTTCAAACTCTACTGGGTGTTTAGGCTAAAATATTTCCAAATACAGATAAATAAAATTACTATTAATTTTGTTGGAAATGTGGGCAAGATTCAAAGGAACCTCGCTCCACTTAAGCCCAAGAGTTTTCAATATCAACCCTGGGACATTATCTCCTTTGAAATCTTCATCACAAACTGCTTTTAAATTTACCAGGATTTTTACTGATGCTCAAAGAAAACTGAGAAAGAGGAAGAGGCAGTGGTGGGATTCAAATATGTGAACAACCAGTTCTCTGTGTGGATGCTGCTTCTGTTAGTCCATTCTGGGCCTAGGCAACCAGAAATTAGCTACTGGTTCTGCCTAACTCGTGCGAACTGGCTGAATCCCACCACTGGGAAGAGGGCATAACTAAGAAGTAAACTGCAACTTGAATTCCTCTAATTATTATTATTTAAGCTGTATTGCTATTAACTATTACTTAACTCCTTCATTTTATTGAATTATGGAAATCTGTTGCATATACAATAAACGCTCATTAAATCTTGAATATTTTACTAATTGTCATTTGTAAGATGAGGCAATAAAATAAATGCAAGTACTAATTGGCCTATTTTATTATAGAATATAATATTCTTTTCTTGAGGTTTGAGGTATGTTAGGGTTTACCCTCCTTTCCATTAAGACATTTAAAAGTAGCTATTTATATATAATTTGACACAGTCTTCCAGAGGAAAATAATCTCAAAAGTCCTTCAGTTTTGCAATTTATTTTTCAACAGAAGATATTTATACTATAGCAGTACTTCATTCAATTTCGTAGAATTCATTTCTGGACTATTCAGTATTAGTTATATGGCTATTCCCATCAGAACTTATTCCGTATAGTTTATGAGTATCCTTTACATAGTTCGGAAATAAGTCAGTAAGTATAGTTTTCCATACTTACTATTATGTCACTTAAAAATGTCAGAAATCTGTTTTTATTCCACTAACATTATACAGTATTTCCAAGTAATATTGTTGCCTAGCTCTGAAATAGTTATTTCTTTTCAGTTTATTAAAGCTACAAAAGTAGACGAGTTCCCTACAACACTAAAACCATCTTATTTTGTAGAGGGATATTTAATTTTATCTGAGCTATGTGGCTGGTAAAAATAAAAGACTTTTCTCTCAATAGAAGAAGAATGTCAACTAAGATATGTCTTGTATAGGTTTTGTTTTTGGTTTTTTTTAAACTTCGCTAACAGCCTTTGATCTATAGTGAATTCTTTGGGTGGGTTTGGAATTATTTAATCCCATCAAATTCATAAAACCAAATTGATTTTCATGGATCACAGTAGTACAGTTTTTCAGGAAATAAGGTCTGGTGTATGAGCTAGTAGTTATATTGTATTGCTATCCTAAAGACATACTGCATGCCCTGGGGTAAAGAGAAGGTAGTATTTGTAAGCATGCCCTTTCTTCTACACTGGCTACCGAATAGATTGTGAGGAAGAAATAAGATCAGCTAAAAGTGATTTGTATTGGTAAACAAATCAATAGCAATACTGTATATCAGCTTTTCAAGGTGCTCTATTTTTAAGGATTACGTACAATTTTTTCTCTCGCAGTGTTTTCAAATAAACATTATTTAGAATTTAAAATCTGATAATCTCAATTGCTGGAATTATGCAAAAATGGATGGAAGAGGAAAAATAATTCTGGATTCTTTGCTCTTATTATGTAAATGATGGCCTCTCCTTCTCTTTTTAAAAAACCCTTCCCTGTGATTTTCAATCCTTTCCCCTTTTTTAAAACGACATGGGAAAACACTGAAAAACATCCCCCGACTCCACAAAATGATTCTTAGCTGAAACTATCCATTATTTTACCAACCTTTACTGCATAAAATGTTCAACATAGGCTTAGCTTTCATGTGCTTAAATTGCTATGTGCATACTGTATAGCTTTTATTGGTAGGGGAATAATTAAAATACCCTGTCCTGGATTCTTGAAACAATGCAATTGAATCTGCTCTTTGTTCTCAGTCAAAAATTCTGCCAGTATTGGTGCATCATTTCAAAGTATAAAAAAGTATATCAAAGAAAGCCAGTTTGGTTTAGAGGTTAAGGTACCAGGCAAGAAACCAGGAGACCAGGAATTCCAGTCCTACCTTAGTCATGAAAGCCAGCAAGTGGCTTTGGGCCAGTCACTCTCAGGTTGTTGTGGGCAAAATAAGAGGAAGAAGGTGTGTTGGATATGTTTATTACCTTGAGTTATTTGTAAAAATAATAAAGGTGGGATATAAATAAATAAAAATAAGCAATGAAATGTAATTTGCAATTTAAGACTTCTGGGGAATTGGTTCTATTTTTAAATTTTATACTAAAATCCCCCTCTTTAGGGTAATGAAATTTATTCTGATATATTAGTTTTCTATTTTGAATTAGAATAATATGTTTTGCATTTGGTGTGTGGAAATATTCAAAAGGTTATTCTTGACAAAAAATTAAAAGAGTAATAAATTGTGTGGAGATTGAACAGATCACAGGAACAAGGCACTGAATGTAGACCCAAATCTTGTTTGCTAGTCAAGAGTACTAGTTTTGGTTAAAAGCCCCAGACTGGTTATCTCATGAGGAAGAGGAAGTTTGGAAGAAGAATTCCGTATTTAATTACTAAATAAATTTATATAGCCACCCAATTCACACATAGGTGACTGCAGGCAGCTTATAAAATTTTAAAAATCAACCATATAATAACACCCATCAAAAAAACCCCAACTCCCATGGTAGCAGCAACACAGTTCAATCAGTCTCCAATCATGGTCCCCAGGCTCACTGACAAAACCATGTTTTTAGGAACTTTCAGAATGGGGCCGCAATGGCTTATGTGGTTAGGAGGCTGGAGATCATTGAGAGGTTGACAGCTGGGCAGTTCAAAACCCAAGAGCGAGCCGTATGACAGAATGAGCTCCTGTTAGTTTTGTCCCACTTCCTGTCAACTTGTCAGTTCTAAAGCATGTAAATGCAAGTTGGTAAATAGGTACCACTTTGGTGGGAAGATAACAGGGACATGAAAAGAGCCCCTCAAGCACCCCCTGGGCAACAGGGATGTCACTGGCTAATCCTTTCAACCTGGAAGCACCTTGGTAGGTGTTTCCACTATGAATGTAGTAGTAGGGACTTTCAGAGAAGCAGCAGGGTGGGGGCCAACTGTATCTCTGGGAGAAATATGTTCCATAAAGAAGGGGCCACTACCCAGAAGGGTCATTTTTATGGTGGCCTGAGACAACAATCCCTAACAGATAGGACCCATAATAGGTTCTGCCTTTCTCTCCTAGATGTAATAGGGGAGAGGCGGTCTTTCAAATAACCTGGCCCCAAGCCATGTATGGATAACCAGGGTGCTGGTTATCACCGTTATCATTTCCTCCTCTGAAGCCAGCTTTGTGGAACTACAGTAAAACTTCAAGTAATGCAATTGTTGCTCTTTGCTATTTGGAGAAAACCATTGTTGTACCGCTACCATCTGCAACTCATATTTGGTTCATAGGACACCTATGTCATTCTCAGAGGTCTGCCAACTCCTTTATAATATTCGCTGCTATTTTAGGCATATCTTAGAAGAAGGATAAGGTGCCACAGTGTTGTTATCTGAAAAAAGTGACCCAGAGTTAAAATAGAGAGACATTTTAAAAAGTGTGCATTGAATATAGTTATTTATTGTAAAGGAGTACACAGGTGACCTTGAAGAATGTATGTGGCAGCCAATAGAATAGAATAGAATAGAATAGAATAGAATAGAATAGAATAGAATAGAATAGAATAGAATAGAATAGAATAGAATAGAATAGAATAGAATAGAATAATAATTTAGTTGGAAGGGATCTTGGAGGTATTCTAGTCCCAACCATCTGCTCAAGCAGGAGACCCTATGCCATTTCAGATAAATGGTTGTCCAGTCTTTTCTTGAAAGCCTTCAGTGATGGAGCACTCACAACTACTGAAGGCAAGCTATTCGATTAGTTGATTGTGCTCACCCTTAGGAAATTTCTCCTTAGTTCTAGGTTGCTTCTCTCCTTGGTTAGTTTCCATCCTTTGTTTCTCAGCTTGCCTTTTGGTGCTTTGGAAAAGAGTTTGACCCCCTCGTCTTTATAGGAGCCCCTCAAATATTGGAACACTGCTATCATGTCTCCCCTAGATGTACCCAATTCTAATGTACCCATTAGACTAGATGTACCTAATTCCTATAACTGTTCTTCATATGTTTTAGCCTTCAGCCCCCTAATCATTCTTGTTGCTCTTCTCTGCACTCTTTCCAGAGTCTCAACATCATTTTTATATTGTGGTGACATCTATATAATACTCATATCAATTCCAATGGCATAATCTTTCATCTTGTCTGTCCTCCAAAACCATGATAGAACAATAGAGGATTCAATGCTACCTGAACAAAATGTTATGTGTGGGCGAAGTTGGATATTTTGCTTTCTTAATTCTTCGACTGTCCTTTCCAACAGTAGTTTTATCTTTCCCTACTGTCTCCTTCCTGCCAGGCGTGAGCAGCTGGGCCTTATGGTCTTCCTCAGTAAATGGTTCCATTTCAAACTGCTCCTACTGATTACAGTAGATGTTTTCTGGAACATTGATCTGGAATCTCCCTTTCTGTTTTTTGAGCCCATTGTGCCTAGAGTGGATAAATAACTAAACCGTTCACTTAGGTTGCTCTAACAACTTTTCTCTTCCAACATACACTCTCAGTATTTCTTGGATTGTATTTGTAAAATTACACTAAAGAATGGTGGATGAGAGAGGAGGAAGCTAAAAGTTTGGACTTGCTGCTACTGTGATTTCAGAGAAAATAGCTTTCTACTCTCTCATTCCTTCATATACATCCACAAGGATAATATTAAAGTAGGAATACTTTTCTTTATATCCATTTTCAAGTCAGTCACGTGAATTTCAGGAATTGCCAATAAACTATGTGGCACAATTTGCAAAGAATAGCCAGTTGAGACCTCTACTCAACATGGACTGCAGTTTAGCTGTCAAGGCATTATCACTCCCATGAAAGGTGAGATGATTTAGAGGCCAGGAGAAGCTTAATTTTTCTTGATCACCATGTGCAACTTGGAATTTTAATAGCAGGCATAATTAATTCTTCTGATGTTAATCATCAGGGCTGGATTCCACAATTATCAGGCTTGTGCAGCTGGGGCATGGTACAGACATGAAAAATTAGGAAAATGAATCCGTAATTGGGTGGCAGATTTAATCTGCATCATGAAAACAAAGTTAAAAAGAAGGGGGACTGGGAGAATTTCTGCCGAAGCTTTTGTGCCAATAAGTGCTGACAGAACTGAAAAATGTTGCCGATGGCCAAAGTGATTGGTAATTACCAAGCCATTGAATTTTTTATTGTCAATTTATCATTGCACCAGAGGTTAAATTTAACATCTTCTTCTAAAGCCATCACTCTAGGAAGAAGGCAAGCTTTGTATCAGGTGATTCCAGGAGTCAGTGAAAGGTTAATCAGGAACTCTTTTAGCTAGCAAGTGTTTCCAAATCTATATTTTTGCTTCTTTATATAATAGTATTATATTAGTATATAGTACAAAAAGCTCCTTATATGAGCTTATGTATCAGGTTGCGAAGGACTGAGGAGAGACGAATCTTCACATTTCACTTATATATTTGAATACATTGCTTGGCAACATCTATACATTTTCTTTACTATCTTTGAATAAATCTGCTTGTAGGATATGGTATGTTCTTTTCCTATTTTTCTATCCTGTTTTCCTTCTTTCCCATCTTTTTCCAATGCATGTGTTGAAATTGCATTGACAAGAACACATTTTGTAATGAAGTGCAAGAGAGAATTTCAGGGTATGTGCGTATATCTGTTTGTGTTTGTGTGTCTATGTCTGTCTATGTCTATGTCTATGTCTATGCATAGGTAGATATGCACCCAAAACAATGTAAGATTATCATTAGATTATTTATAGATCTCCCAAAGTTCTGATTTAAGGAAATGATGTAATTGCTAACAAAATAAATATGCTATAATTGTCTGGAAGGACTATAACTTCATTTCACATATTACAAAAATTAATGTATTTCAATACATTTTAATATGATAGAAATTTAACCTTTTGTCCCTCATTTGCCACTTTAATCTCTCTCTCTCTCTCTCTCTCTCTCTCTCTCTCTCTTTTTTTTTTTTTACTGAGCAAGCATTGAATCCAGTGAGGATGTGCTGATGAAAAGGAAGTATATGGGTTTTTTTTATAAATTAAATATGGAAATGACCTTTAAGGGAAAGGAATCAATGCATGCATTAATTACTGCAATTCGTTATCCAAACAAATGCAGAACTTAGCTTTTTTGCTGGATACAAATGAAGGGGCAAAACATGTTTATTGCAGACAGAGGCTTTTGATCTTGCTATGTTAATCTGCAGATATATTTTTTTTAAAGTGTGACTTCACACTCCAAGTGGACTCCTCTGGGGGATATCCTAGCTGGGATCAATCCCCACATGCAGGCAATGAATTATTGATGCTGAATACAAAAGAGACCCAGTTCATGTGAGCCATGGTGCTATCACCTGCCAGTATCTTGGACAATGTTGTTTTGATAATCTCTGCTTTTTTGCTCTTGAGCTGGATGCATAACCAGTATCTTTAGTCCTGATTGCTCTTGTAAATAAAAAGGCAAGGCTTTTTACTAAAGGTATTTACTGAATGAGGAGAGAGAAGCCCGAGATAAAAGCAGAAGTAGAAAAGTTAAAAATGGACTCTTCCTGTTCAATGTGAACAGTGCAGTGAATTATCAAAGGCATTTTCTTGCTATTCTCCTGAATTAATATAATCTACTCTTTCTTTTTTCTTAAAAAGAAACACCACAAGAACATAATTTTTCTTCACAGTGTTTGGCTGCCTGATGACAAATTACCACAGATATTTTTTCTTACCACTCAAATCCTGACGGTGAAGAGGCTGTGATTCTAACCCTGCAGGATTTTATATAACAGTCATTACTCTGTTAAGGTCACATAGAAATACACATTGTACCGGAAACCTCAGCTATTTTAATTGGATACTAACCAAAATTTCAAGTAATTAAGAATCAATTTGGGGCCATTAGTAATTGAGGCTAGCTAGCCAGTGGTGCACATTTCAGAGGAGTTAGTTTTAATGAGAGGATTTCCAGGAGAAGAAGAATAGGAGAAAAAGAAAAAAAAAGAGAGAAAAGAGATTAAAGACAGCATAAGAACCTTTGGCAGCTAAACTAAACAACTAATGGTACATAAAAAGATGCTGAACTTGTAGTCTCTTTAATTGATCTACTTACTATTCTTGAGGAAACTTTTAAAAAAACGAATGGAGGTATTTACTGTACATTAGGAGTTCAACAACTATTTATAATCTTTAGAAGTGGGTACCTTCTTCTCAACTCCTTTCTTTTCAGCACATGTTTTAACTTTTTAAACATATGAACATTACAAATACCAGTACATTTTGTCCTTTCTAGGCTATGAAGTCTTGCAACATCTGTTGGCTTATACTGTGCACTTACGAACATTTGTGAAGGGGTTTCAGACAATCACAAATTGGGTAGAGGAAGACTACTAGCTCATGGTAGATTGTGAGAAACAGAGGAAGAATGGTGTTGTGTGTTATGTATGTGTACACAATTTGGAGAGCAAGCAACAAAATTTCATTTTTAATGTGTGCCAATATGCCCGCAGTAAAAAATGACCATAAAGGCTATCTATCTATCTATCTATCTATCTATCTATCTATCTATCTATCTATCTATCTATCTCTATCTATCTATCTATCTATCTATCTATCTATCTATCTATCTATCTATCTATCTATCTATCTATCTATCATCTATCTATCTATCTATCTATCTATCTATCTATCTATCTATCTATCTATCTATCTATCTATAAAATATCTATCTATCTATCATCTATCTATCTATCTATCTATCTATCTATCTATCTATCTCTATCTATCTATCTCTATCTATCTATCATCTATCTATCTATCTATCTATCTATCTATCTATCTATCTATCTATCTATCTATCTATCTATCTATCTATCTATCTATCTATCTATCTATCTATCTATCTATCTATCTATCTATCTAATCTATCTATCTATCTATCTATCTATCTATAAAATATAGCTGCCTGGATACATATGTTCTCTATCTATCTATCTATCTTATTTCATTATCTATCTATCTATCACTATCTAATCTAATCTATCCTATCTATGACCCTTCTATCTATCATAGGATCTATCTATATCTATCTATCTATCTATCTATCTATCTATCTATCTCTATCTATCTATCTCTATCTATCTATCATCTATCTATCTATCTATCTATCTATCTATCTATCTATCTATCTATCTATCTATCTATCTATCTATCTATCTATCTATCTATCTATCTATCTATCTATCTATCTATCTATCTATCTAATCTATCTATCTATCTATCTATCTATCTATAAAATATAGCTGCCTGGAGTACATAGCAAATGTTCCAGTGGCGAGAGAGATGACCCAAGCTTTTGATATGATTGCTCCCAGGTGGTTTCTCTGGAGTATTTGGTGCTTTCTGAGTTTAGTTGTTTGCTTACAGACATTTCATTACCCAACTAGGTAACAATCCATGTGAGTTCAACAGATCATTATGGAGAAAATCTATGTGATCACTAAAGTCAACACTGACTTGATGGCACATAATCAATCAAGGTTGAAGTAATTTCCTGTATAAAGCAATTTATTCTTTCTCCCATTTTCTCATTGGCTTTACCCTTCTGGCCTTTAGGAAGGACTTGAAGACTTGGCTTTATCATTTTGTCTGAGGATCTGGTAGTGGCTGTGTGGAGCCTGCTAAATGACTATTATATTGCACTTCTGCAGATTATGTTTTAATAATTTTTTATTCTTTTTAATGTGTTCCAATAGTTTTTGTTATATGATTTTGGTTATTTTGAATTACATCAATAGAATTGTGCATTTCAAAAGAAAACATTTTTTCACCATGTGAGAAAATTCCACATGAAGATAGAGGATATATCATGTTAGATACAGGAAGCCTTCTGCATTGTGAAAAGTGCCAACAGGTGGGACTTTGTGCTGGAGACTGAAAGAAAGATATCTTGAATATCTCATTAAATTCCATGGACTATCACATTTTTTCATAATTAATATTTCTTAGAAACTGCTGTGACTTCTCTTGTGTTCCTTCTATGTGAGGGAACTTCAAGGCTCCACAAAAAAATGTGATACCAACAATTACAAAAAATCAAACTATATTGTGTTAGTATGTGAAACATAGCTCTGTGAGCATATAGAGAAAGTTATCAGGGTACATATTTTGAAAACTAATTGTTGGGCAAGCAAAGCAATACATGGTAGAAATAAGGGATTTGATATCAGGCCAAAAGCAACTAGCAATCAACTGTTGGAAACCCTTATAGAGAAGTCAAGGCATTGATTATAAGCACCACGGTTTAATCAGCCAGCAAAAGCTAGCACTCAATTAGTGTGGAATCAACAGAGTTGGGATTTTTATGTTTTGTGGAAATAACTAAAGGGCAGATCAACTACCTGTCAACGACTGACAGCTCAGATCAACATTTGGATGAAAAGATTAATAAGGTGGATATTTCAGAAGGAAGTAAGACAGGCAACTCTGTGTAAAACTAAATCTGAACCATTTAAACAAAAGTTCGGTTTGTGCATCATGCTTCTTCCAGGTGAGTGGAGGCTTTGAGGGTTCTGCACTTGACAGCCTCCTGTGTGCTGGAGTAATAGTGTAAGAGATATATTTAAAGGCCGGTTTTAAAATTCTAGATGAAGGACCTTATGGAGGTCTGAAGCAGGCCTGAAGGACTGACTCAATCTATGGTTCACATTATCTGCAGAGGTTTTATTCTGTTGGGTGTAAGGAGTGGAGAAGATGGCCTCCTCCAGATATGCAGGATCCATTGCTTTGGCAAAAGGAGCCGAAGCATTTTTTTTTAGACATATAATAAGACAACCTTTGGAAGTAGCTCAAGCTGATACCTCCCTAATTCACTGAACTATAAGGAAGAGGAGGAGGTACAGCATAATCAGAGTTGCAAAATTCTGCATTTATAGCCAGTTTCAATAAATGCACTATTAGTCTTTTTGTGGAGCTGATTACCTGATCCAGGCTAGGATTTACAGTGGGTAACAAAACTGCATATAAATGACACTTAAATGTTGCAGTTAATATATGCAGAAAAAAAACGGATATTTTTGTCTATTAATTAACTGAGAAATAAGACCAGAACTGTGGACACACACATACACACACATCTACCATTTATTCTAAGATCAGGTCTTATGTTTAGAAACACCAAAAATATGGATAACAAAACCACAAATAATGAAGGTCCCTTGTTGTGCATATAGATCCACAGAAAGATCAAAAAGTTATTGTGGCAAAATATATAGTTATGGTGTACATTTCAAATTTCTGTATTTTGCCAGATCATTAGACAAAACAGCTGTTAACTTGTACATTTTAATGGCTATGGAAATGTGGCTTTCTAAAAACATGACTCAGCAGATGCAAAGTAGCTGTTAGTGTAGCAAGTGCACCAAAGTGCTGTGAGATTAAAAGCCTCCTGGGGCTAATCAGAGGAGTCCCAAAATTCATCTTCCAAATGTTACATTGTGGAAACACTGCGGCTGTTTCCACTAAGCAAGCTGCAAGATGGGAAGAGTTGGAACCATTTGGCTGAAAAAGATCAATTGTCTAGTTTATGCAGTCATAAGGATTACAGAAGAATAATAGAGATGGGAACAGAGAAAAGAAAGCTTTGATAATTGGCTATGGATACTATATTCAATTGGAATATCACTCCACAATCCAAACACTGTTCTTTTGTTGTTCAGTAGCACTTTCTGGGATTGAATCCCATGGTATTCTCTGCACTTCAGACATAGTGTTGGAAGGAAAGGGATCTGTCTGTCTATATCCATCCATCCATCCATCCATCCATCCATCCATCCATCCATCCATCCATCCATCCATCCATCCATCCATCCATCCATCCATCCATCTATCTATCTATCTATCTATCTATCTATCTATCTATCTATCTATCTATCTATCTATCTATCTATCTATCTATCTATCTATCTATCTATCTATCTATCTAATCTGTTTATATCTATTTCTTCATCATCTTCCTCCATTTCATCTATTATCTCTATAGTAGCTATCTCTACTTTATATCTATATCTACTGTATCTATCATCTATCAATCATCCATCAACTATCATCTATCATCTATCTACATCATCATCATCATCATCATCTATCTCTATCTCTATCTGTTTATCTGTCAGCTGTCTGTCAGCCATCCATCTGTCTATATCAATCCATCTGTCCATCCATTTAGATTTCAAAGTTTCATTTTCTCAATTTCTGTAATTAGCCATAATCATACACCGTAAACAATTTACCCATGGAAAAACAATATTTTCAGTTTCGATCCAGGTGGGAAAGCAGAAAATTTTGCAAAGCTGAGGGACATTGAAGGATAGTATCCAAAGTAAAGACCATAAAACAAATTTTATATTATTTAACTACAGGTTACAGCATCTGAAACAATAGTTCATAGTCTAGCAGCTGTAGCTACAATAGCCGTAGCGTATTCCATATCTTGCAGAAACTTTTACATTGAGTTACCAGGATACTGTCCTCAAACACAGGATTTTTCTGAATTCATATAAACTAATGACAAAATGAAATAAATAAAATTAATGTTCATATGGATACAAAAGACAAGGCCAACTTTTCTCTAATACTGTATAGGAAGCGATTTATGGTACACTGCCAGACCTGTCCATTTAAATTAAACTTCCCTGAATTCACTGTTCCCTTCAATACAAATCTATTTGGTGTAAAACATTAAGGTAGTAATAAATATATACAGATTAACTCTTGTAACGAACATTTTTGGTTTTCATTCTTTATACTTAGAAATTGTTAATGTCTGTTTACTTTAAACAGTTGACTGCAGTATTCTGGAAAGGCAAATATGCCAGAAATAGTCAATATTTTCCAGTATCTTTAGTATAGCATAGGGAGTTGGCAGACCTATTTCTTGTGAACTCATAAGAATCTAAGGCATTCTGATGGATAGTTAGCTAAGTTTAAAGTTGAGAATGTGAGGAACAGTCAGGGGGCAGTAGACATTGAATTTTTTACCAGCTCATGGGAGAAGTGGTTCATCTGATAGCTATTGTATCAAACACAACAGAATTATATAGGGCAGTGATGGCGAACCTTTTAGAGACTGAGTGCCCAAACTGCAACCCAAAACCAATTATGCATCGTCGAGTGCCGGGTGGGTGTGGCCCATTGGGTGGGCGTGGCCAATTGGGTGGGCGTGGCTGTGGTAACGGCAGACAGGGTGGGACTAAAAAGTTCAATCAATCAATTCCAACTTTGCAAGATCTTTTTTTTTTCCGCAAGAAGTTGAAATTGACTGATTGAACCTTTTTTTTTTTTTTGCACACGGCAGCGGAGGCCTAAAGCGAAAAGGTTTTATAAAATCCAGCTGAAGGCCTAGGACTGGGGCGACGGCGCACGTGCCCACAGAGAGGGCTCTGCGTGCCACCTGTGGCACCCGTGCCATAGGTTCGCCACCACTGATATAGGGTCTCCTGCTTGAGCAGAGGGTTGGAATAGAAGACCTCCCTTCCCACCCTGTTATTCTGTATTCTGTATATCTTCAACACTATGGCTTGGATCCCGAGATCCTATGAGCAGTTTTCAGTTTCTGTTCTCACAAATTGTGTGTAACCTTTCCATCCATAGATGATGTATGTTAAAATGCAAGAGCAGAGTGACCTTTCCTTTGTATATTATCCCCTCCTTTTCCTGTACTATCCAATTAAAAAGCATTAGAGATGTAATGAATGAAAAAATATGAACCACAGTCTTATTTGCAATATAGAATGGGCTTCAAATCCAATGTGCTTACTTATTAAAAATGGAAAGGGATTATTTATGTATATATTGATTGGATTTTTACACTATTGATATATGATAACTCTCAGTGGGTTACCAAAATGAAAACATTGACAATGCAACAATATAAACTAAATCGTAAAAACAGAAGCATTAATGGTGAGGTGGAGTGGGAAGCTAAGCAGGGTTGGGTCTTGGAGAGGCTGTTGATTAGTCTTGGAAGTAAAAAATAATCCTGGAATAAGTCTGCGGATCATTTACCATATTTTATTAATTAATCTTTATCATCATCCCTGGAGATAGTAATGGCCAACTACTTCCCTGCTGTTTACAAGAACCCAGCATGAATGTATGTATGTATGAAGTCACCAAGAGGGATTTTGAATATAAAAGGACATTTTTGGAAGAATTTTTTCCAGCAAACCAACAAACATGTCATCTTTAAATCATTAAAGGGAGTGTACATCTGAAAAAAAAAGGAAGTATATTAAAAAAACTTATGACACCATTTTCACAACTGTCCATAGGAGGAGTCAATTGTTAGCGCAGTTCAAAAATCACTTGAAATAAATATTTTTCTCTCTTTTTGATTACACATGTTATTTATTTATTTTATTATTTTTAAACTGGTACGGCTCCTCTATCATTTCAGTTTCACCAGGGAGAAGTGACAATAATGACAATATAATCAGTGGATAGGAGCCTGGGGGTGGGGTGGGGGGAACCACATGATTGTTTTACGTGTGAATCAGCTCCTTAAAACAGCCACACCATCTTTCCAAGTAAACCTGAAAATAAAGGCTGCTGTAATGAACCGCAAATGCTGTGCTTGTACATGTGTGAGGGCCAAAGAACTTCTGAATCATCTTCAAAACTTGCACAGCCCTATCACCAATTGGATTCCCCCAGTGATTTCTCACTGTAGCTTCCGTCTTTTTTTTTTTTTCCTCACTGCAGAACATTCACTAGGTAGAATAAAAAAGGGACATAATGCAGCAAAGATTTTGAATGCGCCATTAAGGCACAAAAGAGCGAATTGTGCCTGGGAAGGAAAGATGATTTGGAAGTGCCTCCTATTCAGTCTCCTGGGTCCTGCTTTTCTGCTGCAGAGCTATTTCATTTACCTCAGCTTCAGGCCCTTTTCCTCAGTCGAGAATAGCTTCTGGATTAAGACACAGAGAGAAGAAGCTCGTTTCAGCCTTGTTTGAAAGAAGGAGAAATGATGTCTTTGGTATTTGAAGGCAAAAATCTCACTGAAGTGACATTTCCATTTCCATCTATCTTTTCACTAAAAATAAAGAAGCTCAGGGATATGCAAGTGTGCCTAAATTGAAAGGCTCATTTGATTTTAGCTAATGTTCTGGTTGGCTTTGTTAGAGTTCTTAATATTTATAATTCTGTGTTCTCTGTTATATGTACCTAGTGTGAAATGTCTGAGAAATGGAGCCTTGGGTTTAGCTTCTCTTACGGGAAATAATAATAATAATAATAATAATAATAATAATAATAATAATAATAATAATAATAATAATAATAATAATAATAATAATAATAATAATAATAATAATAATAATAATAATAATAATAAATTAAAAAGTTGGAAGGGACCTTGGAGGTCATCTAGTCCAACCCCCTGCTCAGGCAGGAAACCCTATACCATTTTGGACAGTCCTTGTTTAACAATCACTCATTCAGCAATGATTTGTTCTTGTGACAGTGCTGAATGAGTGGCAGTTACAACCAAGCCTCAAAGTTCCATCCACCACTTGGCAACTCGTATGAATTTCTAACCATTGCAGCATCCTATAGTCACATCATCATGGTTTCTGACCTTCCCCGCTGGCTTATCATAGGAAAAGTGAATTGGAAAGCCGGCAGGAAGTTGGAAATCACAATCATGTGAAGTCCTTGCTTAATGACCTGTGCAGTCCTTGCTTAATAAAAGTAACTGGGTACTGCCATAACTGTCACCACTAAGTAACGCAATAACCTGACATCCTGCTTTATGACCAGATCACTTAGCGACAGAAATAATTGTTATTAACTAACGGGATATCTGTACACATAGGGCCTGCTGAACAGGACTCTTCAGGCATTGTTGAGTTGACAGAAAACTGTAGCTGCATGAAAGTTTCTGATTTGTATCTTGCCTCTGTCATAGGGTCACCAGATCTGGGTGACCCTATGTCCAGAAATTTGGACAGCTGCTAGATAGCAGCAAAAAGATACTAGAAACTCCAATGTCTGTGCTCCCATCTAATGGTGTGCATTTTTGAACCCTGAACTGGTAGCCCAAATATTGCTATCTGTTTCAAGTCACTGGAATCACTTGACTTCCTTCCAAGAAACTGGACGACATAGACAACGAGATTATAAACACCTTAAGGCTGTCCTTAAGGTGAGTTCTGGAATAAGATGGAATGATTATTTTAGCACTGATACAACTAAGGCTAAGGGTGACTTAAGTCTGCTTCTCTCTTGTTCACCATGGCAGAAGAAAGGAGATGTGGGGGAAAGGCCCATGGTTTTATTGCTTGCCTCTGTTAGCAATGTAGAGCGTGCAATCCTTTTTTTCTGAAAGTGTCAAGGTGGTATCACAGACAGATCTGATTTTCCCTGCTATGGGGAGCCAAGTGCAGGAGCCTTCTATAGAACAAAGAGGTGGCCATATATTAGGAAATATTTCTGCATGACCACTCTGCTTCTAAAGAGATGAAAGGTGGACAAAACAATTGTCCTGCAAGGAAAGAGTGTCTGTTAGGAGAGGTGTCAACAAACCCGGTAGTGGTAGTATCTGTGCAATTGAAGACCTATCTCTTTGGAGTTTGCACCTCCAGAAGGATGGATCTTTCATTGTGGGATTACATCTTAGCTTTTTGCCCCCTGCTACAGATGACAATTAACTTACATTAGTCTACCTACGTCAACTCTATTATTAAAGGTTCCTTTCATGTAACATTTACTATCATAGGGGACCACTACACGTGGCAGTTCAAAGCATTTGCTGAAGTTTAGTGAATCTAAAATATGTTGGTACAATACAGATACCATGACAGAAGGAGGTAACAAGAACAGTGAATACTTTAACTCAGGGATGTCAAACTCGCAACGTCAAGTGACGTGTTGCGACGTATCGCGACTTTTTCTCCATTTCCGACAATGGGGTAGGCGCGGTTTCGGCATGACACATGGGCCGGCAGTTTAACACCCCTGCTTTAACTGCTTTTTCTTGCATGTTTTTGCAGTTACTGGTATGCTTAAAAGATGGTTGGGAGAGAAGAAAGAGTGAGGAGTCTGGGGCAAGTATATAGAAGTCCTTATATAAGCTCTTACAATCTGCCCTCTGATTCTACCCACCTCGGTTTTCCCTTCTCAGCAGATTGCTTTGTCATAAAACCTTGAAGGACAACTAACTCCTGAGAGGCTATATTATACTTCTCCACATACCAAAACAACTCCATATACCAAAACAATAACAACAAAGCAGATTTGTATCTAGTTAATAGATTACAACTAACTCCTTCTCCATCCGCCTTCTCCACAACCTGCTATGAAACTTTTAGAATACCAGATAAAATTAATATCTTCAGGGGAAGATTTGAAATATATTAAAACTTGAAGTATTGTCAGAATTTTCCTTACAGTAGTTGCTAGCTGGATCAGACAGTTACCTTATCAATGAGCCAAAATAGGTGGTAATTTGCTTTCAGAACAGTAATGGCATAATGGTGCAATGATTCTTGGCACATGAAATTGAGCATACACAATTAGCTACTGATGATACAACTATCACATTTGTTTTCCAATTATGTTTGATGAACTCACTAGAGATCTCTCCAAACTAAAGGAGTACAGAGATAGATTTGGCATCCTAATATCCACATACTTGGAAACTTGTAAATGCTGAAAGCATATGGTTTCTAGCCCTATAAACAGGGATTGGACAAATTGTAGACTCGATGACTCCCAAAATATTTTTCAGTTGTTTAAATAATGATAATAATGAGATAGTAGAATAGAAGACAAAGAATTGGAGAAAACCACAAATTATCAAGTTCTTAGAAACTAAAATGGAAAGATTATGCCATAAACCAGCCATGGGTGGTCCCACTGGTTATTGGCACACTGGGTGCCATACCAAAAAATCTTGGATGGCATTTAGAAAATCTGCTCATTAACAAAATGTCCATCTGTCAATTACAAATGGCCATGCTGTTTGGATTAACACATACACCACACTGCTATATTACATTGTCCTGGCTTCTTGGGAAGAATGCAGTATGTATAAAGGCCAATACCAGCTAAAGAACAGGCAGCTGTGCTTTCTCATGTTTATGTATATAATAATAATAATTATATTATGAAGTCTTACTGAATACCAGAGACACCAAACTAGCCTACAAGAAAGACCAAATGAAGAATTAAAAAAGGGACAAGGCAAGGTATTACGTGGTCAGTACATAAAAACACTAGGAGGTAAAATAGATAAGAACAATACCTGGCAATAGCTAAGAGCTGGAAAGTTGAAGAAAGGGATTGAGGAGCTAATTCTGGCTGCCCAAGACCAAACCTTTAACAGCAAATGCATACAAAGCCAGAATTGAGAAGACGACAATGGACAACAAATGCTGCCTCTGCAAAGAAGCTGAAGAAACAATGGACTACCTAGTTAACTGCCCCAAGAAAACTGTACAGATTGACTACAAACACTGGCATGATAAAGTAGCAGCAACGGTGCATTGGAATATCTGCAAGAAATAGCATCTGCCTGCAAGCAAGAACTGGTGGGACTACAAAATAGACAAAGTAATAGAAAATGAAGAAGCCAAAGTGCTCTGGGATTTTAAAATTCAAACAGACAAGCACCTGCCACATAATACAAAATACAAACACCTGCAAATAGAGTAGAACAACTGTGGCAAAAGAAAGCAAAGATAGTACCAATAATAACAGGCACCTTGGGGGAAATCCCACATCACCACTTGAAATACCATCGGCATTGACAAAATCACCATCAGTCAATGGCAAAAGGCAGCTTTACTTGGAACAGATTATATACTGAGATGATACGCTTAGCACCATCAAACAACAACATCTGTCTTTCCCATGTCTTTGGGAAGGATTCGATAGATGGATAAAAATGCCAAATCCAATCTAAACATCTGGCTGAATGAATCATAATAACAGTAATTCTGTTGGACTTATTCTATGTGCATGATTTGCTACTGTATGTTTCTTGGTAATTGACTTTTGTATTTTTTAATTAACTGTAATAATTTGATAGCCAATTTGAATTATTTGTAAGGAAAAAAACTAAGAATACTAAAGTGGTAATTAACGCATCAGTGAAATAATATACAAAAATAACTACAGTGGGATCCTCCTTACAATCATATCAAGATTATTTTTAATATTGTATCAACTTGGAGCCTTCCCTGCTGGCTTCCCCAACTGACTTTGCTTATGTGAAGCTGGCAGGAAAGGTTCCAAATGGGGGATGTTGGATGTGATTGTGGGATGTTGGAACTTCTGGAAGTTTGAGGACCGGTCAAAAGTACCACTTGTGCAATGCTATTGTAACTTCAAATAATTACGGAATGAGTGGTTGTTAAACGAAAGCTACCTTTATGCTGTATGTTATGAAGATTTGTAAAAAAAAAAAAAACACCTTTTAGATTGCATTCCCATGCTTAGTGATGTAAGTCTATTGAACTCAATAAAGCTTACATTTAAGTAGATGTGTAACGGACTGCAGTGCTAAATAGTGTCCTTACATGCAATCTGGTTGAAAGCCACATCTATAAAATGTAACTGGAAAGCCTACTGCAGATAAAAAATACTGGTATGTATGTTTATGAGAGCGATGAACAATGTCTGACTGCGGCATATTAAAGCAATATTCTTTGCACCCTGGGGTTTCAAAAAGAAGAGGCAATGAAGCTAATAACTCTGGGTTTTTTAAGGCAAACTGAAACAAGCATAAGGGCTGTTGAGCTTTCCAACCCAGTGTGAATTTGGGATCTAGTGCAGCCTTTATCTGCTGCATAGCTTGTTGAATGGAAAATTCCTTTTCATTTTGCAGCTCACAGAAGCCAAGGCAGCATTTAGATCTGCAGGATCATTAAAATTCACATCACGCTCTCCGAACTGGTGTTTTTATAGATAATCCTCCAGAAATTTCATCAGTGTTAAACCTCTAGGCAACAAAGGATAAGGTACAAATATTTAATAGACCTACTTGAGGAATGCTGTAGTATAGATGAGTTATGCAGAAATGAACCCATTTACAACAAATCTTAGGAAGATAACAACCCAGTAAAACCCTCCACTGTTAGTGAAAAATAGTTGATTCATATTAATTAAGCAGTTGAAATACACAAAGTGGTCTGTCTAAATCAGATGGAAAATCTAATCTTTAGATCTATAATAAAGATAATAAGCGATACAAACTAAAGTTAAAACAAAAATAAAACAGGCAATTTGGCGATTGCTAATTCCAGGGTCAACTGACTCGATTAGTGTCGATGGAGATTCTCAGTCATCCAGGTCATGATTGTCCTAAAGGTACTTTTTCAAAAGGCAACTGGACTTTGTTTTTTCCTTGAAGACATTTCACTTCTCATCCAAGAAGCTTCTTCAGTTCTCAACTGAAGAAGCTTATTGGATGAGAAGTGAAACATCTTCAAGGAAAAACAAAGTCCAGTTGCCTTTTGAAAAAGCACCTTTGGTTGACCTGATTAGTGTTTTCCAATGAATATCCTTTCAATTATAAACTGCTCCAAGTTTTGTGATGCAGGTCACATCCTCCAAACCATATTAAATATATATCTAAAATGTATGTTGTAGAATAAAAGGCATTTAGAAATGTATACAATTAAATAAAATGTGCTTATAAAAAAGTCTTCTGATGAGTAGGTTCTAAACATATTTAAATACATTTAAATATCAATTTTATTTTAAACTGTAAATTAATATAGCAGCCTGATAAAACACATATGGAACTAATACGAACAGGGAGGGACAGTTTTAGGTCTGCAAATTCTTTGCTATATAGAAAGGAATGAGGTGAAAATATTGTTTGTGGTAGAGAATATTGATATAAGATTTTTTTTTTCTTGTATGGGGTATCCAGATCTTGCAAAATCTCCTGAGATTTTTCTGGAACTTTTGGGAAGTCATCCTAGAACAGAGCAAAAAAGCTTTTTCTCAAAACACTAAGGATATAGCTTAAAGGAAGAGGTATATGTGACATGGTCCTCAGGAAGTACAACTCCCAAAGTGTTTGCATTTTCTATTTGTAGGCAGAAAAAGCATTGGCTATTGCAATCTTGATAGTGGAGCAAGATAAGCCCACTACATGCTGGCTGGGGAATTCTGGGAGATGAAGTCCACACATCTTAAAGTTGCCAAAGTTGACAAACATTGAATTATATGATGCAGTAACTGTAATAACTATATTGCATTAACTGTGTATCACTGGCATTCTATCCCCAAGAAGGAAATTCGGTTTCCAGAATCTCCTGTTGCTGCAGAAAGTGTAGCAAATCACTACATTGACTTTCCAGGGTGCTCTGTTTTCTTACCGGGGAGAATAATAATAGTTGGTCCACCCTGCCTCCCATGTCCTGCAATCCAACAACAGTAGTGTGTTTACAGGCCCACATGAGCAATCCCTGCTACTGAACAGCATCATTGGAAGTCAATGGTAGTTCACTAAAAGACAGATTAACCTCCTACTTTTTCAAATAGTCAAGTCCTTATAGTGAGGAAGGAGCTGTGCTGAACTTTGAGAAGCTACATCTCCAGCTTGATCCGGAAAGTCTTGTTATGTATTGAATATATATATATAACATTGTGTTAATCCCTGCTGAAGTGAAACTAACTTAACTCTAACTGCTTGTGAAGCTAAAATGAAACTAACCTTTAGATGACCTGACTGTTAACTCCAACTGTTTTGGAGGGAAACTTTGAACATTCATATTTGGGCCGGCTTTTTCAAGTATTGTGATTGGTTAAGGCCCTGTGGGTTCAGAGTATAAATTACAGGCAATTGCCTGCAGTTCTCCAATTCTAGTTTGAGTCAATAAATGATGTTGTAACTATGCTGGTCTGCTCCTTGCCTATTAAAGCCCACTACACAATAAGTCTGATGAATATATCAATTTTCCAAGTCTCCAAATGGGGTTATGGCAGTTCTGCTACTTGGGATCTTTTGGACTGGTTATGTTTGAGATTTTACCTCTGCATTTTAAATAAGTATTTTCCCTGGGAAAATAAGTATTTTCCAAACAAAGGGCTTGCTCCCACAGGACCATGGAAGTCAAACCTAAGATTTCCTGTTTACTACACAGAAATTTTAGGCAGAGTAGTCGGGGGTCTCATTCTGTCAACCTCACAATTATTGTTCTCATTCCCTACTTCCTGTCCTTTTAAAGGAACCAATTTATATTCTTAAAAATAGTTAGGAAATGGATGTTTCTCCTTTTCCATCACATATTCTTTGAGATGGTCGCTGTTTTCTTTAAAATGACAAATGCTGGCAGGCCCATCCACTTGTTTCGCAGAAATTGCTGAGTGTTTCATGGCCCTCTCTCTGTTTCCATTCTGTAGTATGCACCTCCACTTTAAACTAAGTGGCAAGCTAATGAGGTTCAGCAGAATCTATGTTCCCATGGTATTGGAATGGCTTGGCAACCATTCATTTCAATGATAGTAATTGTGGACAATACATATTAGAGCATGTTCTCTTGATGTGAGTACATTGTCAGCAGAGGAAAGACAAATGGTTCTACAAACAAGCAATGCATCGGGCATTGCTTCAAGAAACAATGCATTTGGAAGAACATCTGCTTGCTGTTTTCAGTTGTGAATATATTAGAAATAGATGGGAACTGGTTTGTTTATCTTGAAAGAAAACGAGTGATTTCAACCTGTTCAAAATGTTATCTTTGTAGCTAGGCAATAATTTGATTTGCTGAGTGGGAGAAAATTTATGGGTCTAATGCATTAGGCAAATAAAAACGTCTTCATTCGGTAATAAAGGTGAGAAGGATGTTTACGGTTGCAAATAAATAAATTACTTAAAGAGTCCAAATAGGCTTGCCAAGATATTTCTAACACATACTTCCACAAGAAAATGACCACTCCCCCCCCCCTTTCCAGATACTTCTCTCAAGCTGTTATCGTAGTGTCCAGATTATGGTTTCCCAAAGTTTTCAGAAGAAAACTTAATGTTATTGTAAATAAATTCATTTTTTATCCAATAATATTTAAGTAAATGTGTTACCTTATCAATGCACATGAGAAAGAATGCTTCTGTTTGTTTCATATACTACATTAGTTCCATACATTCCATCCCCTCTTCAAGTCAGCCTTTTGCTTGTCATTTTAAATCAATCACATTTTGAGATACCCTGCAGCTGATCTGTGTGCTGTACAAGCTTGCTTTCTAGGTGCATTTGCTAATGTTCTGATCACCAGATCAGAAGTTCTGGACAAGCTGTTAAGAAACTAAAACTATACCAAATTAAAATATTAATAAAAAAAAATGATTGAAGTGGAACAGTTGTGAGCACTTTATCACTTTATAGTTTCATGATGAAACCAAATTCTCACTAATTTATTCCTAAATAATATCCAGACAATATTGCTCCAATAATTCTCTTTTTTGTTTTCCTCTTGTGGTCCTGTTTGCTTTAATAGTCTCATTTGTCACAACCAGTCCTTCCTTCCTTCCTTCCTTCCTTCCTTCCTTCCTTCCTTCCTTCCTTCCTTCCTTCCTTCCTTCCTTCCTTCCTTCCTTCCTTTCTTTCTTTCTTTCTTTCTTTCCTGCGCAACTGCAGCAACACTACGATTTTTGCACTGTAATTGCAATAAAAGCTAAACACACAGATTCGTTGTGTTTTTCAATGTTTTTCAACCCTCTCTTCATCACCACAACCTACTGTACATTTTTTACTATCAATTCTCCCTTTGGAAAATGGAACATAATAGGAAAGTCTTATCATTAAAAATATAATAAAATATTATATCCAAAAATAGAAAAAGAGGAAAAAATAACATTCCTTCCAGAAACATTATATTATGTATATTGTTATTCGGTGACTTTATTAACATTTAATTCAATTTACCTAATAATAGGAAATATATGGGAAATTAAACATATGAGCTAAGTATATTCCAGTTCCAATTTGCAGTTTCATTTTTTTTTTACAATCATAAAAACATGGCTTACCTATTTTCAAACCAACAGTATATAATCCAGAAGTGGTACATTAATCTACAAAAGCCAATGTATCTTTCAGAGCAATATATTAATGACAACAGCATCAATAATAAATTTTGTTCAAAACAGGCAAACTACATCTTATTAACTAATGCTGCCTTTTGAGCACCACATCTCCAACTATTAGCTTAACCTATACATTCTTCTTGAAAAGGTGCCCAGGAGTCAACTTATGAAATAGTATTTTGGGTTACCATAATCATTATTACCAAATTATAGAAACGTGACCTACAGATGCCGAAATGGTGTTTTAATGATGCTCATATACTAAGTAGTTTATATACCACTTCCAAGTATCATTGTCCTCAAAAGTTATTGTGCTATTATTGTGTTTTTATTGTATTGTTGTATTTATTTATTCTGGTTCTGTTGGTTTTTAATTTGTGTTCACTGCCCAGAGTTGTGATTGAAGATGGGTGGCTATATAAATTGAGGCAACAAACAAGCACACAAACAAATATTCCAGTTCCTTAATGGCTCTTAATGCTCCACCATGGCTCTTCTAATATAGTGTTTTTTAACAATAGTTACTAAATAATAACCCTACAACAGCTATTTTTGCAGAATAAATTAAACTCTCTCACATTAGAGAGATTCCAAAGGCTTATGGCTTATGGCTGATATATTGATACCAGAAGATGACATCTTAATTTATGGCCTATTGCCCCTGGACGTTTGAGTAAGTGACATTTATGTGTCAGCTTCTCACTAAAAAGCATTCACCATCTAATCCTATCAATTAATCTCAGGTATACAAGCCACACTAGGCCCTATTCCTCCAATTAATGAATTGTGTTGCTTACTCAAGTCAGTGACAATTTAGACCATTATTTAAAATGCTAATCAGAATCAAATTGGTCTTCACTACTGTTGCATGCTACACCTGTCTTCTAACTGCTACAGCAAAGGGAGCATTCCAGGTTTTCTAAGTAGTTGGAACTTAACTCCCTCCACCTTGTACAATGTGCCAACTAAGCAATTTCAAGTTGATCCACGAGTGCAAGTTTTCATTAGGCAACATGATTACTCATTAACCCAAGAAAGATTGAGACAGCATTGCTTAATCTGGAAGATTAAAATCGCCTTTTCTTGAAGGTGTTTGAGTGGAAAAATAAAGGGGGAGAATTTGCTAAGTTTATATCTCCAAAACAGTGTATTAATTTTTTGAAAATACATTGAGGAATAAAATATGTAGTATAACACATTGATGGCAATCCATTAATATTGAAAGTATTGATTATGAAATCCGTCTCTCCAACCCTATTGCCATTTCTAATTATATTTAAATATAGTTTATTTTTTTTTCAATCAAAAATAATTCAACTCCATTGAAATTGTCTAGTGATCCACAAAGTCATAAATTCAGATTTGAATCAATTGAAATTACAGGTAGTCCTCATTTAGTGACACTTGCTGTAAATTTAGGGTTAGGGTTAGGGTTTTAAGTTACAGGTAGACAAATTAGAAAAAAACAACTTCATAACAATAGTAAGAGCAGCTCAACTGTGCAGCTATGTGGCCAGAGAGGTTCATGAACTGTGCTCAAGTGGAGACTAGACAGCCATCAGTCTGGGAAGTTCTCATTTGGATACTTATGCTGATCAGGCTGGATTCAGTGATGTAAATGGTCCTTTCCAATTCTATGTCTCTATGACTGTCCCAAAGGTGTTTTTTCAAGAGGCAACTGGACTTTCTTGTTTTTCTTTGAAGACGTTTTGCTTCTCATCCAAGAAGCTCTGAGCTGAAGAAGCTTCTTGGATAAGAAGGGAAACATCTTCCAAGAAAAACAAGAAAGTCTAGTTGCCTCTTGAAAAAGCACCTTTGGGACAACCATGACCTGGATCAGGGGTCTTCAAACTTGGTCCTTTTATGACTTGTGGACTTCAACTCCCAGAATTCCTCAGCCAGTGTGCCTGGCTGAGGAATTCTGGGAGTTGAAGTCCACAAGTCATAAAAGGACCAAGTTTGAAGACCCCTGACCTGGATGATTGAGAATCTCCATAGACATATGTCTCTATGATTGTTACTCACTTTTTTTATGTTGTGTGCTCTTTGAGATTCTCTCAGCTTTCCTTCAACCATTTGAAATGTTTCTTCTCTTTTTCCTGAAAATGGAAAAATACTTAGAAATGGCTATATACAAATCAGTGCTTTTTATTATAGCAAATTACAGTGTCCTTAAATCAATACAAATAATCACATTAGTAGTAGCATAAGGGAATCAATATGTTTCGCCATAATTTTAGTGAAATGTCATGAAATTTCAGACTACTCGTGGGAGATTTGCAAGCTAGACAAATAACAATCTAACAGTAAGCATGAATATAACACTATAAATGATTCCTCCTTGAGAACCAAACTATTTTATTTGCAAGCATCAATTTGTTGACGTTTCAGGCTCAGTGCATATGCAAATCCTAGATTCTATGCTTTTCTGGGATGATTTATTGCATACGCATTTACTTTGGTCACATGGTGTACATCTGCATAGACTCTAAAAAGCTTAATTGCGAAAAATGGTATCTATTTGGTTTAAACAAGTAAACAAACAAGCAAACAAACAAACCCTTACATGTCAACCTGACTGAAAGACATATCTGAAAAATTTCCTTCTAGTTTGTACTGATTCTTTACAGTGGGCAGATAACTAGAGATTATACAGGCTCACGTATCCACTCTCCATCTCACCTTGGACATTCCTTTGAAGAAAAACAAAAGTCAAAATCTGATACTTGAGAACTTTAAAAAATATTGGTAGGCAGATACATTGTGTTATCTTTTTTAAAAGACTGAATATACAATATAGACTTTGAGGGGTCCTTGGTGCTGAGCTGGCTTGTTTTCTTGCTGGCACTGATGATCTTACCTAGTTTGGGTAATGAAACATCTGCAAGAAAGCAAGCAAGCTCAGAGAGCACCAAGGACCTCTCGGGTCAACCCCGAGCTACAAATAGTCTCCTTTATCAATATAGCCTATACATAAATATTCTGCTGTTGTTATAGTAAGAAATAATAGCTTTATGACTGAGATTGTTTCCAAAGAGTACACCCAACATTTAACATTTAGACGAAGTTGTTGAATAAGGTCATCTGATGACCTTAGGGGTGAGATATCATCAGTGTGCTTCCAATTAGATTACTGCAATGCACTCTACAGGAGTTTGCCCTTGAGGACCATTTGGAAGCTATAGCTGGCCCTAAGTGTGGTGACATAGGCAGTATGTCCACGTTATACTGGACTCATCTCCAATGAGCTGCATTATATGCTTCTGGGATGAATTCAAGATCCTGGAATTAATTACCTATAAATCCCTCTGTGGCATGGGGACAGATTATTTATGGGACCACCTCTCCCTGGTTGTTTCTACTATCCACTATGTCTGATGGGAGGGGCATTGTCATGGATTTCCCCACCCCCAACCCTCTCCAGATGCAAATTCAGAGGAGGAGGGTGTGTTTGAGTCTGCAGAGGAAAGCTCGGAGCCGAGTATTGGTCAGGATTGGGGTTCAGAGAGTGCTAGCCTGATGGAACAGTCTCAGCTTGGGTTGATCGGACAAGCGAGAGGCTGAGCGAGGCAAGCCACAGCTACAGTAAGTTGGCCAGGAGGCTCCAGGCAACACCTCCTCCTGATCCAAGGACAAATAGAGCAGAGAGGAGACAGGCATTGGTGGGGTTCAGCCGGTTTGCACCACTTCGGCAGAACCAGTAGCTAATTTTTTGTTGCCCAGGCCCAGAATGGACTTCCGGAAGCGTCATCCACACAGAGAACCAGTTGTTCACATATTTGAATCCCATCACTGGAGACAGGCACAACATAGTCAGCTATACTACTCATGAGGAGGCAACCTTGCCTCTCATGAAAGGCTGCACCAAAGTTGCCTACTTAATTCTGCCCTGAGGACTTGAGTGTTGCTGGAGCAATGGGCCCAGTTCTGGGCCATGTGTGCTTATGCCATGTATCCTGGCCTGTTTGATTCCTGCACTGCTTTCCTAGACTTTATGTGTATCCATTGAACTTGGTTACCTCGTGACTCTTGCATTGTGGAGCTTGGAATTCTGATCTGCGCAATGAGGTTGCTTTCTGAGGACTTGTTTGGGAGGTCTAAATAAACACATGTAGAACTCTTGTACCTGTGTGTGTGGAGAGGAGGGCAGTAGCACAGGCATGCTCTGGATCTCTTCCCTTAAAGAATAACCTTAGAAAACTGCATGTCTATGGAGAGTCTCAATCATCGAGGTCATGGCTGTCCCAAAGGTGCTTTTTCTCAAAAGGCAACTGAACCTTTTTGGCTTTCTCCTTTGGAAACATTCTTCTTCTGGATGAGAAGCAAAATGTTTTCAAAGAAAAAACAAAGTCCAGTTGTCTTTTGAAAAAACACCTTTGGGGCTTGGAAGAGTGCCTTTTCTGCTGCAGCACCTGCCTACTGGAACACCCCAACCCCTGATCCTACGGATTTTCCATAAAGTGCTGAAATCCTGGATGTGCCCCAGGACCTGGGGTTGGGAAATTAGTTGACCCATTGAGTAGTTTCTGCTTATTGTCTTGTGTCCATCCTCTGTGAATATTGTTATTGTTTTTTTTAAAAAAAACGTTATTGTTTTTATTGTTTTAACAGGATGTTAGTCAGTCAGAGATGCATTTGTAAGGCTAGCAGCCATATAAATCAAATAAATAAGAAATGGAGAAGTTTCTATTAAGCTGCTGCTCCATTATTAGCAGAATGGCTAATAGCAACTGTATATATTGAAGCAGCAATAGAGAGACAATACTATCTTGCTCTTATTTCTTTACATATATTGCTTCTACTATGTTCTGACTGTTTTCCTTATATTTCAATATTTGTAAAAATGACTTTATTTAATCTACACTTATACCGAAGGTACATAAAACACAGAGTTTGCACACCATGGATCCTTTTGGTGAAGGTGTTTTACCCTTCTTTCTTTCATAGCCCATATATTTGGTTCTGTTTATTGAAAGAAATCCCCTTTAAAGGTCAGTGTTTGCTTCCAGGTCAAGCTATAATTCATTGAACGGAGGAAGGCTTAGCTGATCTTTTTTTTATTATTATTAATATTTTGCCCACATAAATTTCTAGTATTCTCGGTCATTCTGATTTGAACTGCAGAGAAATCTGTTGCTCTATGATGAAAAAAGAAAAAAAAAACTTTGCTAGGAAGACAGCAGCATGATTACTCAAATGAAAAGCCTGCTCTGCCTTGACGGTGGCTCTGGAATTTGGGTTATTTTCTGCCACACTTTCCAATTAATTTGCAAAGGAAGAGCACTTGTTCTCAAATGACAAACCAAGATGAGTGCTTGGAAGATAAAATGACTGGCAAGCATTCATGTAAATCTAAGGACACTAGCTGTGCTGCAGCAAAGGATTGATACATGGTCGTGCTTGAGACAGAGAATGATGAGTGCTCCACAGTGTCAACCTGGAGATGAGATGTTAAAATGGGCTCTAAATAAGGAACCTCTTTAAGAATCCAGACCCTTCGACTGAATGACTGGGCAAGGGGCCATGCCTGCTTTGAATTATATTACTGTAGAAACTGATAGAAAAGAAGAGCTACTATTTTATACTAGGCTATACTTTGACGATATGAATATTTTATATGGAATATATTTTATACAGAATACAGTAAAATGATTTTACACGGATAGTAAGAAAAACATTCAAAGAGGGACAAAAAGAAAGAAAAATATACTGAAGTAAATGTGAAAAAGAGAAGAACAGAACAAAGAGAAAAGAAAAATATAAAAGTAGAAAAATAAAATAAACTGAAAACATATATGTGTGTGTGTATCTATCTGTCTGTCTGTCTGACTATTTATCTATCTCTTCTGATCTTCCTTTCAGCAGTTATTCATACATTTCTAATCAAAAGATTTCATCATAATTTTCTTCTTTCTACAATCTATTCTTTCTAATCATCAAAACCATAAGTCACAAAATCATTTTTAATGCAAAAATTCCATAAAGGGACAATAGAAAATATTTGTATTTTCATTCTTGGATTAAGAGGGAGTTAACCAGCATGAAGGAAGTGTAAGGCCATCAAATTTCTTGCCAGTAATAAGTGTTACATCTTGAAGATGGATGCTTTCTGGAATTTTCACCTTCCATGGATCACCTACTTATCCCAACCCAGGAATGCACGACCTACCTGCCAATAAGTCAAGAAGAGATTAGGGCTGGAATAAGCCAACAAATATGCTGATGATCCAAAAACAATTAAGTATCCTAAACTCGTCAATATTATCACCATTTTGGTAAAAATCTCATGATCAGCTGACCACGAGAATGTGTTTTCACCTGGTAGTATATATATATCATTAAGGGTCTGAGTTTTTTTTTTTTAAAGAATCTGCACACTTAAAGGGAACAAACTTGGTGTTCTCTGATCTATAAAGGGGAGAAATCCATCAGGGTTATCTACAGCTTTGACTCTGAAATGAGGTATGTTCAGTGACAGACTAGTTGGATGTAATGGCAGTAACAATTCTCCTCCTCCTCCTCCTCCTCCTCCTCCTCCTCCTCCTCCTCCTCCTTCTCCCCCTCCTCCTTCCCCCCTCCTCCTCCTCAGAGCAGCAGTGGCAAAAATAAAGATACTTACTATAGTTGGGACTGGCAATATGATCCTTACGTGAATCAGTCGACTGTGCTTACTTACTTTGCTTTACAGACTTGTAAAGTTTGTAAATGTGAGGTTTGTTCAAATAGTCACTTTTTCATCACTGTCATAACTGAATGATCGCTACATGAGACAATCACTTAACAAGGACTACCTGTATATTAAACAGCCAATGCAGAATTCTATCATGTGTTAACAGATGAATTAAGACTTGTAGCCTCCAAAAACCAGGTATTCCACAAATCCCTTTTCGGAAGCCCGGAGAGAGGCTCTGGGATTGCTAAAAACACTTTTCTGCCATTATTCATTTTATTTTTATGTTGTTTATTAAATATATTAGCCACCCATCTTATCACAGCACGACTCTGGGTAAGAGTAAACTATAGTGTAACCCCTAAATCAAACTTAAAATTGTTTAGAAAAATAAAAACTCATAAAAGGTATTCCCCACCAAATTAGGAAAAGGTGTGTGTGTGTGGGGGGGAGGTACTGCCTACCTGTATGATGCTGCCCAGTT